>CM053154.1:35830000-36455000 GCA_028571685.1 Heterohyrax brucei
CTCACCAGTCATTCATGGGCATTTCTAAGAAACCCTAGAATTCCAGTAATAGTTTGAAAACCTTTGGTCTCGGGCACCTTTTAGCCTGGAAAGATTGAATGATTTACCAAAGTTCACAGCAGCTCAGGGGCAGAATTGGGACAAAACATCAGAAAGTTTTACTGCAGTTGGTCACTCTTTTCCGGTACATCCACTTCAAGAGCTGTGTTACGTGTAGTTGAAGAGCTGCTCTGGTCTTTATTAGCTGTTTTGAAGTAGGATGTCGCATTTCAAGACCTTTACATTAAACTTTTAAATAAAGCAATTTGGCATTTTAAACATTAACGTATGTCTGTCTGGTTTTCATAGCTTTCTTTCTCTTTCAGGAAGGAGATGGATAAAGCAGATGTTTATCGGAGCATTTCTTATCCCAGCTATGGTGTGTGGCACTGCCTTCTTCATCAATTTTATAGCCATTTACTACCATGCTTCAAGAGCCATTCCTTTTGGAACAATGGTAGGTTGCTCAAATCTTGCTTTTAAGTTGAAAAAGTATACACATTCTAATACCAGTCCTGCCATCTGTGCTGTGTCCTTTTTATTAAGAATTTTGATAGATTCAGCCAGTCTCTATCCAGTTCTAGAAGGGCAAGTGAGAAAAAAGGAGTGTTGTTCTCAATTCAGTGAGTCAGTAAAGTGAGAGGCTGACTTTAAGTATGTGAAAGAAATTCTTAACAGGTTTTTTCTAGAAATGAGAAAAACCAGTGAATATATTTCAGTGAAAAAAATAATGATATGTCAAGAAACTTGGGTGTTTCAGGTAGCCATGAGTGCGGTGGTAGGAAGTAAAGCTTCTCTTTTTTATAATGTTGTAAATTTTTAAATATAGTCAGACCAAAACACAGATATAATGGTGCTTTATGAGTTAACTCACAGTCTCCAAATTCTTTTTCCTGCAAATAGAATTTTAGGCCCAGGGTAGGTTTTTGCCTTACTGTATACTTGCACACGCATGTGCTCACATATATACATATATGCAAATTGCAGAGTGGTCACTGCTTTCCAGAGAGGTGAAGTATGTGGGGGGTGGCAGAGCTGTAACTGGAACTCGCGTCTTTTCCTGAAATTTGAATCTTGTTTTGGTTTTCTGTTATAATTGAAGTACTTCACAGAAATTCCAAATGACTTTGGTTGTTTTACAGTCCAAGTTTTTCCAAGTCGCATTACAGGTATACTTTTACTAAGCCTTTAATGCTTTCTAGTTAGGAATATTTTGAAAATTGATTCAAAATTGAAAAGGTTTCCTTTTTTGTTTTGCAAGTAGTCGTGGTTAGGAAAAAATGAAGTAATGACATTCAGAACTGAAAATGAACTTGTTTCATCCTAAGTCCAGGACACCAGAAAGTATGTGTAGGGAGTCAAGTTACTTCTTAAAGATGATCTTCAAATAAATTGTTTTTATACTGCTTAAATATTAAAATTTTAATTTTTTTTGTTGCGCTTTAGATGCGGGTTTACAGAGCACTTTCATTTCTCATTGAACAGTTAATGCACATATTCTTGAGTGACATAGGTTGCCACCCCCACAATGTGTCAGCACTCTCCCCTTCTCAACCCTGACTTCCCCATTACCAGTTTTCTTGTCCTCTCCTGTCCTTGTTCTTGGGCTGGTGTGCCCCTTTAGTCTTGTTTTGTTTTATTGACATTTCTAGTCTTTGGGTGAAGTGTGAACCTCAAGAGTGATGTCAGTAATGAGTTAAAAGGGTGTCGAGGGCTATACTTCTGTGGTTTCTCTGGTCTCTGCCAGACTAGTAAGTCTGTTTATTTGTTCACTGGCTGAAAGTTCCCTCACAGACAACTAGACAGTTAAGTTCACAAAGTTGCCACTGTACACAGTGGCCGTTCCAGAAAGAGTTCCAAAATTGCTCTGATGGGTAGACTAGGTGCTGGCATCAGTGCATAGCTTCCCAAAGGGAGTACTTCCGAGGTGACCGTAGTGATTGATATTCAGCAATGAAGTATGTAGTGCTCAGAACAATTAAGTTTGCAGACTTAATTGTCAGACCTTGTATGACATGAAAGAGAGATTTTAGATATGAAGTCTTTTGTAGGCTGTAATTCCCAAATCCTGGGTTTGATGTCATTATAAGCTTTCAAGTTGTAGAATTTTAAAACTCATGGAAGCAAAAGTAGCATAAGAGCTAAACACCTTTCTACTCTAAACATAGTCCAGCCCAGGATGCACTCAAAAGCCCATATCTCACTTCATGGTTTTGTCTCTCGGTGGACTAGGTGATGAAGAAGCAACTGGGGTAATGGGTGACCTGTGTTGTAATTGTCATCCTAAGATCTGTTGTAGCATAGGAGGAAAATTTTGAACATTGTCAGAAGTATGCCCTAGCTTGTAGGAAATCAGATGTCACAACAGATACTTAGGGAAATACCTTTCCATGATACAAGTCTTGGCCTGGAACTATGAAAGTGCCTTGAGAGTTGTGAAGTGCTCTCAGAAGTGCAGTTCAGGGTAATGTAATCAGAAATGACCACAGCGAGGAAGCAGTGGAGACCAAGATTCATGGATAGGTACTGTTTTGTGATAAGCAGAGTTAAAAAAAAAAAGAAAGAAACATCTCTTAAAAGTGTTAATGAGAGGGAAATACCCAGGTGTAAAGGAATACTGAAGATCTGTAAGAATAGTGCTAGAAAAACTTCACCACCAAAGCTGAAACGGTTGACAGATCATAAAGCAAGGATTTTAGAAAGGTATTTTCATAGCAAGATCCAAGGTTCATTCAGTTCAATCAGTGTTGTAACAGAGTAAAAGAATAATCCTATCCCATTCTTTTTGTTTAAAAATTTTCATCAGCAAAAGGACCTTTGAATAGAAAAAGGAGGGGTGTGGCAGGGGTCCCTGACAGAGGAAAGCAAAGCCTGAGATAGGTCAGAGGATTGCTTGGGCAGGAGGACCCAGCTACCTTAGCCTCAAGACCTGCTGTTCACAGAAATGATCCTTTAGAGAAACAGTGAGGTCATGCTAGTAAGCAACATTGGAGTAACTGTAAGGTAGCAGAAGTGTTGGAGAACTGGACAGGGGAAAATTCACTTCCATTTTTCCAGAAGGAGAAAGAAGAGTTCTGTATTACAAGATGTGGTGGACTTAGTGTTGATGCAGGTACAAGATTTTAGAATTGGTTAGTAGTTTTTTTTTTTATTTTATTTTTAATGACAGGAAGTAATGAACATTAGGAGCTGGGACTGAGTCATTAAAGCAAAAATGTTAGAACAACTTCAGTTCCTTTCTATGAGTCTAGGTTTAGCAGCCTAGAACAAAGGACAAGATGGAACAATGTGAAACAAAGAAATGATAGTACAGTCAGGTAGATGTGTAACTAAGCGATTACAGAGTACGGAGATCTTATCCTGGAAGAAAAATGCATTTGTTACATACTGTCCTTCAGTGGAATGTGACGGGTAGTCTTGACTCTTGTCTATTAAAATCATTATTAGTGATGTGGATACAGTCATGATCTGCAAATTGAAAGCAGAGGTGAGACTGAGACAAGAGTAGTCCTGTGGAATGCTGAAGACCAAAGCTGGGAAGATCTTAGCTGACCGAAGTGATGCCCCAAATCTAACAGGATGAGTTGTAGTAGGAACACATAGTGATACCTCTGCAGAGTACTGTGTAGTTCACGTGGCACTTGCACACCCACTGCTCTGATTCTCATGAGACCCCAAGAGGATGGGCTGACCTGGTGGTACGCAGCTGTTGTGGCTACTCTAGGTCCTCTGCATTTCCACGTAAAAGTTTAGAATCAGGTTGTCAGTTTCTATGAAAAGCCTGCTGGAATTTTGAGTGGAATTGCATTGAATTTGAGAAGGATTGATGTCTAAACAAAATTGAGTCTTTCTCATGATTGTAAATACATGTACGAAAACATTTGCCATTTCAACGTTCTTTACATGGGCAATTCAGTGGCATTACCGCATTTTTACACCAGTAATGTAGCACCTCCTGCATTCACTGGCCCCCCCCCAGAATATTTCATAAGTGCCACTATGCCAAATTTTTTTTTTGCAGTAACTTGATAATGCTGTCCCAGCATCACCACTGTCAGTTTCCAGATTTTTCCATCCTTCTTAAGAGAAGTTCAGTATACCCTAGGCAGTGAGTCCCCCTCCCTTCTGCCTGCTGTCTGCTCCTGGATAATGGAGTCATTTGATTCATGAGCAGTCTGTCTCTTCACTTACTATTTAAGACTCTCATTTTTATCAGCAATTTTTTGTGGTTTTCCATGTTTAGTTATTATACATCTTTTGTTGAATTTATGTCCAAATACAGTATTTTCATATTATTTTATTTGTAAATGGTATTTTTAAATGCTAGGTTATGATTGATTGTTGCTAGTAATAAAAAAATAAATGGTTTTCATATATTTGCTTTGCATCTAGAAACCTTACTAAGCTCACTTACTAAATCTAATTGCTTTATTTTAGATTCCGAAGAAGTTTTCACATAGATGGTCAGACTGTCTGAGAAGAAAAACAGTTTTTCTTTATTCTCCTAGGTCCACCTGCCTTTTGTTGATTTCTGCTAGGACCTCTGGTGCAGTGTTGAATGAAAGTGGCAAGAAGTCCTTGCGTTCTTTCCAGTCTTGGAGGAAAGCATTCATTAAGCAGAATGTTAGCTGCAAGCTTTTTGTCAATGCATTTTATAATCTCTTCTGTTTTGGTATCATTGTAATGGTAGCTTCGTAGAGTAAGTTTTGAACTTAAATCCAGTGTTTTTTTCTCTGCTGTAGTACTGAAGTAGCCCAATAGATGGGATGGGGAGTTGTGTATTGGTGGTGATGTTGTGAGGTGCTGCCTAATCATTTGGGACTCACAGTGACGCTGTGCGAAACAGAGTGAAGCACTGCCCAGTCTAGCTGCACGCCCACAAGTGTTTTGACGCCTAAGCCTGTTGTTGCAGCCACTGTGTCAGTCCATCTTGTTGGGGGTCTTGCTCTTTTTCTCTGACCCTACACTCTACCAAGCATGATGTCCTTCTCCAGGGACTGATCCCTCCTGACAACATGTCCAAAGTACATAAGATACAATCTCGTCATCTTTGCTTCCAAGGAGCATTCTGGTGGTGCTTCTTCCAGAACAGAATTGTTTGTTCTTTTGGCAGGCCATGGTGCATTCAGTATTCTCCAACACCAGAGTTCAAGGCTGTTAGTTCTTCTGTCATCCTTAACTCATTGTTCACCTTTTGCATGCATGCGATGCAATTGAAAATACCCTGGCTTGGGTCAGGTGCACCCTAATCTTCAAGGTGACAGACATCTTTACTTTTTAACGCTTAAAAAAAGTTCCCTTGAGGCAGATTTTCCCAGTGCAGTGTGTCTTTTGACTTCTTTACTGCTGTTTTCATGGGCGTTGATTGTGGAGCCAACTAAAACGAAATCTTTGACAACCTCAGTCCTTTCTCCATTTATCAGGGTGTTACTTACTGGTCCTGTTGTGAGGTTTGTTTTCTTGATGTTGAGGTGTAATCCATAGTGAAGGCTGTGGTCTTTGATTGTCATCAGTAAGTGGTTCAAATCCTTTTCACTTCCAGCATGCAGGGTTGTGTTGTCTGCATAACATAGGCTGTTAACAAGTCGTCTTCCAGTCCTGTGGATTAGCATGTTGAAAATAATCGAGCTAGAATAGGTAGGCTGCTTACAGACATTGTGTTTAAACTGGCAATGGCCTGGAGAGTAGGTTCATTTGCTGGAATGCTGGAATTGAGGCTAAATAATTTTTATATAGACATAGAGTTATAAAATATGTGAGCTAGAAAAGGAATGATAGTAATCAGACTACTCTGAGCAGATGTCAGAGAAATCCTTAAACATAATGGTTGACAAGAGGTGTCACCTTACCTATAAGTAATGACTTATCACCCTAAAAAGGTTTCTCCCAAGCATTCCAAAATAGCCCGTCCTAGGCTACGCAGATTTCCTAAAACACCAGTCTGGAAGCAGTAGCCACATTCTTGATTTGTGACAAATTGAGAAGAGTTGACAACTTGATACATCTTTGGGGTGTTATGTACTGACAGAGTTGTTTCTAACTTGCTCTTGTTATAGGGGAAACACTCAGCCTGTATAGGTCTTTCTTCTGCCTACTGTCCGCTTTCAGTTTCATTGGTCCATGGACAGTCGCTAGGAGAAGGCCTTGTATTGATTTGAATTTTGGGGTTTTCACCAGTATACTAATTTTTTTTTAACCTTTAGCTGCTATATTTCATTTTAAAATGAAACTGTAATATAGAAGTCTAATATAGAAAAATGTGATTTTATTAGTAAAAATATATTTTGAAAATTCAGATTTTTAACACTAGTGAGAATACGTGATAAATGGCATTAAGGGGCATGAATAAGTTTAGTCATATCTTCCTCAGCAACCAATTTGATTATCAGTGAGAAAATTTACAGTTTCACAGATGAGTTCCTTATGAAATTTTTTTTCACAGCCAGCTCTGCAACATCACAGTATTCTTTAAACTCATCTAAAACTTGAACATCAAGGAGGGTATTAGTTTCACAGTTATAATCACTAATAGTTTCTAATGAACTGCACATATTTTTAAATCTGAAAAAGGATGTTAAAGTATTTGCTAATAGCTTGTAGAGACTGGTTGTCAGTTTCTTTACTGGCCGTTGTTGTGCTGTGAATGAACACAGAAACAAGACGTAGCCTCACTCCACCTCTCCCGTAATGGCCCGTGACACGTGTGCTGTGGTAGTGCACTTGCTTACACACCTTTGCATGAGCACACATTTATAGGCCTGAATCAAAGGGGAGAAGGAGGGAGGTGGAAACAATAGACTGGTGTTGCATTACAGGTTGTCTTAATCAGTAACACATTTGCAAGAAGTTCAGATATATACATGGTGATACCAGGAAAAACTTCCTGAGGTTTGCATGAAAATGAGTTGAACTGGGTTATCTCCAGTGTATTAATATTTCATATAGAACTCTGTATATATTTTTATGATAGTTGAAAATACTTCTTACACAGATATGTAAATGTGGAACTAGGTATCTGTGCACAGTGTACTTTTTATTTTGCTTCAGGTGAAAGTTTATAGAGCAAATCAGTTTCTCATTAAACAGTTATTACGTAAATTGTTTCATGACATTGGTTACCAAGCCAACAGAAAAATATTTGTTGTTTTAGTAATGACTTGTGTATACCAGACAAAGATGAGCTTCAACTATTAAGATCCTAATGTAGTTATGAGTCTTGGTGGCTTAGTGATTAAAGTCCTTGGCTGCTACCCAAAGAGTCGGCAGTTGGAATTTACCAGGTGATCATTGGAAACCCTATGGGACATTTCTGCTCTGTCCTGTCGGGTCACTGTGAGTCAGAGTCAACTCAGTAGCAGTGGATTTTATGCATTATAGAATAAGGAAATAGAAAGAGCATAGTCATTGAGACAAGCAGATCTGAAATGAACTTTTAGTCTGGCCACCTACCAGCTGTGTGATAATGGAAGGTTGCTTTTCCTCTCCGAGTCTCATGTTTTCATCTGTAAGAGGGAGATAACATATGTAAAGTTCCATGTGCATATTAGGAGCATAATAAAATACAAAAAAACACCAAAACGAAACCCAGTGCTATTGAGTAGATTCTGACTCCTAGTGACCATATAGGACAGAGTAGAACTGCCCCATAAAGTTTCCAAGGAGTGCCTGGCAAATTCAAACTGCCGACCTTTTGGTTAGCAGACAGAATCTTACTACCATGTCACCAGAGTTAGCCAAATAAATAAGTTACAATGATAACAGATAAAAGGGCAGATCTTTTAGAAGCATGACAGCTCAAAGTGCAAAAAAAGAAAAGGACCGTAGCAGAAACAGTATGACAGAATAGGGCATATGGAGAACTAAAGTCAATAGGAAGTAGTTTAACTAGTATTTAATTAGTTGTCATATTTTTAAAGCACACTCTATTCCTGTTTTTATTAGTGTATAACTTGTACAGTTTTAGCCCGTATTGAACTTAAGCATTTTCTTCTGTGATTTGGGTGTGTATTTTTGTGCCCAGTTTATATGTTTTTATTAATGTTATTGTTCTCTGACTAATCAAACACATTTTTATTTAACTTACAGGTAGCTGTTTGTTGCATCTGTTTTTTTGTTATTCTTCCTCTGAATCTTGTTGGTACAATACTTGGCCGAAATCTGTCAGGTCAGCCCAACTTTCCTTGTCGTGTCAATGCTGTGCCTCGCCCTATACCGGAGAAAAAATGGTAAAGAGAATGTGAAATCTTATATGGTTGTTTTCTCATCATGTTTAAGTTCTTAAGGTTGTCCCATGTGTGTAACTTTAGAACTGGCCTGTATTTAAAAGAATGACATAGGTCATTCATAGAATATGTAGTTTTTACTTTTTCTCTCAATCTGCATTGCTCATTGTAATAAATGATGTCTGTATTTTACTTTGTGAATTTTGGTGCCATCTTACAAATTAGTCAAATGCCTTGATAAGTACCCTAGTATGTAGGGGTGGGGGGAAATTAAAGCTGCAGGTTTGTAACCAAAGCCCATAGGCCAGATCTGACTTGCCATCTGTTTTTGTAAATAAAGATCTACTGGAACATAGTCAGGCCCATTCACATGTCATAGTCTGGCTGCTTTCACATGACAGCATCAGAGTTGAGTAGTTCATTCACAGATGTGAAATGTTTGCTGTCTAAATCTATAGGAAAACTTTTCCAACCCCTGGCTTACTTCAGTTTCCTTTGCAGATATTTTGTCATTCTGAACTATACTGACATGTATTTATAGCCACATACATCCTGTAGGTTGGTATTTTCATTTTCGGACTGTGTAAACTAGTTGCTGTCAGGTTAACTCTTAGTCATGGTGACCCCAAGTGTCTCAGAGTTAAACTGTGCTCCTTAAGGTTTCCAGAGGCTGATATTTTAAATCCGTAGGCCTTTCTTCCAAGGTGCCTCTGGTTGGACTCAATCCTCCAACCTTTTGTTTAGCAGCAGAGTATGGTAACCTTTATACCGCCCAGGGACTCCTTGGGATAGTATAGAATCTCTCAAATACGTGCCTGGCACATTTTTTTAACACAGTGTATTCTTGAGGACCCCACATAATTGAAGATTAATTCTGATAAAAGGCGTGTGTGTCTGTTTAACAGCCAAAGAAATACCTCTGTGGCAGTAATGTAAACATAGTTCAGAGTGCATTCCACCAGGTGGCTTTGAAATTAGGATTCTTGATAGATTTTTAATTGAGGTGATTTGTAGTTTTTCGGATTTTGAACTAAAATGAGATGTCATTTATATTTGTATTTTTTTGTAATGTTTGTAGATAAAATTTGAACAAGATGAACTTGTTCTGTAAATGGAATATTTTGGTGCTGGTTTAGTCATTCTGCATTTGTTCTTTGTTTTCCTAATTCTAATACCATACAAAAAAGAGCAGTCTTTTTATACATATATTGCATTCCACGTCTTACAAGAATAGCTGTATGGTAGACTCTGTTCCTAGGTAGGTTGCTATAGTATAAATATAACTTAATGTTATATGATGATAATTGCCCTTTTTCTTTTGCAGTGAGAGAAACTGAGGCTGAATAAAACAGGCTATGCAGTTTCAGAGGAGAATGATCTGTTCTAGACTTAGGAATTGATCTTGTTCTTACCTTAGATTGGTACTCAGGAGAGATTTTTGGCTAGAGCGTTTGTAGTCTGTTCTTTAATAAAATCAGTTTGTTTTTCTTTTTTTGTTTGTTTTGTTAAATCCAGATTAAGCCATCAGTATCCATTATTGTCTCAGTATTCTCCTCTCTTAGGAGAATAAGGTTAAAGGAAAAACACAGTTGAAATCACAAAAGTTCTTTCAGGTTACTAGGGCTAGCAAAGGCAAGGAAGAGACAACACATGGCTTTCTTGGCCAGAGATGGCCACAGTTAGATGTAGAAAGGGCCCATATGTATCCTCATTTTTTTAGTACAGTCACATGAAAACCCAAATCTGAATCCTATTCCTGGCTCTGACTGTGGCACCTTGGGCAAATCTTTTATAGCCCCTGTGGGCCTTGGCTTTCTATAGAATGAAGCAAGAAGGCTAGATTAAGTGATGTTTAAAAGTTATTTATTTTTTTCACCTCTCAAATTCTTCTTATTTATTTATTTTTTTCCTCAAGCATTTTTTTAGTTTGCTCGTTCCAGAGAAGTTAGTATCAGTTGTGTGCCAGGTACTGGACGGGACATTGGGAATACCTAGAGGAATAGCTTCTGCCTGCCAGAGTTTATAAGCTAGAGAGCTATGATATATGTGTAACTTGACGGTTACGGTATAGTGTGGTACGTGCCGAGGTAGGATTATATTTAGCATGAGGGAAGGATTCATTGCTTACGGGCAGATCCAGGAAGGGTTTACGGAGGAGAAAATGGAAACCAAAGCTTTCAGGGAGAGGAGAAAAGACATTCCAGGTGGAGAATTACTGGTTGTAGTTGGTGTGTTTTTTAAGTGAGTGAATGAGATTAAATTTTATATTTTATTCTTTCTTTGAAAACTCCATTATAACTTAGGACTTAAAAATGTCTTAACTGTATAATTCATAGGAAAAGAAATTACAAAGCCTAGGAAAGAGTGAGCAAAGAGATAGAACTCAAGGCCAGTTTGGGAAATGTTTTCGACGGGGTCCCAGGATTTACCCTTGCCCTGTAACTTTCTGTAAATAAACACCTGTAGAGCTCTTAGGAGTTCTGAAGAGCTGGCAGAACAGGAGCAAACACTTCAGTCTTCCTGGACTTCTGCCAGTGGTTTAATTTGGGGTTCCCCAAATTCTTAGCTCAGCTTTTAATCCTGGAAAGACTCGACTATCACCTCTGGTTCATTTAAATAGTTTTAAGTCCTGTCCATGTATTGTATCTCTTTGGATTTTGATTTTTCTTTTGACTGGTCTCTTTCTAGAAACTCTGGTGGCTTGGTGGTTAAGTGCTATGGTTGCCGGTCAAAAGGCTGACAGTTCAGACTCATCAGGCTCTCCTTGGAAACTCTAGAGTAGTTCTGCTCTGTCTCATATGGTCACCATGAGTTGTAATTGACTCAACGAGTTTGGTTTTGGATTTTGGATTTGTTTTTGTCCTTCAGAGATGATTTTAAGTAACAAACTTATGTTTTCTACTATCAGGATTTATATAATATGAAAATCACGTAAGAAATTTACTGTTAATTTTAATACTTTCCAGGTTTATGGAGCCTGCAGTTATTGTTTGCCTAGGAGGAATTTTACCTTTTGGCTCAATCTTTATTGAAATGTAAGTGTGGGTAATGTTTTTATGTTTTGAGAGATTTGACGATAATAAAAGAATTTAGAAGTTGGGGTAGGTATAGAATTGCCAGATAGGAGGACATCAAAAAAAGTAAGTCGATGAATTCTGCAGTTCTCAGAAAGAGCCCTGCATAGCTTTTTCTGCCCTGTTCTCAAATATTCAGATGAAGTTTATACGGTGGTTATATCGCATTGTAGACCTGTCTTACCTAATAGGAGATCTTCGAAATGAAAGCATGCATGCTAGAGAGTGTAAACTAGCCTTTGACTACCTGCAGGATGTAAGGAAGTACTGGTTTTCATTATATTTTCAAAAAAAAATTTTTCAGAGTCCAGGGTAAGCCATTACCAATTAGTCTAGACAAGGACATCTTGTGACTTGTAGTTATTCTTAGCCAGCTTCTATAGAGTCCTGTAAAAGGGCTGGAGAGTTTGTGTGTGTGTGTAAGTGTATATGTATATATATATGTATGTACGTATGTTTGGGGGTAGGAGATACGCCTCTTACTGCCCAGTTTGTCACACCATACTTTGTGTTTGCATCCTCAGTCACCACTGCAAAATTAGCAGCGTTTTTTCCTTCATTCTTGCAGTGTTTTTTGAAGGCAACGCTAAGCATTTTAGGCAAGATAGGTCATGATTTGGGACTTGGTCAGGTACTGCAGCCGTGCACCCCGGCTCTTTTGAATACCTGAGTATGTTTGCCCTCTGCTGCTTTTCTCCTGTGCAGTGGAAGCTGCCTTAACATGCTTTGGTGTGGTAGCTGATTAAGTGAAAGAGTTGGCTCATATAAAAGAGTTACAAAAAATAATATATGTATAACATTTTAACATTAAATAAATGTACATCCTTTAGCAGCCTTTTCTTTTTTAAAATGTAAAGCCAAACATTTTTCTTAAATAGGTATCTACTGATTACAATTTCCATTCTTTTTCCTGTATCATTCAAGTCACTGTGAGTTGGAATTGGCTTGATGGTAAATGGGTGGTTCCATCCCACCCCACCCGTTTAAAGCATCCTCTGTGTTTTCCAGCCCTTGTAAAGTAGAGCAAGAATTTAAATGTTTTTCTCAGACATTCTAAGTGCAGGATCCTTTTAGATGTGTTCTTCTGTCCCCAGTCTTGTATAGTTGTCCCACCCACACCTAATTTTGTGACTTTTTTTATTGGTTTTAACAAGTCATCTTACGGAGTCTTTCCAAAGTGTTCGACATAACTCGTTGAAATCACAGCTCCTTTTTGCTCTCAAGTTCATTGGCTTGTGGTAGCATTTACTGAATTATGTAATTACACTGACAGCACCCCTGACATAAATAGATCTGGGAAGAACTCCTGGTGGTCACCTACCATCTGTGAGTGATTTCTGGGCACCCTGCAATGTCTTGAGGACTGGAACGTGTGGCACTTGAGCACGTGGTTTAATAAAGCCCGTTCGGGAGCTGCTTCTGTAGTTCCCAGCTGACGCTGCCTTGTTTCCTTGCTCTGACTCAACCTGTTTTTCCTTTCTTCTGTCACCGGTATCTTCTGAGTCATACCTCTTCCTCCTTTCTCAGGAACCCTATTCCATTGCATAGCTTTTCTCTAGTATGTTTAATCTCCCCTCTGTTGGCATCTTTTGACCACCCTCAAACCTGTACTTCTCCTGCTCATTGAAGTGGTCTTTCTGAGGTACTAGTCTAATGGTGTCACTTCTTTGCTGAAGACCTCTCCTTTTCTTTGAGGTAAGGTCTCAACTCCATAACAGGCAGATAAAGACCTTTACTGGTGGCACCTGTTCACGTCTCCAGCCTCATCTCTCAGCTCTCGCCCTCCATTGGAAGTGCGAGCCATACTGAATGGTTTCTGGTTTTTCCAATGACAGTGAACTCCCATAATGTGTGAGCCTTTGCCTCTGTTGTTCCTGTGGCTGGAACACTCTTTTAGTTCTTGCTTTTCTCCGCCTTAACCTGATTCTTCCCACTAACCTCCAGACCTGCCCAGCCAGCCTGGTAAGATGCTCAGTGGCTTAACACGTGTTGCAGTCTGTCGTGATTGCCTGTCAGTAGAGTTTCTCCGCTGGACAGTAATATTCTTGAGGGTAGAGAGGCTGTCTTTGTAGTTCTGTCCTCAGTGCTTCTCCCGTATGTGGTGGGAGTACTGTAAATATTTGTTGAGAGAATGAATTATGAATAAGTCAACAAGCAGGAGAGCAAGACAAAGAAGAAAAACAAGGCTAAAAGGCTCCATTCTGATTCGGTAATGATCTGGGTAATGGGTTTATAACCAAAAAACCAAACCCACTGCTGTTGAGTTGGTTCTGACTCATAACGACCCTAGAGGACAGGACAGCACTGCTCCACAAGTTTCCAGGGAGCTCCTGGTGGATTGGATGGCTGACCGTCTGGTTAGCTAACATAGCACTTAATCACTGTGCCACCAGGGTTTCCAGGTGGGTTCGTGCCCTTTCTCTTGCTGTTTTTTGCAGGCAGTGAGAATCGTCTCTTTCTTTGCCCACTTTTATTTGTTGCTTGTATTATAAAGTACTTTATGAAATACAAAATACATTGCTAGAATAATGTTAACTGTAGAGAAAGTGAATGAGGGAATTGACTTCGTTTTAGAAATAAGGATTTTTACCTCTTTGTGTTGATTCTTTACGACAGTTTGTTCCTTTAAGCTTCTAGTTTATTCAGTTTGCTTAGAGATGAAAACCCTTATTGATGGGTCTGTCTTTGAAAGATTATCTAAGAAAATGGTTTTCAAGAGAATTTTAGAGGATTTAGTAGATGAGAAAAAGTGTAAAGCAAGCAAGTATAAGTTACTTAAAAAAAATTTGATAATTTAAGTGAGGAAGAAAGTGGGACCTAAGATACAAAGCTTTGCAAGATCAAAGTGAAGGTCAAAAATGAAGACTTGTAAACTTAGTCTTTATTGCTTTTTATTTAGGTATTTCATCTTCACATCTTTCTGGGCCTATAAGATCTACTACGTCTATGGCTTCATGATGCTGGTGCTGGTCATCCTGTGCATTGTGACTGTCTGTGTGACCATTGTGTGCACATACTTCCTGCTAAATGCGGAGGATTATAGGTGGTACGTACTTGGTGTAATAGATGAGACCAGGGGCTTTTTTGAATTAGTAGAAAGGACCACTGGGAACCATACTGTTTTAAAATAAGACTATGTCATGTTTTGAGCAGACTAAACAATCTGCATAGAAGTCTTGATACTTTAAGATGGTCTTTGTCCTCCCCCATCACCAGGTATAAAATGGTGATGATTTTAGAAGAGTTTGTAAAATCAGGCAGTTTTTTGTTGTTGTTTTTTTAATTCACAATGGATATTGTGTTAGAAATGTTTTTGCAAAGTGCTTGATGTGGAAATGCAAAGAGATTTAGATCTAAAAAGGAAATAGTTTATATTTCTGGTTACCAGTAAGTGAGGAATTGGACAGGATTCAGGATTTTTCCTTCTAGTTCTTAGGCTCTGTCCTTGTCTGTAAATATATTTAAATGTCACGTACATACATTTGTTTTTAAATATGTAGAATTTTTCATGAACTACTTTGCTTTACAATCTTTGGTTGAGTACCATTCATTCAAGAGTTCCTTATTTTTTCAGGCAATGGACAAGTTTTCTCTCTGCTGCATCAACTGCAATCTATGTTTACATGTATTCCTTTTACTACTATTTTTTCAAAACAAAGTAAGTAGAGACATTTTCTCAATGTGTATTTTGTAAACTAAATTTATCCTTTCAATACTAAATTTTAAGGCCTGTGTTCAGGTAAAGATGGTTATTTATAACTGTTTTGTTTAATTTCAGGATGTATGGCTTATTTCAAACATCATTTTACTTTGGATATATGGCGGTGTTTAGCACAGCCTTGGGGATAATGTGCGGTAAGTTCTGAAATTCTTGTAATACTCTAAGTAAATCTTAGAGTGTCTCAGAATTGGAAAATTAGTAATGGGAAGTTAAGGAATTACATTCTGTCATTTGATCTGGAACACCAAAATTCAAAAATCTGATTTCAGTTCCTTTAGCTATTCTTCAGAAGCTAATTTATTCCTTTGTTGATTCCTGTTTTTATTTTCTGTTCCTACTAATTCTGTATTGCCCTGTTTTCTGTAGCACAGTTACTAGTTTCATTGATATTGAAAATTGGCTCATTTTTCTAGCTTATGTTTATCCAAAGAGATCGTGATATAAGCAGCTTAAGATGTTGGTTGAATTATTTTTGTTTGGAAGTTTTTTGGACTGTTCGTGGAAGTTAGATTGTCCGGAGGGCAGCACAGGTTCCTGGTTATGATTACACCTTGGGCGTCTGCAGAGTGGCTGAAGTGCTGGCTCTGCCACTCGTGTGCCTGGTACCTCGGTCAGATGATAGCAGTGATGCCCATCCCAGAGGGTTATGATGAGGACTCAGTGACTGCATGTACATCAGCCTCAGAGAGTAGAAGTGTAGTGAGTGGTAGCTGCTGCTGGTCCCACAGTGATTAGGGCTACAAGTCCTCGGGCTTCCTGTGTTCCGGGACTGTGCCTGCTTCTGCGCTGTCTGTGGGTTTCTATGCTTTGTGTTTTCACCTGAGAGCAATTTCATAACACTGAGTCCAGGCAGAGGGGTGCTTTGAGGCCAGATTCACACACTGTCTCACTTTCTGGCACAATTTTATGCTCTGTAAATGAGGCTGATTTCCTAGTTACCTTGTAAGAGGGATACAAAGCTGAAGGATAATCACCATGGAAGCGTTTCCAGACACTGGATAATTAAGATCGTGCTCCTTTTCCTGTTATTTGCCATTGACTTTTTAATTTTTTTTCCTTTTAATAGTTCCACTGTTAGCTATATGGTGGGGCAGTGGGATAAGGGAGATAACAATAATGTTGTTAAAAGCTAGGTCTTGGTTATGACCTTTGTGCATTCCTTTGGGATACCAAGATTGCTTTTGTTCCTCCATCAAAAGAGCCTTATCATTTCATACAGCACGTATGTGATCTCTGTACACACATACACAAATGAGGCTTGACTGTAAGTAGTGAAACTAACTCTACAAGCTATAAGGGAAGACACTTTTTTTTTCGTAATATAGCTGTTTTGAGAACCTGTAATAATTAGTTAGCCAACTTTTAGGGAAGGTGAATAGAAACTAAAATTTGTGTCATGTGGGAATGTCCTTGTTATGCTTGGGCAAGCCGAAGGTGACCACCTGTTTTAGAGTGTTGCTGCCTGGGCTCCTCTTTATTTAGTCTGAGTTCATGTGGACCTTTCTTGATTATCACTTGTGTTCAGCAAACTGTAGAATTAATGTGATTATACAAAGGGTTTGTGGGTTTTTTTTTTTTTTTTGACTCAATTTTTTCAGCATTTGATTTTAGGAAAACTTTGACATTTTCAAAGGAAATGGAATGAATCAGGCTAAATTTTTTGAGCGCTTTTCCTGTTGAAATTTCACTTTTGCTGTGTCACAGTCTTGGCCCCTTGTTAGTTCTCCTACTGTTCTGACAGTGCCCCGGCATTTGTTTTGGATGAGTTGGTGTGCCTACAGTGTTAATCTGGGTGGGTGGGGTGGGAGAAGCTGTTCAGACTGAAACTCACGAAAATATGATCGTAATATAAAAATTGTGTGCACCTGTCCACTTAATGGTTGTCAGTTTTTTTTTTTTAAGTTGGTACTTGGAAGAAAAATAATCATTGTTTTTTTTTAATATAGAAAAAATGACTTTCTTAAGATAGATAATATTTATGCTGTTGTAGTGTTTCTATTTTAAGCATAATAGCATTTTAGTTTTAAGAAAATTAGTTTAAAATTGCACTTCTATTATTCCCAAAACATTGAATGTTTTTTGAGAGCAGATTCGATATCCTTTTTTATGAAGTGGTGTTTATAAGTGTATTCTTGAGGTACTCATAAGATTAGGAAAAGCAATCTTTAGATTGATACCATTTTGCTTTTAAGCACATCTCTGTTCAAAGAGGAAAAATGTAAGTCTAGAAAACTGGATTTGATTATTGGACTAGTGTTAGGTTTTGCCAGTTAAATTCCTGATGCTAGTTAAATTTTTATAGATATTTTGTGTTCTAAGAATTCAAGTCTGTTTTTGAAAAATTTGAGTAATTTTTTTCTTACCGTGTAAGGAAATGCATTATCACAGTTTTAAAGTATAATACCATTATTTCGTATTATAAAAGAAGTAGGCATTCATTGAAGAAATATTTGGAAATAGCTTTGTTTTGTTACCTTGGTGAGGATTTTGTGCTTGTTTTGTTTTTATTTTTAATATGTAAATTATGGGAAATTTTCAAATATATTTAAAAAGAAAGACAGTAACATGTCCCAGTATACACAACATCAGTATTATCAAGTCCTGGCCAATCTTGTTTTATTTATCTCTCCATCTACCCCTCTCTTGAAGGAGTCCTGATGGTCTAGTGGTTAAAGTGCTGGAATGCTAATCAAAAGGTTGGCAGTTCAAACTCATAAGCCACTCTGTAGGGAAAAGATGTGGTAGTCTGCGTCAATAAAGATTTTTGGCCTTGGAAATCCTATGGAGCAGTTCTGTTGTGTCCTGTAGAGTCACTGTGAATGTGAATGGAATTGACTGGATGGAAATGGGTTTGGGACCCCTCTTTAATTTAACATAAATTGTAGACCTCATGTCATTTCCTCTGTAAATATTCCTGTGTGTGTTTGTGTGTGTGTGTCTAAGAAGTATAATTCCTTAATATGAGTAGACATTTAATTAGTGTTCAGATTCCTCCAACTCATCCTCCCTTTCTCTTTTAATGCTGTGTGTTCATATATTGTGATCCAAATAAGTACCTGTATGACTGAAACATCGCTTGGCTCTTCTGATCTAGGGATAATTCTATCTTTTTCCCCTTCCATTTTATTTAAGAATTGTTTTCTCTTTCTCTTTCTTTTTGTGTTGGTTTCATTCTTGTAGAGTTTTCTACAGTCTGAATTTTGCTAATTATATCCCTGAGTTGTCATTTAACATGTTTCTCCATGTGTTCCCCTCTCCCCTCCAATATTTTCTGTAGAATAGTAGTTAGGCTTGATTATATTCAAGAATACTTGGCCAAGTATACTTAACAGGTGGTTTGTACGCTTTTACCAGGCAGCACAGAATGTCTGATTGTCTTTGTGAGGTTAGCAGCCATTCATGATTGTTGCCTAGCTCAGATCATTAGTGGCTGCAGTATTCTAGTTCTGCTGTTCTTTTTGTATTTATTAGCTGGAATACTTCTGTAAGGAGAAATTTCCTTTCAGTCAACCATTTGATTACCTTGAGATACAGTTTCATATATAGGAAAGACAGGATAAATGCATGTTTCTTTCCTTGCATACACCGGTTGGATGAATCTGAAATAGTTACAGGTCAGTTCAGCATTTGCATGTTTATATGTGTGTATCATTATTAACTCACAGGAGGTTTACTTCCAAATTTTCAGTAATACTGGACCAGGTGGTAAATAGCTAGGTTCAACAGTTAACCTTCTCTGTGACTTGAACAACCAGCCATCTGGTGGTTCTAAAAAGTCTGTAAAAAGTGTTTGCAGTAAAGAACTATCTTAGTTCATTCATTCATTCAGCAGATATTTATTGAGCACCATATCATGTACCAGACACTGTTTTAGCCATCACAAATAATTATTTAATAAAACAAATGATTATCTGGGCTTTTTGGTGTTTTGAGCACCATTTGAGGCTGATTACTAAAACACGTTTCAAAATTCTTGACCTATGTAGCGCTCTCTCTTATCCATGCTCTCAAATAAATCTTCCTTTCTACCAACTACACAGCTTCTACAACTTAAACATAAAGAAGAAATTATAGATAATGCCTACCCTCTAGAGTTTCATGGTTTTGTGTGCTTCCCTGTGAGAGACCGCTTCTCACAGACCTTTAAGGTTTGGGGAACATATATTGCTGTTTCTCTAATGACTTGGGATAATAATGGTCCAATCAGAGAAGACATGTTTTTTCATTCCTCAGGTTTTTGTCATTATCAAATTAGCCTTGCTTTATAAGAGGTGTAGTTTAATTTTCATAGCTATTGATTATACAAATAATAATTGACTTTTAATCCTAAAAAATTATATCAGGTCAAACTTGTATGAAAATTACATCAAGTCAAACGTATATGAAGATTTGGAAAGCAAATGATGTAATTGTAATGACTTCTCAGAGAATATTAACATAAAGATGTTATCTTGGAAAAAGTGTAACTTTCTAGAGCAGAGAACATTATAGTGTTTCTGAAAGATTAACAACTACTCTGTGTTTGTTTCAAAGTACCATGTTTTATCTTTGCAGGAGCAATTGGTTACATGGGAACAAGTGCCTTTGTCCGAAAAATCTATACTAACGTGAAAATTGACTAGAGACCCAAGAAAACCAGGAACTTCGGATCAGTTTTCTTTCGTGGGGGTAAAACTTGCACAGCAACACAAACAAAGAAAAAAAGGCG
This sequence comes from Heterohyrax brucei, assembly GCA_028571685.1. Taxonomy (NCBI): domain Eukaryota; kingdom Metazoa; phylum Chordata; class Mammalia; order Hyracoidea; family Procaviidae; genus Heterohyrax; species Heterohyrax brucei. Next base: position 35,849,765 of record CM053154.1, read on the forward strand.
CAAAAAGAAATTTGGGCTTTAACAGTGGGTACTTTGTGGGTCTCTGTTTCACAGATGGCTTAAAGTAACACCTATTCCATCGATCTTAGGTTCTTACTGACTGCTTTCTCCAACTGTTCACAGCAAATGCTTGGATTTTATGCAGTAGGCATTACTACAGTACATGGCTAATCTTCCCAAAAACTAGCTCATTAAAGATGAAATAGACCAGCTCTCTTCAGTGAAGAGGACAAATAGTTTATTTAAAGCATTTGTTCCAATAAAATAAATAGAGGGAAACTTGGATGCTAAAATTACATGAATAGAAATCTTCCTGGCACTTAGTGTTTCTACGTTATTGAAAAATGATGTTCCAGAAAGATTACTTTTTTCTCTTTATTTTTACTGCCATCATCAACCTATTGTGGGACATTTTTGTATATTGAATCTGGGTTCTTTTGACCTTTTTTGTTCAATTCAACTGCATCCTTTTTTAAAAGAGAATTAAAAAATTTAATTCTTGCATGTAATATATTTGCTGTCATCTTAGTTGGACCAACTACCCATTTATTTATCTTAAAACTATACAGTGACATCTTAATTCCATCCAAAGAAGATACAGTCTGAAGATAGAGGTGTACTCTCTACAATGCAATTTACTGTACAGTTAGAAAGCAAAGTGTTAAATGAAGAAGATACTTGTTTTTATTAAACATCTTGAGATTTAGATAAACAACATTTTAATTGAACGTCTAAAGTGATTATTTTTTTTCCCCCTGAGTTAGTCTTACATCTTTTTGGGGTTTGAATGAAGGCTTTACATAAAAAATTATTAAAAACATTGGGCGGGTGGGTAATATGTGTACATAACATTCAATAATGTAATGTAGGTGTAGATTCCCAAATGCATTTGGATGTACAGATTGACTGCAGAGTGCTTTTTTTCTGATGATGATTGGTGTAGAAATGTGTGAATTTGGATGGCTTTTTACATCTTGCCTACCTTTGCATGAAACATTGGGGTTTCTTCACAATGTATGTGTCATACTTATTTGGGGATGGGAGATTGTTTTTTTCTTTTTCTTTTCTGAGACTCCTACAGGAGCTAAATTTGTAATTTAGAACATTTAATTTTGTTAATCCTGTCTGGGACACTTAAGTAACATCTAAAGCATTACTGCTTTAGAATATTAAAATAAAATTTCCTGACCAAGTTGTTTTGTGAAAATAGATGTGTTTGCAATTTGAAAATACCTGTTCAAAAGGCAATACCACTGAATGCTGTTTTTAAACTGTGTTTTAAAATAGTCTTTTCTAATACAGGAGACATACACTTAAAAAATCTCCATACTTTCTTATATCTAGATTATTGAGTATAGTCACAAGTGAATGACAAGCCCTTCTTAAATTAAATCATGGCACAAAATCTGTTCAGGTTCGTGTACCATGGGACAATAGGAATGAGGTAAAAGTGGTCAGCCTACTATTGGGTGAACAAATAGAGGTTACAGTTTTCTAAGACAAGGGTATTAATTTTGAATACATCTTTCTGGAACTATCCATAATGTGACATTTTCCAAGAACCATTGAGTTTCTAGTTTAATAGTTTGCTATACAAATGACCACTTAAAACAATACTGTACATTGGTATTTTTAGAAAGAGTCAAAGCAACTATATTTAAACTTTAATGTGCAACTCATGACATTAATAGCTAATAAGATGTTTTTGTCAGAAAATACATCCTCTAAATTGATTGACTCTGCATCCTGTAATGGGGCATGTAAGGCTTATGAAGAGGGGGAAGGGTGCTTTCTTACCATCACTTAGTATGGTTGATATGCACAAACATAAATTTGATCAGAAGTTGAAGGTAAATCCTGTTTTCAAGCCAGATGCTCTATTAAATGTTATCCATTACTGCTTCCATTTTCCCTGCGTTCTTACCTGCCTTTAAGATCTTGTAAGAAGAGATGCTAAAAGTCAGCATTTAGTTGCTTATATTATGTAACTGTTTACTACGTGTAAGGGATTTCAGCATAACATGTACTCTGTCTGACAGAGTGTAAATTGGACAGTGAGGTTTTGTCCTAATAAAATGATGTTTGTTTCTCGTGATGTGAATATTGCAGGTAAGATGTAGCATTATTAAAGGGCACATGTTTTGTTGCTTTCAGGGGCACCAGTTCTTTCTACTAAATTGAATGCTATTTGAAGTTCTTTGAAATCTATAATGAAAGAATTATTTTCTGATTTACAAATACATTAAGAGCTCCATTTAAAGTGACTATAAATCACCTTGAAAAGTCTTTTAACAGATACGTATCGGTTAATGGCATCATAGAAGTGGATGAGTATGTGTGTGTCTGGAAGAAAATGTAATTCGCAAGTGGTTTAGCTTCATAGCACTCAGTTATTGAAGGGTAAAATAGAATATTATTTAACTAAAGGGTGGGATTTTCCCACTTTATTAATTCTGTGTATCTGTCTTTCAGTTGTTAACATTAGTTACTCCGCTTATCAGCTGTTGGTTTGAACACCATCAAAAACTTAACTAAAGGATAAACGGTTCCTGTGTTATCAATAAGCATGTTCCTCCTGATACTTAACTACTCTAGTGGTTGACATCATTACATATTATCCTAGTACAAGAGTAGGATAAGATGGCAATGTGATGCTGGAGGATGGTAAAGCATTCTTATAGTGTATCATGTTGGGCTCCTAGATTGTACTGGGTTTGCCCGTAAATCAAGCCCCATAGTCTTGGAATTCCTTTTATTGTGCTAATACCTGAACCTAGTGAATGGTGTGCTCAGTGTTTTCCATTGGTAGTGGATGGCCCTCTTCATAAAGGTGGTTGCTGCAAATACCAGTTCTTCCAAAAGCCACTTTATTCAGGGTTTATCCACAAGTTGTGTTCATTCTGATAAAGCTTCTGTTGCCTACATGTTTACTAACCAACCACCTTATGCCAAATGTCTTGCAAATAAATGTTATGAAAAAACTTTCTGAATTTTTGCAAATGTAAAAAAAGAAGTGTATTAATGTAATTCATTCAGGAAAAATAAGTACCGAATAGCTTTTGTATATTGATTCTGGGGGGATAAAAGCCTATTTGTAATCTGTACACTGTAGTGCCACCTGGATTTTAAGTTTTAGGTTGCAGAGTGGCTTTGTGCTTAATCCTGTTGATTTGTTGGAATATAATAAATAGGAGTAGTGACTTACGAAAACACAGGTATTCATTATTGTTTTATATCTTCATCAAAATCCCATAGTCATTAAGCTGTATCTTAGTAATGAAGATGGTAAAAAGGTCAGACAAATGTAAATTTACAAAGATCCCTCAATTTGGAAATATATTTAGAGGTAGGGTAGATGAGAAAGTTAACATACAGATACAGAAAGTTCTGTAAGGTTTAAAATTTCTGAGGAATAGCTCTGGGACCTTATGCACACTTCCTAAAAGCCATTTGATGTGACATTTTTATTGGCATTGTAGATACAGAAGCACCAAGACAAAAGTAAACAGAACCAAGTTGTTCTGCAGCTCTGGTGAAAGCTGCTTGTGTTGCAGTGTTGGTGAACTGGGCGTGCTGAGAAAGGACGGGTGCAGTCTCGCTGCGTGTCTCCCCTGATTACCAGGTTAGAGGGTTTGAAAGTTCATGTTTCAAGCAAGAAATTAAGCAAGGAAGAACTAACATGGGATTTTATTTGAAGGGCAGCAAAGTGTACTTGGAAAAACAGCCTCACTGGGGCTTTTCAGCTGTGTCAGACGTGAATCACTAAATCCCCACAGAGCACTGACAGTTGTTGACAGAGTTGGAAGGAAACGGTTATTTCCGATGATGACTTCCATTTTGTGCACAGCCCTGGTTTGTGTAGGCCCTCTTGCTTTTAGTAATAGAAGTCAGTGTACAATGTATCAAAATCCCTTGAGGTTCTGATTTAGTCTGTTCATTTAACTGAAGTTGAATTTTTAAAAAGTAATAAAAAATTAAATGGACTTCCCACGGATGCTGTATTTCTTTCCTTTTTGAAACAGGTGAATGGAAGCATAAGGGATAACCCACTATTATTAGCTTGTGTATGAGGAGATTCCTAATTCCCACAACTAAGTAAAATGGGTCAGCAGACTGTCTGTAAAGAGGAGATAGTAAATACCTTATGCTTTCTAGGCTATGTGGTTTCTGTCGCAACTTCTTAGCTCTGCTGTGGTTAAGAAAAAAGCAGCCCCAGTAAACAGTACAAGGCTGGGTTCCAGTGTAATTTTATTTACAAAAACAGTCCATGGGCCAAAGTGGGCAACCTCAGAAATGAAGAGTTTGAAGTTTGATTTCCCTTCATCTTTATATTTTGGAATTTTTTTTTTTTTAGAAAAACGTTGTGTGTATAATATTTGTTTTTGAGAAAGTAATTTGTATTACATTTTTTTGTTACATACAAGTTCCAGTGTTACATTCAAGTCCCACTGCCTCTAATGCCTGGTAATGCACAGCCTTTACCTAGTACGGGCTGCTGTTTCAAAGCAGTTGTCCTCACAACAATGCAGTGACGCTGGCATTTTAGAGCAGAGCTGCATTTTAGACATTAGAATCAAGGGTGTGCTGAGTTGAGTTCAGATGTAATCAAGATTAGGACCTCTCCAGCCTCAGGAGCAGATAATACATGTAGAAATTACATTGAAAGTTAGTGTTGTGCAGAAGTCAGAGGAATTTTATTGTGTTAGGTTGAAACCAGTAGTTAATTTGTACAGGTCTATTTGTATTTTTTCATGCCCATTTTCAATTAGTTAAATTCTGGAAACCCTGGTAGCCTAGTGGTTAAGTGCTACAGTAGCTAACCAAAGGTCAGCAATTCAAATCTGCCAGGCATTCCGTGGAAACTGGGGGGGTGGGGGGGTGGGGGGGTGGGGGTGGGGGAGGGCAGTTCTACTCTGTCCTGTAGGGTTGCTGTGAGTCAGAATTGACTCAAAGGCAGTGGCTTGGGTTGGTTGGTTTGGTGTTTAAATCCTTGTCAGCCTCCTTGTTCTTGTCTCCCCTCAGTTTTATTAGCTGCCTCATTTAACATCTATACTTGATAATTCCTGTTGGTCAAATGGTGCAAATTTGGATTCCTTCTGATACCTTGAATGTATACTTTTTACGAGTTTGGAAAATGAGGGGCATGAGGGGATTATGTAGTCAATTTCTTGGCTTCAAAGTGAGAACTATCAAACTGTTAATTACAGTTTAACATTAGAAAAGAGGGAACTACACCTACATTGGGACATGCTGAGCTAATGGTAATGTGGTCTACGAAAGTATGTAAAGCGATTATTATTTTCAAAGTTTGCAAGCTCAAGTTGACAGGAGTTTTAATTTTTATAAATGGTGGAAATGGTTGTATGGAGAATTCACTCAAACTGGCCAGTGTGAAGGCATTCTTAGTGGCTCCTGAAGCTGTTAAGGTTAGGTGGCTTTGCCTTGAAGGCCGGTGAAGTGAGGAGTGGATCTGGAGACGGAAACATAGGTGGAGGTTCCCATATGGAGTTTGTCCGAGAGGATGACTCCAGATGATCTAGACCAGCAGGGCAGAGCAGACGTAAGCAGCCGTGTGTTGTCAGTGTGGTAGCTTTTGTAACAGATGTTGGCACAAGGAGGCAGGTTTATCAGGGTGTCCCAAGCAAAGACACGGAGATGTGACACAGCAAGACCCTGTTAGAAGGCGGTGAAGTGTTTGGGGCTGAGGAGGTGGGACACCTGATGGTGGCTGCAGGGCCTGGTATATATAAGTTATCCTGAGAGTCTGGGATAGAGATCCTCAGAGTTTAACATATAAAACTGGTGGGTGAAACAGAAAGTATGGAACTGATTTAAAGAAGAAAAATTGTATCCCTTTTCAGTTGTTCGTACCTTACCTTTATTTTCTTGTGAGCCAAATAAAGTGTTTTTGTTGTTTTGCTAGCCAAACTAGCATTGAAACAGCTTCTGTTGTAGAACTAGGCAGCTTGCTTATCCAGGAGCACTGTTCTTCAATATATTTGAATAAAGGGTGCTGTTAACAAGACCTGGCAGCTAGTTGCCAGGAGGGGGTTAGAAGCCACAACACTCACAAGCTCTACACTTACACAAGAGGTCTCTTCTCATGCCTGTTTTCCAGAGGAATTCCCTGCTAATGAGGAAGCCAGTTGGCTGTTTGCCTAGTGCTTCTGCAGACCAGGAAGTGTTACAGAAGTTTGTCAGAACTTTCAGATGTTGACTCTGGATTTGTCTACCGACAAAGGAAAGCAGAGAACTATGGCGTTGGGTTTGACTCCTTCCACAGAAATGCTTTTCAACCCCCTTCCACACCTTGTCTTTTTGTTGGCCACTTGGCTCTTCCCTGCCATTTGGTGGGATCAGTTCCCCTGAAAATGCCTGCCTTCTTGCCTGCCAGTTCCTAGCCAGATCTTGCCCAATACAGCGCCATCCTGTACGTGCCTGTTGGATGAAGACTGAAGCAGGGTCAACCCCTTGTATTTCTTTCTAGGAGTTAGGACAATATCCAGTAACATCCTTCCAGTGGTTAACTTTCAGACCTAACATTAAGGACATATTATAGTTAGTAGATGAGAAGGCAGATGATTGTAATGCAGAAGCTAGGGATAAAGCCCTGCTCCGCGTCTGCATCAACTGTGGCCCTTAATGGCTGTGAAGCCATGTAGAAACCCAAAAGAAGTTACTGTATTTCTCTCCACAGTTTAAAATTGCAGGAGATTCAAGCAGGTGTGATGCTGAAAATCCCTACACACTGATAGGTTTTCTTTTTTTCTCCATTAGGGCAACTTTGCATAAAAGGTCTTTGAAAAGCCTCCTGTTAGCAATAAAACCAAAACCAAACCCACTGCCGTCAAGTCGATGCCCACTCATAGAGACCCCATAGGACAGAGTAGAATTGCCCCAGAGCTTTCAAGGAGCGCCTGGTGGATTTGAACTATAGACCTTTTGGTTAGCAGCCATAGCACTTAACCACTACACCACCAAGGTTTCCAGCCTGTTAGCAATAGCTTCTGTAAATCAAAATAGTTCAGTTCTGACAGTGTACTTAAAGTACATTTTAAAAAAAAACAAAGTTACAACATAAAGAGTGGGTTTCACAAACTCTTGATTATACTCCTTAATTATTTGGGCATCTTTTGTGGGGGGGAACACCTGTTTTTAATGACGAAAATTCATATTCTGGTCATTTTTCTTCCATCAAATTAATGGTAAGTGGCATATTTAATTGGACATGTCTGCACTACAACACCAATCGCACGTACACCTGCTCATGTGTCACCCTTTCTGCTTGTATAAAGTATTTTAGACTCACTAAAGGATAGGAGAAATCCATCATTCTGAATCATTCCTCCTTACCCATCACCGGCCACTACGTTTCGTTAGATAGATGCCGCAGCAAGCGCCCTGCATGGCTGGAGAACAGGATGAGAGCTAGACGAAGGCTGGCACAAACCGCCTGTTGAGGAAGCTGAGAGTTGTAAGCCTCGAATTTCCTGCGATGAAAGGGACCTGAAAGAGGATTCACCTCTTTGCAGTGCAGCGGTGGTCCAAAAGCGCCAAGCGAATTAATCACCACTAGCACTCGGCTAGCACCGGTCACCTCGGGCTCCTAGTACTGCGCTCCGAGGTGTAACCTCTCCACGTGTGCACTGGAGAGTTGTAAAGTGAGTTAGGAGAATAAAGCATGTGGCAAGGCAAGCCTTGATCCTCAGGAGGAGCTCTGTCCGGGGCTGGAGACCGGTTGGCGAACGGAAAAGGCTGCCCCCGGCACGGTAGGATCCCCGGGGCTCCCGGGCCCTTGCCTTCAGCATCTTCACTTCACTCGCCTTCCTCCGAAGTTGCAGAGGTGCCGGGAGGAGGAGGGGCCTCGCCTCGGGCGCCCGAGTGATTGGCTGCCTGGGGCCCCTGGCGAAGGCTGTGTGGTCCAGCTCGGGTGGAGAGGGGCGGAGCGGCCACTGCTCCAACCATCGCTGCCACTGCCACAGTCACAGCAGCCGCAGCCTTGGCCACCCGGCAAATAGCTTCAAGCGGAGGCTTCTTGGGCGGCCCGACCCGGATAGGGGGCGCCGCACTCTGCTCGCCCGCGCCCCAGCCATGCTTGGTACCCGCGCGTAGTCGCTGAGCCAGTGCCGACGAGACCCAGTGCGCGTATCTCGCCAAACCGAGCTCTCGGTGTGCACCACTGCCTCGCCCCCGTCGGCCCTTAGCGACCATGCCTCGGGCGACTGCGTTTGGGGGCCTGGGTCCCCTGCTGCTGCTGCCGCTGCTGCTGCCGTCGCCCCGCGGCGCCGAGGAGCTCGGGGAGCGCTTGGACGCCGCCTCGGACTACTGGACTCTGGAGGGCGAGGAGGGCGCGGAGCAGCAGCTGGAGCATTACCACGACCCATGCAAAGCCGGTAGGTGCCGCCGCCGCCTCCCGAGAAGTCGGGCAGAAGTTTGCGTTTGAAATGCAAATGAAATGGTGGGCAAGCCTGCGCTGCCGTCGGTGGGGCGGGTCCCCTGGCTCCCCGGGAACAACAATGCCTAGAGGAGCTGCTTAGATCCCACTCCAAGGCTGAGACCTCCCGGCCCGGGGTGCGGCGCGCTCCGATGGCAGCCGGGGGCGTGTTCCTCAGATGGGACCCACAGTCAAGACGGCGTTCCTGGTTAGGGCCGGCACGCCGTCTGACAGCCGGGTGTCAGGACCGGCCACTGCCAGACGCTCAGGACTGGAGCAGGAGCTGGGCTGGGCGCGGCGTTTCCAGGCTCAGATGGAGTTGCTGGCTCCGATTTCACGTCATTTGTAAGTTTTGAGCAAAGTTTCCCAAGATCGTGTGGTTACTCTTGGGAAGAGAATTGAAAAAAGAAAAGCTTCGCAACAGGCGAAAAGAAAGGGGTTGCACGGACAGGCGGAGTGGGGGTGTGGGGGGGATGTGTGTGAGAGGTGTGCGTGACTCACGTCGCTGTAAACTTCCCTCTTGCCCACTCCGCTCCATCTCAGCCTGGCGGTAGCCCTGGGCGGGCGCGGAAGGAAGACGGCAGGTGCTCTAACGCCACCAGGGAGCTGCGCACCGGGGACGCGCGGGTCTTTCTGTCGCTAATCGCCGCCGTGGCGCTGCAGCTCCGGCTTCCCGCGAGCCCTCCAGCGGCTCGTATGTCCCAAAGGGAGCGGATTCCGAGGTGGGATCGTTGGAGTGTCAGCTCAGAAGGGCCCAACCACACATTCCAGAAAGAACATGGCTCTGAGGCAGTTCCCCGCGGAGACAAAGGAGTGCTCATGCTGCCCCAGAGGTGACAGTCCCACAGGCTCGCCGAACCGCTCCTAGCTTCTGGCCCAGGGTCCGAGGATAGTCCTATTTGTCTCCGAGCTTTGTCCGGTCCGCTTTCACAAGGCAGCTCACAGACATGAGTGGGAAGAGGACGGAACGCAGCCTCTACCCGCAGAGATGCTGTGACAGACCAGGTGTGTGAATGTCAGGGGCCAGTGGTCCCAGTCCTCACTCCCTGGAGCCCACTGTCAGGCTCAGACTCCTCATCTCTAAAGTGGGCATGGTAATTAATAGGAGGACTCAGATAGCTGATGAGAAGAGTTTCTGCGTATGGAATCATGATGATCTCCTTGTAAAAAAAAAAATTTTTTTTTTTTTTTAAATTGCTGTTGCAGTGACTCTGGAGTAGCCTGGGGGGTGGCTGGGTGACAGCTCAGGAAGACCAGGTTCCTAGGAGGCTGCAGGACCTTGGGTACTTTATAAGACCCAAGAATTTCATGAAGGCTGAACATCAGACCAGACATGAGATCCTACCATAGGGAAAGATTTTCCCCCGAATATTCACCTGTTGCTCTACTTTGGGGAGATTCTGAATTAGGATTGTGGGCAGAACTGTTGGTTCCTGGGTAATTAGATCATCAGGTGCCCCAGCTCCTCAAAGACCTAATTCATGATCATGGGAAAGGGTTTCCATGAGCACTGTTGGAATGGTAGCATTGCCTTGGAAAACCATGCCTGGGAAAATGGGGTGAGAGCTAAAAGGGTGATTCATTTATCACCCTGCTCTTGTCAAATCCTGGACTCTGCTGGGTGTGAGCTGGCTCGAAGAGTTGGTGTGGCAGCCTGGCATAGAGAAGATCAGTTTGTTTAGGAAAGTATTGAGCAGTATGCTACTGAATGCCAGTGTGCTGTGAATCCAAAGGTGAATGAAGTATGAGACTAAGGCAGATTTGACTGTCAGGGCTCATTTTCTCCAGTAAGTTTGGAGAGGCCAGGATACCAGTCAGTGCTGGATACCTGGGGCATGCCTGCTGTTTGCAGGGAAGGGGATGGGCAGGCAAAAATCTTAGCGTGTGGTTCCCATGCATCCTTCCAACCCACTGGTCTCTGCCCCGGCTGCGCCAATGCTAAGAGTGGCCAGAAGAGGGCGATGGCAAGAGGGAGCTGAGGGGAAGGTAACTAACTTGCAGTGGGTCTATTCTGGAAATTCTCAGACCGAGGGAGCAGACTTCTGGAAGGCCAGCATGCAGCTCCTCAGTGCAGTGAAGTCTCAGTGAAAAGCTCTGCTGAGGGTCACTGCATTTCCTGGATGTGCATTTAAGATAGGATGGATCCTCTCATCCTATCGTGGTCAAATCCTAACTCCCTAACATTTTTGGCAGAGATGGGTCTCCTAAGAACAGCTTTAAGGCTTTGAATCTAAAACACTTCCCACCTGCCCTTTCTTGAGTAAGGGTCTCCATTCTGCTGGAGATCCAAAGTGTGGGGAAGAAAGCCCCGAATCTGTGCCTGGCTCCTCAGTAGCCATGTTACCTTGGGCCCGAAGCTCCTTACCTGTAGAATGAAGATGCTGACTTTGTTAAGGTTGTTGACAGGCCCAGGACCTCATTCTCTTGATCCAGAGGAGCCAACTTTGTTGGCTCCGCTTTGTACCCTTACGGATGGTCTTGCCAGAGTTCACTTCACAGTTTTGCATACCTTCTTGCTTTGGGTCTGCTTTGCACCCTTGTATATACCACCTTTCCCTGGGTCAGCTTCATACCTTTGTATACCTGCTTGGTCTTACAAGGAGTTTGATTTGTGCCCCCTGGCTCTTGTCTGCTCAGGGCTCTATGGTTCTAGGATCTTTGGTTCTAGCCCCACACAACACAGCTCCTGTGTAATCTTGGGCAAGGCCCTTAATTTCCCTGTGCTTTCCTCCTTCTCATTTATGAATGAGACAGATTCCTAATAGACTTACAGGCTTAGAACAGTGGCTGACATAGGTACTTTATTAACAGATTTTCTGTTGTTAGAACTTGTTGAAAGAACATCTTCATGCTGACTTTGAAAGGATTTTTAAGCTATAAAATTTAGATTTACTAATAGATATTTCATTTGATGCTGTAACATGGGGCTCTTTTTAATCAAGCGGTTGCAAGGTGGGAGTGAAACGGTGAAGCCTTTGTGGCCTGAGGCTGGTATTCTGCTTGGGCTTCCCAGGCATGGTTTCTGTCTGGTGGTCCATAACTCTGTCATTTTGTTTTTCATTTAATAGTGTAAGTGCAGTCATGGGTTTAATAGACAGTAAATCACAAGACATTACCCACTCACCTTGCTTCTGAGAGCAATCATTTTTTTTTTTTATGAGGCCAGAGGAGTAATTTTATTTGAAGGATTAACTGGGGGAAATGTCGTTGGGCCACGGGCAGGTGTGCCTGTTTTTTTAATATTTAAATTTTTTTTGTGTATGTGTGATTAAGTGCAAGTTTACAATCCAAATCAGTTTGCCGTATAAAACCCCTAGCACCCGACTCTCTGCAACTCTACCTGCTCTCCTCACCCTATGGCAGCACAGGCTTCTTTTCCACTTTGTACTTCTAGTATCCACTCAGCCAACACTTGGCCCCTCCTCTTCACCTTCCTCTCTCCTCTCTGAAAAGAAATCAGTTGGACAGCCTAAGAGCAATCTTTGCATAGCTTCAGATAGCTTCATTGCCTGCCTGTCCTCATTCACAACTTTTTAATTGAATTCAGAGCCTGTCTGTGTAGTCTTGAGCAAGTACTTCCTCTCTCCATGCCTCAGTCTCCTCATCTGCAAAATGGGAGTGGGAACACAGACACTTTTCTTGTAGGGTAGTCATGAGACTGTTTCAGTTCAATTCCCATAATATCAGAGCCTTAGACAAAGACTTGTGTGGGATAGTTTATCTCAGGGGTCCCAGGAAGCAGGGGTGAGGGAACATGGAGACTGAGGCAAAAGACTATCCAGTAGCAGGAGTGGATTAATGGTAACTGCCTTAGGCATGGATTCTCGACCCTGCAAGGACCTCTAAGAAGGTCTGACTCACAGAGACCCAGTGTGACAGAGTAGAACTGCCCCGTAGAGTTTCCCAGACTTTAAACTATACCATAACAGATGTCTCATCAGGTCTTTTCTGTGAAGAGTGTCCCATGGGTTTGAACTGCCAGTGTTTTGGCTGGGACCTGATTGGAACTGTCAACCAGAACACCGTCAAGTAGCCTCTCCATGTGGTCTCTCCACCTGAGCTAGTTAGGCTTCCTTACAGCATAGCAGTTGAATCCTAAATGCAAGCATCCCCAGAGAACCAGGCAGAAGCCCTGTATTGTCTTTACGACCTTGTTATGGATTGAACTGTGTCTCCCAAAAATGTGAGTAGCAGTTTGGCTAGGCCATGATTCCTGGTATTGTCTGATGCTCCTGTATGTTGTAAACCCTGCCTCTGTGGTGTGACAGAGGAAGGATGGGCAATGGTTGTGTTCCTGAGGCAGGACTCGATGTGTAGGACTGTGTTGTGCCTTGAGGCAATCTCTTGGGCTATCAAAGACAGGGAAGGCAGCCGAGAGTTAGGGACCTCGTGCCACCAAGAAGCAGTGCTGAGAGCAGAGCTGTCCTCTGAACCCTGGTTCACTGTCTCAGAAGCTCCTAGTCCAGGAGAATGCTGATGACCAGGACCTTCCTCCAGAACCCACAGAGAAAGTCTTCCCCTGGAGCTGATGCCCTGAATTGTGACTTTTAGCCTGCTTTTTGGTGAGAAAATAAATTTGTCTTTGTTAAAACTATCTACTTGTGATCTTTCTGTCATAGCAACACTAGGTGCCTAAGACAGACCTTGCCTCAGAAGTCACATATTATCACTTCCGCCAGGGTCACAAACCCTCCCAGATTCAGTGAGGGTGGGGAGCAGGCAAAGATCCGTCTCCCCTGGAAGGAATGGCGAAGTCACAGTGTTAAACAGGGATGTGGAGTGAGGGGTGGTGCTGTGCTGGTTTTGGAAAATACAGTCTGCCACACTCCCCTAGGCATTAACATCGTCTCAGGCCCAGTTTGCACCTGCCCTAAGCTTCAGAAACATCCTCTAGCAGAAAAGCAGGGAGACATCCAGCAGATGTGTGAAATATCTCAGACTTTAGTGGAGGGAGTACAAGGACTGACAATTAAGTTCACGAAGTCGTCCTGGGAAAAGTGCCACATACCTCAATGGAACTCTCTTTTCTGGAATGGCCATCAGAGCTGTCATCGTATTGCCCTTGATGTCCTGAATGCCATCAAAATATCTTTCTTTCTATATTTCCTTTATCTTCTGGTAAAGAACAAAGTCATTGGGGTCAGCTCAGGTAAGCAGGGAGGGTGTTCCAATACGGTTTGTTTGTTTTCTGGCTAAAAATTCCCTCACAGACAACTATACAATTAAGTTCACAAACTTGCCACCATGCACAATGGCCATTCCAGCAACAGTTCCAAAATTTCTTTGAAGGGTAGACTAGGTGCTGGCATTGGTGCACAGCTTCCCCAGGGGAGTACTTCGAAGGTGACTGTAGTGATATTCAGCAATGGGGCAGATAGCCCTTAGAACAATTAAGTTTGCAGTCTTAACTGTCAGACTTCGTATACCTCAGGTCACCAAAATTGTCGACAGCTGGCTTAAAGGACATGAAAGTGCTTTATAAATTATAAAATGCTATCTGGCTTTTTGGGTTTATTACATACAAAGGAAATGGATGATAACCAATGTCATGGATTGAATTGTCTTCCGCCCAAAATATGTGTAGTAATTTGGCTGGGCCAGGATTCCCTGTATTCTGTGACTACCCTGCATTTTGTGATTTTTCTGATGCTATAAATCCTAATCTCTGCCTGTGGTTAGCAGAATGCTGTATGTTAAAGAGAATTAAGGTGGGACTGTAAATGCCTTCCTAAGATCACCTCCCTGCTCCACTGTAAAGGGAGCTTCCTTGGAGTATGGCTTGCACCACCCTTTATCTTTTCATCCTACAAGAGAGAAAAGGAAACAGAAGCAAGCAGAGAGCTGGGAACCTCACACCATCAGGAATGCAGCACTGGGAGTGCAGTGTATCCTTAGAGCTGAGGTTCCTGCGCCAAGATGCTCCCTGAACAAAGACTGATGCAACACATGGACTTTCCTACAGAGCTGACAAAGCAGAAAGCCTTCTCCTGGAGCAGACATCCTGAATTTGGACTTACAGCCTACTGGACTGTGCAAGAATAAACCTTCCTTTGGTAAAGCCATCCGCTTTGTAGCATTTCTGTTAGAGCAGCACTAGATGATGAAATAATCAGCTTTACTTTTTAGCTGGTGGCTTGGTAGATGTCAGGCCTTCCTCCATGTGGGGACCTCGTGTTTGTATTTGATAAGCAGAGTCAGGGGACCCTAGTGCCTCTGGCTTAGGAGCCAGTGGGGAGGGTAGTACCTGAGAACTCTTTGTAGTCCTTCCCCACACTTTTAGACATTAGTTCTGTCAGGGATTGAATTGGCACCTTACCCTCCCTGCCTTGTCATTTTCTCCAAGACACAGTGAATGGCCCTACCAGTCAGGTTCTGAGTTTTGGGGTCACCAGTTTGCAGTGGTGAAGTGCTTACCTGCTAACTAGGAGGTCAGCATTTTGAACCCACCAGTGGCTTCATGGGAGAAAAACTTGGCTTTTCGCTCCTGTAAAAATTACGACCTATGAAACCCTATGAGGTTGTTCTTTTATGCCCTCTAAAGTTGCTATGAGTTGGAATCGACTTGATGGTACACAGCAGTACGACAGAGCCCTTCAGGACCGCGCTGTCTCAGGCAGCTCTGGCCAGCAGCCCTCAGCTCAGCATGGCTGACATGAGGCTGGAGTGTCAAACTCCACGAGGTTAGCGATTTTTGTCTGCCTCGCTCCCTGACCTGTGCCCAATGCCTGGAGCACACACTGTTATTGTTAGCTGCTGTTGAGTCAGCTCCCAATGAGTGGTGACCCTATGCATAACCGAACAAACCAGAACACTTCCCAGTCATGCACTGTCTCCGTTATCATCTGTGGATTGAGCTGTTTTGTGACCCATAGGGTTTTCACTGGCTGATTTTAAAAGTAGTTCATTCACTAGGCCTTTCTGGAAGCCCTGTTGAAACCTGTTCAGGACAATAGCAACACACAAACTTCCACTGACACTGGGGTGTTGGCTAAGCATGAGATGCCCAGGCTGAGAATCAAACCCAGGTCTCCCTTATAAAAGGCAGGAGTTCTACCACTGAACTACCACTGCCCCCTGTGCTGTAGGCACTCATCCATTTTTCCTGAATGAGGGATTAGTAAAGATTTGGACATCGTATGGTATTGTCCACAGCTGAAGGTACCGCCAAGCCTGTAGTCAGTCTGGAGAGTGAAGCATGGCCAGTGCAGGGGGCTGCAGGCAGACCCCTGAGAGTATTCAAAAGGGGTGCCAGCGTGCTCTCTGGGGTTTCCAGCCTTCCTGGCAGGGGCAGGTACCTGGTTTCTTACCCACATATGAGGCTCCTGTCTCCCTGGCCTGGCCTGGCCTGGCCTTGGAAAGAATGGTGAGGATGGTGCTTAAGGAGACACTGCCATCTCCCTGGCACCCATCCTCTTTCATCGACTACACCCAGGTCACAGTGGCTGGAAGTTTTACAACTGTATTTTCATGTCTACTTCTGTGACAGTGTTCAGTTAGTATTCGTAAGGTTTTCCCTGGCTAATTCCTTTCAGAAGTAGACTGCCGGGTCCTTCTTCTTAGTTAGTCTTAGTCTGGAAGCTCAGCTGAAACTTGTCTACCATGGATGACCCTGCCGGTACCGCAACACCAGTGGCATAGCTTCCTGCATCACAGTGGCAAGCAAACCTTGAGATTGTCAAGGATTTCATTTTATTTGGGTCCACAATCAATACCCACGGAAGCAGCAGTCAAGAAATCAAAAGATGCATTGTGCTAGGAAAATCTGCTGCAAAGGACTTCCTTAGAGTATTCAAAAGTAAAGATGTCACTTTGAAGACTAAAGTGCACCTGACCCAAGCTGTGGTATTTTCAGTTGCATCAGTGCATGCAAAAGCTGAACCGTGAACAAAGAAGAGAGAAGAAGAATTGATGCCTTTGAATTGTGATGTTGGAGAATAATGTTGAATGTACGATGGACCACCAAAAGAACCAACAGATCTGTTCTGGAAGAAGTCCAACCAGAGTGCTCCTTGGAAACAAAGATGGCAAGACTGTGTCTTACATACTTTGGACAATTTGTCATGAAGGATCAGTCCCTGGAGACAGACATCATACTTGGTAGAGTGGAGGGTCAGCAAAAAAGAGGAAGACCCTCCACAAGATGGATTGACACAGTGGCCGCAACAATGGTTTTAAGCATAGGAAAGATTGTGGACGTGGCGGAAGACTAGGCAGCATTTCCTTCTGTTGTTTGCAGGGTCACTATGAGTAGGAACCAACTCGACGGCACCTGACAACAACTTGCGGTGATGTTGTTGGTAGTGGGCAGATTCTGATTTGATGGAATTAAAATATTTCCAAGTTGTATTAAAATGAAGTGTTTGTTCTTTCCTGCTTCACTAGACAGGGGGATGTCTAGTCCAACTCTGTCTCCAAAATTGAATATCTGCTGAGCACTGTGTTAGGTCCCCAGCCTTTAATTCAATGGAATGATGGGAACAGTTGGGTGTTTTCCTTTGTTTTGCACATCTTTGCAATGATCGCTGTCTTACACTCGTTCCTGGAGGAGGCAGGTACATTGAAAGACTATGTCCTAATCTCTTCAGCACAGAGAGAAGAAAGGAGGGTGTCATGATTGAATTGTATCCCCCACAAAAATGTGTGTAGTAATTTGGCTGGGCCATGATTCCTAGTATTGTGCGATTGCCCTGTAAGTTGTGATTTTCTTATGCTGTAAGATCCTATTCTCTGCCTGTGGTTCATAGACTGGATTATGTAAAGGAGCATTAGAGTGGGACTCTAACACCCTTCCCAAGGAGACCTCTCTGCTCCAATGTAAAGAGAGTTTCCCTGGAGTATGGCTTGTATCATCTTTTATCCTACAAGAAATAAAAGGAAAGGGAACTAAGCAGACAGTTGGGGGACCTCATATCACCAAGAAAGCAGCACCAAGAGTAGGGCATGCGATTTGGACCTGAGGTTCTTGTATCAAGATGCTCTCAGGCCAAAGAAGACTGATGTAACAGAAAGGCCTTCCTCCCAAGCAGACAGAGACAGATGTCTTCCCCTGGAGCAGGTAACTGGACTTCTAGCCCACTGGACTGTGTGAGAATAAATTTCTCTTTGCTAAAGCCATCCATCCATTCATGGTATTTCTGTTAGAGTAGTACCAGATGACTAAGACAGGGACAGGGCAGTAACGTGTGAAGAGCCTGCCAGAACAGCCCCAGGTTTGCAAGGCAACAGGAGTATGCTCAGCTCTGCACTGGGTGCTCAGTACCTAAGTGCCAACCAAACCTTGTCTCTGCCCTCTGGGAGAGTCCAGTTCAAGGTGGAGATGGTCTTCCCCACAGGAAGATGCTCGCAGATGGAGGCCAAGTATAGACAGGTCAGCAGATCATTCCTGTGGGAAACTGTCCACCGCTGCATTCCCAACCACTCACAGTGCTCCTTGACCTTGGCCATGGTTATTTCAGTGCCTGGCTCCTCCTTACCCTGTTGAGAGCACAGACTTTCCCTTGGCTTTGTGAGCCTGACCCAAGACTGAAATTAGGCTGACTTGGATTTTCCTTCTACCTCGGTCACTTATTAGCTGTGAAACATTGTACAAGTCCCTCAGCTTTTATAAGCTTTATCTGTAAAATGTGGTCACTTGTTATTGTTAGTTGCCATCTACTGGGCTCCAGCTCATAGTGAACTTATGTTTCACAGAACGAAGTGTTGCCTGTTGCTTTCATGATCTTTGGTATGTTTGAATCCACTGACTCATAGCAACACCGTAGATGTAGTAGAACTGCCCCATGGAGTTCCCAAGGAGCACCTGGTGGATTTGAACTGCCATCCTTTTGGTTAGCAGCCATGGCTCTTTACACCACCCGGGTTTCCTTTAGTCCCTTGTTGCAGCTTATGTGTCAATCCATCTCGATGAGTGTTTCTCTCGTTTCCATCGGCCCTCTTCCAAGTCTGATGTCCTTTTCTAATGATGAGTCTTTCTTGATGATGTGTCCAAAGTTGCAAATTGAAGTTTTACCAGCCTCACTTCTGGGGGATGTTCTGACATGTTCAAACTTGGACGTTTTGATGAAGAATATTGAATATACTGTGAACTGACAAAAGGTAGAACAAATCAGTCTTGGGGGAAATGCACACAGAATGCTCGTACTAGTTCAAAAACTCCTATTTAGCAGGCTTGTGAAAGCGTGGGGCTGTGTACCAAGCAAACCCAAAACCAAACCAAACCTGCTGCCATTGAGAGACTCACAGTGACCCTGTAGGACAAAGTAGAACTGCCCTAGAGAGTTTCCAAGTAGCACCTGGTGGATTTGAACTTCAGTCCTTTTGGTTAGCAGCCATACACTTAACCCCTGTGCACTGTGCCACCAGGATTTCCATGCCTAGCCTATAGAAGTGCTCAACAAATGTGCACTGCTGCTATAATTATGGGGCCCTGAAGAACCTGTCACGCTCAGAAAAGTGTGTGGATTAAATGGAATCCTACGGACACTGCTGCTTCCCAATCCCATGAGAGAGCCTGGGGGAGCAGATCGCCAGATCTTTCTTCCTGCGGAGTAGCCGGGTGAGTTGGAACTGCTGACCTTACTGGTTAGCAGTCAGGTTCTTAACTGTTTGTCACCAGGGAACCTTTAGCAATGCTCTACCCAGAGATTTTTAACTAAACACTTAAACTTGCCGTGAACCTCACTGGCTTACCTGAGGGTGTTAGGTGGTGGTAGTGAAAGAGTGTATTCTGTGCGCTGGAAACTAACCAGCTGTCTGGGCCCTACCCAAGGAAGCTGCTCCTGACAACCTTGGAGATGTGGGAGAGGCATTGGGTTGCAGCCTGCACGGGTCCTGGGTCCCCGCAGCCACTCCTCCTTCTCAAATGGGTTCCCACAGCCCCCGTGTTGGAAGGCAGAGGTGCTGCAGGATTGGGGCCCACAGCACGTTTGATGGTGCTGCACATCCTCCCGTGGAGGCCTGGTTAGGCAGCCTGATAGAGGCTGTAACTTCATAGGTCCCTGAACCTTTCTTTGTCTTCTCAGTCCTCACTGTGGTTTTCAAAAGGAAGAGCAATGCTTTTAACTTTCACAGTGATTACATTTCCTTGGAAACCCTGGTGGCATAGTGGATTAAGTGCTACATCTGCTAACTAAAAGGTTGGAAGTTCAAATCTGCCAGGTACTCCTTGGAAACTCTATGGGGCAATTCTACTCTGACCTGTAGGGTCACTATGAGTCGGACCCGACTTGACAGCAGTGGGTTTGGGTTTTTTTTTTTTTTTTTAAATACTTCTTTAGTGTTTTGGGCCACTGTCATGAGTTGAATTGTGTCCCCCTCAAAATATGTGTAGTAATTGGGCCGGGCTGAGATTCCCTCTATTCTGTGATTGCTCTCCATTGTGTGACTGTCTGATGCTATAAATCCTAATCTCTGACCCTGGCTAATAGGATGATTATGTTAGAAGAGGGTTAGGGTGGGCTTGCCACACCCTTGCTAAGGGAGTTTCCCTGAAGTGTGGTTTGTACCACCCTTTAGCCTTTCACCCCTCGGGAGACAAAAATTAGAGAGAAAAGCAAGGAGAGAATTTGGGAACCTCACACCATCAGGAATGCAGCACTGGGAGTGGAGTGTGTTCTTCAGGCCAGAGGTTTCTGTGCCAAGATGTTCCCCAACCAAAGACTGATGCAACACAAGGATTTTCCTCCAGAGCTGACAAAGAGGGAAAGCCTTCCCGTGGAGGGGGCACCCTGAATTTGGGCTTGTAGCCGACCAGACAATGCAAGAATAAACTTTCTTTTGCCAAATCTGTCCACTTTGTGGTATTTCTGTTAGAGCATCACTAGCTGACTGTAACAGAATTTGGTACTGAGAGAGTGGAGTGCTGCTCTAACAAATACCTAAAATGTGGATGGTGTTTTGAAACTGTAAATTGATGGAAGACTCAGAAGGAAGTGAGAAGAACTCTTAACACTGAAGAAGGTGCTGATGGTGAGAAACGAGCAGCAGAGGACCTGTGGCAGCAGCAATGGGCAGGCAACAGCAGAACCAGACCAGCATGAGACAGTGCTGGAACCAACCCACAGAGCCCAAGACCTGAGTGCCTATGCACAGAGGCTTCCTGGTGGAGCTGGGTGCCAGTGAGCACTTGAAGTGGTAGAGCTAGGCTTGCTGACCCACAGAGCAAGGGAACTGAGTGCCTGTGTGCAGGAGGCTTCCTGGCAGAGTGGGCACTGAAATTGGTGGAGCTACAGAACTTTGGAACATTTGCCTGTGCCTGAGGTCTGGACCATGAGGCCACAGGAAGCAGAAGCTGAAGAGATAAACAGCAGGAGAAGCCGACTTGCCTCAGGCTCTTAAGGTATGGCTGTGACCGTGACCTCAGGGGTTTGAAAGGGTAGAGCCATGGCTTCCTGTGTTTTAAGGGTGGAATTGCCACTCAGTTGGGCTTAGGGTGCACCTAAAGTCTAGGGGGCAGAGTTGTTGTCCAAGCGGGCCTGGAAAGTAGGGCTGGAGGTCTCCATCTGAATCCAAAGAGTGTGACCAATACCTAGAGTCTAGAGGTCAAGGCTAATGTGTAAATATCTCAGAGAGCAGAGGACTATTTTCAAAGCTTTGGGGGCTAATGTAATGTGTTATGCTGGCTTGTTTGTTGCCTGTTAACGCCTTCTGTCCCTGCAGTTTCCCCCTGTCTGTAATGGAAATGTCTAACTTGTGCCTATTCTGCCATCGTACCTTTGGAAGCAGATAGCTTGTACTCTAGGTTTCACAGCCACACCTGATGGCTCCTTCCCTCCTAGTCCTTCCTTTAGTCCCTCAAACCAACCAAGAAATGATCTGGACATTCACAGGAGGTGGTCTGAATGTTGACGGGAGATGGTCTGTGTGCTCACAGGAGATGGCCTGTGTGTTCATAGGAGGTGGTCTGTGCATTCCCAGGAGACAGTCTCTGTGCCCACAGGAGATGGTCTGTGTGCTCACAGAAGGCGGTCTGGATGCTCCCAGGAGATGGCCTGTATGCTCACAATGGGTGGTCTGTGTGCTCACGGGAGATGTTCTGGGTGCTCACAGGAGATGGTCTGGTTGCTCACGGGAGATGGTCTGGTTGCTCATAGGAGATGGTCTGGGTACCCACGGGAGATGGTCTTTGTGCTCCCGGGAGATGGTCTGTGTGCTCCCGGGAGATGGTCTGTTTGCTCCTGGGAGATAGTCTGTATGCTCACGGGAGACTGTGTGCTCACAAAGGGTGGCCTATGTGCTCCCGGGAGATGGTCTGTGTGCTCCCGGGAGATGGTCTGTGCGCTTCCAGGAGATGGTCTGTGCACTCCCCAGGAGATGGTCTGTGCACTCCCCGGAGATGGTCTGTACGCTCACAAAGGATGATCTGTGTGCTCCTGGGAGATGGTCTGTGTGCTCACAGGAGATGGTCTGGGTGCTTACAGAAGTGAAAAGAGGTGTGGGCATTCTGAGGATGTCGTCTGAGTGGTTACAGGAGGTTGTCTGGATGTTCACAGAGGATGGTCCGGGCACTCACAGGAGATGGACATTTATAAGAGAACATGTAGCATGGAGCCTGGGTGCAAGCATTTTATAGAGGAGAAGCATAAAATGTCCTGTAGACTACTTTGTGGCATCAGGCAGGGCATGGCTTGAAGCCTGCACCTGCCCTAGCTAACTGTGTGGTTTTGATCAAGTTGTTTAACTTCTCTGAGCCTTTAGTTGCTCATCTGGAAAATGGGAAAGATACTAGAACCTATCATGGAGGTTTGTTAGAGGATCCAATATAGCAGTAAATATTAGTTGTTTAACAAACAGTTATTAATTCTTAGCTATGCTCTCTACTATTATTATCATTATTCCTGTTATTGTTCTCCATTTAAGAATTACCCTGTAAGTCACAGTGGCCTGTGGATGGCTTGTCTCTTCCTTCCAGGGTTTGTGGCAAGTGACAATTTATTGCTCCACAGCTCACCAGCTCTCATCTCTGAAGCAGGGAGAGGTGGCAGATAAACCAAATGCATAGAAGCAGGTTTCTCCTGATACCCTCTTAGCCTCCGTATAATACAGTTCTGCCTGGATGCAAACACAGCAACAGGGACCATGCTTTCCTGCTGATTGGTTACAGAACTGTCTGTGATCACGCCACCCTCTAACCACTTCTGTCAATTACCAATAAATATTCTCAAGCTTGCCTGCATGAGCACTTGAGTGTTGATTTTAGCCCAGAGTCTTTGCCTGCTTTACCAGCTGGGCCACTTATCTCCCAGCTCATCCTGCAATTTACACTGAGCCTCTTCCCCTTCCTCTCAGCTGGGTTACTGGCCTTGAGTTGATGTGAGTCCTGCTTGAGCTGGTTTCCCAGTGGAGCAGTCTCAGACAGGCTTCCTTCTTAACTCTTCCTTCTCCTGGTCAGTTTCCCCCTCCACTGAACCAGCGCCAGTGTCCCGTCCTCTCCTCCTTGGCTCAGAGGCTTACCATGGATTGCTAATTGCTGGACCCCAAAAGTACAGTTACCGTATTAATACTAGAGCCACCAAGGTGCTGAAGCCAGAAACATGATTGCCATCCTGGATACCTGCCTCTCTATCCCCCTTACGTGCAGCTCAGCCCAGCTCCTGCAATACAATTTGTGAGATCCATCTCAAGACCTTCCACTCCTCTCCCTCTCTGCGGCCACCACCTGGGCCAAGCCCGCATCTGATCCTCCTTGGCTCCTGCAACAGGGCCTGAACTGATCTCCCTGTTGCCAGTCTGTTTATAAAAAAAATTTGTCATATTTGATTATTATTATTATTGTGCTTTAGGTGAAAGTTTACAGCACAAGTGAATTTCACATTAAAAAAATGTATACACAAATAATTTTGTGACATTAGTTGGAATCTCTGCAGTGTATCAGCACTCTCCCCCTTCGCCACCCTGGTTCTCCATGTCCATTCGTCCAGCTTTCCTGTCACTTTCTGCCTTCTTTTCTTTGCTTTTGGACAGGTGTGGCCCATTTATTCTTGTACACTTGACTGAACTAAGAAGCATGTTCCTTGCTCATGTTATTGCTTTTTTTTTCCATAGGCCTCTCTAGTCTGTAGCTGAAAGGTGGACTTCAGGAGTGGCTTCAGTTCTGAGTTAGCAGGGTGTCCGGGGGCCATAGTCTCAGGAGTTCCTCAAGTCTATGTCAGACCACTAATTCTGGTCTTTTTTTGTGAACTTTGGATTTTGTTCTACCTTCTTCTCCAGCTGTGTCTGGGACCCTCCACTGTGACCCCTGTCAGAGCAGTCAGTGGTGGCACCGGGCACGGTCTAGTTCTTTGGGGCTCAGGCTGGCAGAGGCTGTGGTGCACATGGTCTGTTAGTCCTTTGGGTTTGTATTTTCTTTGTGTCTTTGATTTTCTTCATTCTCTCTTGTTCTGAATAGGATAGGATCAGTAGATGTATTTTTTATTGCTGCTTGCAAGCTTTTATGATCCCACATGTTACTCACCAAAGTAGGATGTAAAACATTTTCTTTATGAACTATATTTCCTTTTGCCAGTTGACCTAAAAGTCCTCTGAGACCATGGTCCCCAGCCCTCAGCCCCAATAACTCAGTCCCTTAAGGCATTTGGATGTGGCTAGGAAGCTCCTGTGACTTTGCCTTGTTCAAGTTGGACTGACCTCCCTGTATTGTGTGTTGTCTTTCCCTTCACCAAAGTCAACACTTATCTGTTGTGCAGTTAGTGGTTTTCCCACCTCACCCCTGCTCTCCTCTGTCGTCATCAAAGATTGCTTTTTTCTATGTGTGAACCTTTTCTTGGGTTTTTATAATAGTGGTCTTATACAATATTTGTCCTTTTGTGATTGACTTGTTCCACCCAATAGAATGCCCTCCAGATTCATCCATGTTGTGCAATGTTCCACAAATTCATCATTGTTCTTTATCATTGCATAGTATTCTATTGTGTGTATGTACCATAATTTGTTTATCCATTCACCTGTTGCTGGGCACTTAGGTTGTTTCCATCTTTGTGCTGTTGTTAATAATGCTGCAATGAATATGGATGGGCAGATGTCTATCTGTGTGACAGCTCTTACTTCTCTAGAGTGTATTTCTAGACATGGAGTTGCTAAATCATATGGTAGTTGTATTTCTAGCTTTTTAAGGAAGCGGAATATCATTTTGCATAGTGGTTTTACCATTTTGCATTCCCACCAGCAGTGCATAAGAGTTCCAGTTTCTCTGTAGTCTCTCCAACATTTGTTATTTTCTGGTTTTTTGATTAGTGCCAGTAGTGTCAAGGTGTTTGTTTGTAGTTTTGATTAGTGGTTAATGAATGTGAGCATTTTCTCACGTATCTGTTAGCTTCCTGAATGTCTTCTTTGGTGAATCATCTATTTGTATCCTTTGCACATTTTTCAGTTGTATTGTCTTTTTGTTATTGAGGTGTTGAAGCATTCTGTGGATTACAGAGATTAGATCCTTGTCAGGTATGTCCTAGGCAAAATTTTTTTCCCAGCTAGTAGGTTCTCTTTTTATTTACTTATTCTTTTTGTGATGTCTTTTGATGAGTGTGTTTAATTTTTAGGAGATCCTAGTCATGTACTTTATCTTCTGATGTTTGTGCACTGTTAGTTTAGGATTCTTTCCTATTTATGCCAAACATTGGGGCCTCTAGTGTTGTCCCTACTTTCTTTTCCATGATCTTTATAGTTTTAGGTTTTGTATTTAGTTCTTTGATCCATTGCGAATTAGTTTTTGTGTATGGTGTGAGCTATGGGGCTTTTTACAGATAGACATTCAGTTTTGCCAGCCCTATTTGTTAAAGAGACTGTCTTTTTCCCATTGAATGGAATTTGGGCTTTTGTCAAAGATCAGATAGCCATAGGTGGATGGATTTACAGCAGGGTTCTTGATACTTTTCCACTGATCTCTATGTCTGTTGTTGTACCAGTAGCAAGCTGTTTTGACTACTGTAGTTGCATAGTAGATTCTGAGTTCAGGTGGTGTTAGGTCTCCTACTCTGCTCTTCTTCAGTAATTCATCCGGGCTTTCTTTCCCTATAAAGTTAGTGATTAATTTTGCAATCTCATTAAAGAATACTATTGGTATTTGATTTGAGATTGCATTATATCTGTAGATTGCTTTGGAGAGGGACCTTTCCACAATGTTGCATTGCCTATCCATGAGGATGGTATATTTTTCCATTTATATAGGTCTTTTTTGGTTTCTTGTAGTAGCAGTTTGTAGTTTTCTTTGTATAGGTCACCTTTGGTTAGATTTATTCATAAGTATTTTATCTTTTTAAGGGCTATTATAAATGGTATTGTTTTCCTGATTTCCTTTTCAAAGTTCTCTCCATTGGTGTAGGAATCCAATGGATTTTTGTATGTTGATCTTATGTCGTGCTATTCTGTGTAATCTTTATATTAGTTCTGATAATTTTCTTATGAAATCTTTGGTGTTCTCCGTATATAGTATTACATTATCTGCGAATAGTGATTGTTTAACTCCTTCCTTTCCAATTCAGATGCCCTTTCTTTTTTTTTTTGCCTTATGCTCTAACTCAGACTTCCAGCACAATGATAAAGACACTGTTAGCTTGTTCCCATTCTGAGGGGAAAATGCTTTCAGCCTCTCTCCGTTGAGAGTGCTGCTGGCTGTTGGTTTTGTACAGGTGCCAGTCTTTCTTTCTGCAGTCTGTTTTTTTGCATTGCACTCAGAGCGATCCTTTTTAAATGCACATTTACACGATCCTCATTTACTTCCTATAAAACCAGTTGCCCACAAGTAGATTCTGACTCATGACAACCCCATACATGTCAGGGCAGAACTGTGCCCTATAAGGTTTTCAATGACTGATTTTTCAGAAGTAGACAACCAGGCCTTTCTTCCCAGTGTACTCAAGCCTCTAACCTTTCAGGTAGGAGCTACACACATTAACTGTTTCCACTAGCCAGGGATTTCTTAGAAAAGGTAGGAATCACTGTAAGGTAATCAAGAAAGATTTCCTGGTGAGGGGAGTGGGAAGCCCTAAACTTGATCTGGAAGGATTGGTGGAATTTGGAGAAGCTGGAAAGTAGGGAAAGGCATTTCAGGTTACAGAAACAATGTGAGTACAGGGAAGCCCGTGGGTACCCTTAGGATGTGTTTGAAGTTAAAGGTTAATCTGGTTTGCTTTGCAGAGTGGTCACAAGAAGATGGAATGAGCTTTGGGAATGTGAAAGTCCAGCCAAGGTGTTTTAAACGTGTCCATTAAGAAATGAGGCTTCTTTGAGGATGAAAGGTGTTTAGGATCTTTAGAAGCAGGAGTCAGGGGGCCACTAGGAGGCTACTGTGAATATCTAGGCCTGGGAGGATGAGATGTAGACTTGAGCTATGGCCTTGGGACTAGAAAGGAAGAGAGCTTATGGTTCTGTGCGTGGGAGAGATTCCAAGCTGTGCCTCAAGGTCATGGTTGAAACAGGAGTGAACTCATCCAGGCAGGTTCAGCAAGCACTAAGGTGCCTTTGAGATGGGTGGGAGAGGGAGATTATGTTAACATAAAGCATTTTTCTTCATTACTCAGCTAACACACATTCATTGAGGAAAAAGAGAGCAAACAAGAGTAAATGTTTCCAGTAATTGTCTTGCCTGGAAGTAACCATTGTTAACATTTTGTTGTATGTTCAACTTTTAGACCTTTCCACATGTACTTGTAATGCTTTTCTGAATTTTTTTTCTGAGCATGCTGTATATACTGCTTTGAACCTGCTTGTATTTTACTGTCACTTAATACTGAAAACCTCTTTCTATGACAATAAAGATGCTTATGTAATAAATGGACTTATACAACTTCAATTTAAAGGTTATCTTGTTTATTTTTTTTTAAAAAAAGAAGAAGGTGTTTTGTACACTATAATTCCAGTATTTTTTTCCAATCATTTGCTTCTTAAATAATGATGCTGGATCATCCTTGTAGCAAAATTTTTAGGTACATCGTTAATTACATTTCCTTAGAAGAAATTTCTAGAAAAACTATGGGGCCAAAAATATAGATGATTTTAGCACCCGTGATAGTTGTTTTCAAATGATATTTCAAAGAGGTTTACCCCTTATATTTCATCAATATCATTATTCTGTATTATAGTTTTAAAAAATTTTGGCTGGATTGATGGGAGAAAAAACATTTTGTTATCGCTTTGTTTACACTTTAGTTAGTATTTCTTTTTGAAACAGTGCTGAATCTTTTAAAGTATATTTGGGCTATTTTTATTTCTTTTGTGGTGTATATTTCCTGTTCATGTGCTTTTGCTTCTGTTCATGCTCACTTTTGTAATTGAATATTTGTTTAAAAATATTTTAAGGAACTCTTTATATATTGAATGGGAGCTCTAGTGTCATAGTGATTAAGCATTCCATTAGTAACTGAAAGGCTGGCAGTTCAAACCTGCTAGTGGCTTCTTGAAAACCCTATGAGGGCAGTTCTTCTGTATCCTATAGGATTGCTGTGATTCAGAATTGACTTGATGACAATGGTTTTCTTTTCTTTTCTTTTTTTAATATATGAAGGACTTCAGCCCTCTCTAACTGCCACATACAGTTTTTTCAAGAGAAGATTTTTTAAAAAGCAAAAAGCTTAGTCTACACTATATCATTGTTTGAATTCTGTGGAAATATCATGTTAAGATTATGTTAAATTGCTAACAACAGACCCAAGTTAATTGATTGTGTCTCCCAGGGTTCAGTTAGGAGACTCAAACCAGCCCCCGTAATATGAATAGTGAAAATTTCTTGTATAAATAGTTATTAACTAGTAAAAGAGGATTGACTACCAAAAGATGTTGATAGAACTAAAAAATTCAGGAATAACATATGTAGGGGCCGACCACTAGGGAAACAATAAACTTGGAAGAGGCCACTCACCTCCCCCCAGGCAGAAATTCGCACTGTACAGGAGAAGGTGTGGCTGTGGCCATGGGCAGTTGGAGCAGTTTTCTGAGATGCCACTGGACAATTACCCAGTGATTGTGGGTAAAACTCTGTAGTGTGGGTGCCAGTGAGCCTCCTGAACACTGCTAACTGCTATCTATAAAAGCAAGAAAGAGAACACCTCCAGAAATAGCAAGATAAGTCCCTTTCCCTTGGATGTCCCTCTATGACAATACCTAATATGCCAGCTGCCAAAGGAGAAATGTTTACAGGGTCCCCCTTTGGTATCACAAGCCAAGCCAAGTGCCATCGAGTCAGATCCAAGCCCGACAAAAAAGAGTAGTTTTGGAGCTGAGGGGCAATATGTTGATAACTGGAGCATTGAGTTAAACAAGGTGGAGATTTCTTACTTTCTCACATCGAAGTCTGGAGGTCAGCAATCCAGATACGTTAGCTCTGCACCAGGGTGTCCTCCAGGATCTAGACTCCTTTCACCTTGCCTTCCAGTCTCCCTAGGCTGAGGCCCTTGTCCTCATGATCCAAGATGGTATAGTCAGAGCTCCAACCGTTACAAACATGGTCTGGACAACTGGATGACAGAAAGCATGGAGGGACACGGGACAAGGACTCTGTGAGAGGAAGGTTCCCAGGAGCTGCCGTTGTCGTGTATGCTTTCTTCTTCTTGGCCAGAATCGATGTAGATGGCCACAGAAAGCTACAGGGGAGTCTAGGAGATCTTTCTTCTGGAAGGCTTGGAAAAGTATTGAGGAAAAAGGGAAATCAGATATTGGTGGACATTAAGGAGTCTTTGCTATAACAAGCTAAACCTAAATTTACTGGACCTTTATGAAGAAAATTTAATCCAAGTAATGATAGACCTAGTGCCATTACTAAAAATTACCTAGATCCACAAAGTAAGATCTTAGAGTCAAATCTTATAGGATGTTGTAGCTAGAAGGAGCCCTTATTTGTTCTAAGCTTTTCATGCTTCCTGTGAAAACCAAGGACAGAAGAGGGGCAGTAACTTGCCCAAGGGTATGTGCGTAGCTATTGGCCTAGCTGGCCATGGGTCCCAGAGCTCCTTTCCTCTCTGCTTGGCACATCTTCCCATCCCTCTATTGGTGAGGGTCTCCAGCGGACCCTTGTCTTGTAGATGAATTACGCATTGTTGTACTAGTAACTTACAGCACTTGGAGACATTCGTGCACAGTGGAGATATTAGAGCTTATGAGATATGCCTGGTCCTAGAATCAGGCTCATAAAACGCAAGATTAGAGCCCAGGAATTGCTTCTGACTTTTATGACCGCAACTGTACTGCTCTCCCCGTTACTGAGTGGAGCCCTGGTGAGCTCAGGCTTCAGGAACTCAGCAGGTGTGAGATAGTAATAAGTCATATTCTGCTGGAATTAAGCAGGAAAAAGTGCTGTCTTTCACTTAAGTAGTCATTTCCTTTACGAGTCAGACTCTCATATTCCTGTTTAGCTGAGAAAATAATGGAAGGCTTTTCGTAGATCAGTTATATGTGAGTCAACATCCTGGCAAGAAACCAAACTTAACTTCAGAGATTTCAAATAAAGGGATCTTAACAAAGGGACTAGGTACAGAGCATTGGTGTCACTTATGGGGTGTGGGGGGTGCAGACCACACTGAATGGGACACTGCCACAGAGGGTGACACTAAAAGGATTGTCTATAAATATTTTATGCAGTGTTTCAGTGCAAATTTATTTTTTAATATAAAATCCTTGTAGTTAGTCACAATGACAAAAAGTTTTGTTGTAAGCCTGCCTTAAAAAAAAAAATGCTGCCATCTAGTCAATACTGACATATAGTGGTTCTATAGGATGGAATAGAATTGCCCCAAAGAGTTTTCCCAGGAGCACCTGTCTGGTGGATTCAATCTGCTGACCTTTGGGTTAGCAGCCATAACATGTAACCACTAAGCCCCCAGGGTTTCTAAGCCCAGCGTACATGTATCAGTATGCATACAAGACTAAACTCAGTGCTAATTTACTTTTCGAACCCTGTAATGCACTTGATCAAAGCTGTCATTATTAATCAATTACAGTGACACTTTGACTCATCTGGTTTCATTTGCATGCAATAAACCCACTGTTGTTTTCATTGCTGTCAGTGTTTTTACAGTCACTGATTTTGTCAAATTTTCTAGTGTTTTACCTACAGTATTGTGGTAGTTAGCATGAGAAGGTATTTTAGTCACTTAGTGCTCCTCTAACAGAAATACCACAAAGTGGATGGCTTTAACAACAGAAAATTTATTCTTACACAGTCTGGTAAGGCTACAAGTTCAAATTCAGGGTGTCTACTTCAAGGGAAGGCTTTCCCTCTGTTGGCTCTGGAGGAAAGTCCTTGTGTTGTATCAGTGTTTGGCAGGAAAGCATTTTGGCACAGGAACCTCAGGTCTGAAGGACATGCTCTTCTCCTGGTGCTGATTTCTTGACGGTATGAGTTTCCCAACTCTTGGCTTGTCTCCCTTTCCTTTTATCCCTTGTAGAATAAAAGGTGGGGCAAGTCAAGCCACACTCCAGGGAAACTGCCTTCACAATGGTGCAGGGAGGTGACTGGAGGAAGAGATTTACAGTCCCACCCCAGTCCTCTGTAACATAATCCACTCTCTTAACCACAGGCAGAGACTAGGATTTACAGCATAAGACAATCCTACAATGGAGGGCAATCACAGAATACAGGGAATCTTGACCCAGCCAAAGTACTACACACAGTTTTGGGGAAACACAATTCAGTCCATGACACAGGGTCACACTACGAGTCACTGCTGTGGGTGGCACCAGCTCCAGTGATGCCACTAGTATAGAGACAGAGTTAAGAGAACAAGGAAGAAAGATGAGGCACCCAGAGACTAGCAGGGTGAGAAACCATCACTGTCCTTGTGGCTGAAGGAACAAGAAGAAGGAGCAGCTTTACTGGAACTGGAACTACAGGAGACAGAGTTTGGGAGGATGGCACGTACCGCTGGACACAGAGCACCAAAGAAGAGGGGAGACAGGGAAGAAATGGCCAGACCTCTATCTCCTCTTCCCACTGATTTGCAGGTGTCTCCTGAATGAACACCCAGAGCCACAGAGCAAGGAGAATGCTGCTGGTCAGATCAACCTTGCTGGGCCACAGAGCAGAGATGAGAAGGATGGAGAATGAACATATAAAGGAATAACTTTAATTGTGGCTCAGGCTTTACCATAGATACTTATTTACATGGACTGAAATATTTTTAGTGTCTTTAAAATATTATGAGTAGCAAATACGTGGTGCATAGGATGTCACACCTCCTCCATGCCAATTGCTCGTGCCTCTCTTTCTTACGAGTCCAAGAAGTCATATCACAGTGCTCCAAGAACCAACCGAGTGGAATTGGCATCTGTCCTTGGTTGAATTGTCTTCCTCCCCCTCCACCCAGTATATTGAAATTCTAACTCCTCGTACCTGTGAATGTGCCCTTGTTTGGAAATAAGGCCATTGAAAATGTTCTTAGTTAATATAACATCATTCTGACTAGTGTCCTTAATAAAACAGAAGAAACAGAGACACAGACATAGAGGGAGAATGGCTGTGTGACCACAGAAACAGAGACTGAAAGTGTGCTGCCATGAGCCAAGGATTGCCTGGGCCTGGAGGAAGCAAGGAAGCATCTTTCTGTAGTGCCTTCAGAGAGCCCCGCAGACACCTTGGATTCAGACTCTGATCTCCAGAAGTGTGAGAGAATGCACTGCTGCTGTTTTCAGCCACCTTCATCTGTGGGACCCTGTTAGAGCGGCTCCAGGAGACTGTAACAGCACATGAGATGAAACTTGCTTGGAGCTGTAAAACCGATGCTCCTAGTAATCTGTTGGATAAGTTTTCCCCTTAGAAGGAAGCTGAGCAGGTATTTCTTGAGCCAAGTAAGTACTGTTTGTGTAATCAAACTTGAGTATGCCTCATAAACAT
Organism: Heterohyrax brucei; assembly: GCA_028571685.1. NCBI lineage: Eukaryota > Metazoa > Chordata > Mammalia > Hyracoidea > Procaviidae > Heterohyrax > Heterohyrax brucei. Next base: position 35,882,014 of record CM053154.1, read on the forward strand.
AATGGTGCAGCTGAATAATGGATGAAAAGGTGAGGCAGGGACTTCATCTCCTTTCAGTAAGGTGGCTGCAGCCCAGTCCCCCTCTAGGCTTGTCTTTAAAGTGGGGTGATGGCAGCCAAGCTGGGCAGGGTCAGGTGTTCTTCTGATCTGTAATCAGCTTGCAGAGCTTCTCTGTAGTACCCATCTCTGTGTGGCACTCTCCTAGGTCCTGATTAACCTTTAACAGGGAGTCCTATGGCTTCTGGGTCCTGTGGTGGTTCTGGTGCGTACTCTCAGACCCTTGATTTCAGACACTAAGAGGCTTTGAGTGGAAAAAGCCTTTGTAACAACTGGGTGGTGGCTATAGAAGTGGCTGGCAGAGTGTAGGGCTTGGATAGATTTCGACTTATGCCCCATTTCCTATCCATTTGTGCTGAGCTTCTTTAGCACTGTGTTGAGATGGATTTGGAGGTTTGGTCCAGGTTCAGTGGGCAGGAGGGCCGTGGTGCATTAGGGGTATCTGCCCTGGGTGACAAGGGGTGAGGGAACAGGCACAGGTTTGTCTTGTAGTTGCCATCCTCGTGTAGGAAGAGCTCAGGCTGAGAATCAGCAGACATGGCTTCTAGTTGTGATACCTTCAGCAAGCCTTTTGACCTTTCTGGACCCCAGTTTCCTCATACAGAAAACAAAGAGATTGCTCAGACAACCCTGAAACTCTGTCCGTCTTAAATATTTCCTGTTCAAACTAGTTTTCTCAAGTCTTCAATGTGAAACATACAGCAAATCCTATTTCATCCAATTAAAATATTTGCAGCTCGCCTCTCCTCTTTGCCATATGCTTGAGTAACTAAGCCACCTACTTCCTCAAAGGCCATTTCCCCAAGCTGGGGCAGCTGGAGGCCCTGGAAACAGGAGGCCCCCCCATACTAAACAGACCCTACCCTTTAATCTCAACCAAAAGATTCAGGAGGCATGATTCACATCGTGCCTCTGTTTCCTCTGTCCTCCATGGGCCTGAACCTCACCCCTCCTGCTCTGCAAACACGTCTCAATGCAGAGTCCTGAAATTTAGGTTCATGGTTTCAAAGTTCATGGTCCTGACAATAAACAAAAAAACTATTGTGGTTGCATAGAGCTGTGGACCCCATTAACACCGCCCCATGAATATTTATAGCACGGAATGACAAAAGAACATAGAGGCCATATTGTATTTCCTAGAACTTTCTTTCCATGGGCTCCTTTCTCTGTGGGTCACTTTAATGTAAGCTTTGCTTATTTAGTTTTGCACTTTAAGCTGATTAACTTTTTACTAAAAAAAACCCTCCCTGTTTGTTTGTACATAACACTCCCTTGACAAAGATTCACAGAAAACGGCTTTAAACTTGTTAAATCCCTCTGCTGGAAACTTGAAGTGAACTAAATGTGTCTCTGGGTAGGATTTCCCCCTAACTCTCACCACCTCTGCCCCCGCCCCATCTCAGCCTGTTTCCTGAGAGGAATTCCGATGGTTCCCAGGCTCCATATTTGGTTCCTCTTATAATCTAGGCTCATCTCTAGGTGACACGGAACATTAGTCAGACCCTTCCTGAGCAATTTTTCATTGAGATAGGTACACAACAGGACTTGGGTGGATTCCCTGTTGTTATGTACTGGGGGGTTGACTCTAACTCACAGGGACCCTGGAGGACCAAGGAGGACTGCCCCATAGGCTTTTCTAGGCTGTAAATTGTTATGCAAGGGGGTCACCAGATCCTTACTTCCACAGAGCTGCTGTGGGTTTGAACCACTTGTCTCTAAGGGACATTGCAATGAAATAAAATGTCAGAATTGGAAGGAACTTAGAGACTATTGACTCTTTTCAAATTTCAGAATGCATCGGTCACCTGGAGAAGGAAGAGCATGGATTTTAAATGCATACTCCTGGGCCCTGTCCCTGGAGATTCTGATTTCGTGGATCTGGGCTGGGGCTTGAGGATCTGCATAACCAACAGTGTGCTCAGATACTTCCAGGGCTTGGCGGGCTCTGCCTAGACAAACACTAGTCTGGTTCAGCTGTCTCATTGGACAGTGAGGAAGGAGCCACCAAAGGAAAAGTTACTTGTCCAAGGCCACCTATTGGAACCAGCTCCAGTCTACCTCCTCTTCAGTGTAGAACCTACTCATGGGTCCCTGCTCCTTTGATTTGGGTCTCTAATATCCAGAGAAGGAGCTCTACTGCCCACCTGTTGTGATGAAGTTGGTAAATGGGAAGCTGATGGAGAAATAACCTCTTATTGCAGCCCCAGGTTGTAAGAGTGGACGTAAAACTCAGAAAGCGGCCCGGTTGGTGGAGGTGAGATGAAGTTAGACGGCTGCCTGCTACAGGTTACTTTGGTGGGATAAAATCTAGGCCCCTGGTGGTTTTGGAGCCCTGGGGTGTGTCAGAACACATGGTCAGGGTCTGTCTACATTCTCACATCCACAGCCGGTGGGGAGGATCAGGGAAGTGTCCTTGAGTCACATCAGCCGGCCTTAGGCTACCTGCTGTCTGGACACCAGGAAACCAAGTATCTCAGGGAGGGTGCGGTGGCAGAGAAAGTGGCAACCGAAACAGAGGGATCCCCAAGCAGCTAGAGTGCTGCTTGGCTCTCACATTCGCCCACTCTGCAGGCGCCCAATCAGGTGACCATTTAATGCCTCCAGAATCTCTTATAAGATTCTAAGAATTCAGCATGGGGAGGGATGTGAAGGACTCTCCCGACCACACCCCTGACTGCATTCTGTCCCCTCCTCGCATCCCTGCTGGGGTTGTCCGCCGTTGCCAGGCCAGCAGGACAACTGGTAACAGCTCTTACTGCCGACTGCGAGCTCAGTCCCCACCTTGAATCCCAGTTCTGGAAACTGGATCTTGGTGTGAGGCTGTGAGCTGAGCTCCAAGTTTGGCACAGAAGATCTGAGTTCAAGCCCTACCCCCTTCACGCTGTTGTCATTAACTTCCCTAAGCCTCACACTCCCTGTAACATGGGGATGTTGGTCTTGCCTTCCTTTCCCCTAGGACTTGACAAAGACCATTCATTTATTGCACGTATTTTATTTACCACACGTGTTCTCCGGGTCTGTGCAGGGAAGGAGAATGTGTGCATGGAAGGGGTTGCAAACTGAAGTGCTGTATGCAAGTGAGGGACTCCTTGTGACCAAGTTTACCTTGGGTGCCCAGTAACTCCAGAATTCTGTTCCCTCTGGCTAGGCCTCCCCATTTGCACCTGGACAGCCCCTCAGTTCCCATAGCCTCGCATCCTGCCCTGCTTGCTGCTCCCTTCCTGGGAATAGCAGTCTGCATACTGGGTCCCCCATTTTAGCTGGTCACACCTCATTGGGCCTCTTCTGCTCTCGCTCTGACAGTGCCTTGCTGTTTCTCATCTCTGAGCTTTGGGACATCTTCCCAAAAGCTAGCATGATCTTTCCTCTTGGTATATGTTTCTAGACTTCTGGTCACATGTCATCTTCCTGCCCAAGTGTTACCACCTCTGTGAGGCCCTCTCTGATTCCATCCCCTAAGGCTCCTCCTTGCCATACCTCCATCCTTTATGAAGCAGTGTGGGTCTCTGGGAGGCAAGGCTAAATAGCAGTTAAGACCTGGAATTGAGAAGAGGCCTGGAGCTAGTTGCCTGATCTTTCTGAGCCTACTTCCCTCATCTGAAACATGGGTACGGTGAAACATGTTCCCCAGAGTTGTTATTGTGAAGGTTTGAGGAATGTAGGGGGTATCACTGGTGCCTTTGTGTCTTCAGTGCTTTGGTCTTGAGAGAAGAAACTTCTTAAACACCAAGTTTAGAAGAAACAGAGAACTATTCAAAGATCACGTGGGCTGCTTTGGAAGGGTGTGGGCTATCTGTTAACTGGAGGTATATGAGAAGAAGCTATTAGGCAGCAGATGGTGGGTTGGATCCGATGACCCTGAGGGCCTCTTCTGGTCTTATTGTTATTACTCGATTCTGACTCTTGGTGACCCTGTGTGTGTGTGCAGGGTTGAACTGCTTGTAGGGTTTTCAAGGCCGTGATGTTTTGGAAGCAGATCATCAAACCTGTCTCCTGAGGAGCCTCTGAGTGGGTTTGAACTGTCAACATTTTGACTAATGGTTGAGCACTTGATTATTTGTATCGCCTAGGAATTCCTCCTTCTAGTGTTAACCCATTGCCGTTAAATTGGTTCCATCTCACAGAGACCTTATAGGGCAAGACAGAGCTATCTTATAGGGTTTCCAAGGAGTAGCTGGTAGATTTGAACTGCTGACCTTTTGAACAGCAGCTGAGCTCTTAACCACTGTACCACCAGGGCTCTCTTCTACTGCCAGGAGTCTGTAATTCCTGGTGGACTGCTGAATGGTGCCAATCTTCTAAAATGTGTTTCTCAAACAAGAAACTCAAGAGATACTCAGTGAAAAGAGTCTCTAGTGACAGTGAGACTAATGACACCCTCTTTGAGAGATGTATTTGTTAGTATTATAAAGACTCTGACATGTCCTGCAGTAAAGAAAGGGGCTCAGCACAGCATTTCTGATTGACTTCTGAGAACGTGAAACTTAGCAGAAGCATCGTGAATAAGGGCTCTGATTCTGGACCCAGGGAAGCCATGGCTGGCTTAAATTATCTGCTCAGCATCTTCCTGACTGCATCCTCAGTCAAAACCTGCCTCCTGTCTGGGCCTCCAGAGGTTCCTAAAGTGGGACTAAAAATGGCTTCTTCAGAGAGCTGGTGTGAGGGTGGATAGAGATAAGGTGTAGAAGGCGTTTGGCCTGGTCTGTGGGACATAGTGAGTGCTGTATGCTCCTGCTGCAGACAGGAAAAAAGGTGACCAGGCAGGATGCTGGGTTGTAGATCTTCCAGGATGGAGCTGCAGTGATAGGACCTTCCCCAGCTTGGCTCAGACCGTGGTATCTTCTCTGGCCTTGAGGGTCAAGCACACTCATGGAATCAGATGGGTCACATACATAACTTTAGAAAGTGTGAGGTAGTTGACAGATACGTATTATTGTTATTGCGGTAACATGCTGAGCTAACTTTTACCAGCTTGTGAGATGCAATTGTGCACATCTCTTCCCAACTGCGTGCCTACTGACCTTGAAGTTAGCCATCATGGGAGTATTTACATCACAGAAATCAGCAAACGCTACAAACCAGGGCTGTCCTCAGCTATCTCCCAGCCAAGTGTTAAATAGCACATTGCTGATTATATACTGTTAGAAAATATTTATTTAAAATTAGTCTCCTCTTATATTTCCAGGTTTATTATAGAATAGCTTTAAAATTGTATTTGACTACTTTATTAAGGTTTATATTTTTGATTTCTGAAAGCATTTTCCCTATTATAGTTTATAATCTGTGAAATAAAATTTACTAGCCAGAGCTTCATAACAAACCACTATCACCCCCTGGTGGCAGCTCTCTAAATTGTAGGTTGAAGTTCCCGTGGAATAAGGCAAGACTGGAAGCCAGAACATTTTCATTGATAAGTGTTTAAGGGGGTTCTGTGGCTTATGTACACAAGTAAAGATCATTTGAAAGTAGTTGCAGCAGTACCTTAACAGGGAACTATCAGAAATTCAGGCTGGATTTAGAAGAGGATGTGGAATGAGGAATATCATTGCTAATGTCACGTGGATCTTGTCTGAAAGCAGAGAATACCAGAAAGATGTTTACCTATGTTTTATTGACTATGCAAAGGCATTTGACTGTGTGGATCATAATACATTATGGATAACACTGTGAAGAATGGGAATTCCAGAACACTTAATTGCGCTCATGAAGAAACTGTACACAGACCAAGAGGTGGTCATTCAAACAGAACAAGGAGGTACTGGTTTAAAATCAACAAGGGTGTGTGTCAGGGTTGTATCTTTTCAGCACACCTCTTCATTCTGTATGCTGATGAAATAATGTGAGCAGCTGGACTATACAGGTATGAATGTGGCATCAGGATTGGAGGAGGACTCATTACAACCTGTGATATGCAGGTGACATAGCTGTCCTTGCTGAAAGTAAAGAGGATTTGAAGCATCAATTGATGAATATCAGTATGGATTATACCCCAATGTAAAGAAAACAAAAATCCTCATAATTGGACCAATAAACAATATCATGATAAATGAAGAGAAGATTGAAGTTGGCAAGGATTTCATTTTACTTGGATCCACAATCAACACCCATGGAAGCAAAGTCAAGAGATCAAACAGTACCTTGCATCAGGCAAATCGGCTGCAAAAGACCTCTTTAAAATGTTAAAAAGCAAAGATGTCACTTTAAGGATTAAGATGGGCCTGACCCAGGCCATGGCATTTTCATTTGCTTCAGATACATGTGAAAGCTGGATAATGAGAAAGAATACCAAAAAAGAATTGATGCCTTTGAATTGTGGCATTGGCAAAGAATATTTAGCATACTGTGAACTGCCAGAAGAATGAACAGATCTGCCTTGAAAGAAGTACAGACAGAATGCTCCTTAGAGGCAACTATGGGAACACTTTGTCTCACGTACTTTGGTCATGTTGTCAGGAGGGGTGTCCTGGAGAAGGAGAGCATGCTTGGTAGAGAATCAGCAAGAAAAAAGGAAGATGCTCAACAAGATAGACTGACACAGTGGCTGCAACTATGGGACAGCAATGGTGAGAAGGGCATGGGACCAGGCAGTGTTTTTTCTATTATAGATAGGGCCTCTGTGAGTAGGAACCAACTCAGCAGCCCCTGACAGCAACAGTATGGCCTGTCCATTCAAGTAACAGAGCCCTGGTGGTGAAATGGTGGAGCACTGGGCTGCAGGCCGAAAGGTTGGTGGTTGGGACCCATCTAGTGGCTCTGTGTGAGAAAGACCTGGCAGTCTACGCTTGTAAAGATAGTAGCCAAGAAAACCATATGGTGTGGTTTGACTTTGTCACGTGGGATCTCTCTGAGTTAGAGTCAACTCGATGGCACCCAGCAACATCTGTTCAAGTCTTGTAGGTCTATGAACTCTTCATTACAGTAATAACAATGTAAGAGAGAGGGAGGGGAGGCCGGGATCCCGAGGACCTGATGGACAGAAACAAGGTCTCTGATGCCTTAGGTCAGCACTTGTCAAATTTCAGTGTGCATGTGATTCAGCTGGGGGTCTTGTTAATACAGAGATTCTGACTGCACAGATCGGATGGGTGGACTGAGATCCAGTATTTTTAAAAAATTCTAAGATGATGTCAATGTTTGTTTGGATTATGCTTTAAGTAGCCAAAGATTAGGCGGTTGAAGAAGAAAGTTACCCAGGTGAGGGGAACACATTGAGAAATTCTCTTAGGAGGCTGCCATTGCCACATTTTGCTATTTGTTTTGAACATACAGACTTGGTGCATCTGATTCTAAATATTGTTCAGTTGATTTCATTTAAAATTTTTTGTTTGTTGTTTATTTTAGTATATAGTATAGTTTTAAATTTTTGTTTATTGTTTATTTTAGGATGTAGTATAACAGGAGCTTGGCTGCTAATCAGAAGGTAAGCAGTTTGAATCCACTAGCCACTCCTTGGAAACCCTGGTCATATAGTGGATAAGCGCTACATCTGCCAATGAAAAGGTTGGCAGTACGAGTCCACCAGGTGTTCCCTGAAAACTCTATGGAGCAGTTCTACTCTGTCCTATACAGTTGCTATGAGTCAGATCAAATGCAGTTTCCACTCCTTGGAAACACTATGAGGAAGTTTTACTCTGTCCAATAAGGTGGTAATGAGTTGGAATTGACTTGATGGCCATGGGTTTCATTGACTGAGATAAAGTGTAAGGTTCAAACTGAGCTTGAGTTCTCCTAAAACAGTTAACCTATTTGCCCAAACATAATTTATTGATTAGTATTCTACTTTTCAAAACTTTGTCAGACTTCTTTTATCATATGTTTTTTCTTATATGGCTTAAGAACTGCTTTAAGACTAGTCTATGTTGCAGGATTACTGTAGCTTTATAACTGTTATGGATTGAATTATGTTCCCTCAAAATATGATTCCCAGAATTGTGTGGTTGTCTTTCATTTTGTAGTCTGATGTAATTATCCTCCATTCTGTCATGTGTTGGAGATTCTAGCCTCTGTGCCTGTGATTATGATCCCCTTTGGGAGGGAGCTTTTTGCCATGGTAATAAGCCAGGATTAGAGTAGGATATATCTTCACTGCTTTGCTAACAGATGTGACTCAGGTTGCCCGCTTCACCCAGTCATCACCAGTACCACCCTCTTTCGAGGCATGCCCTACCTTGAGTCACACTTTATATCTTAAAGAGATAAAAGGAGAAACAAGTAGAGATAGGGACTTCAGGACCACTGAGAAGAGACAGAAGCGGAGCGTGTTTTTTTTTTGGACCCTGGGTTGTCTGTGTTGAGAAACTCCTAGAACCAGGAGATCCACAGAGAGAGAGCTATAACCCCAGAGATGGTGCAAGACAGAGAGGAGTGGCAACAGGAATGAGTGGCAGCAGAAGTGGGAAGCCAGCGCAGGACAGCCTAGGGACCCAGTGACTTTGGGCTGACACTTACAGATGGAGGGGAGTGCTCCTGGATGCTTGTCACTGGTCGAGCTAAAGAGCTTTGTAACTCTTGCCTGAGTAGGACAGGGGCTGATCCAAGAGGTCAAGGGTCCAAGGGCCAGAGAGAGGCCTCCTTGCAGACATGGCTGAGAAGAGATCGTCCTCAACAACACGGACCTTCCCCCGGAGCAGACATAGAGAGAAAGCCTTCCTTGAAATCTGGAGCTCGGGCTTTGGGCTTACAGCTACTAAGCTGAAGAAACCAATTTCTACTTGTTAAAGTCACCCACTTGTGATGTTTCTGTTACAGTGTCATTAGACAACTACAGTGATAAAGTGTTTTGATCTCTGTTGAGTTCAGTGCTCTTCTGGCATCCTTTACTTAGACTGTTACCACCTAATTCTGCGTATGAATTTTAATAGTATTTTGTCAAGAGTTAAAAAAAAATTGGGATTTTTCTTAAATTGCATTAACCCTACATGTTAATTTGGAAAGAATAGCTATTTTTGCTGTAGTCTTTCTTATCCAGGACTGCAGTGTATCTGTCAGTCACTTTTTCTATTTTTTAGTAGAGTTTTCTGTTTTCTTCACATAATGCTACACTTTGCTGTCAGGGTTATTCCTAGATATGTAATACTTTTTGCTGAATAGAATGCATTTTTTAAATAGAAAGTATTAGTTTATTTTTATATTAAAGAATTATGGTTTTTCAATATGCATCCATTAGCTGCATGTGGCAATTTAAACTAATTAAAATGAAACAGAATTTAAAATTTAGTTTCTCAGTCATATTAACTGTATTTTAAGTGCTCAGTAACTACACGTGACTTAAAAAACAAACAAACAAAAAACCAAACCTGCTTCTGTTGAATTGATTCCAACTCATAGCAACCCATAGGCAGAACTGCCCTATAGGTTTCCAAGGAGTGGCTTGTGGATTTGAAATGCCAATCATTTGGTGAGCAGCCAAGCTCTTAAACAACTGTACCACCAGGACTACCACCTAGGAAAGCTCAAGTATAGAACATTTTAACCATTGCAGACTTTCTATTGGACAGCACTATAGAGGGTTATTGTTATACAGTATTTTTTCTTATGTGTTGCTACAGTGTCTTGTTAACTTGGATCACTTTTCAGTTCGTTCTTTTAGGTTTTTGAGGAAGAGCAGTTGCTTTAATACCAAACTGCAGATTTATTTTTTTGCAGCAGGGGTGGCAAGTGCGTGCTTTGAGGACTGCTGTTCCCCCTCATGCCCATGGCAGGCGTAACTAGCTGATTACTCTGTGTTGTTCCCTGAAGAGTTGTCAGCTTTTGAAGCTTGCCTCTTAATACTTTTCTCTTCTCTTTGCAGACACAGACTTAAGGATAACAGGATAAGTAAGCGTAGGGACATACATTCAGACCAGAGTGATAAAGACATCCAGAAAGGGTCCTTCTCTTCTAACTTGAAGTCAACAAGTGCCAAGAAGACTGTCTCTAAAGCATCCTTTAGCAATATTCCTTCATTTCTGACCCTGTTATTATCACCTGAAATTTTTTTTGTTGGTGTTCGGTGCTGACAAGTCAACTCTGACTGATAGCGACTCAGTGTACAGCAGAACGAAACACTGCCTGATCCTGCACCATGCCCACAACCATTGTTATGCTTGGGCCCATTGTTGCGGTCACTGTGCCAGTGTGTCTCACTGAGGGTCTTGCTCTTTTTCTCTGACTCGCTACTAAGCGTGATGTCCAGCTCTGTGATGTGCTGAACCCTCTTCACAACATGTCCAGAGTATGTAAGACATAGTCTTACCATCCTTGCTTCTAATCAGCTATCTGGTTGTACTTCTTCCAAGACCGATCTGTTTGTTCTTTTGGCAGTCTATGATATATTCAGTATTCTTCTCCAACACCACAATTTGAAGGCCTCAATTCTTATTCTGTATTCCTTATTCTCTATGTGGTTTTAAGATGCATGTGATGTGATTGAAAATACCATGGCCTGGGGCAGGCACACTCCAGTCTTCAGGATGACATCTTTGCTTTTCAAAACTTTTAAGAGGTCGTTTGCAGCAGATTTTCCCAGTGTAGTGCGTCTTTTGATTTCTTGACTGCTGTTCCCATGGGTGTTGATTCTGGATCCAAGTAAAATGAAATTCTTGACAACCTCTCTCTTCTCTTTGTTTATCATGATGTTGCCCACTGATCCAGTTGGTAGGATTTTTGTTGTTTTGATGTTGGGGTATAATCCATACTAAAGGTTATGGTATTAGATCTTCAGTAAGTGTTTCAAGTCTTCTTCACTTTCAGCAGGCAAAATTGAGTCATGTGCATAACGCAGGTTGTTAGTAAGTCTTCCTCCCATCCTGATCTCGTTCTTCATATAGTCCAGTTTCTCGGATTTTTTACTCAGCATACAGATTGAATAGGTATGGGGAAAGGATACAACCCTGTCTCACCCCTTTCCTGACTGTAAACCATGCAATATCTCTTTGTTCTGTTCGAACAACTGCCTGTTAATCCATGTACGGGTTCCTCAAGAGCACAGTTATGTGTTCTGGAATCCCCATTCTCCACAATATAATCCATAATTTGTTATGATCCACACAGTGGAATGCTTTTGTGTAGTCAATAAAACACAGGTAAACGTCTTTCTAGTATTCTCTGTTTTAAGACAAGATCCGTCTGACGTCAGCAATGATATCCCTTTTTCCACATCCTCTTCTGAATCTGGTCTGAATTTCTGGATGTTCCCTGTCAATGTATTGCTGCAGCTGCTTTTGAATGATCTTTAGCAAAATTTTACTTGTGTTTGCTATTAATGATGGTGTTTGATAATTTCTGCATTTGGTTGGACCACACTTCTTGGGAATAGGCATAAATATGGGTTTCTTTCAGTTGATTGGCCAGTTAGCCATCTTCCAAATCTCTTGGCATAAATAAGTGAGCACTCCCAGTCCTGCATCCATCTGTGGAAACATCTCAAATGATACTCCTTCAATTCCTGGAGCCTTGTTTGTCCCCAGTGCCATCAGTGCGGCTTCAGCTTCTTCCTCTGGCACCGCTGGTTCTTGATCACGTGCCACCTCTAGAAATGGTTCAACAGTGATGAATTCTTTAGGGATAATGACTGTGTATTCCTTCCATCTTCATTTGATGCTTCCTGAGTCGTTTACTATTTTCCCTGTAGAATCCTTCACTATTGCAAGTTGAAGTTTGAATTTTTTCTTCAGTTCCTTTAGCTTGAGAAGTACTGAGCATGCTCTTCCCTTTCTGGTTTTCTATCTCCAGCTCTTTGCACATGTAGTTATAATACTTTGTCGTCTCAAACTGCTTTTGAATTCTTCCATTTAGTTCTTCTACGTCATCATTTCTTCCTTTTGCTTTAGCTATTCCACATTTAAGAGCAAGTTTCAGAGTCTCTTCCGATGTCTGTTTTGGTCCTTTCTTTTTTGTCTTTTTAATGACCTCTAGTTTTCTTCATGTGTGATGTCCTTGATTCACATTACACAGTTCTTCTGGTCTTCAGTTAATAGTGTTCAGTGCATCAAATTTATTCTTCAGATGGTCTCTAAACTCAGGTGGATTTACTGCTCAAGTAGCACTTTTGCTCTTGTGAACTTGTCCTAATTCTCTTTGGTTTCAACTGGAAATTACATATAATCATTTGATAGTCTTTTCCACAGTGAGCCCCTGGCCTTGTTCTGACTGCTAATATTGAACTTTTCCATTGTCTCTTCCCACAGATGTAATCAAGTTGATTCTTGTGCATTCCATCTGGAGAGGTTCGTGTCTATAGTAATTGCTTATGTTGGTGAAAAAAGGTATTTCCAATGCAGAAGTCATTGGTCTTGAAAAATTCAATCATGCCATCTCCAGCATTGTTTCTGTAACTGAGGCCCTAATTTTCCAACTACCAGTCCTTATTTGTTGCCAGTTTTGACATTTCAATCACCAATAATTATCAGTGCATTCTGATTGCATGTTTGGTCAACTTCAGACTCCAGAAGCTGGTAAGTCTTCAATTTCTTCATCTTTAGCCTCAGTGGTTAGTGGATAAATTTGAATAATTGTTGTATTAACTGGTCTTCCTTGTAGGTGTATGGATGTTATTGTATTACTGGCAGCACTGTACTTCAGGATAGATCCTAAAATGTTCTTTTTGATGAAGAATCTAACACCATTCTTTTGTAGGTTATCTTTCACAGCATACTAGACCATAATATGATTATTTGATTCAGAATGGCCAATACCAGTCCATTTCAGCTCAGTAATACCTAGGATATCACTGTTTATGCATTCTGTTTCATTTTTTTAAAAAATTATGATTGAATGAAAATGTATATTCCTATATAAATTTGCATGCCCGCCTATATACAGCTCCCACTGCTCTCCCTGCCCGGTGACAGCACACTCTTCCTTTCCGCTCCATATGTGTTTTGTCCTCCAAACAGTCTCCTATCCCCTCCTTTCCACCTACTCCCTTGCCTCCAGTATGTGGTCAGCAGGACGACATCCTATAGATGCATAGAACCATAAAGTGCACACATGATATGGTCACTCTGTGTCACCAAGTCCAATCCATTCCTGTCCGAAGAGTTGACTTCCATTATGATTTGTGGACAGGGGCAGCATCAGGGACAGGGACCGTGCTCCCAGGGGAACTCTGAGGCTGTGGACCATCACTTGTGATCTTGTAGTGGAGATCTCAGCGTGCATCCCTTTTTATTCTTGTGTTGCCAGTGAGACTCAACTTTGCAAGCTCCGTTACGGCTATCACTAGTGGTGGTCGGACACCATCCGATTTTTCCAGTCACAAGTCGATGTAGTCACCCACTCACATGGGTCTCTCTGTTTTCTGGTTTCTCTTTCCCCCATGTCGTTTTGGTTCTTGGTGATCATCTGTTTCTGCTGAGTTGGGACCATTTGCTGTACCCTTGGATGGCAGCTTGGCAGCTTTTAAGATCCTAGATGCCACTCACCAATGTGGGGTGCAGAAACCTATCTTAGCAAAATGCTAGCTGTGCCAATTAGCCTCGATTTCCCCTGACAGCATGGTCCCCAGTCCCCCACCTCAGCTATTCTGTCCTTGCAATGTTGGGTTAAGATGGGAGAGAAGTAGTCATGTTATGTTGAAGTTTAGTTAATACTGATCTTCTTTCTAATATGTGCTGTCACAGATTTCACCCAACCAAATTTCTGTAAACTATCTAATCTAAACCATCCTCCCCAAGCTTTTCCTCCCCACACTTGCAGCCATCAAAGAGTCTTTTCTTCTGTGCATCAGTCTGCTTTTAAGTTCTTATCAAAGGGGGTCTCATACAATATTTGTCCTCTTGTCGCTGACTACTTTCACTCAGCATAATGTCCTCCAGTTGAAACCAGGTTATGAGATGTTTCCTAACATCATCACATAGTGTTCCTTTGACTATATATACCATAATTTACCTATCCAATCCTGTTTTTGGGCATCTGGATTGATTCCACCTTTTTGCTATTGTGGACTGTGCTGCAATGAACATTCGTGTGCATGTATCAGTTGGTGTGAATGGCCTTGATTCTGTAGGATATATTCCAAGCAGTAGAATTACTGGGTCAAATGGTACATCTATATCCAGTTTTTAAAGGAAGCACCAGATTGCTTTCCAAAGAGGTTGCACCATTTTGCAATCTCACCAACAGTGTAGGAGTATTCCAGTTTCTCCACAGCCTCTCTAGCATTTGTTGTTTTGTGTTTTTTTGGATCATGGCCAACCTTGTTGGGGTAAGATGGTATCTCATTATAGTTTTGTTTTGAATTTCTTTGATAGTTAATGATCGTGAAAATGTCCACATGTGTTTTTGGCTGTCTGGATCTCCTCTTTAGAAAAGTGTCTGTCCATCTCCTTTGCCCATTGCTTAATTGGATGATTTATCTTTTTCTTATTGATATTTTGTAGTACCTTATAGATTATGGAGACCAGATGTCAGTCTGATACATAGTTGCCAAATATTTTTTCCCATTCCCATTATTAATTACATTAATAAAGTCTTTGGATGAGCAAAATTGTTTGATTCTTAGTAGTCCCCATTTATCTATTTTCTCTTCTGGTGGTTGTGGTTTGTTTGACAGATTGTGAAAGTTTGTCTACGTTGTGTATTAAACCTTTCATTGTTGTTCCTACTTTTTCTTGGATGAACTTTATCGTCTTAGGTTTGACATTTAGGCCTTTTATCCAGTTTGATTTGCTTTTTGTATAAGGTGTAAGATATGGGTCTTGTTTCAATTTATTGCAGGATGGATATCCAATTTTGCCAGCACCATTTGTTTAAGAGACTGTTTTTACCTCAGTTTAATGTCTTAGGTCCTTTGTTGAATATCAACTGTTCATAGGAAGATGGTGTCATCTCTGGGGTCTCAGTTCTGTTCCATTGATCTATCTGTATCTTTTTGTACCAGCACCAGGCTGTTTTGACTACTGTCACAGTGTAATAGGTTCTAAAGTCAGGTAGTGAGAGGCCTCCCAGTGTGTTCTTCTTCAGTAGTGCTTATCTGGGGCTTCTTTCCTTTCCAAACAAAGTTGGTGATTTCTTTCTCCGTCTCACTAAAGAATGTCACTGGAATTTGTCTTGGGATTGCATTATATGAGTAATTTGCTTTGGGTAAAATAGACATTTTCACAATGTTAAGTCTTCCTATCCATGAGCAGGGTAGTTTTCTCCATTTATGTAAGTCTCTCTTAGTTTCTTGTAGTAAGGGCTTGTAGTTCTCTTTGTAAAGGTCTGTTATTTCTCTGATTAGATTTATTCCTAGGTACTTTATCTTCTTAGGGGCTATGGTGAATGGTATTGATTTGGTGATTTCTTCATTAATAGTCTCACTTTTGGTGTAAAGGAATCCTACTGATTTACTTAAGTTTATCTCCTATCCTGAGATGTTGCTAAAGTCTTCTATCAGTTTGAGTAGTTTACTTATGGATTCTTTAGGATTCTCTGAGTATACAATCATATCATCTGCAAATAGGGAGATTTTATCTTCCTCTTTGCCGATGCAGATGCCCTTTATTTCTTGGTCTTGTCTAATTGCTCTGGCTAGAACTTCTAGTATAATTTTGAATAGGAGAGTTGAGAGTGGGCATCCTTGTCTAGTTCCCATTCTCAAGGAAAATTGTTACAGTCTGTCTCCATTCAGGATGACGTAGGCAGTTGGCTTTGTATAAATGGTCCTTATTGCATTGAGAAATTTACCATCTATTCCTATTTTGCTGAGAGTTTTTAGCGTGAATTAGTGTTGGACTTTATCAAATGCCTTTTCTGCATCAATAGACAAAATTAGGTGATTCTTGTCTTTTGTGTTGTTTATGTGGTTGATCACATTAATTGTTTTTCTGATGTTCAACCAGCCTTGCATCCCTGGTAGGAATCCAACTTCATCGTGATGGATTATTTTTTGGATATGTTGTATTCTATTGGCAAGAATTTTGTTGAAGATTTTTGCATCTAGTTTCATGAGTGATACCGGTCTGTAGTTCTCTTTCTTTGTTGGGTTTTTCCCTGGCTTTGGTACCAGGGTTGTGTTGACTTCATAGAATGAATTTGGGAGTATTCCATCCCTTTCTATACTGTGAAATAGCCTCAGTGGTATTGGAGATAACTCTTCTCTAAAAGCTTGGTAGAATTCTACAGTGAAGCCATCCAGGCTTGAGCAAGATGTTGTTCAGTTTCTATGAGTTCCTCTTTCTATCTATGTTTTTTCTGCTACTGATTTCGACTTTTATGGCTTTTTGATCAGAGAAGATGCTTTGCATTAATTCAGTGGTGTGGATTTTGTTGAGAATTGTTTTATGTCGTAACACATGGTCTATTCTGGAGATTGTTCCATGTTAACTGGAGAAGAAGATGTAGTTGTCCGCTGATGGACAGAAAGTTCTGTATATGTCGATGAGATCTGTTTGGTTAATTGTGGCAATAAAATCTTATGTGTCTTTACTGAGCTTTTTTCTAGATGATCTGTCCAATATTGAGAGTGGAGTGTTGAAGTCTCCCACTGTTATTGTAGCGTGATCTATCTCATTTTTGAGTATAGTCAGTGTTTCTTTGATGTATTTAAGTGCTCTAGTATTAGGTACATAAATATTTAATATTGTTAAGTCCTGCTTGTGTATTGAACCTTTCAGTAGTAGTGTCCGTCTTTGTCTATGATTGTGCATTTTACATTAAAATCTATTTTATCTGAGACTACAATTGCAACACCTGCTCTTCTTTGTGTGTTGTTAGCTTGACATATATTCTTCCATCCTTTAATTTTCAGCTTGTTCCTATCTTTAAGTCTAAGGTGAGTTTCTTGTAGGCAACATATGGATGGGTCATGTCTTTTGATCTAACAGGTCACTCGATGTCTCTTTACTGGAGCATTCAGTCCATTCACATTCAATGTAATTATCAGTAGGTATGTGTTTAGTGCTGTCATTGTGATACGTTAATTTTTGTGTTGATGTTTTCTCTGTTATTCTTATTAATCTGTTCTGGGAAATTCTTCTTTGCGATTTGATTTTTCACCCTTTTCATGGTTGCTTTTGTGGTTGTTGAGACTCCTGTATTACATGTCTTGATTTGATAATGTTACATCTTTGTTGTGCTTTAAGGCTGCCCCTATAATCCTCCTTAATAAACTATGTATAAACCCAATTTTAATTACCACCAGTCTTATTAACTTCATCTCTGTCATGGATTGAATTGTGACCCCCAAAAATATGTGTAGCCATGTAGCTGGGCCATGATTCCCACTGTCTTGTGACTGTCCTCCATTGTGTGGTTTTCCTATGCTGTACATTGAAGGATTAGGGTGGGGCTGTAAATCCCTTCATAGGGTTACTTCCCTGCTCCACTGTGGAGGGAGTTTTCCTGGAATATGGCTTGCCCCACCCTTAATCCTTTCAACCTACAAGAGATAAAAGGAAAGAGAAGCAGGCAGAGAACTGGGGACCTGAAACAGTCAAGCAAGCAAGCAGCACCAGGAGAAGAGCATGTCCTTCAGACCTGAGGTTCCTGTGCCAAGATGCTCACTGGACAAAGACTGATGCAATTCTGGACTTTCCTCCAGAGCCAAAAAGGGGAAAGCCTTCCCCTGGAGCAGACACCCTGAATATGGACTTATAGCCTACTGGACTGTGTAAGAATAAACTTTCCTTTGTTAAAGCCATCCCCTCTGTGGTATTTCTGTTAGAGCAGTCCTAGCTGACTAAAACATTCTCCATCTGGAAGGACTATAAAAACTGTAGTACATCCCTCTTTTTAATATGATGACATCATAGTTTTCACGATATAATCACTGGATCATTTCTTTCAGTAGTATAGCTTTGATTGAGTTTGGTGCCTTCATGTATTTTCTTCTAAAATATAAAGTTAGTGGTTTTGTTCTTCTAAACCAAAAGATTCTTTCGGTATTTCTTGTAGCTTTGGTTTGGTTTTTACAAAGGCTTTGAGTTTCTATTTATCTGCGAATGCCTTAATTTCATTTTCATACTTGTAAGATAGTTTTGCAGGATACATAATTCTTGGTTGGAAGTTCTTCTCTTTCAAGGCTTTGAATGTGTCATGCCGCTGTCTCCATGCCAGCATTGTCTCTGCTGAGAAATCCAGCAAAGGCCTACAGGGTTTACCTCAGAATGTTAGCTTTGCTTTGAGTCTTGCTGCCTTTATATTTCTGCTTATATTTCATTTTGTTAAGCTTGATTATAATATGTCTTGGAGTCTTTCTTTTGAGATTTGTGTTGAATGGCATTCGATATGCATCTCGAATATCTATATTCTCTTGTTTCATAATTTCTGGGAAGTTTACTGTCAGCAGCTCGGCAGCAATACTCTCTGTGTTCTCAGGTGTCTTGCCCTGTTTAGAAACTCCAATTAATCGTAGATTGTTCTTCTTAATAAAGTCCCACATGCTTCTTAATGCTTCTTCATTTTTCTTTTTTTTTTTTTCTGATTTTTCCTGATAGTACTGGAGTCAGTAGCTCTGTCTTCCAGGTCAGAAAGTCTATTTTCCATTTGTTCCATTCTGTTTACTTTGAACTGAAGTTTCTCTGTCTTTGATTTTGTTCTTGATCTGTTGGATGTCAGAGTACTGGTGTTCCATCAGATCGAACAGCTTGCTTAATTTTTCATTTTGCTCTGACATGTTTTATATAAGGTCTAGGAGGGCTCTATATATAATCCTTTTGTATTTACCTTCTGATAGTTTCAGAAAGGTTTCTACATCTGGGAAGTTCTTTGAGTCATTCTTTAGGGGGCCTTCTGAAGCCATGGGTGATTACTTGGTTACACTTTTATCCAGAGTTTGTTGCTTTTTGGGCATCATGTGAGTCAGTAGAGGCAGGGAGAGATACTGTGAGGATGGACTGCAGTTGTTTCTCTGGGCTGTCTTAAAATGAAAAGTCAAAGGTATCTGAGAACTTCCAAAGTCAGTCAGGTTTTCAGGTGTACAGGTCGCTCTTCCCAGCTGGCAAAGTAAGCACCTCTATATCCAACCCCAGATGTTGTAAACTAGTTCAAAATACAGAAAGGCTGCTGCGTTGCTCGCCTCTGCTGTTAGTCCCCACTGTGTCATAGGCAACACTGTGTAGAATACTGCTTTTCTGCCAGAAAAGTGCTCTCCTCAGGGCAGGCACTGCCTCCCAGCCAAGGAATTAGGTCCTGCTTGGCTGGAGGCCTCTGTTTGATTACCTCTGCCTCCCAACTGTTTGATCTGATGAAACACCAGTACTCTGAAATCCAACAGAACAAGAACAAAATCAAAGACAGAGAAACTTTAATTCAAAGCCCAGAAAACAGAATGGAACAAATGGAAAATAGACTTTCTGACTTGGAAGACAGAGCTACTGACTCCAACATCTATGAGGAGAAATCAGGAAAAAAAAGAAAAAACAAGAAACAAGTTCTCCACCTGTCTCAGACAGGCTAGTCAATGGCAGAGGTGGAAAGAGAGGCCAAAGGTGCTGAGATGCACAGAGTCCAAAGCTGGGCTCTCAAAATGTGGCAATTTCACCTGCTGATCCTACCAGCAGCGCATCTGAGATTAGCTGCTAGTCAAGTCCCAGCTCCGCCTGCTGGCTAAGACAGAGAAAAAAAAAATTTAAATGACGAGTTACCTTTGGTCTGTGAAAGCCAGTGCTTGCCAAGAGTGGGGGTCAGTAAAGAGAGGAAGTTTTCCGTTCAGTGGTATGAAGTCCAAATTAACAACCCTATGCTGTATCCTAGGGTTCACTAGGTGTCCTGAAGGGTCTGTTTAATTATCAATTTATGTCTTGGTTTCCAGAGGGATGTAGGGAGACGTGTGTTTAGTCCTCCATCTTGACTCCCCCCATTCCATTTCATTTTTGATGATTTCCAGTTTCCTAGATTCATATTTCATACATTCCATGTTCTGATTATTAATGGATGTTTGTAGCTGTTTCTTTTCATTTTGAATCATGCCATATCAGCAAATGAAGGTCCTGAAAGCTTGACTTCACCTACACCATTAAGGTCGAGTCTACTTTGAGTAGACAATTCTTCCTCAGTTGTCTTTTGAGTGCCTTCCAAACTGGGGGTGCTCATTGTCCAGCACTGTATCTGACAGTGTTTCACTCCTATTCATAAGGTTTTCACTGGATAATTCTTTTCAAAAGTAGACTCTGATTCCTTCCTCCTAGATTGTCTTAGTCTGGAAGCTCAGTGAAAGCCTGCCTACTGTGGGTGACCCTGCTGGTATCTGAATGCCAGTGGCATAACTTTCCAGATTCACAGTGATGCACAAGCCCCCATGGTATGACAAATTGACAGACACATGTGGGCACTTAAGTTTAGTCCCACATAATTGAAGATTTCTATGTATCTGGGTAGAAACTGTGGCGGCATAGTGGTTAAATGCTACAGCTGCTAGCCAAAAGGTCAGCAGTTCAAATCTACCAGGAGCTCCTTGGAAACTCACTGGGGCAGTTCTCTGTCCCGTGGGGCCTGTAACAGTTAGAATTGACTTGATGGCACCAGGGTTTTTTGTTTTTTTTTTTTTAAATGTACCTGTGTGGAACCCTAGTGGTACAGTGGTTAAGAGCCATGGCTACCAATCAAAAGGTCAGCTGTTTGAATCTACTAGCAATAACTAAGAAATCTGGTGGTGGTAGTTCTGCTCTGTGCTATAGGGTCATTGTGAGTTGGAACTGATCTAAAGGGCAATTTTTTGTTTGTTTTAATATGCTTGGCTTTCCTTCTATTCTCTTCTGTCTTCATATTAATCAGATTAATCAAATATTAGTCAGATTAATCACTAGGAACAGTGCTTTCATCCTGAAGCATGTAGTGGTTTCAGTGTGAGTATTTTGGCAATCTCAAATTTAATTATGGTTATATTGGTTTATAAAAGGAATGTAAGGTTTATTGAAACTTATTTCTTTCTTAAGTTTTTAAATCCTACTTACGAATCTTATTTATGTATCCAGCAAAATATGATCCTCACTTTTAATGGGCTTCGGTAATTTAATTAAACCCTCTTAAAAATTTTAAAGGAAACTCTGGTCGTATAGTGGTTAAGTGCTCTATGTCTGCTAACCAAAAGGTCAGCAGTTCAAATTTCTCAGATGCTCCTTGGAAACTCCATGGGGGAGTTCTACTCTGACCTCTGAGTTGGACCCAACTCACCTGCATTGGGTTAAAGATTTTGAACTATATAACTTGCCTCTATCACTTTTCTGTAAGTACTTCGTATGTCGAACTAGCAAAGTATGTATCTTTGATTTCTTAAATAATTCTTATAAATCTAATACATTTAATTGGCAAATACGATAAATCTTTGATCCTCTAAAATGTTCTCCAGTATGATTCATAAATGTGGAAAGATTTAAAGTTGAAATCATGCCTTAATATAGTATTACAATTAATTTAAAAAAATTGACATCTCAAGACTGACTACTTACTTTGAAAAGTCAAATTCTCTCAAATTCAGCACCAGAGCTATTAATAGTAAGGATTAATGTTTAAGAGAACTTAAATATTTAAGAGAACTTAAAAATTTTCACACTGAGATTTCTAAATCTATGTATTAAAAAATAGCTCCCAAGGAACTTTCCAAATGACTTTGAGGTCACCCTTCTAAGTAGTTTTTGGGGTTGCCATCTCCCCTTGTGGAACTTTTGGATGGCAGAGAGACTTCTGAGTCCATTTTGGGTTGCTCTGTCATTGCTCCAGGTGTGAGGCCTCCTGACTTGGGTCCACCCGATTCAAGTTAGGCATTGCTTTTTCTTCTGTCTGTTCACTCTCCTGGGCTGCAGCACCATCACTTCACCCAGTTTTGCTTTTCTTCTGCTTTTAAAAATGTTAAATGTTTCCCCAAATAACTTTAAAGACCTTTGAACTTTAAGAAAGTCTGGGTTGCTTTCTTAACCTCTCTGTTAGGGCCAAATTTTTCTTGGCATTGAAATGACATCCAACTGACTTCTGGGGGCCCTTCCTGGCTTTACCTGACCACAGTCACAGCAAGGATAATCTCCTGAGGGTCTTCACTCCATATTTACTGTGTTACTAGACTCTCTGACCCTCGGTATAGGGACATAAAAATACTTAGTTGAGTTTTGTGATGATTTAATAGGATAATGTGTGGAGGTCTTACCAAATCCCTGTACCTTAATAGGTGACTCAAGAACAGTATTATTACTGCCATTACCACACTGGAGTCCAAGAATATCCATTCAGTCATCCATTTGCTCAACCGGTATTTTTCTGAGCTTCTTTCTTGGGAATTGGAGTGAGGGAGAGGGGATAAGAATGAATAAGACTTATTTCTTGCCCTTGAGGAATTAGCATTGTAGCAGGGGAGATGGACACATAAACAGGTGATACCAGGAGAGAGAGATTGGAGGTGTTACTCAGGTTTGGAGGAAGGCTCAAGGGCATATAGGGAGAGAAGACACAACAACACAGCTGAACAGCTCTACCACCTAATGAGTTGGCCTCTGTAGGGGTTGGGACTTAATGAAGCAGCCAGAGGCCAGTGTTGTTTTGGGGAAAATTTGCCAGTACCCGATACCAAAAATGTCTTCTAAAAGAAGACTTTTAGAAATAGGTAATAGTGATGGTTGAACACCATGGTTGTTATGGATTAAATTGCCTTCTTCCCCAAAACATATGTTGAAGTCCTAACCCCTGTATCTGTTTAGAAATAGTTTTTCTTTTTACTCTGATGAAGTCATACTGCAGTCGGATGGGTCCTAAATCTAATCCCTTCTGAATGGTGTTAAAACACAGAAAGACAGACCCACGTGGGAGAAAAAGCCTTAAGACCATGGAGGCCAATGGCCTGATACGCAGCCAAAGCACACCAAAGATTGCCAGCAATTGCCGGAAGCCAGGAGAGAGGTCCACAAAAGGAACTGCCACAGCTAAGACCCTGATTTGGACTTTTAGCCTTCAGAACTGTAAGAAATAAATTTTTGCTCTTTAAAGCCACCTACTGAGTGGTATTTTGTTATAGCAACCCTGGGTAACTAAAGATGAGATTATATACCCACATTGCTACGCAGATACAAAAGTAAGTGTAGCTGCTGCTTTTTTTTTTTTTTTTTAAGCTGAACTAACTTTTATCTAATAAACACCTTAAGGAAGGTTACTGCTTTTATTCTTGCTATGTCCGGAATCTAAAAACAATACTCCATCCATCCATCTGTTTAGGTAACTAAAACAATGGTCAATGTAATTTATGTCACTGAATTATTCATGTAAAAATAGTTAAAAGGAAAACATGTGTGTGTGTGTGTGTGTGTGTGTGTGTGTGTTTGTTTCACTGCAATAAAGTTAAAATTTTTTCAGAAGACTTCCAATGAGATGACCGATTCCTGGGAACCTTGAGGTGGGTGGGGGAGCTGGTTGTGTTCTTTTATTTTCTTTTTGTTCAGTATTTCTCAAAACGGGGCTCAGGGACCCTCTAGCATCATGTTTACTTGAGATGCTGTTAAAACACAAGTTCCCTACTTCAACTCTAGAATCCCTGAATGAGCATCTCTCCGTGTGTGTGTGTGTGAGTGTGTGTGTGGTTCAAGGATGCTGGCCCTGAATACCATTTGAAAACCACTCCCATGAGCTCTATAAGCACTGTGCTTTATTAACCAGTGAATGTTGTAGAAAGATGAAACAGATACCCACATTGCCACCCAGAGATGAAGGAATCTGTATCTTCTTTTTTTAGCTTAACTAAATTTTCTCTGATAAACACCTTAAGGACATTCACTATTTTTATTGTTATTATCTCTGGAGTCCCCAAACAGCACTCCATCCATCCATCTGTCAGCCATTCCTCAAAAAACATTTTATGCGGGGTGTGGGGAGAGGTGGGAGAGGAGGTGAGGATTCAGATTTATTAATGGATACAGTTCCAATACCTTCCCATTTAAATGGTATCTTTTGGATAATCCAGGTCTCTTTGGACTACATTTTCAAGTTATTCCATTTTATCACCCTCCGTGTGCTCTTTTCTGGACCAAGTCTGTTTGTACTGGGCCTAGGGGTTAGGACTGCTGTGACCACCTGGGAGCCAGGGTAAGCACCCTCAGATCTCTGCATCATCATCTGGGCCTACCCTAGTCTATGCTGGGAGGTGATGGGGATGTCTGGCTCCTGGGTCCTCGGTTCTGGTGGTCCCCGCGAAGGGCTGCCTGGTCATCTCTGGTATTCCAGGGTGATATGCTGGCACTAGCAGGGGAAGCTGGGTACAAGTCCTACTCATAACTTTTCATCCAGGCTGCAGGTGTCTCTGCGGGTCCAGTGGCACTCTCAGCCCCTCTGCATGTCTCTCTGGGCACATCGGGCACCTGGAGTCCAAGAATGTGGGGTGAGGGTTTTCAGGAGTACCCTGCAGACCATGTCTCTAGATACCATCCTCTGCTAAGTGCCTACAAGTGCTCCTTGATGTGGTAGACAAGGTGGCTTCTCAGAGACCTGGAGCCACACTCCTTCTGGTCTGTGCTTTGGCAGATTGACTAGTAGCCTGTTGTGCCTAGGTTCCCTCACACTTTTCTGGATGCCTCTCCCACAATGTCCTCTCCTGCTGTGTGATGGGGGGTGGGGGGGACGGTCTTCTCTTGCTTCAACTTCTCGTCTGATGGGACTGTTCCTAGGTCCTTCCTACCTTAATACTGCCATAATGGTGGAATGGCTGCAGGGAATGTGACTTATTATGTGCTGAAAAATTCATCAGTTTAATGCCTTCAAAATATTTTCATTGTTTCAGAAGGAAGGAGATATGGTTTGTGGGCAGGTGGCTGGAGAGTAATTTGACCTTGCTTCAGACATTGAGGAAATCCTGGTGATTTTGTGGTTAAGTGCTATGTCTGCTAACCAAAAAGTCAGCAGTTCAAATCCGCCAGGCTCTTCTTGGAAACTCTTGGAGCAGTTCTACTCTGTCCTATTGGGTTGCTATGAGTTGAAACTGACTCAGTAGCAGTGGGTTTGGTTTCAGGCACTGAACTTCCACAAATAGAATTTGGAGCAAATGCTTGCTTCACTCACTTTACCAGTAAGTATTTTCTGAGCCTCAGCTAAACACTGTTCTAGGCGCTGAGGTTACTTAAGTGAACAAAGCAGGTAACAGTCTTTGCTTACAGAATGCATTTCTTGGTGGTGGTCCTTGGTTTTGTGGTCACCTCTGGATCACAGTGGCTATTTGACGTCAATTTTGTGTGTAACAGACTTTTACTCTTGTTTAGAGAGTGGCGTGATGAGTGTCTCCCACAGGGTGAAGTGTTGAAAGGCTGTCCTCGTTTCCTGCTGTAACTTCAGCCTGTTGGACTGAGACAAGTGACTGTTCTTGCAGGAGAATGTCTTTTTGTAGAGGTGTAAAAAATCCCTCCGAAGCCCTGTTAATGTGATAGTTAAGTGCTTGGCTGCTAACTAGATGTTGGCAGTTTGAACCTACCCAGTGTTTCTGTGGGAGGAAGACCTGGTGTTCTGCTCCTGTAAAGCTTACAGTCTAGAAAACCTTGTGGGGCAGTTCTACTTTGTCATATAAGGTCACTCTTGAGTCCAGATTGGCTTGATGGCACACAACAATGAAAACAATACAACAAAGAACTGTTCAAGAAGGGCTGAGACGTTCTGCTGGGCCACAGATTCCCTGACTCCTTCCTTGAACACCTATTTCCTGTGCCCCTGCTGTGTGCCATGTGCTGAGGCTAGAACAATAGACTAGGCAGAACCAGTCCTCGCTTTCATGGAACAGGAAAGACAGAGGTTAAACTTGAATATAATTAACTTCACTTGTGATGATGCTGCAAAGGGGAAGTTCAAGGTAGAATGGCTCTGTTTATTCAGAATAGAGCACCATCTCTCAGCTCAGGACCGCTCAGGTGTGGAAGAACCTTCTGGAGCACAGGGACCCTCCAGGCTATTCAGGAGAGGCTGACATGAATATCTTTAAAAATAAAAGGAGACACAAGCTATTTCTGGGGAGGCTCTTTCACAAATGAAAGCAGATGCTGCCTTCAGAGATCCCATGGTGCACGTCCTTTTGCACAATGAGCCCAGCCAGAGGTTCTGGTGGCATCTGTGTGGCCTCTTAGGTTGCAAACAGAGACCTAACTGTGGGGTGCTTGGCTCAAGAAGTGCTTCTGTCCTGTCTACCTTCCTTCTATGGCCATTTATGGTACTGGTTTCCCAGAGGATGAACCTTAAAGCCACAGTAGATACTGAGCTGAAAGAAAGGTATGACATCTGGGTAGTACCTAGCTCCTCAGGCAGTACTGTCTGCCTCCACAGGCAGCTCCTGAGTTTTTTAATGCCTTCTTCTGCAGTATGTGGAGACCGCTGAAGGAACTATTTTATGAAGAGTACATTGTGTCAGGATTGTGGGTACAAGCTATCTATGGTTCCCTTAGAATGTCACAGGCCAGTTCTTTCCTCTTTTTGTAGAGCTTTTCACTTTTGCATCCCAGATGCATGTACGTAGATTCTGCACGATGGTTCAGATTAAAGTGTCCTGGGAATAGTCATGAACTCGAGTCTCTCAGCTCTGCCCAATTAATTGCTGTGTGACTTTGACCAAATCACCCAGTTTTCCTGAAAAACATGTTCATGGGGGCGGGCAAGACTTGAGGTGACATTCCGATTCCACCATCACCCCGGTTGGAAGCCTGTAGCTCCAAGTCTGATGTAGGTGACTTCCTGGGGTCAGAGCAGTGCTAAGGACTTATTCCATGTAGGCGGCATGCTCTCTGAGTAGTGGGCAGGCAGCTTTCTTGGACTGTGTCTTTGAGAGGGCCTGTCTTGGGGATCCTGAAAGCTAAGCTAGGTGCAGGACAGTGGGGCAGAATTTAGGATCCAGATCCCAAGACTGGGAACTTTCAGGATCGCAGGACAAGACATTAGGCTGGGTATGAGAGAGGTGTCTCTGGGCCTGGAGGTGGGATAGAATCCAGTGCAGGCCATGTGGTCTTCCCAGCATGCGCTCCAGGCTGCTGTGAGTAAGGGACTCACTGGGCTGGACACTTGGGGTCATCCATGTTAAGAACCTTCATTTCATTACTCAGCCTCACTGCATATCACCGTTAACATGGGTCTCCAGTTTTCCAAAGCTGTATTTGATCTCTGCTGTAAAGCACCTACTGTGTGTCAAGTACAGAGCATGGTTCTTCACCGCTTCACAAGTTGCAGTCTTTTCTCTCAAAGACTGTACAGTCTGTTAAACAAGCCAAGTGCCGTCGAGTTGGATCCGACAAAGAGACACGTATAAGGCCATGGTGTGTGTGTGAGTGTGTGTGTATGTATATATATATATACATAATCTCATTTAATGTCTTCAAAAGCTCTGTAGAATAGGCAGATTATCTCTATTTACAGATGAATCATTTGTGGCTTAATGAGGCTAAACAACTTATCCAAGGTTAGAGCACTAATAAATTTTAGAGCCAGAATATGAACCTGAAATTTTCTTCCAGGCCTGTCCACATCAGCCAGTATAGTCTAGATTATACTGTGATAACAAGCATCCCCCAAGTCTCAATGGCTTATGACGACCAATGTTTGTTTCTCATGTTAGGTGTTCATCCTGTATCCTTTCCACATCATCTTTACTCTACATCCCAGCCTGATGGTGCAGCCTGTTTCTGGAATATTGTTTGTCTTGTGGCTAAGGAAAAAGAGACCATGGGAAACTATGTTCTGGATCTTAAAGCTTCTGCTTGGAGGTGACACATGTCACTTCTCCTAACTTTTATTGGCTGGAGCAAATTATACTGCAGAGCCTGACATGAGCAAAAGGGAGAAGTATAATTGTTACCGAGGGAGGAGCAGTGAAAAATAGAAACAATAATAGACTCCTCCACAGGTCTCCTCCCCTCTGGTCAATGACATTTGTTTTCCGTATCCTCCCATGTGTGACATATTTATCCTTCCCCAAAGGAGCCCCCCAAAATCCTATCCAGCTGTGGTAGCAGACTCAAAGTCTAGAATCTGGTGACAGTCTCTATATGGCATCAGGATGTGACTCCTCTTCGTTACCACATATATATATATATATGTATATATATATACCTGGCCCCTAGGGTCGCCATGAGTCGGATCCAACTCGATGGCACTTGGCTTGGCTTGGCATATATACACACACACACACACACACACATATATATAAATATATTTCTGTGCCCTGCATATATGCTCAACACACTGATGAATCAGGAACAGGATAACTGTAACAAACGTTTCCACTTGGAAAGCAGACGAATGGGAGATATAACAGTCATGGATCCACAAAAATTCATAACAATTCTGAAATCAGGCTGGACAGATGTGTGAGGGGTGTCTAGGAGAGGGAATGTTCTTGATTGGATTAAACCCTGGTTCTGTTTCCTCTGTGGCCCTGGGGCCACTCTCTGGGAGGTACTGTCCCTCTTTTCCTTTATTCTCATTGTCCACATCTGAAGAGGACATTGAAGGGTATGCCCTTCTCGGGAGGAGCTCTTTCAGCCTGTTTTGTTCTCATGGAATGCTGGGAATGTGAGCGTCATTGTAGATCTCAAATAGTTGCAGTCTCTGTAGTCTACACTAGTGGCTCTTTGGAACCATAATTTCCAAAAAGTTAATTGTTTCTTGGAGTCCTTGGGTGATACAGATTGTAAATGCATTCAGCCTCTGACTCAAAGGTTGGAGGTTCAGGTTCACCCAGAAGCATCTTCGAAGAAAGGCCTGCCAATATACTTCTGAAAAATCTGCTATTAAAAACCCTGTGACCCAGTTCTACTCTGACACCCATGGCATCTCCGTGAGTCAGAATCCTCTTGCCAGAAACCTTTTTATTTTTTTTCCCAAGCATAGCTTGTCTTCTGGGACAGGGAAAAGAGGACATAGTGAACTGAAATTCCTTCTTACTTTCCATTAGTCAGAGCAAGTCATGTGGCCAGTCCTGACATCAATGGGCCAGAGAGATATAATCTTCCCCCAGGGGGACAAAAAATCAAATTCAGCACTGTAGAGTTGATTCCAAATCGTAGTGACTGTATAGGACAGAGTAGAACGGCTCCATAGAGTTTCCAAGGAGTGCCTCATAGATTTGAACTGCCAAACTTTTGGTAAGCAGACGTAGGACTTAATCACTGCACCACTAAGGTTTCCCCCAGGAAGGGGTAGCAAATATTGCGAACAATGCTATAATTTATCACAGTAATTTTTTTTTTTTCAGTTTTCTGGAGATTCTGAAGAAGAAACCATTATATGTGGTGATTTTGCCCAGAGCTGCCTAGAGTTAGGATAAGATGAGGTGACCTTTAAAAATACCTCACAGACATATGTAGCACTTCAGTTTTCATGGCAGTTGGGCCCATAGCCCCGTGGCATGATGTGCAGACATCTGTTTTTGCTCTTTCTCTACCAGCCCTATCTCTTAAGCTTGTTGGGAAATGTAATTCAGTGGACTGTCTTTTCTAGCATTTCATACCCAACCCTCAAAGACCTTTGGGACATTAGTAAAGACATCTTCTTGACCTCCAGCGTAAATTGACCCACTTGTGTTGTTTCTTCTCAGCTGTCTTTTGGGGAGACATTGCTTTAGACGAAGATGACCTGAAGTTATTTCACATTGACAAGGCCAGAGACTGGGCCAAGCAGCCAGTGGAGAAAATGGAACACAGCACAGGTGAGTCATGTGTTGTCTTTCCCTGCCCTAGGTGTGGTGTGGTATTCTCTTTTATGAATGTAGCCAAGTTTATTTGTTCTTCTGTTCAGTTTAGATTTTGGCTTTTATGGACATCCTGGTTCATATCTGTTGGTGAACATAAGCACTCATTTATGCTAGGTATATACCTAAGAGTAGAATTGTTGGGTCATAGCATAGGCAGAAGTTTAGCCCTGTAGATGCTGTCAGATGATTTTCCAAAGTGGTTGTACCAGTTGACATGCTGTGTAGGATCATTTTGATGTGAAATGCAGAAGTTGTGTCCATGCTGGATCCACTGAGGCCTTTGGATCTTGTATCCCTGGCTTGGAGTTTTCACTCGCACCTTCTGGGCCTGCACAGTGTCTGCCATTATGAATACCAGGAGTGCACCCATCTGCTGCTCTTGGGGGATCTGCTGTGGCATTGTTGGGTGCCCTGGGTTGGCAAATGTGAGTGAGAGATGTCAGAGAGGGGCTGGACAGTGATCAGGTGCCATGCCATCTGTATGTCCAGCTGCTGAAAAGACCAGTTGCCTGCTGGGAAGGTTTTCTAAGGATGTCACACTGAAGAGAGTTCTAACAGCCCCTCCTTCACTTCTCTCAGGGTGGACATGGTCAGCCTTGTGGCCCAAGAACTTGAGTGCCTGCCTTCTCTTTCTTTCTCCCCTGTGAGCAGATAGAGGGCAGAGCCTGCCTTGTGGAGTGGGATACACCAGAGGTAGACCACCACCTTGCCGCTAGAAGGCTCTAACCACCACTGTTGGAGAAGAAGGAAGAAAGAGGTGGACAGAGACTATTTGGAAGACCCTTGCTTCATTTGGCAGGAGTCTGAGAGGAGTTCAAGAGCTCCAACACGGCTTTGCTCCCATAAGGGTGGTTAAAGCATTGGTTACAGTCAAGGCTTTAGGGTCAGACTGTCTAGACTTGAATCCTTGAGCTGTGTCCCAGAAATTGTGGTCCTCAGTTTGTTCATCTATCAAATGTGAATAATAATAATCCTTACCTCAGGAAAAGTGAGGACAAAAGGAGAGAATATGTGTAAAGTGCTTAGCACACTGTCTCATTACCTGCCAGAATCAAGTTGATTCCAACTCACAGCAGCTCTATAGACAGAGTAGAACCGCCCAGTAAGGCTTCCAAGGAGTGGCTGGTGATTTGAACTGCTAGCCTTTCAGTTAGCAGCCAAACTCTTAACTGCTACATCACCAGTTTCCAGCAGTACCCAGCATATAGTAAGTGCTCAATAAATATCAATTTTGCCTCCTTCTACTTCTATTCTCTCTCTAACTCTCACCTTCCTCTCTCCCCGGCCCCAGTATTATTAGGATTTTCTGAGAGAACAGTGAGCCGGGAGGATGTAAGATTAAAGTGGAGAGAGGAGGAAATTTGCTGTGTGCTGGAATGAATGTTGAGTGCGTAGGCATGGTGCCTTTGAACACATATACCTGCTCTTCCTTTCTTCCCAAGCTTTCTCGCTCTCTCTCTGTGCGTGTGCGCACGCGCATGCATTTTCCAGTGTGTTTTTATGGCAAGGTGATTTTTATCCAGATCTCTTTTCTCTGAGGGCCAATAGTACTTTGCATCTATCTAGAATAGCTATTTTATTTTCCAGATGGGAATTTTTTTATTGTGTTTGCTGATTAAACTAATACTGCTGGCTGTTAAAAAAAAAAAAAAGTCTAGTGGCTCAAAATGTATAAAGTGGAAAGTGAAAATCTCTTGTTTAGAGATCCTCATCCTTATTCATTTGTCAGATTTCTTTCAGTTTTAATGAGCTTGAGTGATGTGCATGCATAGATTTTAAAATCATAGAAGGGATTTTATTTGACACACTCTTGTGCAACTTATGTTTTTCACTTCCAAATGCCTCAGAGGAAACACTCGTGGCGTACTAGTTACGTGCTATGGCTGATAACCAAAGGGTCAGCAGTTCCGATCAGCCAGGCACTTTTTGGAAACTCCATGGGGCAGTTCTACTCTATCTTATAGGGTCACCATGAGTCAGCATTGACTCAGTGGCAACAACTTTGGTTTGTAATACATCAAAGACAACTTTTCATGCCATGCATTGTGATTCATCCTGGTCTTTTATACCAGTAGTGGTCTAATGTGGAACTTGGCCATATGGGGGAGCTCTGGTGGTTATGGGGAGCCCATATGGTTAAGTGTTCAGCTGCTAACCAAAAGATGGGCAGTTCAAGCCCACCAGCCACTCCTCAGAAGAAAGATGTGGCAGTCTGTTTCTGTACAGATTACAGCCTTGGAAATCCCATGGGACAGTTCTACTCTATCACATGTTGTCTCTGAGTCACAACTGACTTGATAGTGATGGATCTGGTTTGGGCTTTAATTCCTTAGGGTGGGCATGAAAGTTGTCCCCTCCTTCTTTTGTTTGAAAATGTTATTTCTGTTAGAAAAACCATTATGCCATGAACCACTTTGTGGATAGATCTTTAAACACTTGGTCTGTTTAAACATTGCTTTGTTTTAAAAAAAATCTTATTGTGGTAAAAATAGTTTTTAACAATTTACAACTTCAAGGTTTGAACACAGAAGAAAATAGTCTTTTGTTACAAGGGTAGGTAGGGAGAGAGAGGGGTATTCACTGATTAGACAGTAGACAGGAATTGGGTTAGGCTAGGGGGGACAGTGTGCAGTAGAGGGGAGTCGGCACTGCTGGACTAAAGCAAAAGCTAAGAGGCTTCTTAAATATAACTCAGCACTCAGTGGGGCAGAGGTCTGGGAACCATGGTTTCAGGGGATCTCTAAGTCAATTGAGATAACAATACTTTTTTCTGCTCCCTGAGGTTCTAGTGCAATATATTCAAAGAAAGAAAGGGATCTGTGCAGCTTCTTCTGCTCTTTTTGCCTGGTGACAGCACAGTCCTCCTTTTCATTCTGTACTTGTCGTGTCCTCTTAACACTCTCTTGTCCCCTCCTCTCTACTCTGTCGTATTGCTTCTAGTAAGAAGCCAGCAGGACAGAGTCCTATAGATGCATAGAACCATAAAGTACGCACACCATATGGTCACATGGTAACCCTGAGACCAGTCCATTTCTGTCCAAAGAGTTGATCTCATTAATATTTTCTGGTCAGAGGCAGCAGCAGGTCTTGGGGCTGTGCTGCAGGGGAACCCCCAGGCCTCCAGACCATCAATTGTGGTCTTTTAGTGGAGTTCTTGAGATGGACCCCTCTTTGTCATGTGAGATAACAGTATGTTTTTATTTTTTAATTGTGATTGAGTGAAAATGTACATTCTCATATAAATTTGCATGCCCACCTATATGCAGCTCCCACTGCTTTCCCTGCCCAGTGACAGCACACTCTTCCTCTCCACTCCATACATGCCTTATCCTTCCAACAATCTCCTATCCCCTCCTCTCCACCCACTCCCCTGCCTCCAGTAAGAGGTCAGCAGGACGACATCCTCTACATGCATAGGACCATAAAGTGCACAGATGGTATGGCCACTGTGTGTCACCAAGTCCAACCCATTCCTGTCCG
This sequence comes from Heterohyrax brucei, assembly GCA_028571685.1. Taxonomy (NCBI): domain Eukaryota; kingdom Metazoa; phylum Chordata; class Mammalia; order Hyracoidea; family Procaviidae; genus Heterohyrax; species Heterohyrax brucei. The sequence goes on from CM053154.1 coordinate 35,915,144, forward strand.
AAGAGTTGACCTACAGATAACAATATATTTTTTTTTAACAGTTGATTTCTTTTTTATTATGATTGAATGAAAATATACATTCCCATATAAATTCACATGCTCACCTTCATGCAGCTCCCACTGCTCTTCCTGCCTGGTGACAGCACACCCCTCCTTTCTCTCCATACGTGTCCTATCCTCCCAACAGTCTCCTGTCTCCTCCTGTCCACCCACTCCCCTTCCTCCAGCAAGAGATCAGCAGGATGATGTCATATAGATGTACGTCGCCAAGTCCAATTCATTGCTGTCCAAAAAGTTGAACTTCATTGTGATTTACGGACAGGGGCAGCATCAGGGCCAGGGGCCATGCTTCCAGGGGAACTCCGAAGCACCTGGACCATCAACTGCAGTCTTTTATTGAAGATCTCAGGGTACACCCCTATTTATTCTCTTGTTGGCAATGAGACTCCACTTTGTAAGCTCCATCATGGCTATCGCTGGTGGTGGCTGGGCACCATCTGGTTCTTCGGGTCACGAGTTGATGTAGAGACCCACTTACATGGGTCCTTCTGTCCTCTGGGTTCTCTTTTCCCTATGTCATTCTTGTGGTCGGTGATCATCCATTCCTGTTGAGTTGGGACCATTTGCTGTACCCCCAGGTGGCAGCTTTTAGGACCCCAGATGCCACGCACTGATGAGGGGTGCAGAGAGTCTTCATTAGCAAAATGCTAGCTGTGCCAATTGGCCTCGATTTCGCCTGACAGCATGGTTCCTGGCCCCCCACCCCAGCTACTCTGTCCTCGCAATATTGGGTTAAGATAGGAGGAGTACTCAAATTGTGTTGAAGTCCAGTTATTGTTGATCTTCTTTCTAATGTGTGCTGTCACCAATTTCACCCACCCAAATTTCCATTAGCTATCTAATCTAAACCCTCCCCTCTTCACCCTCCCTCCCTCCCCACTCTTGCAGCCTTCAGAGTGTTTTTTGCTATACATGAGTCTGTATTTAAGTTCTTATCTTAGGGAATCTCATACAATATTGGCCCTTTTGTCACTGACTACTTTCACTCAGCATAATGTCCTCCAGTTGAAATCAGGTTAAGAGATGTTTTCTGCAATCATCATTGTTCTTTATCATTGCATATGTTCCGTTGAATATATATGCCATAGTTTACCTATCCATTCCTCTGTTGTTGGGCATCTGGGTTGACTCCATCTTTTTGCTATTGTGGACTGTGCTGCGATGAACATTCATGTGTGTGTATTGGTTGGTGTGAATGGCGTTGATGCTGTAGGATGTATTCCGAGCAGTGGAATTACTGGCTCAAATGGTATATCTATATCCAGTTTTTTAAGGAAGCACCAGATTGCTTTCCAAAGAGGTTGTACCATTTTGCAATCCCACTAACAGTGTAGGAGAGTTCCAATCTCCCCACAGCCTGTCCAGCGTTTGTTGTTTTGCATTTTTTGGATCATGGCCAACTTAGTTGGGATGAGGTGGCATCTCATTGTCATTTTGATTTAAATTTCTTTAATAGCTAGTGATCATGAGCATGTCTCCATGTGTTTTTTGGCTGCCTGGATCTCCTCTTTAGAGAAGTGTCTGTCCATCTCCTTTGCCCATTGCTTAATTGGATGATTTATCCTTTTCTTATTGATACTTTGTAATACCATATAGATTATGGAGATCAGGCATTGGTCTGACATAGAGTTGCCAAATATTTTTTCCTATTCTATAGGTGGCCTTTTAATTCTATTAATAAAGTCTTTGGATGAGCAAAAGTGATTGATTCTTAGCAGTTCCCATTTATCTATTTTCTCTTCTGATGATGTGGTTTGTTTGACAGATTCTGAAATCTGTCTGCATTGTGTATTAAACTCTCCATTGTTGTTCCTACTTTCTCTTGGATGAGCTTTATCGTTTTAGATTTGATATTTAGGTCTTTCATCCAGTTTGAGTTGGTTTTTGTATAAGGTGTAAGATATGTGTCTTGTTTTAATTTAGTGCAGACGATATCCAATTTTTCTGGTACCATTTGTTGAAAAGATTGTTTTTACCCCAGTTTAATATCTTAGGACAATATTTTTTCAAGAAAATGTTCTACACCCCATTTTGGTGAGCGGCATCTGAGAACTTAAAAGCTAGCAAGTGGCCATCTAAGTAGCATCAGTTGGTCTGAACTCACTTGGAGCAGAGGAAAATGAAAGACATCAAAGACATAAGGAAAATATGATCCCAAGAGACAGAAAGGACCTCATAATCCAGAAACTACCTCATAATCCAGAAACTACATCAGCATGAGACCAGAAGAACCAGATGGTGCCTAGACAGGGAATACAACACAGGGTCCTTGATGTAGCAGGAGAATAATGAGTGTGCAGAACTAAAGACCAGACTGACTGCAGGGTCCCTAGAAGACATGGCACCTGGATTCTCTTTGAGGCCAGAACTGAAATCATTCCTGAAGCCAACTCTTCAGAGAAAGATTGGACTGGACTGTAAGACATATAATGATACTGGCAAAAGAGTGCTTCTTGGCTTAAGTAGCTAATGAGGTCAGCTCCTGTCCAGAGGTGAAAAGAGAGGGCAGAGGGAGGTGCGAAGTGGTTGAATGGATACAGGAAATGCAAGATTGCCATGGATTGAATTATGTCTCCCTAAGAATATGTGTAGTAATTTGGCTGGGCCTGTAGTCCGTGATTGACCTCCGTTTTGTGACTTTCTTATGCTGCAAATCCTAATCTCTGCCTGTGGGTATAGATAGGATTTTTGTTAAAGAGGATTAGGGTGGGACTGTACAACCCTTTCTAAGATCACCTCCCTGCTTCAGTATAAAGAGTTTCCGTGGAGTGTGGCTTGTACCACCTTTTATCCTACAAGAGATAAAAGGAAAAGGAAGCAGGCAGAAAGTTGGGAACTTCATACCACCAAGAAAACAGCACCAGTAATAGAGTGTGTCCTTCAGACCTGAGGTTCCTGCGCCAAGATGCTCCCTGACCAAAGAGTGATGCAACACAAAGACCTTCCTCCAAAGCCCACATAGAGGGAAAGTCTTCCCATGGAGTAGACACCCTGAATTTGGACTTAGAGCCTACTGGACTGTGTAAGAATAAACTTTTCTTTGTTAAAGTCTTCCACTTGTGGTATTTTTTTTTGAGCAGTACCAGATGACTAAACTAAGGATGGAAAGGAAGAGTTTGCTTCACAGGGTAGGGAGAGTAGCTGGAGTTACATAGCAATGTGTATATAAGTTTTTATATGACAAATTGACTTAGATTGTAAACTTCCACTCAAGTTGCAATACAATATTTAAACCAAGAAAAAACTTCACCAACTCAACCATATTTTGGCAGTTTATTTTATGTTATTGAATTTTATTGTGGTGAAATCATATAATGCGACATTTGCCATTTCAAACATTTTAAGTTTATAATTCAGTGACATTAATTTCATTCACCATATTGTGCAGTCATTACGTTATATGTTTCCAAAAGTTTTTCATCACCCCAAACAGAAGCTCAGTACCCCATTAAGCAGTGAGCTTAATGTCCCCAGATCCTGGTATATGTTAATTCTCTTTTGTCTCTATGCCTTTGCTAGTCTAGGTATTTCTTATAAGTAGGATCATATACTTGTCCATTTGTGTCTGACTTGTTTCACTCTGCATAAATTTTCCAAGATTCATCCATGTTGCAGCATATATCAGAATGTCATTCCTTTTTATGGCTGAACAATATTGGATTGTATGGATATACCACATATTCATCTGTTAATGGACACTTGATTTGAGTATTTTGAATAATGCTGCAGTACATATTGGTGTACATGTATCTGTTTGAGTCACTGCTTTCAGTTCTCTTGGGTATATAGGTAAACATGGAATTGCTAGGTCATAAAGTAGTTCTATGTTTTACTTTTTGGGAAACTGCCAAGTTGTTTTTCATAGTGTCTGTACCCTGGTGGCCTAGTGTTAAAGGCTATGTCTGCTAACCAAAAGGTCAGCAGTACAAATCCACCAGGTGCTCTTTGGAAACCCTGTGGAGTAGTTCTGCTCTGTCCTACAGGGTCACTATGAGTTGGAATTGACTTGATGGCAGTGGGTAGGGTTTGGGTTTTTTGTTTTTTTTTGTTTTTTTTTTTGGTTCTATACCATTTTACAGTTCTCACCAGCAATGCCTAAGAGTTTGATTTTTTAATAAATTAAAAAGGAACCATAACTTCACTCCTAATGAGTGAAGAATGTAGTCTCAGATACCAAAAGAAACCCCACTGCCATGGAGTGAATTCTGACTCATAACAATACTGTAGGACAGAGTAGAACTGCCCCTTAAGGTTTCCAAGGAACATCTGGTGGATCTGAACTGCCTGACTTTTGGTTGGCAGCCTCTTAACCACTACACCACCAGATTTTCCTGTTAGGTACTAGTTATCTTATTTCCAAGCTTGGTAACTGTCCCTGTCAGGAGGAGGCTGCAGGGAGAGGTCCAAATTCCCTATAGGGGAGTGGGTGGATGAGGAATGGAAAGGACCTAGGAACCTGTAGTGTGCCCCTATAGGCTTCATTTTCCTGGCTTATCCTATCGGTTCGGAAACCCTGGTGGCATAGTGGTTAAGTGCTGCTTCTGCTAACTAAAAGGGCGGCAGGTGCTCCCTGAAAACTCTAAGGGGCAGTTCTGCTTGGCCCTATAGGGTTGCTGTGAGTCAGAATGGACTTGATGGGAGTGGGTTTGCTTTTTAGTTTGGACCCTATCAACTTAGAGCTGCTTCCCAGGAGCTAGAATGCATCAATGTCAGTTGTCCTAGAGGGGAGCCCAAACCAAAAACCCGAGCCTGTTACTGTCCCGTTGATTCCAACTCATAGGGACCCTATAGGTCAGAGCAGAACTACCCCATAGGGTTTCCAAGGAGTGCCTGGTGGCTCACATTGCCAAGCTGTGGGTTAGGAGCTATAGCACTTAACCACTATGCCACCAGGGTTTCTGGAGGAGAGCCACTCAGTCTCATTTCTGAGATGTGCTCATGGTCCCAAATTCAGTTAATGACAGCACCAGGACCAGAACTCAAGGTCTCAGTTCCCAGGTCTTTGTGTCTGCCGCTGCACCAACCTGCCCACCACATTGCCATGTAGAAGGAGAACAACAGAGCTGCGTGTCATCAACCCCTTGGGGCTTGGGGCTTGGCACTCCTCGCTTCTGTCCTTGGATAGCCATCAGCTTACCTTTCTGTACTGAAGTTGTTCTGAGCCAATAGATAGTAAAGACCTCATGCCTACATTGGCTTGAGAACCCACTCAGAATATTGCAATGGGGGCAAAGAAGTCATCAGGGCTTTGGACACCCAGCAGGGAACATTCTTATTCTTCACTTGAGGGCCACAGGCTTGTGTTGATTTATTTCCTTTTAGTTTCTCTGCCTCTAGTTACTCTTTTCCCATCCTGCTTCCAGATTATCTTCTTGGCCTGACCTTGCCGCCATCCTCCTTAGAAACCTTTGGTGGCTCCCTATTGCTAAACAGAAACCTTGTTTAATCTGCCTTGCAAGACCTTCCATGCTCTGCCTATAACCTGCACATCCGGGCACCCTTCTGTCTCCTCGACCTCCAGCCAAATGCGGTAGTATTGTGTGTCTGTGCATACCCCTAGCTTCTTTCTTTCCAGCTTTCTATTCTAGCGGCTCCCTCTGCTCTAAATCCCTGTTCTACAGATAAAGGAAAAGCTCAGGGAGAGCAAGTGACTTATCCTAGGCCTTATCACTGGTGCGCACTCCTGATCCCTCTTTAGTGAGCCAGTGCCAGCTGCGTAGACCACCTGTTGGATTAACAGCACTGTTAAACTCATTTTATGCTTGGGATGCAGAGAGCTCTACTTCTGTCCCCTTTTTGAACAGGCTCCTTCCCTGCCATGGAAGCTGGAAGCTGTCTGAGGATGTCGTGGCGAAACAGCATCTAGACACCTCCCCTGAGAAGGCCTGCGTATCTTGGGGGTGTCTGTAGGGGTGGCAGGGCGGGGGTCGAGGAGGAACGAGCACATTCTTCAGGAAGAGAGGGTCTTTCTGTGTGCATTTTATTTGCCGTGAGAAGAATGGGAGTTCTCAGCAAGCATGGGCCAAGCCATTCCATGAATGAGGCCCTTGAATTAACACAGCCGCGTTTTCTAAAGCAGCTAATCGGATTAGCTGTGTAGTGAAGGAAGTACTTAGCGGACACACACACACAGACACGCACGCAGACACACACACTCTCCGACTCCCTGGCATTCTGTCGGATGTGCCGGTTGCAGATCCCACTAGCCCCTGGACCTGAGTTCTTAGTCACCTCTGCTCTTAACCACACGAGAGGCAGAGGAGAAGCCTGTGCTGCGAATGCTTTAGACTTTCTGCTTGGTACTTTCTGAAAGAGCCCAGGAACCCTGTGTACAACACTCCCATCTTTGCAAATGTCTGAAGATCACAAGAGGAAATCTCTTCCGGGAGTTATGTCCCTCCGGATAATGGATCTGATTTCTTGATCTTTCTAATCAGGCCTCTGAAAGAGGAAACGGTTTTAATTACTTACTGGTGCGACGGGAGCCTGCTGTCCCCCGCCTTGTCTATTCTGAGGCACTGGGCCATGTCCATCACTATTTAAGAAACCAACCTTGCTCTAAATCCTTACTTCCTAAACTCCTGCCAGCTGTTTAGGGCATCTGGATAATACCAACAGTTTGGACATCAGAGTCCAAAATAGTAAATAGCTGGAGTGAGCAAAGACATGGCTAACTTTGGGTAACTTGCTTCTGCTCTCTGGACCTTGCCTCTGAGTCCTGGACTTTTTGGTGCTCCTTGGAATCTATTTGAGGCAGTTCTACTCTGACCTGTAGGGTCGCTATGAGTCAGAATTGACTCGTTGACAGTGCATTTTTGGCTTCTGGACTTCTGTTTTCTACTTTGTCCAAAGCTTTGAAGGACACCTGTTATCCTAACCTGGTTTCAGTGGTCCTCATGTAAATAGGGGGCTGCTGATGGAATCACATTTTCATCTCCTTCAACTGGACCCTGGACTTGAGTGCTGGTGTTTCAGGCTAGAGTAAAGAGAGGAACCAAAAACCATTGGGCATCACAGAGCTAATTATAGGCATAAAAGGCTAATGAACAACCCATGAAATACTCAAAGGAACTGCAAGTCTTGAGTCAGGGGACACTGATTCTGGGTTTTTGGGCTCTGCTTTCTGAGGTGTGAAAGTCTCAAAGAGACACAAATGATTAATGTCATTGATGTCACTAAATTGTGCAGGTGAAATGTGTTCAGCTGGCAAATGTATTTATTTTAAAAGAGAGAGAGAGAGACCCAACATGTCTCTCTTCCCAAAGCATTTTTACCTTTGAGGATCTTGAGAGAACTCCAGGCTGGGAGTGTTCTACAGCAGACTCGTCGGCGGGCTGTGAGGTTTCAACCTTTAGTCCCTTGGAGATCCATTCCCCAAGCTGTATAAACATGGCTTCCTCATTTCATTGATCTCCTTTGTTGAGGGTGGAATTGCTGGTAACTGTTAAGTGTCCAGGTGAGAAATGGGGCAGTGAGTGGCCCCTTGTGTCATCCCGTGGAAGGGACAGTGTACTGAGCTTAGGAATGAAGGAGTGGTCGAACCTCTGCTGGGGCAGCTCTTTAGATTCTAGTCTGCTTTCTCTCACATCATACAATGCTACATGCCATCTCTGCAGAATCTGCAGGCCTCTGCTGCTGGAGCCCCCAGTTTGGAAAGCTGGAGAAGGACAAGAGGCTGTCAGGGACATTTCATACTTGTCTCCATCCTTCCCACTGTCTCCTCAAGCCTTGGAGACTTCTTTTGTTTAAGTGTGTTGTACTTGACATTTGGAGGTTGACAGACCTCCTTGAGCATCTGATGAATGTTATGAGCACTTCTGCAAGACGAAGCTACCCACACATCCATGCTTTTGATGGCAGTTTCAAGGAGTGCAACTCTTCTGTGGATCCTGAGTTATGAAACTGGTTCCGAGTCTTTTTCCGTCTCCTTCCAACCACTGAGGACGCTTTTCTCATGTGGCAATCTAGGCCTTGTAAGACTGCAGTGCAGGAAGACTTGGGTGTTGGAGTCAGGCAGGCTCTGTATCAGAGTCTGGCTGTGTGTTTTTTGGCTATGGGACTTAACAGCAATTCATTTCTCCTTTGTAAAATGGGATAATAGTACCTGCCTTGCATGGGGGCTTTAGTAAGTGTGCTAGGTAAAGCACTTGTCCCAAGGTCCCAGGGTCCCTGGGTTTCAGGGTTCTAGGGTCTGAAGCCAACACATAATAGCTTCACTGCTGGCTTTTCTGCCTGTTCGGTGGTCCGCTTCTGTGTTCTAGACCCAACTCTCCTTAAACTCCCGGGACTCTTGAAATTATTCTTCATTGCAGAGTTCTACTGGGTCCTTTCTGGGGTCTCTGGACCACAGCATGCACTGGTGTTCTCTAATCAGACCCTTGGATTTGTCCCAAGCAGTGTGTGAGAAGTCCTAATATTAATCCCCAAGGTAAAGACTTCCCTTTCCTCCTGAGCCAAACTCCAGAGTCACAAAGTTAGAAGGTTAGCTAGTGAGAGATCTGAAAATGGATTGGGTGCTGGTTCTTTAATAACAACAATCAAAAGAATATTAACTGCCATTTGTTGTGTGCTGATTGTGTGTAAAATGCTGTGTATACACAATCGGAAACTCTGTTGGTATAGTGATTAAGTGCTATGGCTGCTAACCAAAAGGTCAGTAGTTCAGATCCACCAGATGCTCCTTGTAAACCCCATGGGGCAGTTTTACTCTGTCCTATAGGGTCACTATGAGTCAGAATCGACTCAGTGGCAGCAGTTTTTTTTTTTGGGTTTATATACACTATCTCACTTAATCTTACATAATAGTTCTATGTGATAGGTACTGTTATTACCATTTTATAAATTAGAAACTAACATTCAGAGAGGTAAATAACCTTTCTTTGGTCACACAGAGCCAAGATTAGGACTTAAATCTCTCTAATATCAAAGGCCGTACTTTTAGCCTCTATGCTTCATGACTTCTAGAGACAGGCACCTACATCACCACTAGCCCTGTTCCCTGAAGCTGCTGAAGCCTTGGTCTCTCCCTCACCACCCCTGAGAGATGATGGTAAAAGACAAGGGTACCAAGTAGGCTGACGGGGGCTGTACCTCATCTTGACCTTTGCTATTCTCAGGCTTCATTCAGTGTCTGCCTGGCTCCCTCCATCAGACCATAAAGCAGCCAGAGTGCCTTTGTTTGGTCTTGGCCTTCTCCCTTTTGTTCTGGCATCAGTCTGGGAACATAAATGGTGCTAGACAAACACTTGTGAACTGTGGGTGACATAGTGGCCTCACGTGCTCCTCAGCTCCCCCAAAAGGGCTGTTAAGGTTTGACCTGTTGGTCTGAATGTGCAGTGACTCTCAGACCCCACCTGGAACCAGGAGTGACAATGACAGAAGTGCTCTGGGAGTGGTGCCCTGGGCTAAGCAGACCCAGATCACCTTAGAGGACTGTCTGAAAAGGACATCTTTGGCCTCATGGTCAATAGTCTGTCTCTACTGGGCCTGTTATACAGATTGCCAGATAGAAAATGTAGCCATTTGGTCTTCTCCAAGCCAGAGAGATAGTTCCAGTTCCTGCTCACTCTTCCAGGGCTTTCTTTTGGTCCTTTTCTTTTCCCAGACCTATGGGTCTTTGGCTGACCACTCAGTGGACCCCCTGCTCCTCCCAGGAGACTTCTCCTTGGCTGTCAGTTCAGAACCTGTGGACTCAGTACCCTGATGTGTCCAAAACTCTCCCCCTGTGTCCGCTTCCACAGCTCTGCTGCCCCTCTGTCATCATTTGGATGAATGGACTCACTTTTCCTCCTCTCCTTTTCCCCATTCTTCCCTTACTTCACATAACAAGTGTTTACTAAGGGCCTCGTGTCCTCAGTACCAAGGAACCAGCAGGACCCATCGTAAAGGCAGTTGAGTTTTACTGATGGAAATGATTATTGTTATCTCTGGCGATAGGATCCAGTGTGCTCTGGGAGCAACAAAGGATCAGGGTAGGCTAAGAACAGCAGGACTTGGGATCAAAAATTCCCTTTGGTGTGAGGCAGTCATCCACCTCACAGAGGAGGTTTGGTTTGACAAGCAGAACCCACATCTGGAGGCAAACGTCCCAGGTGATGGCATTCATCCAGACAAGGGCTTGGTGTTGCGGGTACCTGGGGCAAAAAGTTTGATGGAGGGCAAAACAGAGAACCATGAGGATGCAGGATGTGTGGTGGGAGAGGACCAGGCAAATAGCATCAGAGAGGACTTTAAAAGGCTTCCAGTTACATGGTGGGAGCCTTAATAAGACAAGGTAAAGACCTCTGATTCTTGAGGCAGAGCCTTCAGCCTAGCTAATAATGCAGGGACAAGACTCAGGAATAAAGAAGAAGCCCAACCACAAAATCAGATTAGAGCCAGACCGGAGGCTAATGTGCTGCTGAGATTCTTGAGCTCAAACTTTAAATCCTTCTCACCAAGGTCAAGGCCAGCCCCAGAGCCAGGTGTCTAGGCTCAGCATGTAGAGAGCCATCAGCGGGCACTGGCTGGGCAAGAAGGAGGACTGAGGTGCAGGAGCTGGGCAAGAAGGAGGACTGAGGTGCAGGAGCTGGGCAAAGCCTGGCAGTTATTCTGCTCATAAAGTTTCTAATTTAGTAACCCAATTGGGATGATAAAGAGGCATCTGATAAAGTGCACATCTGCTTTTGGGGAAGGAAAAAGGAATGTAGCATAAGGATTCTATCATCTCATTCCCTGGGGCCTCATTCGGAGCTGACTTATACCTTGAATTAAAGCCAGAATTCACTGAGAGTTCGAAGTGTTGGAAAAAGCAAATTTACCTTTCGGTTGATTTTTATTATGACTGCATTTGTCACAATCTGGACATGCTAGGCTGGGAGTCCTTCTGGACCTATACAGTGCTGAGCAGATGGGGAAAGGATGGTGACTCCTTTCGAGTATGCACCCGGGGAGCCATTAACCTGGTGTCCCTCCAGGAATGGATTGGACTTGGCAATGCAGAGTGACCATATATTGGAAGCACTTCATGGTTCTGTACATCTATAGGATATCATCTTGCTGACCTCTGGCTGGAGGAAGGAGAGTGGATGGAGAGGAGGGGAAAGGAGGCTGTTGGGAGGATGAGACATGTACGGAGCAGAGAGGAATAGTGTGCTGTCACTGGATAGGGAGAGCAGTGGAAGCTGCATATAGGTGGGCATGTAAATTTATACGGGAATGTACATTTTCACTCAGTTATGTTAAATAAAAATAAAAAAATAAAAAAAATAAAAAATTAAAAAATTAAAAAATAAAATAACCTGATGTCCCTCATGGGCCATGAATCTGGGAAGCTGAATCAGAATTGGGAGATACAGAAACCCACTTGAGATAGCTCAAGCTAAAACGATTGTTTAAAGAGTCTGTTTTCATGGTCATCTGTGGACAGAAGCAGAGCAGAGTTTTGGGTATTAGACCAGGAATTAGAGAGAAAGGGCCAATGCTGATTTGTCTGCTCAGTGGCCAAGAACTGTGTCTTGTTTTTACGCCTCTTCTACCATGCCTGGCCACCACTCCTGAGCCTGTATTATTGCCCCTCAACTCAAGTGTCCCCGCACTGAGGGCCTGCCTATGTGCTACGTATCACATGCCTACATACCTACCTCTGTGTGGTTGTCCCTCTATACCTCCCTGTAGAACAGTACCGTGCCGGTCATAGGCGTGGAAGAGCTCTCCGAGAAAGGAAGTATAAAGTAAGCCAGCAGAGGGCTCAGACACCTGAGCTCTGAGAGAGGTTGGAGGCAGAAACCAAGTCCTGTTGGAAACAGGTGGGAGATTCAAGTCCAGGACTTGGAAGGAAGGGGAGCTAATGGAGCAACTTTTGGCTTGCTGAGAAGGTGGCCATGTGAATGTGAACCGATTCCCTGGACCTGAAGGTGGTCCTCCCAGTTGAACCTGGCATTTGGAGCTGAGCTTGGTAATTTCACCCTTACTTTGTCGTTTATCATGCCATTTTCGTGGAAAAAAATGCACTGTGTGTTCCCTCTAGCCTTGTAAATAAATGAAATACGGGAACTCAGGCTCATGAGTACCAGAGATTGCTTGTCTTAGAAAAGGTTCCAGTCTTTGCCACTCAGCATTGTCAAACGGCAAGCCTGAGCCCGGATTCTCCCATCACCTCCCTGGGCATCCTGCTTTTGTTTCTTCATCTGATGATCTGATGCTACTGTAACTCTCCTTTAACTGGGTATATTTTTGTTTGTACTCATTGAATGGAATTCTATTTTCTTCTCTTAATTTGAGTAGTAGTTGATCTCTAAAGTGGAATGAAATGAAAGGAACCATACTTAAAGGCTTTTAATTTATGTAGCCCTCCAATCAGTTGCTCCAGAATCAGTGGCTTAGGTATTAAAAATGTTTTCTGTTCTGACTTAAAAGATGATTGATTTTTTCTTTAGGAAAGGGAATGAACATTTTAGTTTTCAAGTTTAACATCTCCACTTATTTAATTAATCCATTTTTAGTTTTTGTGAAGCGATACACCTTGCCCTTCTGTTTCTTTGCTTCTTTTTATTTTTTCTCATTTTTTTTATTATTGTACTTTAGATAAAGGTCTACAAAATAAACTAGCTTCTCATTAAATAATTAGTGTACATATTGCTTTGTAACATTAGTTACCAACCCCATAATATGTCAATGCTCTCTCCTTCTTGACCTTGGGTTTCCTATTACCAGCTTTTCTGTCTCCTCCTGCCTTCTAGTCCTTGTCGCTGGGCTGGTGTGCCCCTTTAATTTTGTTTTGTTTTATGGGCCCGTCTCATTTTAGGCTGAAGGGTGAACCTCAGGAGTGACTTCATTACTGACTTGAAAGGATGTCTGGAGGGTTTCTGTAGTACACTGAGAGTTTCTCTAGTCTCAGACCAGTAACTGGGGTCTTTCTCTCTCTTTTTTTCCTTTGCCTCTTTTTAGCTGTGCATATTTAGGGACAGCTGGAAACTGATCTTTAGTGTAAAAATCTTTACTACTCAGGTATTTTCTTGTTGAACATGACAGTGAACCAGATTGTTTTAGGACAAAACCAGCACCACAACCCTTCGGAGTTATCAACCTAGATGGCAGACACTGGAATGTGTCTTCTCCTTGGGGACCCCAGTTTTCCAGTCTGTAAAGCAGATGGCTGGGCTTCAAGCTTCCTGAGGGCTCAGACTGAGTCTTTTGGTTCTTTTGTCAAGGATCCCAAAAACCCCAGTGCTGTCGAGTTAATTCCAACTCATAGTAACCCTATAGGCCAGAGTAGAACAGATTCACAGAGTCTCCAAGGAGTACCTGGCGGATTTGAACTGCTGACTTTTTTGGTTAACAGATGTAGCACTTAACCACTATACCACCGGGGTTTGCTTGTCAAGAACAGTTCCCTGGATATAGTGGAAGCTGGATACAGGGTGACTGCTGCATGCGTGGCTGGGTAAGATGGCCAGGATCTTGGACACTCATCATTTCTTTGATGTCTCATGGAACCTGAGAACAGTCTGCTCAAATTATATCTAGCTTAAGACCTTAAGACATCCCAGAGACCCCCTAGAGGGCTCCCAGAGGTATTGGGGAGCATTAAGCTCTCTCTTGGCTTCATCTTAGAAAACAATGGGCTGGAGAGAGAAGGTTTTGCAAAAAAAAGACAGACTGCCTCACATGGTAGAGCCCCAGGAGGGATGAGGAGACCCAGTGGCCACTGGTGACAGGTGGGTTGGACCGTGAGAGGTGAAGACATAGCTTCAGGAGCAGCAGGTGGCCCTTCTGTGGTACGCTGCAGGTGAGGCTTCCCATGGTGCTAAGCGGTGACTGGTGTGCAGGATGATCCAGGCAAAGTCACTTTTCCTCGGGGGCTGTTTACCCCAAAGTCTGCAGGTCACAATTTCTATGGTTTCCAAACAGATCCAGACAGGGGAGGTGGTGGCAGTGGTGGAGGTGACAGTGGAACCTCGCTCTGTGTTCTGGTCATCTTTCTCTTTGGTCCCCTGTAATGAGCCTTGTTTGTCTGCAGACACTGAGGAACAAATCCCCAGCTGGTGTTGGCGCTGTGTCCCTAGGCTTGACTCGGCCCACCTCTAGCTCTCGCCCTTCCTTGCTTTCTGCTTTCCAGGTTCTCGGTCACCCTCTTTCATCCTTGGACTTTGGTTGCCATTTCCCAAGGAGTCCTTTCTTCTTTGATATTGGCACCACCTCTAAGGCATGACTTTTTCCATTCACTCTCCAACCCGGAAGTCCCAAGCAGTCAGCCTACAAGTCGGATCTGGTCTGCATTTGTGTTTTGTTTGTTTTATAGAGCTTACTTTTGTTTCTTTAATTCATCATTTTGAAATTAGATTTTTCTTCAGAATCCAGAATCCTTACTTCTCCAACAATGTTGAAACCTGTGGCCATGCTGGTCCAGCAAACCCACATGGCAACACTCAGCGGAGCTGCATGATGACAGGCTGAACTCTGGTCAGGCAAGTGCTCTCTGGTTTGGCCCAGTGTCCACCATTCCCTAGTCACCATTCACACTTATATGTTTCTCACAGATGGTATTATCTGCGTGAACATGCAGCTCAGTAGGCATTGGGGTTTGCATACGGGGCCAATGGGTGAGGTGCAACTGCATACGTCCTGGTTCAGGTCCTGTGAGAATAGGCAGGGCCATTTTTCTCCATCAAGATAAGGGCCTTGGAACCACAACTCTTGCTCTTCAGCTGGGAAAAAGGCCCTTTTTCTGGGGACTCTTTTCTTCTTTCCCTTGAATTTTCAACCGGTAATTCCTGCTTGTCCTACCAATCACCATGTCCAGAGCTCTAGATGGCCCTGGCAGAACATACTGAAAAGGCAAACATAGAACATACTTGATGTTTTGCAGTGGAGGCTTTATGTCCAGCACATGTGTGTTGGTATCAGAACAGATTCTTCCTGCCCAAATGAATCTGTAGGATGGGACCACAGTAGGTATTAACTTCTCTGAAACTTCTTCTACGAACCAAAACCAAATCCATTGCCATTGAGTCAATTCTGACTCATAGCAACCCTATACGACAGAGCACAACTGCCTCATAGGGTTCCCAAGGAGTGAGTACCTGGTGGATTTGAACTGCTGATGTTTTGGTTAGCAGCTATAGCCCTTAACCACTGTGCGGCTTCCCTGACAGTGTTAGCACCCCAAAATACACTAGTTACCTTAGCCTCTCATCAGTTTGCGTGCACTGCGTATGTGGTATGGATAGTGACATTTGCTGTCTTCAGTACAGATGCTTTCCCTTGTAGGAGGGATTTGCTTTCATTTGTGGGTGGAGTTAATCTTT
This sequence comes from Heterohyrax brucei, assembly GCA_028571685.1. NCBI lineage: Eukaryota > Metazoa > Chordata > Mammalia > Hyracoidea > Procaviidae > Heterohyrax > Heterohyrax brucei. Next base: position 35,930,491 of record CM053154.1, read on the forward strand.
CTGATTTGTGAAAATTTTAAAAAGTTTTTGAAGTTAAATATGCCAGACTAGATTCCTTTTCCTGTACTTCTAAGCTTGGAAATGTATTCCTACCACAACTTTGAGAATTTTTTTTTTTTTAAAGTAGAATTTTTCGTGGTTCGTTTGTTTATTTGATTCTTTCAGTCCACTGAGTTTTATTTGGGGGTAGAATTTGAGGTAACAGTTGATCCCACTTTTCCCTTAATTTCTAAATAATACTCTTAATACCTTCTGTTTCATATTCTTTCTCCACTGTCTCCTTTATCACATACTATATGTTTTTAGGGAGTTCCTGGGTAGTGTAAATGGTTAATGTACTCAGCTGCTAACTGGAAGATTGCAGTTTCAAGTCCACCCAGAAGCATCTGAGAAGAAAAACCTAGTGATCTACTTCTGAAAAACTGAGTCATTAAAAAACCCTGTGACACACAGTTCTTCTGTGACACATGTGAGGTCACCATGAGTGAGGACTGACTTCACTCCAACTGTTTTTACTGGAGTGTGTTTTAATATGAAGTGTTAGAACTTATGCCCATTTATCTGTCTTTGCATTAGTTTCTTTACAGACTTTAATATTTGGTGGGGTCTGTCCTTCTTCATTGTTCTTACTCTTCATTTTACAATTTTTTTCTTGAGTGATTTCATTTGTTTGGTCTTCTAGACGAATTTGGGGGTCACTTTTCTAACTGCAACAAAATTCTCTTAGAATTTGTAACATGATTGCATTAAACCCAAAGCTTTATCTGAGAAAGCTGACATATTTATAATAGTTCCTCATTCCATCTAGAAACATAGACTGTGTCTCCTTATCGTTTTTAGAAATTACAATATAATTGTATAGTTCTTCTTAGGCAGTTATTATTACCCTCCCCCCCAAAACCCACTGCCATCAAATTGGATCTGACTCACAGTGACCATGGAGTCAGAGTAGAAAAGTCTCATAGAATTTCCAGGGAGCACCAGGTGGATTTGAACTGCTGACTTTTTGGTTAGCAGACATAGCAATTAACCCACTACGCCACCAGGGTTTCCAGGAAGTTATGTGTATTTCTTACTAAATTGACCCAAGTCTGTTATGTTCACTACACTTTATGTAGGGATTCTTTTCCCTTGGCTTTTCTCAGGGAGGATGGGCAAGTGGGTGCTTTTATGAAGTCTGTGAGAGCTGACGCAGGCTTCCTTCCGTCTCGCTCCTCATTCCCAGCTGAGTACCGAGTTACGCTCATGCCGTCACCTAGCAGCTCTCCTAACCATCCCTCCTCTTAGTCCCCATGGTCCTGCCCACTTCAGAACCCCCTCACTTCTTACCTGGAGACTGGCATCCACTAGCCTGCAGCCTCCAACCCCACTCTTCTGTTGTCCTCCCTCCAGCTAGCAGCCATTTATTCATACATTTATTCCATAAAAACTTACTAGGCTAAACCAAACAATCAAAAAATTTATTGAGTACCTCTTAAACACCAGGGCTGGGAATATATAAGTGAAGAAAATGGAGCTTACGTTCTAGAACACATGAGGAAGACACGTTAGCAAATAAAGGAGATAATTGCTGACAACGTTCCGTGAGTCCTGAAGGAAATGAATGGGGTCTGAGAAGGGTCTTCCAGAATCTTCCTCTTATACCTTCAGCTTTTGGTTTGGCCTTCAGTGTCTTGGGAAAGAACTTAGTAGGTATCTCATTGCATTCCCAGGGGGGTCAGGCTTGGACGTCGTGGGTCTATGTTTCTCCTTAGCCTAGCTCTCCAGAGCCAGTCCGCCACACCTAATCTCTGCTGGCTTTGCAGATCACTCTTCTTTCCTTAGAAGCTTCTGGAAATCTGTCTGAGAGGCCCCCAAGAATTCCATCAGGGCCTCTGAGGACCAGCAGTTTTCCTCTACAGTTTGACCGAAATGCAAAGGACTGAAATCCACAGCAACTGACATTCTGAGAGAGAAAGAACAGCCACTTCTTTTCTGTCTCCTCCTCCTTCTCTCCCTTTCCTCCTTCTAAATAAAATAGCAGCATGCTCTCAGATCCAGCTGAAGTTTTGCCTTTGAGGTAGGGCAAAGACAAGTTGTCACACTGAGAAACTGCTGGGGGCTGGGAGTGGTAGTAAACCTTCCCAGGGCCGTGTTCTCTCATTCTGTCAGGCCAAGTCAGGCTGGCACCTAGGGAGAGCTCCATTTAGGGGGAGGGGAAAGCTGGCCAGACAGGAAGGGCTGGTATAGCTATGATCCTGGTCAAAACTGAAGCCACAGTATGGCCAACAGGAAACATGAGGCTGAGGCCTCCTAAGGTGACCTAAAGAATAATCATCAATTAGATTGAGTCCCTACAGGGTGTCGGACATTGATTAGGTGCTTCTCACAACCTGAAAAGGTAGAGCCTATTGTACACATTTTCATGAATGAGAACACTGAGACTCAGATATTTTGCCAGTGATTGTTCAGGTCAAAAAAGCTGTGCTACCGACCTGCGTGGAAACTCTGGTGGCGTAGTGATTAAGTGCTGCCTTGCTGTCTCCAGTCTCTGTGTTAAAAGCCTTCTTGTCCTCAATGCCACCTCCAGGAAGCCCTCCTGGATTTCCAGACTGGGGGTGAGCGTCCTCTCATCAGTGGTTGTTCTCAAGGCTCTTTGTATCTCTGGGGTCTTGCAGGTGAGGCAGTTTCTGGTTCCCAGCTATGTCTTCCACATGACCCAGCCCATTGTAGAATTGACTTGCTTCAAGGAAGGTGCTCGGCAAGTCAAGAGGTCACCATTTACACCACCCAGACACTGATGTCTGACCCATGAATTTGGGACTTGCCAGCCTTCACGACTGTGTCAGCCATTACCTTGAAATAAACTCACACACTACCTTGAAATAAATACTCACACATTCACGAGAAAAAAGTGCTACATACCTCATTGCGAATATCACTATGGTTACCTTCAAAGTATTCCCCTTGTGAAGCTATGCACTGATGCTAGTGCCTAGTCCACCCTTCAAAGGACTTTTTCTAGGATGAAGTTGCGAACATAATTGTCAGACCTCGTACGACAACAGCTCTGACAGACATTCCAGAAAAAGACTTTGAAAATTGCTTTGAAGGGTGGACTAGGCACTGATGTCGGTGCACAGCTTCCCAAGGGGAGTACTTTGAAAATGATCATAGTGATATTCAGCAATGAGGCATGCGGCACGTTTTCTAGGATGAGTTCTTGAACTTAATTACCAGACCTTGTGTGTGTGTGTGTGTGTGTGTGTGTGTACATACTGTCTGCACTGTGAGTTTTGCTCCTTTAGAGAACTGAGCCTATCCCACTGCTCTCCCTGCCTGGTGACAACACACTCCTCCTTTCTGTTCTATACATGTCATATCCTCCTAACAATCTGCTATCCCTTCCTCTTCACCCTCTCCCCTGCCTCCAGCAAGAGGTCAGCAGGACAACATCCTATAGATGCACAGAACCATAAGGTGCTCAAGTCTGCTCTTTTAATAGCATTCTAGATCTGCACTCCCCTTTTTCTCATGCTTCATTGGGGTCTCCACACTGTGTTCCCTGTCGGGGAAGTCTGATTGTGGTTAGGCACCACCTAGTTCTTCTGGTCTCATGCTGATGGAGTCTCCCATTTGGATGGACTCTTCTTGGTCTTGTCTTAAAGTACATCTTTGTTGTTGTTAGATGCTCTTGAGTCATAGCAACCATGTATGCCAAGTGCCACCGAGTCGGATCTATATACAACAGAATAAAACATTGCCTAGTCTTGTGCTATCCTTATCATCACTATGTTTGACTTAATTTTTATATAGTTATTTAATATCTCAAACTGTTATGGGTGAGTACCACATGGAGCAAATCCCATTAAAGAAATCCCAGGCCCTGGTGTAATGGGATACTTTCTTTTCACTGATTGTCAATGACCCTCAATGGATTCTCAGCCTAAACTTAAGTTTCATTAGGTCTACTTCAACTTGTTATTTGATTGATGATGCTTCAGGTATAAAATGTTTTGTCTCAGTGGTTTTTTAGAGTCAATAATGATAATAATAGTAGTAATTATAGCTCAGGAGCTCTGATGGTGGCACAGTGGTTAAAGTGCTCAGTGCTAACCAGCCACTCTGAGGGAGAAAAATGTGGCAATCTGCTTCTGTAAAGATAACAGCCTTGGACACGCTACTGTGGGGAAGTTCTACTCTGTCCTATAGAGTCATGATGAGTTGGAACTGACGGCAGTGGCTTTTTTTTTGTTTGTTTGCTTGTTTAAATAATAGCTAACTTCTAATCAATGTTGATTATGTACCAGGTATTGTTCTATATTTTGCATATGTTATCTCGCTTAAGCTTCATAGCAATCCTATGAAATAGATACTCTTACTGTTCAGTTTTATGACTGAGGAAGCTGAAACACGGAGTAATTTGCTTGCCATCACATAGTAAGTGGCAAAGTGAAGGTTCAGTTGTAGGCTGTCTGACTGGGGAGCTTGCATTCGGGGTCCATCTCGCAAATGGTTTGATTTGATAGAATCATCAGTGTACAGAGATCTGGTATGTGCTAGAACGTGCCTCCCCTGGCCCATTCCCCACGCCCCCCCATCTGACTCTGCTTTTGGTCACGTGATTTGCTCTGGCCAATAGGACGTTAGCAAGCATGATGTAAAAAGCTTAAAGTACTTGTACACTGGGGCTTGTCCCACTGGAATGCTGCGTCTTGGAACAGTGAGAACCACCCTGTTGTGAGGACATCCAAGAAGATCACGTGGAGAGGCCGCCTGGAAAACTGAGGAACCAAGTCAACAGCCGGAACTGAGGTCCCAGACAGGTGGCTCCAAGGGACCCGTCCTAGCCATCCCCAGCCATGTGAGCCGTCTCAGCTGAGGCTTCAGACATTGTGGGACAGGGAGTAAACAGCTCCGTTTGTACCTTGACCAAAGTCCTAGCCCACAGAGTCATAAGCAAGCATAACATGATTGTTCTTTTAAAGCGCTTCTTTTACATTTTTGGAAGGATGGTGTTTAGTCAGTTAATTCTGCTCTAACAGAAATGCCACAGTGGATGGTTTTAACAAAGAAAAGTTTATGTCCACACAGTCCAGGGGGCTACAAGTCCAAATTCAGGATATCTGATCCAGGGGAGAGCTTTCCTTTTTTGTGGGCTTGGGAAGAAGGTCCTTGTGTTGCATCAGTCTCTGGTCAGAGAGTATCTGGGCACAGGAACCTCAGGTCTGAAGGATGGGCCCTTCTCCTGGTGCTGCTTTCTTGATGGTATGAAGTTTCCACCCTTTGCTTGCTTTGCTTTCCTTGTATCTCTTGTGAGATAAAAGGTGATAAAAGCCACATTTAAGGAAAACTTCCTTTGCAGTCTCACCCTAATCCTCTTTAACATAATCATCCTATCTATTAGCCACAGGCAGATATTAGGATGTACAGCATAGGAAAATCACAGAATATTGGGAACGATGGCCCAGGAAAATGGCTACGTTCATTTTTTTTGGTGACACAGTTGAATCCATGATGGATGGCTTGCTATGCAGTGATAAATAACAGAATCAGCCAAGAAGCCAACGTCTAGCTGGGTGTGGATACTGGGAATCCAGGAGTCTGAAGAGCACTGGGGTTTGAAACCAGGTGAGCACAGGGACTCCAAGAGCATACCTGAGCAGGTCTGGCAGTGACAGGTGCTTGGGATGGGTGCCAAAGCCAAGTGCCATCGAGTCGGGAGGCCCAGGGAAAAGGAGACCTCAAGATCTGCATGATTAAGAAGCCTCTCACAAGCCTCTGCCTGAGGCTGGAGCAAATTCTGAGCCCCTATCCACAAGTGCCCCAACACAGGTGGTTGCCCTCTAACCTGGAAAAGGGAAGACTGAGCCGTGGAAAAGCCTGCCCAATACTATCTGAGAAAAGGCACTGCGGAGGCCTTCTCAAATTTCACCCTTTTCTTCCCTTCTGATTTGCCGAGGTGTGGACTCATTATTTTTTTCTTTCCGAAACAGAACAGAAAAGCAGGGAAAAAGATTGGACTAAAACTTTTCCATCTGCATAAACACAAGTATGTTTCTTTCCCATCGAGAAAGGTTTCCTTGGCAACCATCTGTGTGAGTGTGCGCACACGTGTGCGTATGTACAATACAGAGCACTGAGCACATGTTCTTAGGCAAAGTCTGTGCTGTCATCTTGTTTTTCTTTTTAAAAATCTATTCTTTCCTGATTGCAAAAGTAGTATGTTGAACAAAATTTGAAAATTACAAACAGCATGTACAAACAAAATTCACCCCCAAGCACCACCCAGATGTAATCATTATGGACACTGTGGCATTTCCGTCTAATGTTTTTTCCCCCATATTTTTGCATATACTTAAAATTAAAAAAATCTGGAATCATACAGGATATACAATTTCCTAGCCTACTTTTTGACTTATAATGTGACCTTTTTCCCATTTAGTAAACTTCCTTTTGAAATATTTAAAAAAGGTTATATAGTGTCCCATTACATCATAATTTATTTCACCATTCTCTTATGGGGGGATATGGTTGTTACAGTCTTACTGTAGTCTAAAAACTAGTGAGATAGACGAGATGAACATCCTTCATCTGCACTGCCAGTTAATTTCTTATCAACAGATGTCTAGAAGTCATATTATTGGGTCAAAAACGATGCCTATTTTAAAGGACTTGGGCACATCTTGCCAACTCATATGCCTCCCCCAGCAGCAGTGTGCAAGAACGCCCTTTCTTCTACACACTAGTGAATATTAAAGAATTCTATTAACAAAATCTGGCAGTGATCTGTTAACTCATTTTCCCTTTCCCTTCTGTAGTGTTTGGAATTTGGCATGGATTGAAAAGTGACTTGGCACTGAGCTGTTCAAGCTTTCGTGTTGATTACCCTCGTGGCTGTCTTATTCCTTCCTAAAAGTCCTTGGCTGTTTTACTTTTTTCTCATGAATAATTAAAACCTCAGCTGAGCAGATGTGTTTTTCAGGTAGTTCTCTGACAGAGGTGTGCGACTTATTCCTCCGCTGGCCTGGCCTGGGAGGCATGCTCAGACCAGGCCTGTGTAGGTCTGGAGTGGCGTGCAGGCTTCAAGGGCACGGATGCTGGAGGTAGACTGGCATTGGAATGCAGATTGAATCATTTACTAGCTGGGTAACCTTGGACAACCTATTCATGAGCTTCAGTTTTCTCCTCTGTAAGAGGGGAATAATAGTACTTATCCACAGGATTGCTGTGCATATTAAATATGACCGAAGAATGAAGTGACGTGAGAATGCTTAATCTGTGGTCATGAGATGCCTTTGTGGTGTGATAGTTAAGAATTCGGGTGCTAACCCCAAATTTTCTGGTTGGAACTCACCCAGCAGCCCATGGGAGAAAGGCCTGGCAATCTGCTCTGTACAGATTACAGTCTAGAAAGTCCTATGGGCAGTTCTTCTCTCTCACATGGGGTTGCTGTAAGTCAGAATCAGCTCAAAGGCACCTAGTAGCCAGATGTAGTTTTGAGAAAGGTCCTCAGAGGCCCCGCCCGCGCTGGCCTGGCCATTTTCTCAGTCAGTCGCCCCCTTTCACTGATATTTTCTGTGTCAGAACAGTATCCCCAGAAAATGTTCACCTTTAGAACTCAGCACAACTGTACTAAGACAAAAACTAAGAAGTTTCCAGAATATAACCCAACACTTCAAAGGACAAAGTAGCAACAGGGGTAGCGGTCTGGGGACCATGGCTTCAGGGGACATCTAGGTCAATTGGCATAACCAAGTTTTTAAGAAAACATTTTGCCATTAGGTGAATGGCATCTGGAGTCTTGAAAGCTAGCAATCAGCCATCTGAGAAGCATCAGTTGTCCCCAACCCATCTTGAGCAAAGGAGAATGAATGACGTCAGAGACACAAGGAAAATATAACCAGAGACAGAAATGGCTACGTAAGCCAGAGACTACAATCAGCACGAGACCAGAAGAACTAGATGGTACCCTGCCACCACCAATGACTGCCCTGACGGGGTACATAACACTGAGTCTCTGATGTAGGAGGAGAAAAATAGATGTACAGAACTTGAAATCTATTAAAAACAACCAGACTTCATGTTCCAACAGACCAGAAGTTCCCTGGAAGATGTGGCTCCAGGACTGTGTAAGCCAAGAACTGAAACCATTCCTGAAGCCAACTCTTCAGGCAAAGATTGTGCTAGACTGCAAGACATAAAATGATACTGGCAAAGAATGTGCTTCTTGGTGTAAGTAGATACATGAGACTAACTGGGCAGCTCCTATCCATAGGCAAGATGAGCGGGCAGAGGGGGACAGGAGCTGGTTGAACGGATGTGGGAAATCTAGGGTGGAAAGGAAGAATATGCTGTCACAGTATGCAAAGAGCAGCTAGACTTACACTGCAATGCACATGTGTAACATTTTGTGTGGCAAATTGACTTCGATTGTAAACTTGCACTTAAAACACAATAAAATACTGAAGGAGAAAAAAATTAAAAAAATATTTACCTCCTATTGCTCAAGTATCACCTACTCAGAGACCTCCCCTGAGCTCCTTGCCTAATATCATTCACCCACACTCCATCACTTTTTCATAAAACTCTTTTTTAAGTGGCTGGAGAGGAGGGGATAGGAGATTGTTGGGAGGATAAGACACGTATGGAGCAGAGAGGAAGAGTGTGCTGTCACTGGGCAAGGAGAGCAGCGGGAGCTGCATATAGGTGGGCATGCAAATTTATACGGGAATGTACATTTTCACTCAATCATAAAAAAATAAACCCATAAAACTCTTTTTTAATGTCTTCAAAGTGTTGAATTCTTCTCTGCAGTTATTTCATTATTTTCAGTGACTTTTTATCCCTGCCACCAGAAGACAGGCACCTTGAAGGCTGACACTGTCTGTCCCTGCCCTTAGGAGCTAAGCACAGTGCTGGCCCAAAGCAGGTATATTATTTAATAAGCAGTTAGTAATAAAGTGAGTTTTTGGATTTTAATGATTTTAGCATCACCAGCAGTCACCTGAAAGCAGTCCTGGTGGTGCAGTGGTTAAGCATGTAGGTCTGTGGTGCAAATCTACCAGCTTCTCTGTGGGAGAAAGATGTGGTGGTATGCTTTGGTAAAGATTTACAGCCTCAGGAACCCCTTGAGGCAGTTCTGCTTGTTCTATAGGGTCGATAGGGATCAAAATCCACTTGATGGTGATCAGTTTTGGGAATATCACTGGAATTATTTTCTTAAACTGAAACAAAGATTTTTGTGTAAGATTTACTTTTGAGGGATCCAAACTGTAACTTTTTAGGTGCCCATTTCGACTTAGAGCGAGAGTAGAATTGCTCCATAGGGTTTTTTTCTGCTGTAACCTATATGGAAGAAAATTGCCAAGTCTTTCTCCCGTGGACCCACTGGCACCACTGGGTGAGTCTGAACCACAAACCTTTGGGTTAACAGGTGTGTGCTTAACCCTTCGTACCACTTGGGCTCCTGACGCTGTGAACACAAGTGTTAACAGGTCAGTAAACTCGAGAATTAAAGTTAGCTAGTCTCTGGATCATGGAAACCCTGGTGGCACAGTGGTTAAATGCTACATTGCTAACCAAAAGGTCAGCAGTTCAAATCTGCCAGGCGCTCCTTGGAAACTCTGTGGGGCAGTTCTACCCTGACCTGTAGGGTCACTGTGCGTTGAAATCAACTGAACAGCAGAGGCTTTTTTCAGTCTCTGGGTGGTACAAACAGTTAAGGTTCTTGGCTGTTAAACAAAACATTGGTAGTTCAAACCCAGGCAGAGATGCCTCAGAAAAAAGTCCTGACAGTTTACTCCTGGAAAGTCAGCCATTAAAAATCTTATGGAGTGCAGTTTTACTCTGACGCACATGAGGTTACCATGAGTTGTTGTCAACTCCATGGCAACTGGTGTGGGGGAAGGTTGGCTGGCGAGTTACTTTAGCATCTGGTGCATATTTTAAGGGCTTTGCCCTCAATTAGTCTGAAGACCATCTCAGCTTCTCCGTCCAATACCTGGGTGTCCCCTGTGATGTCGTAACTGCTTTAAGCCTCAGTTACCCTGCTTGTTAAATGAAAATTACATTACTCACTTTAGAGGATTGATTTGAACATCAAATATCTTATGCAAAGGATCTGCAAATAGTGGGCACTTTAAAAAATGGTAGTTTGTTGCTTAAAGAACACTCAGCTTCTGTTAAGAATGATATAGCTGTTTGGAAATGGATGAGGGTGATGGCTGAACAATTTTCTGAACTTAATACTACTGAACTGTACATTTAAAAAATGTTTGAAATAGCAAATATTTTGTTACATATATGCTTATCATAATTTAAAAAAAGTGATAGTTATTCTAGTATTTAAAGAAACTGAGGACCAACTCTATGAATGAAGAATGGAAGAAATAATTAACATAAAATTTTGTTTAGTAATTACCACTAATGCTAAGCCAAGCCAAGTGGCGTCGAATTGGGAATTACCACTAATAGTCCGTCACAATTATTCAAGTGGACTCTACTGGTCTGTGGAACAAGCCTCTGCCCTCTTGGGCTTTGGAAAAAATCTTCTCTTTTCAGCCTCAATGTTTTTTTTTGGATGTGTAAGGTTATTAATTCATTAATTATGGTGGAGGGGCGTTGTGTGTACATCAGGGTCTCATGTGATGCATATAATTAAGGCAGTTTTTGTTGGGAGCGGAAGAAAATTGGGCTTTTCCAAAGAAAAGCGGCTTGCTCGCAAAGTTGCTAACAGATTGCTTCTTAATTGAACTTGGGAGGTGAATTATATGGTGAATTAGAAAAAGAACAACTCTGATTTTAGTGAATTGTTCTATAAAGGAAACTGTGGGATTGAATTGCAAATGCTGGGTAGAAACATTTCAGCCAGGCCCCTGACATCACAGGAGGCTGACCTCCTCTGTGTCCTGGGGAGAGCTTGAACAGGCCCAGAGCTCTCTTTTCAAGGCCTAGAAGCATTCTTTCCCAGAGACCAGCTGTAAGCCTGGGTTTCTTATGCAAAGGAGACGTTTGAATAAACCCCTGTGACTAACGAGATCTATGAGGTCTTTGCAGTATCTTCTCACTGAAGAGATAATTAACCAAAGATCGAATACAGGGATGTAGAATTTTTCCAAATATTTTCTGTCTTGTTATTACACCCAAGGAAAAACACATAACCTATGCCCTGAATGTCCGTGTGCCTCAGTCCCCCTGCCCGTCCATATTTCTTTGCACTGGGCTATATTTTTCTTGTTCTCTGATGCCTACAGCTGAAGTCACAACTAATCAGTCTTGTCTTATTCATCCACTGGCTTTTACTGAAGCAGAGGAACACTTTCCATCTACTGAGATGTAAGAAATAATTTTGCTTAGTGTTTGGTGTCTGTCTTCAGCGCCAAGTCTTCCATTCTGGGTGAACTTGGGAGGGGAGAGGTTAACCAAAAAGCCTTTGCCATGCCGTCAATTCCAACTCATCTCAACCCTGTAAGACAGAGTAGAACTGCCACACAGTGTTCCCAAGGAGCACCTGCTGGATTCACACTACCCATCTTTGGGTTAACAGCCACAGCAGTTAACCACTGTGTGCTATCAGGGTTTCTGGGGAGAGGCTGGTGGTGAGAAAGTCCCAGAATGGAGGCTTCATTTTAGAGGATCCTCTGGGTAGTAAATCTTAACTTTGGTTGCATCTTAGAATTACCAAGGGGAGGTTTTAGCATCCGAGTGCCCAGGCGTGCTTAGGCTATCGGTTGATAGCCTAAGCTCTGTAGCAGCAGTGGAAACTCTGGTGTTGTAATGGTTAAGGGCTACAGCTGCTGCCCAAGAGGTCAGAAGTTAGAATCCATCAGGTGCTCCTTGGAAACTCAATGGAGCTGTTTTTATGCTGTCTTATGGGGTTGCTATGAGTCAAAATTGACTTGATGGCAGTGGGTCGGGTTTGGGTACCAACAGTGGAGCCATGATGGCACTCTCGTTAAGTTACAGCAGCTAACCAATAAGTTGACAGAATCCACCAGCCACTCCTTGGAAATGCTGTGGGCGGTTCTGCTCTGTCCTACAGGATGACTATGAGTCAGCATTAATTCAGTGGCAGTGGGTCTGCTTTTCAGTTTAGTCTCAGAAGTAAGGAGTCTTGGTTGCTCAGTGGTCAAGCATTTAGCTGCTTACCAAAGGATGGCCAGTGGAACCTACCAGCTGTTCCATGCAAGAAATGTCAAGGTCTGCTCCTGCAAACCCTGAACACCCACTCCCACTGAGTGAATTCTGACTCATAGTGATCCTATAGGACAGAGTAAAACTACCTCGGAAGGTTTCCAAGACTGTAATCTTTACTGAAGCAGACCACTGCTAGTGGATTCAAATTGCCAGCCTTTCAGTTAGCACTCATAGTGCCATGAGTCAGATCCAACTCGACGGCACTTGGCTTTGGCTGGCTCGGTTAGCAGCCAAGCACTCAACCACTGGGCCACCAGCTCTCCTTCCCATAAAGATTACAGCCTTAGAAACCCTATGGGACAGTTCTGCTATGTCTATCGACTTGATGGCAATAGGTACCAGAAGTGCAGTCCCTGGTGGGAGTCAACACTGCTAGTGGTAAAAGTTGGAAGTTGGAACCCATGCAGACGCCCCTCAGAAGAAAGACCTGGTAGTCTGCTTCCGAAAGGTCATAGCCTTGAAAACACTGTGCAGTACAGTTCTCCTCTGCGAACACCTGGGGTCACCATAAGTTGGAATTGACTTGAAGGAAGCTTTTTGATACCAGAGTTATCAGTATTTTTTACAAGCTTCCTGGGTGATTCCAAAGAGTAGCCACAGTTGGGAGCCACTGTCTCAAGAGTATTCTGCCTCCATCCCATCACAAACCTGTCCCATTGCCACTGAGTCAATGCTGACTCACAGCACCCTCTCCGTAAAAGCTAAGATAAATTTTCCCACCAGTGAGGCTGAGTTAGAAATGATTGAGTTCTCTTTTTAAAATTCTGCCTACTTGACTCAGTTGTACACGCACCCACCTACCCGTTCATTCATCTGTCCCATATTTTATTGAGTGTCTGCTATGTGCTGGGCATGAAAACCAAAAACCAAACCCGCTGCCACTGAGTCAAGTCTGATTATAGCAGCCCTAGATGTCAGAGTAGAAGTAACCCATAGAGTTTCCAAGGTGCACCTGGTGGATTTGAACTGCCGACCTTTCGGTTAGCAGACGTAGCACTTAACCCACTGCACTACCAGGGTTTCCCGTGCTGGGTATAGTGGTGGATGTTCTTTCTCACACACCACAAAGTCCAGCAAGAGGAGGGTCCTCCCTTCAACACTCTAAAACCTCAAAACTAGACTGCAAGGGATTTGGCTGAGCAAACAGAATATCCCAGTACCGTGTGGTGAGGGCTGGGATGTGAATAAGGCCAGGGACTATGGGCATTCAGAAGAGGGGCTTCTAACTCGAGATGGGTACAAGCAGCTTCCCGGAGGAGAAGCTGGTCTATGGCCAAGACGTCAAGGACCGGTAGGATTGGGCCAGGTGAACAGGCGGGTGTGGTGGAGGCAGATGCAATGGAAAATAAAAGTCCGAGATGCTTTAAGTAGCTTGGGGTGACGAGCACAGAGAAGGAGTGGCGAGGTGGGATGAGGTGAAGTGTCACGACAGGGGCTTGTCCTGAGGGGCATCACCATTAGGGGCTTCAATTAGTCGCATTGTTGTTAAAAGGAAAAAAACAAAAACAAAAAAACCACTGCCTAGAAGACAGAGTGGAACTGCCCTATAGAGTTTCCAAGGAGCACCTGGTGTGTTTGAAGTGCCGACCTTTCAGTTAGCAGATGTAGCACTTAACCACTGTGCCACCAGGGTTTCCGGTATTGTTGTTAGGTGCTGTCAAGTCAATTCTGAGTCAGTGTGACCCCACGAGACAGAATAGAACTGCACCATAGGGTTTTCTAGCCTAATCCTTACGGAAGCAGGTTTTTTTTCCCACACAGCCACTGAGTCGGCTGGAGCGACCAAACTTTGGATCATTTTAGGAGCTGGAATTCATCCTGAGGGTCGAAGGACATCGTGGAAAGGTTTTTGTCAGCAGAGTGGCAGACCAGTGTGACTTCAGGTGGATTCCAGGCTCCACCGTGCTGGAAGCACAGGCCTGCTCCCCTTCTGAGAAATAATGCCTTATTGATAAGGGCCACAGAGGAGGGATTTGTGTTCTTAACTGCCCATGGCCCAAGCCTCAGTCCCAGACTGCTGGTGTTCTCTCATAGACCTCCTCGCAAATGCCTTGTGTCTTTTAAGAATAACCAGCCTCAACCAGGCACTTCACTTACTCTCCTTGTTTTCATTTCTGGGGTCAGACAGGATAGGGCTCTAGTTTTCACTGTTTGCTAACTGCCTGTGTATCCTTGAGACAGGTAGTGATCTTACCTTTGGGACCCTCAGTTTTCTCATCTGTAAAATGGGATGTTAATAGTTCCTTGGTCACTGCATTGTCATGAGGTTGGAACCAGGAACTTCATGGGACAGATAAGCGCTTAACACTGTTCTTAGCATGTAGTCAACACCAAAATTGGCACCTGGTAAACACTGATTCTTTCCTCCTCCATCTACTAAGGGGTGTTTGGTCTCTCCTTCCTCCCCACCTTTTCTTCATACTTTTGCACTTACTACAAACCCAAGTGCCAGGTGTCAAGGGAATGAGAGCTCCTTGTCATCTTCTCCTTCTCTGCCTACTATGGAGCTGAATGTCTATCTCTGCTGGCCTTGGCTCTTCAAGCACAGTCTCCAGGTCACCCTGAACCAGGGCTGTGCCTTCATAACCAACAGATCTGTGCTTTTGCTGCCCTGACCCATTTTGTAGGAACCAAGCAGGTCAAAACTAGCCAGTCCTACCTGCTGGACTTTCAGTGATATATGGAATCTCATCCCAGATCTCAGCTTCTGTGCTCTGCTCCTGCCCACTAGTAATAACCTCTGCCTTATACAGAGCCTGTGCAGCTACAAAGCCCTTTAAGTCCGTTAGCTCAAACCCAGACTGCATCTGGATCACTCAGGATCAAAGCCAAAGTCCTGAAAATGGCCTTCAAGGCTGCACATGTTTTGACCTTGTAGGCCCTCCACTGCCCTGCCAACCTCAGCATCTACTGTTCCTTGCCTTCACTCGTTTCATTCCAGTCAAACTTCCCTCCCTGCTGTGAAGCACACTCACACCCCAGGGCCTTTGCACCTGCTGTTCCCTTAGCTTGGAATGCTCTTCCCAAGATATCACCAGGGTCACTCTCATTTCCTCCAGCCCACTGTTTAGATATCAGTTTGTCAGTCTTGTTTTCACACCTTGCGTGAAATGGGCAACCCTCTCATCCTGGCATTCACTGTTCCCTTCGTGTTCATTTATCCTCTGCATAGTACTTCTCAACAACCAACTCAGATAGTTACTTGCCTATTTGTTTATCATTTTCTCCCCTGCGCTTCCTTAGAATATAATTTCCATGAAGTCAGGGTAGAGTTTGTTCAGTTTTGTATCCTAGCAGCAGGAACGGTGTTTGGCGTATAGCAGGTGTTTGATAAATATTTGTTGAATGAGTGAATGCCTAAACAAACCCATTACCTCATTTGATCCTCACAACAGCCCATTTGACAGATGAAAAATATTAATACCCAATGTCTTATCCAAAGCTACCCCACTGCAGTCAAGACTCAGCAAGACCCAGAGCTTTGCGCTTCAGGCACACATGGCACATTCTTTGGCTGGCCAAGGGTTTTCATACCATCAGGAGCTCCTCTGACCTTTAGCCCAAGAGGAAGTGATATTGCAACTGGAAGAATCCCCAGAGGGCTGGGAGCTGGCAGTGGACACTCCCGGCAGCTGCAGGGAGTGTGTGAGCGGATTCCAAGCTGGCCAGAGAGCCAGCATGATGAACAGGATGAAGGCACTCAAAAATATCAGCACGCCCCACGTGGTTCCAGGAAAGGAACCTTCCAAGGCTGCCTCACTTTAGCAGGACGTTCTCAATGTGGGGGTGCAGCGGCTGCAGTCTCTGCCATGTCATAGTCATGGAAAGGGGGAAAGGCAGTCTGCTGGTTGTTTCTTGGGATGTAGGGCCACATGGCTGTGGTTGTCCAGGTCAGGGACCTCAGTTCAGTGTTTGGGACAGTGATGTTGTGTGTAACCCTTCGCTGAGTAGAAATGACCAGCTCAGCACTGGAGGCTTGTAGGGCACGAGAAAGATCCCCAGGTTTCTAAACAGGATACCTCGGTCCAGAGCCCTCGGCTGTCCTGTTTGCCAGCTGCAGCTTCGTATGCCTGGGCTAATCGCTGTATCTCAATTTCTCCCCCTATAACAGGGGTTTACATACGAGGACTGCCAATTAAATTTGCACTGTCATCCCAGAAAAAGTGCCACGTACCTCATTGTTGAATATTGCTATGGTCACCTTTGAAGTACTCCCCTTGGGAGGCTATACACCAATGCCAGAGCCTAGTCCGCCCTTCAAAGCAATTTTGGAACTATTTTTCTGGAATGGCCATCAGAACTGTTGTCATATACCTTTGATGTCCTGAATGTCATCAAAATGTCTTCCTTTCAACATTTCCTTTATCTTTTGGTAAAGAAAAAAGCCAGTGGGGACCAGAGCAGGTGAGTAGGGAGGGTGTTCCAATAGAATTATTTGTTTACTGGCTAAAAACTCCCTCACAGACAGATACGCAATTAAGTTTGCAACTTTGCCACCTTGCCACTGTGCACAACGGCCATTCTTGAAAGTGTTCCCAAATGGCTTTGAAGGGTGGACTAGGTGCTAGCATCGGTACATAGCTTCCCAAGGGGAGTATTTTGAAGGTGACTGTAGTGATATTCTTCAGTGAGGTATGTAGCATTTAAAACAATTAAGTCACGGATTTAACTGTCAGACCTCGTATACTCTGTCTGCCACAGAGTCACTTTTTATCATAGAAAGAATGAAGGAAAGCTACTTTGTAAGTTGTAAGCTTCTATTAAAGGAACTCTGGTGTTATAATGATTAGCTGCTTGACAGCTAGCTAAAAGGTCAGAGGTCCAAACCCATCCAGCAGCTCTGCAGGAGAAAGACCTGGTGATCTATGTCCACAAAGATGAAACCAAACCAAACCAAGCCTGTTGGCACAGTAGGACTGCCACCTAGGGTTACTAAGGACCAACTGGTGGATTTGAGCTGCTGACCTCTTGGTTAGCACTGGAGCTCTTCACCACTGTTCTTCCAGGGCTTCCTGTAAAGATTACAGCCTTGCAAACTCTGTGTCAGTTCTCCTCTGTAATACAGGGTTGCTATGAGTTGAAAGGAAACCCCGGTGGCATAGTGGTTGAGTGTCATATCTACTAACCTGAATCTGTCAGGCCCTCCTTGGAAACTCTGTGGAGCAGTTCTACTCTGTTCTATCCGTCACAGTGAGTCAGAATCAACTTGATGGCAGTAGGTTTTGTTTTTGTTTCATTATGAGTTGAAATTGACTTGGTGGCATCTAACAACAAGTTTCTATTTAAATCTAAGAGATAACTTTGATGTTGTATATAGATTTCTTGTAATTGCTTTGCTGTGGTTTTATCTGTATAAATGGTCTTTCTAAGACACAGTCTTTGTCCTCAAATCTGCTCCCACCCCAAGCCTCCCCCACCTCCAGTGAAGGATGTCAGTACCTACCCAGTTGCTCATACTCAAAATTTAGGGTGACTGGTAGCCCCTCACTTTCTCTCCACTTCAAGCCTTCAGCCACCCTTGTTAGTCTCCTTCTAGTTCTCCCAAGTACAATGTGATTCCCCATCTCTACAGTATTGTCCAGTCTAGGTTACTATCATCAGTCACCTGGATGGTAATAGGGTTCCTAACTGATGACCTAGTTCTGCTTTGCTGCATGTCCCCCAGAGTGATGTTGGTAAAACATCAGTCAGAAACCATTCCTCTCCTTCTCTACACCCTCTAACGATTCTGTTAAAAGGAGACTAAAGTCAAGGTTACAGCCACCCTGTTTGGTTTTATCCCCCTCCACCACTACCATCTGCCCCTCCGCCTGGGAGCTCATTCCTGATCCAGGTTGGTGCTTGCTTTTCTTCTGCCTGGATGCTGTCACACAGGTCTCTGTGTGGCCAGATCTATCTCATTGTTCAGGTCTCAACCAAAATATCACTTCCTCAGAAGGGCTTGTTCACCAACCTCTAAGCTACACCTCTAATCACCCTCCATGATATACTGACTTGAATCTTCTCAGTACTTTCTGGACTTGCAATTATTTATTTCCTTGCCTAGTATTTTCTTTTCCCTGGGCTCCCTATTTAGAATGTATGCACATCGAGTCCAAGCACTCCTTTTTTCTTGTTCGCTGTTGCATCTCCAATGCCTGAACTGCTCTAGGGATGTGTTGTTGTTGGGTGCTGTCCAGTTGATTCCAACTCATAGTGGTCCCACATGACAGAGTTGAACTGCTCCATAGTGACTTCTTTGCCATAATCTTCATGAAAACAGATTGTCAGATATTTCTCCAGAGGAGCCAGTGAGTGGGTTCAAAGTATCAATCTTTTGGTTTATAGCTGACCATTAACTGTTTGCCACCCATGCTCCTTTTCCAGGAGCATAGTAGGTCTAATAAATATTCGGTGACTGACCATCTTTCTGGTGGAGATGAATGTTTACATGTTTAAAGATAATGGTACTGGCAAAGGAATACAAGCCTCACTGTCCCTGACTTGGGATAGAGTCTGTGGAGTCTAATGTATTAAGTGCTGGCAGTAGTGGTTCAGTGGGAGAATTCTCATCCTCACTCGGTAGACTTGGATTTAACTCCCAGTCAGTGACCTTATGTACAGGCACGACTTGTGTTTTCACTGGAGACTTGCATGTTGCTGTGATGCTGAGCAGGTTTCAGCAGACTGTCCAGACTAAGATGGACTAGGAAATCGAGTTTTGAAAATTGTTGTTGTTGTTAGGTGCTGTCGAGTCAGTTCCAACTCACAGTGACCCTACGCACAACAGAACAAACACTGCCTGGTCCTGCACCATGCCCACAGTCATTTTTAAGCTTAAGTCCATCATTGTACCATTGTGTCAATCCATCTTGATGAAAGTCTTCCTCTTTTTTGCTGACCCTCCACTCTGTCAAGCATGATGTCCTCCAGGGACCGACCCCTTCTGACAACACATCCAAACTCTGTGAGACGCAGCCTTGCTCTCTTTGGTTCCAAGGGGCACTCCGGTTGTACTTCTTCCAGAACAGACCTGTTTGTTCCTTCGCCAGTCAGCAGTCAGCATTCTTCTCCAACACCACAATTCAAGGGCATCCGTTCTTCATCTGTCTTCCTTGTTCATTGTCCGGCTTTTGCATATATATGATGCCATTGAAAGTACCATGGCTTGGATCAGATGCACATTAGCCTTCAAGGTGACATCTTTATTTTTCAATACTTTAAAGAGGTCTTTTCCCAATACAATGTGTCTTTTGATTTCTTGATTGCCATTTCCCTGTGTGTTGATTATAGAACCAAGTAAAATGAGATCCTGGGCAACCTTAGTCCTTTCTCTATTTATCACAATGTTGCTGGCTGGTCCAGTTGTAAGGATTTTTGTTTTCTGGGTGTTGAGGTATAATCCATGCTGAAGGCTGTGGTCTTTGATCTTCATCAGTGTTTCAAATCCTCTTCACTTCCGGTAAGCAAGGTTGTGTCATCTGTATAACACAGGTTGTTAATAAGTCTTCCTCCAATCCTGATGCCTCATTGTTCTTCACATAGTCCGGTTTCTCAGATTATTTGCCTGTCGTTGAAAAGATATGGTGAAAGGATACAATCCTGGTGCATACCTTTCCTGAATTTAAATCATGCGGTGTCCCCTTATTCTGTTCCCGTGACTACCTCTTGATTCATAAGCAGGTTCCTCATCAGCACAATTAAGTGTTCTAGAATTCCTCTTCTCTACAATGTAATCCATAGTTTGTTATGATCCACGCAGTTGAATACCTTTGCATAGTTATTGAAACACAGGTAAACAGCTTTCTAGTATTCCCTGCTTTCAGCCGAGATCTATCTGACATCAGCAATGATATCCATGGCTCCATGTCGTATTCTGGATCCAGCTTGAATTTCCAGCAGTTTCCTGTCTATATGCTGTTGCAATTCTTTTGAATCATCTTGAGCAAAACTTTACTTGCATGTTATATTAATGATATTGTTTGATAATTTCCACATTTGGTTGGATCACCTTTCTAGGGAATAGGCATAAATATGGATCTCTTCCAGTTGGTTGGCCACGTGGCTGTCTTCTGAATTTCTTGGCATAGATGAGTGAGCACTTCCAGCACTGCACCCACTTGGTGAAACATCTCAGTTGACATTCTATCAATTCCTGGAGCCTTGTTTTTCACCAGTGCCCTCAATGCAGCTTTGACTGCTTCCTTCAGTACCATCGGTTCCTGATCGTATGCTCCCTCTTGAAATGGTTGAACGTTGACCAGTTCTTTCTGGTATAATGACTCTGAGTATTCCTTCCATCTTCTTTTGATGCTTTCTGAGTCAATTAATATATTCCCTGTAGAATCCTTCACTATTGCAACTCAAGGTTTGAATTTGTTTGTTTAGTTCTTTCAGCTCATTTTGAAAGTTAAAACCCACTCCCACTGTCGTTGAGTCAACTCCAATTCATAGTGACCCAAAAGCACAGAGTAGAACTGCCTCACAGTTTCCAAAGAGTGCCTGGCGAATTTGAACTGCCAGCCTTTTGGTTAGCAGATGTAGCACTTAACCACTACACCACCAAGGTTTCCTAACTGTAATCTTCACAGGAGCGGGTCACCAATTCTTTCTCCCACAGAGCTGCTGGGTGGGTTTGATGAAAATTAGCCGAGGAAACTCTTATGGGTCATAACCAATCATGGTGGTGGTACAGGGTTGGTCAGTGTTTAGTTCCACTGTGCATGGGATCACCAGGAGCAGAGAGACAACTTGATAACAAATGGCAACAAAAATTTATAAATAAAACAGTAATTTCCAGAGGAAACCTCTCACCAGAGAGGAAAGCAGAATGCCTAATTAAGCCATGGCAGTAGTTAGTGAACATCTCGGCATCCCCTGGTACCCCACACTAAACAGCCTCCAGATGAGACAGTATCCTATTGGCTTTCAGTCTTTCTTACAGAGGTGAGGGCATTGACTTCAAGGTTCACCATTAAGCTTGATTTCTTCATGACCTTCAACTGGTCAAGGAGGAGAATACTTCTATTAATTTGTTAATTATGTATGTGATTGCAAGGAAGCAGCTTCTTTCTGCCTGAATGTCTGGAACAGGGCCCGGCACATAGTAGGAGCTAAACCAACCTTTGCTGAACAAATTTTTACCCACCCACTGGTGGTTCTGCTTGTTCCCAGAACCTGGGAAAGAGGATACTCCTTCATCTCTTGGGTGTGGTGCAAAGAAGGCTGCTGTGCCCTCATCTTCTTTCCTTCTCCCTTCTTCCAGGTGGGCTTGAAGAACAGCTGTCTGAGAGTTGGCCGAACTCTACAGCCATGAACACCAGCAGCGAGGAAGTTAAAAAGGGTAATGTGAAGCCATGTCCAGACCTTTCAGTACCTTTTATTGTACCTTTACCTACTGTCTTAGCAGCTGGAATGGACTAGAAGTACCGGAGTCTTTGGGCACAAAGGACTGTTGCTTTTTGTTGAGTGGGTCTGGCTGGCTGCCCAACAGAGGAATGGAAGGATGGCTTTTGGTAGCTCAGGGACTGTGGGCCTTTAGTTAAGCTTTGTGTCTTGGCTTGATTCTTTTGAGCTTGGCTTGTAAATTGACACCAATGAGAGGAGGGTTGATAAGGCATTGGGAACTTAGGGTTGTAAGAGAAATGGGGAAAAGGGTGCCAGGGTAGGCAATCAATTTGGGGTGGGAGTTGTCGGGGAAGCTAGGACCCCCTGGGTGCTAAGGGGGAACAGCTATGATTGCTGGTTGTTTGCAGGCAGGTGCTGCCTATCAGCACAGTAAGTGCTCTAGGGGGCCTGGAGGTGCACCCACAGTTTAGTGTGGTCTACCAGTTTTATGAGGGTCTAGCCTTGGGATTACAGTGAGGCATCTCAGTCAGAGCACCTCGTTTATGGAAAAGCTTTTCCTGTTGAGAAGCTCAGCTGGAGGAGTGAGGCTACCAGGCTTCAGTCTGGTCCACTGTCTGTGAAAATCAGGGTTCCTGGCCATGGTGACGTTTTGTCTACATGAAACTAACCACAGAGTGAAAGGATGATGCTTAAATGTCAGACATTTACGTTGCAGTGATGTCTGCGTGTACATGAAATTGAAATCCTTGCTTGCTTTTGCTTTACTGTTATTTTATGTTTTCTACACATACACATGTATCACAAGAGTGTATAGATGCAGTTTTATGGTTCTATATATTTTTAAGTGCTGTCTTTTACTTTTTTAATCATTCTGTATTTTTAGTGTTGTCTTTTTATTTTTCCTTTTAACTTGGCTACCCCTTGAGTTCTTTTTCCTGTATATCACCTCTTTCCCAGGCATCACACATTAACAACTTTTAATGTGTCCTCTCATATTTTTTCTCCGTGTTCCTGTATTCACATTTATATATCCAGATATATGTAGAGAGAGATACATATATAGGCTTCTCTCATTGGTTTTTAAAAAGGGGTCATAATAAATATTTTATTTTTGGTGAAAATATACATAATAAAATATGCTAAAATAGGATCATATTTAATACACATTTTTAAAAGCATCTTGCTTTTCTTATCCATCAATACCTCACAAGGAAACCCTGCAGGCATTGGCACGGCTTAAGTTTATTTTTTAATAATTGCAAAATATTCGTGATACAAATTATACTTTGTTCCATTTTTCACTTACTGATTATTACTCACTTCAGTTCAAGTTCTGCCATCATGAATAGTGCTGTGAACATTCTAGGACCCGGGAGAACTGCCAGTTAGGTTTGTGAACTCATTCTAGAAAAAGTGCAGCATGCCTCGTTGCTGAATATCACCGTGGTCCCCTTTGAAATACTCCCCTTGGGAAGCTGTGCACCAATGCCAGCGCCTGGTCCACCCTTCAAAGCAATTTTGGAACTCTGTAATGTCCATTGCGCTTGGTGGCACAGTGGCAAGTTTGCGAACTTTAATTTTATAGTTGTCTGTGAGGGAGTTTTTAGCCAGTAAACAAATAACTGTATTGGAACACTCCCTGTTCACCTGATCTAGCCCCCAGTGACTTTTTTCTTTACCTGAAGATAAGGGAAATATTGAAAGGAAGACATTTGGAAGTCTTTCAGGACATCAAGGGTGAAACAATGACAGCTCTGATGGGAATTCCAGGAAAAGAGTTCCAAAATTGCTTTAAAAGGTAGACTAGGCTGTGGCATTGGTGTGTAGCTTCCCAGTGGCAGTACTTAGAAGGTGACTATAGTGATATTCAGCAGTGAGGTATGTAGTACTTTCTCTAGGATGAGTTCATGAACTTAACTGTCAGACCTCACATATCCTTACACAATATGTTTTTAATCAGTGTTTCTAGATGGCATTTCAAAAGGTGTAACAGTTCACACTTCCATAGGAACTTGTGTGTCCCTTTCCCCATAGCCTCACTAGTAGTAGGTATTGTCAGTATTTTTAGCCAGTCTGAGGGGCATAAGTAATGTTTTATTATTACTTTAATTTGTATTTCTCTGCATGCTGGCGACTTTGGGCATCTTTTTCTTGCTCTGTCGGTGGTATGGATGTCCTCTTTTGTGCCTGCCTCTTTGTGATCTTTGCCCATTTTCCTAGCAGAGTTACATATTGTCCCCTTCCTCCTAGTCAGTTGGCTTCTTTTAGAGAGAGGTGGATGTTTTCAGCCCCAGCTCCCTGCATTTGATGTACCTGCATTTGTGTTTCAGCTACGCAACTTGCTGTTGGAAGAATCTGCTGCCCGTTCTTGAAAACACTTATTTTCTGCTTTGCTTAATCCTGCTGTGGGATATTTTGACTTATGAGTCCTCGGGCTCCCGGATGTGTGGTGGACCGAGTGTCACTTCATTTTAGCCACAGATGACTCCCGCTTAGTGGGAAAAACAGGCAGTTGCTGTCAGTATTTTTGTGATACATTTGAAGGCCAGTGATGTAGGTACCACACCTAATTTTTTCTCCCTATTTCAGTCAGCTACTGTTGCACAAAAACCACCCCAAAACTTAGTGATTTCAAACAACAGTTTGTTATCTTTCATGATTCTTTGGGTTGACTGGGTTCAGTGGGGACCTGGCTAGTGTTGACTGGTGTCACTCACTCAGCTGCATTCATCTAGCATCTGGGCTGGGTTAAGAGGGCCAAGAAAAGCTTCAGTCACAGTCCTGATGCCTTAGTGTGTTTGCACATGGCCTTTGTCTCCACATGAACCTCCAGTGTTTAGTGATCTCACTTGAGACTGTCATGGTGTCTGGCTTCCCAGAACTCCCAGAATCGCACTTTTGCCACATTTTATTGGTCAAAACCATCCATATGGGCAGCCTGGTTTTAAGGAGAAGGAAATAGAAACCATCCTTTGGTGTGAGAGGCCTCCTGAGTTTAAAGGGATGAGAGGAATTGTTGATGGCCGTGTTTAGAGACTACCTACCACCTTCCCTCATGGCATCAGTACCTGCTCAGCAGAAATAGACGTATTTAGAATTCTTAATATTAACCAGTTTGATGGGTATAAAACAGCCCCACCAAATAAACCCAGACAACAGGCACACTTGGGTTTGAGTGTCAGCTCAGTCACTTGGTAGCGATGACCTTGAATAATTTATTCAACCTCCTAATGTGAGGTATGGTGAGAATTAGGAATAATATTTTTGTGAAGTGCATAGCCAGGTGTCTGGAAGTTCAAATGTACTCAAGGATTGTAAGCTCCTCCATTTCTTCTTCCTCCAACCTCCATATCCAAGAATTACATTATTCAGCATCAAAAGTGCATCATCCAGCTCTGTGCTGGGATTCCACAGCTGTTCAACAGCTGCATAGAAACACATTGACGATAGGAAGGAATAAGGCTGCTGCTGCCCTGAAAACTGTTGCCTGTAGCCCCACTGTACACAGTGCCCAAGCTGCAGCAGGAGATCTTGGACAGTAAGGAGGCAGGTGATAGCACCCCCACCTCCACACCCCTCTAGAAGCTGCGTAAATCCCTTTGAATGACCCTAGTTGGATTGAAGAAGGTGATGTCAGTGTCAAAGTGAGACCAAACCCTCCACCCTACATTTCAGCAGCAGGCAAGCAGGTCTTTAAGATCTGGAGCCACTCTGAGGAGGCAGAAGACCCCACAGGTGAGGCAAGGGCCCACTGTGGCTGGCCTGTCCCTCCCTGCTCCCCATTCTGCGCCTCCAGGGCTCTGCCTGGCGCCAGCCTGGGATGCCTCTTGTTTTTGTTTGAATTAAAGAAAGATAAGACAAGTTGAGTCAGTCTCATATTCCCCTTTAGTTGCCACCCCCTTCTTCTGGCACCCCCCAGAAAAGAGACCGCCCAAGCAGGAGAAAGGATCTGAGGGAAGCCCCCTGGCCCCCTGGCTTCAGCAGCAAGTCTGTTTTCTGGCATTGTGCAGTTGCTGTCAGCCCTGACCGTGGGGATTTGTGCTCCTGCTTTGGAGAAGCGGGTGGGGTGGGGTGTTCTCAGAATTGCTCGCTCAGTAGCCCCCCAGCCAACCATTTGGTTCTCAGAGCTGGCCTTCCCCCTGAGATGAGTGCTGTCTGTGCATTTCAGGGCTGCTAAGGGGATTAATGAAGCGGAGTGTGTCTCTGCTCCGGGAATGAAGCTGACTGTTGTGGTGGGGCCTGAATCTCAGAGCCGTGTTTGTGAAAAGGAACAGGCCCTCCGCTTCGGGTAGCGGCCCCTCAGGGCTTTGGGCTAGAGCAAAGAGCAAGGGAGTCCGGCTGCACCAGAGAACAGGGATCCCATTCCAGTAGGGGCACAGAACATCACTCAGTCCTTGAACCCCTGAAAGTCCTTTACCTCAGTGTGTCTGTGGTAGCTGCTGAGCCTGGCTGACTGTAAGGCCTCTTTCTAGTCTGTCTCCAAATTCCTAGTGATTTCTCTGACCCACACTCTTGACCACGGGCAGCCAAGCCAAGTGCCGTCTCACTGGATCTGACTCATGGCGACCCTAGGGCAGGAGCTTGGCATTCAGTACCGTGACATTCATTCCTGTGGCAGAAAGTAAGGCTCTGAGGAACCAGTGGCTTGTCCGAGACCATGCAGCAAATGGCACTGTCTGTTTGGAGCCAAGCGCCCCTGGCTCCGCGCCTCCTGCTCTTAATCCTGGGGCCACATCAGTGATTTTCAGACTTCCCCAAGCTTTCTAATCACTTGGCAGCTATAAGAATTATGGATGTCTGGATTCCACTCTAGGGCAATTAAATTTAATCACAGAATCGTAAGATTTTTCTTTTTTAGTTATAAACACACGTGCACGTAAAGCAAAACATTTGCCTTTTCAGTATTTTTACAGGTACAATTCAATGATATTGATTACGTTTGTAGGGCTGTGTAACCATCACCACTATCTGACAGTTTGCCAATTTTTCCATTTCCTTTAACAGAAGCTCTAAGCAATGACTGCTTCTTCCCCCACCTGCCCCCCCTTAGTAACCACTGATGGACTCTTTGCCTTTTTGTGGCTGACTTATGGCACTCAGCATAACTTTTTCAAGGTTCATCCATGTTGTAGCATGTACCATCTGTTCATGTAAAAAAAAAAAAACAACACTATTGTCAAGCTGGATCTGACTCATAGCAACCCTGTACATCAGTTAGAACTGCCCCGTAGAGTTTCCAAGGAGCGCCTGGTGGATTTGAACTGCTGACCTTTTGGTTAGCAGACATAGCACTTATCCCACTATGCTACCATAGCATTATATTCCATTGTGTGTATGTACCAAATTTTGTGTATCCGTTCCTCTGTTGATGGACATTTAGATTGTTTCTATGTTTTGAGTCTTGAGAAGAATGGAGTGGTCAAGCTGCCATCTGAGGGCACAACAACTGGTCCCAACTCAGCAGCAACGGATGCTCACCGAGACCAAAACGACAGCAAGAAATACAACCCAGAAGACAGAGAGACCCACATGAGTGGGTGCCTACATCGACTTGGGACCGGAAGAACCAGATGGTGCCTGGCCACCACCAGTGATAGCTGCGATGGAGCTTGCAAAGTTGAGTCTCACTGACAACACAAGAATAAAAAGGGGTGCACCCTGAGATCTCCACTAAAAGACCACAAATGATGGTCCAGTGGCTTCGGGGTTCCCCTGGGAGCATGGCCCCTGGCCCTGATGCTGCCCTTGCCCATAAATCATAATGAAGTTCCACTCTTCAGACAGGAATGGATTGGACTTGGCGATGCAGAGTGACCATATCTTGGATGCACTTTGTGGTTCTATGCATCTATAGGATATCATCCTGCTGACCTTCGGCTGGAGCAAGGGGAATGGTTGGAGAGGAGGGGAAAGGAGACTGTTGGGAGGATGAGTGTCATGTATGGAGCAGAGAGGAACAGTGTGCTGTCACCGGGCAGGGAGAGCAGTGGAAGCTGCATATAGGTGGGCATGCAAATCTATATGGGAATGTACATTTTCACTCAGTCATAATAAAAAGAAAAAAAAATGAAGCCCTTGGCTGCTAAACAAAGGTTGACAGTTCAAACCCACCAGCCACTCCTTGGGAAAAAGACATGGCAATCTGCTTTCTTAAAGATCTCAGCTTTGGAAACTCTGAGACCAGTTTCACTGTGTCCTGTAAGACTGCTATGAGATGGAATTGACTTGTTGGCAGTGGGTTTGGTTTTTGGTTTGGTGTTGTGGTGTACAAATGTCTGCATTCTACTTTTTAATTCTTTTGGGCAAAGAACAATTGGTGGGTCATATGGTAATTCTGTTTAACTTTATGAGAAACTTCCAGACAGTTCTCCATAGTGACTATACCATTTTACACCAGTAATGCATGAGGGTTCCAATTTCCCCACTTCCTTGCCAGCAATCAGGGTAGGGTTTTTTTAAGAGCTCCCAGGTTGATTCTAGTGTGCAAAGTAATGGACAGTCCTCCTCTTTGACTGTCTTTCAGAACTGCTACAGGCAAGGTAGGGGTTTACCCATCGCTGTGAGTATGAGGGTTGTGTAGACAAATGGCTGGACTGTCGGGGTGTTTACTTCCAGTGTGGGAATGATCTGTTACCTCGTCTAAAAATCCTAGTTCCTCGCTTGAGAAGGCTGTGTCAGGCCTGGTTCTCTTTATGACACGGCTGTGTCTTTGGCTGGAGATGGAACACTGAATAGCCACAGCCGCTCTGCTGTTACAGAGAGTCCAGGGTCCACTTTCAGAGCCAGAGAACTTAAATGGGCTTTATTCTCCACCCTACCCCACCCCCAGTGTGTTAAATCCTCTCGGCTGCCCCGACCTCCTCTTCAAATGCCGGACTCTTGGCTGTAATAAATAATTACATCCTCTATTTGGATTCTGATTCCAGATAGTAGTAATCCAAGAAAATCCAATAATGACACTTGCATTAAGATCCTTCTTCCAGGCTAAGCAGAACATCTGTTTAGACATATTTTTAATCTGCAAATGCTTCCTGTGTTGAGTCCTCGGCAAATTAAATTTCTCACTGGACCGAGGGGGAAGCTGTCACTCAATAACCCATCTCTGGAAATTACACCCAGTCTCTTTTCCAGGTGCACTTAAGATTTTCCCATGTTGACTCAGCTGTGTAAAACCGGCTCTTACAATACTGGATCTCTTGTATATATAGCACAGCTTGTCTAAGAAACACGGGATATCTTAGTATTATTCTCTGGAATATTTCTGTTGTTGTTAGGTGCCATTGAGTTGATCCCAAGTCATAATGACCCTTTGTACAGCAAACAGAACACTGCCTGATCCGGCACCATTCTCACGATCGTTGCTATGCGTGAGCGCCTTGTTGTAGCTGCTATGTTGGTCTATCTTGTTGAGGGTCTTCCTCTAATTTTCGCTGATCCTCTACTTGACCAGTCACGATGTCCTTCTTCAGGACTAGTCCCTCCTGATAACTTGTCCAGAGTGTGTGAAATGGACATAGTCTCACTGTACTTCTTTCAAGACAGATTTATTCTTCTGGTAGTGCATGGTGTATTCAGAATTCTTCACCAAAACCATAATTCAAAGACATCAGTTCCTTGTTAGTCTTCTTCATGGGTTGTCTGACTTTCACATGCATATGTACCACAAAAACACCAAACCCAGTGCCGTCGAGTTGATTCCAACTCACAGTGAGCCTATAGAACAGAGTAGAACTGAGTCATAGAGTTTCCAAGGAGTGCCTGACAGATTTGAACTGCCAACATTTTGGTTAGCAGAGGTAGCATTTAACCACTACACTACCAGGGCTTCTGACATGTGTATGAGGTGATTGAAAATACTGTGGCTTGGGCCAGGCGAACCTTAGTCCTCAAAATGACACCTTTGCTTCTTAACACTTTTAAAGAGGTCTTTTGCAGAAGATTTACCAAGTGCATTATGTTGTCTGATTTCTTGACTGATGCTTTCATGGATGTTGACTATGGATCCAAGTAAAATGAAATCTTTAACAAGTTCCCAATTTTTTTTCCTTCCATTTTTCATGATGTTGCTTATTGGTTCAGTTGTGAAAGATTTTTGTTTTCTTTGTGTTAAGGTGTAATGCATACTGAAGGCTGTGGTCTTTGATTTTTATCAGTAAGCGCCTCAAGTCCTCTTCACCTGCTGACAGGCAAGGTTATGTCGTCTGCCTATTGCAAATTGTTAATGAATCTTCCTCCAATCCTGATGCTTCCTGTGCTATTCAGTATTTTGCCCATAAAATCTTTCAGTATTGCAAATAATAGCTTGAATTTTATCTTCAGTTCTTTCAGCATGAGAAATGCCAAACATACTCTTCTCTTTTGATACCAAACTCCAGGTTTTTGTATGTTTCATTATAATGCTTTACTTGGTCTCTTTGAGCTCCCTGTCTGTTCAGCTCTTTTATGTCATCATTTTTTTCCATTTGCTTAAGAGCAAGTTTTAGAGTCTCTTTGACATCCATTTTGGTCTTTTTCCCCCTTTTCTGACTTTTTAATGAGCTTTTGCTTTTTTTATGAAAATATTTTGCCCATTCTCCAAAGGAGAGTTGGCAGTAGAGAAGAATTAAGAGACTTGTTGAAAACCATTTGGGAAATGAATAACAAACTTCCGCTGGCTACAGTGCCGCCTGTGATTACTTAAGATACTGTGACTTTCAGGATGTAAACCTTAAGGGCTTCACCACTGCCAGTGTTTGGGAGACTTCCGCCACATAATTGTTTGTTTGGGCCATTGGGCTGTTTATTTTTAGAGTAACTCATCTATTCTTTAATTAATTCATTCAAAATGCAAAAATACTGAATGCATACCCCTAGCCAGGTGCTGTGCTGTGAGGGTGGAAAGTTGAGTGATGTACAGGCCATTCACAGTTCCTCCCTCTGTGGTGGCTTCTAGTCTACTGGGGCAATTCACACTTGAAATCTGGAAGCACTTTATTGTCTAAGGCTGGGATAACAAATTAGAGTATGTGTGGAGGCCAGGCAGGTTATCTAAATTGGTGAAATAGGCTGGATGGGACATTGTGAAATAGGAGAGAGATTACAGCAAATGGAAGAGCACATGCCATGAATGTGGGGAGCAGGTGTTCTTTAAGTCCAGTGAATTGTACTGTGAAAGATGATGGCCCAACTATTGCCAGATTTTTCTATTTTTAAAGAGAAACTTGAGAGTCTGAATTCTTGTGTAAAATTTCTCTTTTTTTTTTTTTTTGAGTTGGTTTCTAAAGAGACATTTTCTTTAAAAAAAACACAGTAGGGGCCAAAATTGTCCAGGCCAAGTAAAACACATCTGTGGCCTGGATGCATCCTGAGGGCTGCAAGTGTATAACTTCTGTTCTAGAGATGCTAGTAGTAAAATAATTATTTTCAAATTTTCAAATGTTATTACACACTGACTTTCTGGTTTTGGCAATATGACCAACTGCAATAGTCCAGACCCCTTATGAAAACATAAAGATGCTCGGGGTAGGCTGGGGAACTCCACTTAGCACGACCACCCCGCCCCCATTAAAAAGACAGAGTCAAGCTCAAAGAAGGTAAATCACTGTTTAGATTTAATTGTGTTCCCCCCAAAATGTGTGTGCTGGTTTGGCTGGCCATGATTCCTGGCATTGTGTGATGTTCCTCCGTGTTGTAAATCCTGAGTCTATGATGTTAATGAGGGTGGATGGGTAGCAGCTGTGTTGGTGGATTGGGACTCAATGTGTATTAAGATTGCTTCGTGCCTTGAGCAGTCTCTTAAGATATAAAGGAAAGAAGCTAGCGGAGAGATTTGGGGGACCTCATACCATCAAGAGAGAAAGCAGTACCAGGAGTTGAGTGCGTCCTTTGGAAAGGAGCAGGGACCCTGGGTCCAAGGAGTTTCCAGTCCAGGGGGTACTGGTAACAAGAACCTTCCTCCTGGGCCACCAGAGAACACCTTCCCCTGGAGCTGACACCTTGCATTTGGACTTCAGCTTGCTGGACTGTGACAAAATGAAATTTCTCTTTTTAAAGCCATCTGCTGGTGATTTTCCTGTTAAAAACAGCACTGGATGACTAAGATAATCACTAGGATAGGAGAGAACAGGGAATAGAAGTCCAAAAAAGTACACTTCAGGTGGTGCCACAGCTTCGTGGGGGCATTGGACTTGGATTGGGCTTCGAAAACCTAAAGGCTGGTGTTTTGATACCTGTGTAATGCCCTGTGGGTATGGAAAGTGAAGCCTTGGTCTATGTGAGGCAGGACAAAGGAACTGAGATCTTATTTAAAATGAATGCTGTCAAAGGGCTTTCTACTTATTAAAAAAAAAAAATCTAGTAAAATTTCATCCAATGACTCAGAGAAGTGACAAGAAATTTTTCTGCCTTACCTGGGCTGTGGATGAGGGTTGAAGGCCTCCATTGAGGAAATGAATCCCAAAGCGTCTTCCTCATGCAAGTATGAGTTTTCAATTTACACTTTTTTTTTATATGAAGACCCTCAAAGGGGGCATTCTTGTTGTGGGTTTTCTGAGTTAAAAAATGATGACAGAAAAGAGAAGGCAAAAGAGGAATAACCAGAGAGGCGACATGGCACCCTGTGGTGGGAAGGCTGATTAATGCACACCTGAGTGACAATGCCCACTGATAGACAGACTGACTGTAGTGTGCTTGGAAGACACTGAAAATTGAAAAATGAGATCTGGAACTTGTAAATCTCAACTAAACCTGGGAGGGAGAAGAGCTACCACAGAGAGGGAAAGGAAATGGTAAGCAAAGCCCAAAGGCTCTGCTTATCAAAAATTTTCTTGCAGAAAACACTGGGGAAAACTGGCAAAGTTAGCACTCTCAAGAATTACAGTGCTCCAACAACAACAACAAAGAACACAAAGCACACAAAGAACAGAGAAACAATGGCCCATGGAAATGAACTTGACAAAGGGATTGATAATGCCTCTAAGGATGACCAAATAATGTTTTTTTAAAAAAAGGAAGACTATAATACAACAACGTTAAAAACAATTCAAGAACTAATGGAAAATGTAGATAAAGAGGTAAAAGAAGTAAGGAAAACAATGCAAGAACAAAATGAAGATCTAAATAGATACTGCAACTGAAAGGGACAATAACCAGAAGGAGAAGCACAGTAGAAGGATTTATCAACAAATTTAATCAAGCACAAGTAAAAAAATCATCAAATTATAGGATGAGATAGTTAAAATTACAGACACTGAAGAGCAACAAGAATGGAGGCCCAGGAAGGCTGAACACAGTTTGATGGAATAATGGGGCAATAAGACCTAATAGATGCAACATGGGAATTCTAGAAGGAGAAGAGAGAAAGAGACAGAGAGGATATTTGTAGTAATAACAACAGAGCTTTTCCGCAGTGTGAAGAAGGACATGAATCCACAAATCCAAGAAGCTCAAAGAGCCCACAAATCAGAGTTAAAAACAACAACAACAAAAACAAACAGCAATTGTCATCTAGTCAACTGTAGTTAGGCTCTCAAGAATTAAAGGTAGTGAGAGAACCCTGAAAACAAAGAAAAACAAAACAAAGGATATCCAATAAATTTATGTGCTAACTTTTACTCAGAAACATTAGAAGCTAGAAGGCAATGGAATGATGTAGTTAAAGTCCTGGGTGGGGAAGAACTGTCAACTAGGAATATTACACCCAATGAAACTATTCTGCCAGAGTGAGGATGAAATTAAAACATTGCCAAACAGAAGCTGAAAGAGTTCATACCCACAGATGAGCCCTACAAAAAACACTGTTGGGAGTTATGTAGATGGAAAAGCACTAGAAAGTTATTCAAAGCTACACATTTAAAACAAAAAAGATCTCTAGAGAGAGGGGGCGAGGCCAAGATGGCAGACTACACACACATCTCCTAAATTCCCTCTGACAACTAAGGCCCAACTTAATAACTGAACAGAGCACTCTGGACACCCTGGAAGCCCTAGGATATGGCATAGGGTTGTCAGATTGGACTACATATCACTGAACGGGAAACTACTTCTCTCTGATGAGGCAGTGCACACTGAGCCCCACTCCTGCTGACTCACTGCTCAAGTGGACTGCAAGTACTGACGCTATCTTTGTTATCTGGGAGGTGGGGGGTGGGCCTGAGCTGGCAGATACACTGAACTGCAGTGCTAAAGTAAACAGTGTATAGTGCAGCACAGAGACAGTACATGGGATAGCCACATTTTGAAAGCCTGGCTGCTGGCTGAGGGCACCACTGTACCTCCACCCTCTCTTTTCTGAGTTCTGCTATAGATTCTGCTGCTTCGTGGTGGGAAGGGCAGCTCGGCCAGTATGCTATCTTGGTCAACTGGAAGCTAGAGTTACCCAATTGGAGGCCTCATTGGGGACTAATTGCCAAGCTGAGAAGAAGTGCCCATCCAGAAAGTGCTTTTCCAGCAGAGAGGCTGTGTAGGACAGTGTTATTTTATAGGAGTAGCCAGGGTGAGGGTGGCAGCAAGGCTGTAACCCCTCCCTAATTGAACTGCATCATGCTATCTGGGGATGGCTGAAGAGGTGCTTCCATTGTAGCTGGGAAGTACAGCCTGCCACATCTGATGGCCTGACTGATTTTGTCCAGCTGTTGGTCAGCTCCCAGCTTCTTAAAATAAGACTGCCTGGAAAAATAACTGCTGAGCTTCCTGGCAGCATCTCTTCCAGCCTTTACTGGCCCATATCATAGGGTCAGTTGATGGCCCCCCTAGTGACTCCATAAGTAGGGAGCCATCTTTGCCAGCCAGGAGGTAGAAACTGCCACCCCAGGGAGTCCACTAGGTCCAGTCACTAGAATACACAGATAGGGCTGGTGACCAACTCCCTTGTCAGGGCTACATCTCAGCTCCTGTTGAGGTAATACCAGAAAAACTAAATAGCCTCTGGATGGCCCAAAGGCAGCAAACCATTCCTAACCATTTAAAGAAATAGTCTACCATGGCTCTGCAAAACTCCAAAAATAGTGTCTGGGGTCTTAAAAGCTAACTAGCACCATATGAGGTACAGGTACACCAAATGGTCCCAACTCATCTGGAACATCTGACAACCAAGAACAACAAAGACGTGAGGGAAAAAGAGTCCAGGAGACAGAATGACCTGTGTGAATAGGTGACTGTATCAACATGTGACCAGAAGAACCAGATGGTACCTGGCCACTACCAAAGACAGCTGTGATGGGACACACAATGTTGAGTCCCAGTGGCAACATGAGAGAAAGAGGGGTGCACCTCCAGACCTCCACTAAAAGATTACAGTTGATGATCTGGCATCCTGGGGGTTCCTGTGAGAGCACAGCCCATAGACCTGCTGCTACCCCTGACCAGAAAACATTACTGAGGTCAACTCTTTGCACAGAAGTGGACTGGACTTGGGGTTACAATGTGGCCTTACAGGGTGTGTACTTTATGGTTCTATGTGCCTATAGGAAGCTGTCCTACTGGCCTCTTACTAGAAGGGAAAGGAGGAGACAAGAGATTATTAAAAGGCTGTGAGTTACATAGAACAAAAAGGAGAGTGCTGTCACTTGGCAAGGAGAGCAGAAGGAGCTGCAGATAGGTGGGCATGCAAATTTAATTTGGATTGTATACATTCACTTAATCAAAATGAATAATAATAATAAAATAACCCACCACCCACCCACCCAAAAAAAAACCCCAAAATAAAGAAGTAAAAAACTTCCCAGATACAGAAGCCTATTGGAGGTCAAGTACAAAGTAATTATAAATAGAACCCTCCTAGGGATTAAATGAAATGCAGCACAGCAAAATGAAAAATTAAGCAAGCTATTTGAACTGATGGACCAACAATGATCTGAAATACAGAAGGTCAATAACAAAATTACAGAATTACATGATTCAATCCAAAGCCAAAAGAGCAGACCTGAGGAGATAAAAGTCAGGCTTAGTGACCCTAAGGATAGAGCAACTGACACCAGCATTTATGAGGAGAAATGAGAGAAAAGAAATAAGAAAAATGAAGAAGCGTTAAGAAACATGTAGGACTCAAAAGGAATAATCTATGATTAATTGGAGTTCCTGAACAGTGAGAGATAGCTGAAAACACAGAGTATTGTTGCTGAGTTGCTGACAGAAAACTTCCCTGAAATTATGAATGAAGAGAACATAGATACCCAAGAACGTGTTGAATGCCACAGAAACCAAACCCCAAAAGAAAAACACCTAGACGTATTAAAAACCCACTGCCGTTGAGTCAGGTCTGACTCATAGAAACCTTAGAGGTCAGCATAGAACTACCCTATAGAGTTTCCAAGGAGAACCTGATGGATTTGAACTGCCAACTGAATGAAGAGGCTCAGTGTGACCATAAGGTATGTGCACTTCCTGGTTCTATGCATCTATAGGATACTGCCCTACTGGCATCTTACTAGAAGGGAGATGAGAGGGTGGAAAGGAGGAGACAGGAGATTGTTAAGAGGATATGACATATATAGAATGAAAAGGAGGAGTGTGCTGTCACCAGGCAAGGAGAGCAGAAAAAGCTGCAATAGGCAGGCTTGCAAATTTAATTTGGATTGTATACTTTCACTCAATCACAATAAAATCTTTTTTTATAAAAAGGTCTCTAATAAAGGAAAATACATAGACAAGTATTGAGGCTAGTAATAACGCATTTATGCTTGCTAACTCTAGATGTTTTGTCTTCAGGTCTTCAATAACAGATATATAAAAGGCAAGGATAAAATTATGTTACAGGTCTCATGAAATATAAAGATGTAATCTGTGATAGCAGTAGTTAAGTCGGGGGAGGGAGCAGAATAGTATAGATACAGAATTTCTTATATGTTACTTCAGTTGGTACCAACTTACCATAAAATATACATATAAGGTCTTTTAATATTCAAGGTAACTACTAGGAAAATCTATTTAAAAATGTATTTAAAAGGAAAGGAGAAGGGAATCAAAAAGATCCATTGAAAGAAACCAACAAAACACAAACACAAGCAGCACTAACAGACAAAGACAAAGAATGCTTAAGCCACAAACAATAATAAAATGGCAGAAAGAAGTCACTTCTTATCAGTGATTGCAGCGAGTGTAAATGGATGCTAGTCAAAAGGCAGAGAGTGGCAGAATGGGTAAAAACAAAAGCATGATCTAACTATACACTGTTTACAAGAGACATGCAATAAACCCAAGGACAGGATAGGCTGGAAGTGAAAGGATGGAAAAATATCCCAGGCAAAATAGTAACCAAAAGAGAGCTGAGATGACAATCTTAATATCAGATGAAGTAGACTTTAAAAGACTAAATCTGTCAGAGAGATGAAAATGGACATTGTGTAGTGATTAAAAAAAAGATCAATTAATCAAGAAGATTTAACAATCATAAATATGTATGTGGCCAGCATCAGGACCCAATTATGTAAAGCAAATACTGATATAATGGAAGGGAGAATCAATATTAAAGTAATAGTTGAAGACTTCAATACATTGCTTCTAATATTGGACAGAACATCTAGAAAGAACATCAATAAGGAAACAGAAGACCTGAATGATAGTATAAATGAACTAGACTTAATAGTCATGTGAGGTCTGACAATTAAGTCCACTAACTCATCCTGGAAAAAGTGCCACAAACCTCATTGTTGATTATCACTATGGTCACCTTTGAAGTACTCCCCTCGGGAAGCTATGGACTGATGCCACCAGTTCACCCTTCAATGTGTATATGTATATATGTGTAGTCCACCCTTCAAAGCAATTTTGGAACTGTTTTTCTGGAATGGCCATCAGAGCTGTCATTGTATTACCCTTGATGTCCTGAATGTCATCAAAATGTCTCCCTTTCAATATTTCTTTTATCTTCAGGTAAAAAAACAGTCATTAGGGGTCAGGTTACGTGTGTAGGTAGTGTGTTTTAATACAGTTGTTTGTTTACTGGCTAAAAACACCTTCATAGATAGTGCTGTGTGAGCTGGTACATTGCTGTGGTGCAAGAGCCATCAGTTGTTGGTGAAAAGTTCAGGACATTTTTGTCTTGTTCATGCAGCCGTTTCAGCTCTTCTAAATAGTAAATTTGGTTAACTATCCAGTTGGTACAAATTCATAATGAACAATCCCTCTGATATCAAAAAAGGTTGGCAACATCATTTTGACTCTTGATTTGGACTGATGGAAAGTTTTTGGTCATAGAGAATTGGCTGACTTCCACTGTGCACTTTGACGCTTTGTTGTAGGGTTATATTGGTACATCCATTTTTCATCACCAGTGATAACATGGCCCAGGACATCATTTTGGCTCTCCGAAAAATCTTGGCAGACGTGGACTCTCCTTTGCTTTTGTTCATTGGTCAGCTCCTTCAGGATCATTTTTGCGCTTGCTTTTTTCACGCTGAGATTTTCAGTTAAGATTTTCTGTTTATCTATTGATGTTTATGTTTACTTGATCTGTTATGCTTCTCAGCTAGCCAACACTTTGACACATAATTTGACAATTTTTTGCAATGTTTTCATCAGTTCTGTTCCTTACTGGCTGCCCTGATCTCTCTCATCAGTGATCCTTTTTTTCTTCTCAGGAAAAAGTTTAACCCACTGCCATTTTCTTCATGGCATTATCCCCATAAACTTGGATTAACGTGTCCCTGATTTCACTTCAATTCATACCAAGTTTAACAGGAAATTTAATGTTTATTCATTGCTCTAATTCAAGCTCCAACATTCGCTTGATGTCACACAAAATCTTGCAACAACGATAATGTATGCTGCTCAGCAAGACACCACAATGCCTTGACATGAACACAGCTGTGAGACACTGATATACCAACGTTATGAAACCTTACTAAGTTGTTTGTACAGTGCTGTCAGCATAAGTGCATGGTGGCAAGTTCATGAACTTAATTGTCAGACTGTGTATATAGAACACCCCACCCCACAACAGCACAATATACATTTTACTCCAGTGCACATGGATCATTTTCCAAGACAGATCACATTTTGGTCATTAAGCAAGTCTTGATAAATTTAAAAAGACTGAAATCATATAAAGCAGTTTTTCTGACCAAAACAGAGTAAAACTCGAAATCAGTATCAGAATAAATAAATAAACAAAATAGCAACCAAAAAGAAAACACTGAAAAATACACAATCATATGGAAATTAAACAACACCATATTAAACTACCACAAGAGAAGTCACTAATCACTTAGAGTCAAAAGAAAATGAAAACACATTACATCTAAACTTATGGGAGGCAGCAAAGGCAGTACTCATGGGGAAATTTATAGCAGTGAGTACCTACATAAGAAAAGAAGATCTCAAAATAACAGTGTAATGAGGTAAGTCCAGGAACTAGAAAGAGAAGAACAAACTAAGCTTGCACCTGCTGGAAGAAAGGAAATAACAAAGACCAGAGCAGAAATAAAGTGAAGACAAGAAAAATATAGGGAGAATTAAAATAACAACAAGATTTGGTTCTTTGAAAATTTGGCAAACCTTTAGCTAGACTGACAAAGAAAAGTTACAAATAACCAAAATGAAAATGGTACAATATAACTGACCTGATAGAAATAAATCAAATTATGACAGAATATGTGGAACAACTATTTGGCAACAAACTAGATAACCTAGGTGAAGTGGACAAGTTCTGGGAAGCACGCAACCCACCAGACTCACTCAGGAGGAAATAAGAAGTTTCAACAGATCCATAACAAATGAAAAGACTGAAC
This sequence comes from Heterohyrax brucei, assembly GCA_028571685.1. NCBI lineage: Eukaryota > Metazoa > Chordata > Mammalia > Hyracoidea > Procaviidae > Heterohyrax > Heterohyrax brucei. The sequence goes on from CM053154.1 coordinate 35,969,700, forward strand.
CAGTGATTAAAAAAAAAAAACTACCAATGGTAACAAGAAAAAGTCCTGAACCAGATGCCTTCACTGTGGAATTCTACCAAATACTTAGAGAAGTGCCACTAATACTGTTTGAATTCTTCCAAATGGTAGTAGAGGAAGGAGTGCTCTCTAATTCATTCTATGAATCAAACATAGCCCTGATACTCAAATCAGGTAAAGATATCAGAAGAAAAGAAAATACAGACCAATATTTCTCATGAATATAGATTTAAAAAATCCTCAACAAAATACTGGCAATCAAAATCCAACAGCATATTAAAAGAGTCAGACACCACAATCACTTGGAGTTTACTCCAGGAATGCAAAGATGGTTCAATATTACAAAGTCAGTCAATGTAATAAACATCAATAAAACAAAGGAAAAGAAACACATGATCATTTCTATGGATGCAGGAAAATGCTTGATGAAATCCAACACTTTCTTGATGAAAACCCTAATAAAGGTTGAAATAGAAGGGAAATTCCTCACTATGATTCAGTATATATATGAAAAGCCAACAAGCAACAATCTAAAGAAGCAGTTTTGAGAGCTTCTCTTTGAAACTAAGAATAAGACAAGGGTGCCCACTGTCACTAGTTCTATTCAGTATTGTATTAGAAGTCCTAACTATAACAATAACATAAGAAAAAAACATAGGTGTCTAGGTTAGAAAAGAAGGAGAAATATGTCTACTTGTGGATGGTATATACGATCCTATATGTAGGATCGTATATGAATTAGAGAGCACTCCTTCCTCTGCTACCATTTGGAAGAATTCAAACAGTATTAGTGGCACTTCTCTAAGTATTTGGTAGAATTCCGCAGTGAAGGCATCTGGTTCAGGACTTTTTCTTGTTACCATTGGTAGTTTTTTTTTTTTTTTTTTAATCACTGGTTCAGTCTTTTCATTTGTTATGGATCTGTTGAAACTTCTTATTTCCACCTGAGTGAGTCTGGTGGGTTGTGTGCTTCCCAGAATTTGTCCACTTCACCTAGGTTATCTAGTTTGTTGCCAAACCCAGGTGGCATAGCGGTTGTACGCTAAGTCTGCTAACCAAAAGGTTAGCAATTCGAATCCACAGATACTCTTTGGAAACTCTATGGGGAGGTTCTACACTGCCCTACAGGGTTGCTGTGAGTGGTAATCAACTTGATGGCACTGGTTTTTTTTTTTTTTTTTGTATATATAGAAAGAAATCCCTGGTTGTATAGTGGTTAAGTCCTGTAGCTGCTAACCAAAGGGTCAAAAGTTCAAATCCACCAGGTGCTCCTTAGAAACTCCATGGGACAGTTCTACCCTGTCCTATAGGGTTGCTATAAGTCGGAATTGCCTTGACGGCAGTGAGTTTGGTTTTTTATATATATATTTGTATACTTAAACACACATATACATATATATGCATATATGGTATATGCCAAAGCCAAGTGCTGTCGAGTTGGATCCGACTCATATACATGCATATATTGACAGCAATAACAATAATCAGCTGTACAACCCTATCCTCAATCAATTCAAGTTTTCCATCACTTTTAACTCCTTTTTTCCTCCTCCCTCCTGTCCCTGATGACCACTATTAAACTTTGGTCACTATATATCAACTTTTTCTTGTCCTGTGTGTGTGTTTATGTGTATATATATATTTATATAAAATTCCAAAGAGACCACAAGAAAACTTCTAGAACTAATAGAGGAATTTAGCCAAGTTTCAGGGTACAAAGTCAACAGGCAAAAATCAGTTTTCTATACACCAGCAATGAGAAATCTGAAATGGGAATTAGGGAAACAATTCTACTTAAGGTAACATCTAAGAGAATAAAATCCTTAGGAATAAATTTAACAAGGAACATGGAGGACTAATACAATGAAAACTATGAAACACTGCTGAAGACATTAAAAAGATAGTACAGCCATTGTGGATGGCAGCTCCTGAAAAAACTAAAAATAGAACTACTATAAAACCCAGCAATTCCACTCCTAAAGATTTAAAGCAGACACTCAGAGACTTGTACACCAGTGTTCACTGCAGCGTTATTCACAGTAACCAGAAGGCGGAAACAACTTAACTGCCCGCAAACAGGTGAATGAATAAGGAAAATGTGGTACATATATACAATGGCATGCTGCTCAGCCAGTGGGAGAAATGAAGTGTCGATGTGTGCTACTGTGTGGATGGAGCTTCAAGACATTATGCTGATCAAAATAGGCCAATCGCAAAAGGTCAAATACTTTATCACCTCATTTATATAAAAAGACAAGAAATGGCAGATGTATAGAGACCAAAGTTTAACAGTGGTTGTCAGGGACAGGAGGGAGGAGGAAAAGAAGATACTGGTTAAAAAATTTTAATTGATTTTTAACCACTATGCCACCAAGGTTTCCATGACTGTGTTAGAGGAATGCAAATCAAAACTGCATGGGATACCATTTTACACTCACTGGGATGGCTATGATAGTAGTGATAATAATAATAAACAGACAATAACAATGATTAGTGAGGATGTGGAGAAACTGGAACCTTTGTGCGTTGCTGATGGGAGTGCAGAATGGTGCAGCCACCTTGGAAAACAGTTCCACAGCTCCTCAAATATTAAATGCAGAGTTACCATATGACCCATTAGTTCTATTCCTAGGTACCCATATTTTTATGCAAGTAACACATGCCTTCTATATTTGTTTGCCAACCACAACCCTCCAAGTATTTTTGTAAGTGCTCTAGCTAATTTTTTTACAGTAACATATTAAAAAAAAAAGGCAGAGAGGCAGTCCATAGGAAAATACTCTGTGTGGGGATAGCATGGTTGCCAGACAAACATAGAAGGCATGCATTGTTATTGACTTAAAAATCTGGTACATACTCAAGAGAATTAAAAACGTGTGTCCACGTGAAAACCTGTATGCAGATGTTCACAGCAGCATCATTTTTTACAGACAAAAAATGGAAACAAACCAAATGTTCATCAAATGATGAATGAATAAACAAAATGTAAAGTATCCTTGTAATGGAATATTGTTGCTATTACTGCATGCTATTAAATTGACTCTGACTCCTAGTGACCCTTAATGACAGAATAGAACAGCCCCGTAGGGTTTCCTAGGCTGTAATCTTCATGGGAACAGAGTGTCAGGTCTTTTCTGAGTGTCTTGTGATTTGAACCACCGACCTTTCAGTTAGCAGCTGAGTGTGTAGCCATTGAGATGCATTTCTTCATCTCTTTTTATGACTAAATAATTATGAAGTTGTGTAATAAATAAATAAATATTATTAATTTACGTAGTTAATAGTTATTAAATAAGTAATTATTTAGCCATAAAAAGAAATGAAAGACTGAGTCATGCCACAACATAGATGAGCCTTGAGAACATTATGCTAAGTAAAAGAAGCTAGACAATAAAGGCCTCATAGGACATGATTCCATTAATATGAAATATCCGGAACAAGCAAATCCGTAAAGACACAGGTAGATTAGTAGTTTCCGGGGAAGGTCGGGAGAAGGAACTGAGAATGACTGCTGACAGGTACAGGGTTTCTTTTCGGGATGATGGAAATGTTCTGAAATTTGATAGGGTGAAGACTTTACAACTTTGACTTTGTGAATATACTAAGGCCACAGAACTGTACACTTTAGAAGGATTAATGGTCTGAAATATTAGCTACATCTCAATAAAAAAATGGCAAAAGGAAATGGTTAGAAAAGAAACACAGTAGTATCCACGATAGTAGAAAAAAGTAATAAAATAAATGAAATAATGATAAAGAATTGACAAAACAAAAGCTGATTCTATGTGAAAAAAAATAAAACGATTAAAGAGAAAATGCTTCAAGTGATAATAACGAGTGATTCTAAGCAAGTAGACTAAAAACAAAACCTTAGAGTCTTCGGTGGTAATAAAATGAGTTGTAGATTCAATTATTTGATGGTCGCGGGCTGAGGAATTCTGTCCTGTCTGTCTTTGCTATCTCCTAACCCGGAGGCTCAGAATCATAAATGAACATGCACTGGTTTCCCACCTTCAGCTTGTAAAAGATCCAGGTGGTGGAAATAATTTTTCTAGTGGTTTATTTTGCAGAGGGAGTCCCTGGCTGGTGCAAATGGTTCTGGTTGGTGCAACTGAAAGGTTGGAGGTTCAAGTCCACCCAGAGACATCTCACAAACAAAGAAACACACACAAAACAATGAACCACGTTGTCTACTTCAGAAAAACCAGTAACTGAGAAAGCACAATTTTACTCTGACACACATAGGATTGCCAGGTGTCAAGTGTCAACTTGATGGCGGCTGATTATCTTGCAAAAAAAATTATTTTCCCAGCATTATACTGGACTATTTTCTTGTCCCATAAGCCAAGTTATTTGAAAAATTTGCAACATTGATGGTATTTGTCCAAGTCAGGGGATTGACTGCCTTGATACCCACATGCTAGTACCTCTGAGAGGAAAGCATGGGCCTAACTTGTCTCCAGTTTAGTTCAGAGAGCTGTGAGTTGTCTGGGCACACTGGTTCTGTGACCCACAGGCTGCTGTTGGCCTCTTCGGGCCTCTTCCAATGCCCCAAACAAACCAGAAGTCCTCCTGTTATAGACCTTACACACTTCTTCTTCCCTTACCTAGAAAACTACCACACATGGACTCGAAACCCCTGACCGGATCCAGTGCCTCTTTTTAGAACACTTGTTTTAAACACCCTTCTGCTACTCTGAATGAAACTTGTGGGTAATACAACCTGAACTGTAACACACAAAAGGAATAAAAGGGCAAAGTAGATGGAACTATGTCTCTCTTTCAGATGGCAGGGAGAATGCCACACTAACACCAAGCCCTGAGACCCTGAAGGCTGGAGCTGTGACCGTCTCTCACCGGGTCCGAAGAGCTACAACGTCGAGGACAGAGAGGATCTGGCCTGGAGGGGTCATCCCTTATGTCATCGGAGGGAACTTCACTGGTCAGTTGCCTCAGATGAGGCCTGCTTTGGGGCTTGGTGGTTTGCCTCTACAGGGTAAGAGAGCCCTCCTAGGCAGGACTCAGATGGATTTGGGCAGATATGTGGGCCGTAGGTGTTCTGCAGGCTGGTGCTCCATTGTACCTATGGGGCCTGGTCCACTAGGCCTAGGGAAACTGCAGTTTCTTCTGGGGTCTCATCCTCAAAGATGGCTACTTAGTTCCTTAGGTTTCATGAAGAGAGTGATGCATTACTCTAGTCTTGAAAGACAGGCCACATTTGCACAATGGATAAGAAAGGACGAGCCTGAACAGCTACACGTGACAGTGAAACTGTTCTTTGCCTAGATGAACACCGTAGACTTAGTGGTCTCCTGTCACCACCTATCCAGGCAGCCCTCTACACAGTGATCCAAGTGGGCTAATAGATACAGTGGGACTGCTGGGTCCAAATCTAAGACTTGTAGTACACCTTGGGATGAGTTACTTAACCCTCTGTGCCTCAGTTTCCTCATCTGTAATGCTAATTCTTTCTATCCTTCATGGTATTTGAAGGAGCCCTGGTGGTACAATGGAAACCAGGGTGGCATCGTGGGTTAAGTGCTACATCTGTTAAGCAAAAAGGTCAGCAGTTCAAATCCTCCAGGCATTCGTTGGAAACTCTGTGGGGCAGTTCAGCCCTGACCTCTAGGGTTGCTTCGACCTGACTTGACAGCAGTGGTTTTTTTTCGTGGTGTAGTGTTTAAGCCCTAGCCTGCCAACTGAGTCTTGGTGATTTGAACCTTGATGGCATAGTGGTTAGGAGTGTGGCTGCTAACTAAAAGGTTGGCAGTTGGAATCCACCAGGTGCTCTAATGAAAACCCAGTGAGGCAGATCTGCTCTGCCCTCTAGGGTCGCTGTGAGTCAGGATGGACTCGATGGCAACAGGTTCAGTTTGGATGGGTAGTGATGCCTCAGGAGAAAGACCTGGTGAACTATTTCTGTAAAAATTACAGCCTAGAAAAACAGGTGTGGGAGGTGGGTGGGCAGTTCTACTTTGTCACATAGGGTCATTATTAGTCAAAATGGACTTGATGGCACTGAACAACAACAAAGTTTATTTTGAGAATCAAATGAGTTAATGTAGATGACACATGTAAAATAGCACCTGTTGTTACAGTTGTTGTTAAGTGCCATCAAGTTGGTTCCGACTCACAGTGACCTGATGTACAACAGAACGAAATACTTCCCGGTCCTGCACCATCCTCCCAATCATTGGTCTGCCTGGTATATAGTAATTTGTAATTATTTGCTACTAGTATTATTATCTTCAAAATATGTAAATCATCAAGTGGCTGACCACTTGCCGCCAGAATGAAACTGAGACTCGTGACTGGGCCCCTGGCAACCGTCGCCTCCCTCTTGCCTGGACTTTGACCCTCTCTCCCCCTCAGTCCCTGCTGTCAAGCAGCACCAGGCCTCTTGTCCGTTCCGGAACATGTACTCCTCACTGCCGCCTCCTTGAGACCCTTGCAGTTGCTCTTCTGTCTGCCTAGAATATTCTTTTCCCAGGTCTTTCCTTGGCTGTCTGCTTCTTATTGTTCAAGCCTCGGCTTAAGTAACGTGTCCACAGAACAGAGTTCTTTGCTCCCCTCTACCTCCACCAGCTGTTTTTTTCCCAGCACCTGGTTTCCTGATCTTGACAGCATGCACCCTTCACTGAAATTGTTTTACTTCTATTTCTGATTTGCTTGTTTTCTCTCTCCACTCAGTTTGTGTGTGAATAGAGGTACTTTTTCCTTCTAGTTTTCACTCTTGTACCTCCAACATCTAGAACAGGGCCTGGCACATAGTAGGCTCTCAACAAACATGCCCAGAGCAGGCCTGAAGCCAATATTAGTTAAATGCTGGAGTCAAATGCCACCGTGAGCTACCTTTTCCAGGCTCTGGTTCTGACAGTGTTGATAAATTCTTTATTTCTCTGTGGCTCTGTGATTTCTTCTATGAAAGGTGGTTGATGAAGCAGATACTGTCCTGACTTGCCAAAGCTATTGAAAGCCACTGATGAGTAAGACAGGAGGTGAACTGTGAAGACTTGACAAGGGGGTCCTGCAACACAGGTGTTGGAAGAGGGCATGGGGGTCCTCCCAGCCATGCCCACGCCTCTGTGTCTTCTCTTCCTGGTAGCACTTGTGCAATTCCTTGTCACTCCAGTATCAACCAAGGGCCTCCTAGTGCCAGACAGTCAGTTGAGTGCTGCTGATAAAGAGATAACTAAGACTTTGCCCTGCCTTCCAAAAGCTCCCAGTCCTAATAGGATAAAAAGATGTATGCACCAAGAATTGAAACGCAGAAATTAGAAACATTCACTAGCTTTTACTCTTTGATGCCTTACCTGTGTTCTCTTAGCATCTGTGTGCTTTTCTGACCATATATTTGTATTAGATTTATACTGGTTTTATCAAACCTGCTAATTATATATATAGAATTTTGTTCACGTAGAGATTTTATATCAGCCTGTAATTGATAGGATTGCTGTTTGATGAGAGATTGAGCTATGAATGATTTCAAACAAAAACCTCAAGATGTAACATAAAAAAATTGACAGCTAATTTAGTCTTTATTCTACATCCTTTTTTTTTTTTTAAGAAAAAAACAAACAACAATATGATATCACACCTGTATCTTCTAGACTATGAAGAGAGCTTCTTTCAGTATTTTCCTGGCTGCATAGTTTTTCTAGAATTCTAATCTTCCCCTTCAACTCCCTTATACTTCCAAAACAACTACTTTTCTAGATCCTACCCTTGGCCTCTGTAATCTCTGGTAGCACAGTAGTTAAGTGCTACGTCTGCTAACCAAAAGGTTGGCAGTTCGGGTCTGCCAGGTGCTCCTTGAAAAGTCTATGGGGCAGTTCTACTCTGTCCTATAGAGTTTCTGTGAGTCAGAATTGACTCGATGGCACTGGGTTTGTTTTTTTTTCACCCATGATCTTTAGTGAACACCAAAGTAGAATTCTTCCTGCCAGCTCGATAGATTTGAAAGGGATGCTTACTGATGTGTAACTATCATTCTGAAGTTTACAACTACTTGGTTTCTGCTCCCAGACAATTTGTTTGATTCAAGACATTTCTAATCAAGGTACTATGGAGATGAGTTTGGAGAAAGTATGAAATTAACCAGTTTTGAAGGCATGGTGGAAAATTAGGCTCAACACTTTTCTAGAAAACACAGAAACCTCATGTGAGGTACCGGATGTATGTGAATTTTAGAGCCCATGGGAGCATCCTGTAGGTACAAAATAAAATGAGAACTGGCAAGAAGTGCTGGGGAGATGACTGCCTCATACTTCAAAAGCCTATAATTTCGAAACTGAAAAATCTAGATAGGCTTTTATTTATTTGTTTGCTTGCTTACTTATTTATTTAGAAATACTTTGAATACAAAAGAAAAATTGAGAAGCCCAGGATATTTTGAAAATCTATGTTTTCCCTCCTGCTCAATCCATAAATATCTTGGCTTCCACCCTTTGGCAATTCAGGAAAGTTATGTGGTTAAAGCGCTCAAATGCTAGCCAAAAGTTGGAGGATTCAAACCTAGAAGCAGGAGAAAAACCTGGTGATCTGCTTCTGTAAAGATTATAGCCAAGAAAATCCTAAGGGCGGTTCTACTCTGTCACACGGGGTCACTATGAATCAGAATTGACCTGACGGCACCTGATAACAACACACTGTGTTCTTAGTGGGAAACATCCTTATTCCTGATGCATCACTTGTCTGAGCTATCAGAACACGGTTTTTCGTTCATCAGAGCAAACATTGTTTTAACCACAAACCTTAAAGCAGCTAAGGAACGTTGGGACCCCTGAGTGAAGAGACGAGCACGTGCCCTGTCGTTTCAGGAAGCCAGAGAGCTATTTTTAAGCAGGCCATGAGACACTGGGAGAAGCACACCTGCGTGACCTTCATTGAGAGGACCGACGAGGAGAGCTTCATCGTGTTCAGCTACAGGACCTGTGGGTGAGTGCTGTGGATTAAATTGTGTCCCTCAAAAAACAGGTGCTGGAGTCCTGTGAACGTGATCCCAGTTGGAAAGGAGGGGTTTCTTAGTTAATGAGGCCATATCTGCGTAGGATGTCCCTCAAGCCTAATGACTTTTTGAGTATAAAAAGAGCAGCTTAGACACAGAAAGAAGTAGAAGTGAGGGAAAGATAGATGCTGCCTGGAGATCTCCAAGGAACCGAAGGATGCCTGGGCAGAGAAGCCAAGACAAGGATGTCCCCCAGGGCTGACAGAGACAGCAACTTCCCCTAAAGCCAAAGCCCTGGATTCAGACTTCTCACCTCCTTGGCTGTGAGAAAGTTGAATTTCTGTTGTTTAAAGCCATGCACTTGTGGTATTTTGTTTAACAAAACTAAGAAATAAGAGAAAGCAAGACTGTCTCAATGGAATCAGGTAGGCAAAACAAATGAATCTTGAATCTCAGAAACCTGGTGGCGAAATGGTTAGGTGCTACGTTTGCTAACCAGAAGACTGACCGTTTGAATTCACCAGGCGCTCCTTGGAAACTCTACGGGGCGGTTCTACTCTGTCCTGCAGGGCTGCCGTGAGTCAGAATTGACTTGACTGCAATGGGTTTGGTTTGGGTTTTTTCTCTAAAACCGGTTATCATATTCATGTGCAAATAACATGTGCCAAAATTGCTCTCCCTCTGCGAGGTATTTTGTTAAGCAGGCTGCTATGCCCTTTTTTTGTCAAAAAAAAAAATTGGCACGGTGGCATTTGTGAAAATACTTCATGAAGGAGGGCACGGGCTGTAGAAGGCATACATCACTTGTGTAAAATATAGTATTTTCAATGAGCTGTGATTTATAGAGGTTCAAGGCTTGTCATAGGTTACCAGATATTCCCCTTGCCCTCAAGGAACTTCTGATCCCATGGCAAAGTAGGTGGGTCAATAGGAAGATTCCAGTGAGACACGAGTCTGGATCTTTTGTCAGTGAGAGAGCCAGCAAAATTAGGGGGGGACTTCATACAAAGACATTCAGGAGGCAGGGGTTCTTAACTGATAAAACTCTACGTGTAATTTTAGGAGCTCCGTGGGCTAGTCCTTACAGATTCAATATAGAAAACGTGGCACATAAAAAGATAACTGGATCATGATTAAACTTACCTGATATGGCAGTAAATGTACATGTGAAATACTCTTGTATGGAAAGAAAAAGTTTCTCATATTGGGTCCAAAACACAAAACCCAGCTACCTGCTCTATATGTGAGGTGGCTGCTGACTAAGATATCTTAAACATTTAAAGTAGAATGAAAGAAGATGTATTGACAAGTGCCAACAAAAAGAAAGCTGGGTCACAGTATTGGTTTCAGAGAAGACTTGTATTTTTGTTTTAAAGTCAGAAAGAGATTCAGAAAATAAGGCATTTCACAATGTGGAAAAACCTGTTGCCGTTAACTTAATTCCAACTTAGGACCTCGTGTGTCTCACACTTGAACTGTATTGTGTATGATTTTCAGTAACTGACTTTTCAAAAGTCATTTGCCAGGCCTTTCTTCCGAGGTGCTTGTGGGTGGACTCCAACCTTCAACTTTTCATTTAGCAGCCAAGCACATGAGCCATTTGCACTACTCAGGAACTCCTCACAGTGGGAAAGGATACAAGATAGGATACGACTGTCATAAATCTTTATGCACCAAATGGCATAGCACTGAGATTCATAAAATAAGGGGACATCAACAGGAACTGTAGCATCTGGTCTTTATTTTATTTCTGTCAACCTGAGTAGTTCAGTGTCAAGTTGAACAAAAAATAAGTAGAGATTTGTAGACGATCTAAAAAACATAATGAAGAAAGTAGATTCTGTAGGTCTATTGGGTTCTGGTCTCCAGGTGGCAAGAGCCATTTGTGGGCAATAGCTAGTCTGCAGGCTGGTTGTTTGAACCCACCCAACAGCACCACGAAAGAACAAGCCTGGCAATCTGCTTCAGTTATGAAAATTACAGACAAGAAAATAGCAGTTCTTCTCTGTAACACCTGGCGTCACCATAAATCAGAATCAACTCAACAGTAGCTAACAGATCAGATTCTACAGCTTGATACCGGAGAACACATTTTTTTTGTAATGTCTATTGAGCATTTACAGACAGTCTATTAGATGTTAAGAATCCACCCATTGAGACAGATTCTAAAAGGGAGAAACAGTATTAATGTATTATGTGATTACAACGCAACAAAACTGGGCATATGAACAAAAATAGAATACACCCCTCTTTGTGTTTTTAACAACTCTTAGATCATAAAAAGGAAGGGTTAAAGTTACAGCACCTTGGATAGAAAAGCAAAATAATGAAAGCCCTACAGTTCAAAACCAGACAGCTACAGCTAAGGCTTTGTCCAGAGGAAACAGCACAGCTGTAAATACACACATCACTAGTTAAATCAAAAATCCAAATCCATTGCTGTCGAATCGATTCCAACTCATAGCAACTCTATAGGACAGAGTAGGACTGCCCCAATCGAGTTTCCAAGGAGTGCTTGGTAGATTTGAACTGCCAAACTTTTGGTTAGCAACTACAGGTTTTAACCACTATGCCAGCAGGATTTCCTCATTAATTAAGAATGGTAATAAAATATTTGGTTCAAAGAAGTTAGCAAAAAACAAACAAAAAACCCAGTACCATCACAACAAAGTAAACTTAATGAGCACACAAGGAAACAGGCAAAGTAAGAGTGAATTCTTTGAATAAACACATTAAAAACAGTAGATAAGCCATTTGTTAGTGTAACACAAAAAGAGACAGTGCAGAAATACATAAAATTAGAAATGGAAAAAGAAGAAATAGCCACAGATTCAGCAGTCACAAAGGTATTTTGCAAAGCTCTAAGGCATGAAATGTGAAAATGTGGATGATGCGAATGACTTCAAGGTAAATATAAGTATTGACACAGACCAGTAACTTTGAAAGAGATTAGAAAGTAGGGGAAAAAGCCATCTTCCCCTAAGCACCAAATTTGGAGTTTCACGGGTGAATTCTTTTAAATCTTCAAGGAACAGATTATTCTATAGTATTTAAACTTTTTAGAGCATAAAGAGACTTTTTCCAAATTAAGGAGTCAGCATGGCATTATTGCCGAAACCTGATGGTGATGGCACCAAAACAGAATTCTAAAATTATTTCATGTATTGGTAGACAACAGAAAATCCTAAATGAAATGTTAGCACATAAAATTCAAAAATATGAGCTCTGACCATTAAGTCTGTGAACTTAATTGTTTGAAGTGCCACATACCTCATTGCTAAATATCACCTTTGATGTACTCCTCTTGGGAAGCTATGCATGCCACCAGCACCATTCCAGATGGTGGCATGGTGGCAAGTATGCCAACTTAATTGTATAGTTGTCTGTGAGGGAGTTTTTAGCCAGAAGACAAGTAACTGTATTCGATCACCCCCTCTTACTTACCTGATTTGGCCCCCAATGACTTTTTTCTTTACCTGAAGATAAAGGAAGTGTTGAAGACACTTTCATGACGTTCAGGACATCAAGGGTACTATGATGACAGCTCTGATAGCTATTCGAGAAAAAGAGTTCCAAAATTGCTTTGAAGGATGGACTAGGCACTGGTGTCGGTGCATAGCTTTCCAAGGAGAGTGCTTCAATGGTGGCCATAGTGATATTCAGCAATGAGATATGTAGCACTTTTTCTAGGATGAATTCTTGAGCTTAATTGTCAGACCTTGTATAATAAAAGAATAGGCTTCCAAGTAGGGTTATATAAGGAATACAAGACTTAGTCAACAATAGGAAATCTGTTCATATGATTCATCACATTGATAGGTCAAAGGAGAAAAGCCTTGTTCATATTGCAAAAAAACCCCAAAAACCCAAAACCCGCTGCCATTGCCACTGAGTTGATTCTGACTCATAGTGACCCTAGAGGACAGAATAGAACTGCTCCATCAAGTTTCCAAGGAGCACTTGGTAGGTTCAGACTGCTGAAAGGTTAGCAGCAGTAGTGCTTAACCACTACACCACCAAGGTTTCATATCTCATGAGATGCTAAAAAGACATTGAACACAATTCCACAGGCATTTTTCCCCCCAAAGTATTCACATTAGAATAGGAATAGATGTAACAGGCAGATCCTTGGCTTATAAAAAATAAATATCATAAATATATATGCTATATCTATATATATAAGAATAATTTCAAATAGAAAATCAACATCATGTTTATCAGTGATGATACTAGAAGCATTTCTGTTTGAATTCTGAAAAGCTGAAGATGTCTGTGATCATTCCATTTTTTAAATATTCTTTTAGAAATACTAGCTAACATAATCAGACAGCAGAAAGAAATAAACACTATAAATATTGGCAGAGATGAAGTGACATTTGGAATTAATGTGATTGTGTACCTAGAAACCCTAGAAAATCAACTGAAAAGCTATTAGAATCAAAAGGAGAATTTACTAAGGTGACTTGTTATAAAATTACTAAACAAAAAAATTAATTGCTTTTTTATGCATGAAATAATTTGGTATACTTTTAAAATGAGAAAATATTGCAGTTTTTAATAGAAACATAATGGGCAGTATATCTAAGAATAAGTTTAAGTGCAAAAATGCACCAGACTTAGGAAATAAAAGATAAAACACCAAGGAAACCTAAAAAACAAAAAAAAAGTAAAAATAGGCATGCATACTATTTACTGGCATAAGAATAATGAATATAGTAAAGATAACAGTATTCTCTGAGGTCATCTGTAAATTCATGCCATTCTGATTTAAGCCTCAGCATCTAGATTATATGTATGTATGTGTTTACTATGTATTTGTTAGAACTCAAACAATTTATACTAGACTGTATCTGAACAAATAACCACATAGAAATAGCTAAAAAAAATCATGAGGAAAAAGCAGTAATGGCAGAGATAGGAACAAGGTTAGCCAATGGGGCCTGGTGGTGTATCCAGCCATGCAAAGAATCAAAACCATACCTGTTGTCACCGAATCTGTCTGACTCATGTCAACTACCAAAACAAAGACCAAACCCACCACTGTCCAATCAATCCCAAGTCGTAGCAACTGTACAGACAGAGTAGAACTGCCCCATAGAGTTCTCAAGGAGTGCCTGGAATATTTGAACTGCCAGCCTTTTGGTTAGCAGACATAGGACTTAACTACTATACTATGAGGGTTTCCATGTTAAAATGCAAAATGAAGATAAAATTTTAAAAGTTTACAACTTAAGAAAACATAGATCTATGGTATAAAAAAGAGACCAAAAATGAATATGCCTATACATGAATTTTGGTTGCATCTCGAACAAGTGAGAGAAAGTGGATTAGTCTAACTGGGATGTTTGAATACTGGAAGTCACTGGATAGTTCATTGTGCAGAAAATAAAGCTGGATTACTACCTTACTTCTTAGACCAAAGTCCATCCTAGTTGGATCAAAGATACAAATATTAAAAAAGAGGAAGAAAAGAAACTAGGAAATATGAGAAGTGCCGGGAGCCAGCCCCGACAACTTTTTGGGGTCATGCATGGAGGGAGGGAGCGGCGTCGGTGGAGAAAATGAATTGAGAGAAACAGGAAAGAGTTTTGGAGAATGGCGGCCCGAAAAGGACTGTCTTTCTTTATTTTTATAGTCAAAGTGACGTGAGTTTCACCCACTGACAACACAATCTGTTGGCTAATTTGAAACCGAAACCTTGTGATTGGCTAATTTGAAACCAAAACCTCGTGATCTTGAGGTGACGTGATTTTTACCCTGCCCCCTGACCACATAAGCTATTAGCTAACTTGAAACCGAAACCTCGTGATCTTGTTAATTGTCACGGCTTTCTAGATAATGGCCCGAGGCAAGTGAGTTGTGGTGATAATTGAAAGTGAATTGATAAGTGAAAACAAAGTTATGCCCTGAGCTCAATCAGCCCTACTTATACCTCAAGGTTAAAAGGTACAGGAGGAAGGGTCTAAAGGTTATAATCTCTATTTGTTCCTACTTTGCTGTTTATTTTATCTCCTCCTGCGGGGACAGTAAATACCTACCGTCCCCCACCTTATGTCTTTCTTAAACTGTTCTAAAAAGGATAATTCTTTTCACATGGGGGGAAGTGCAGTTGGGGGAAGTCAGCGGGGCTGGGCAGGCCTCGGTGCTTTCAGGCATGCTGTATTGAAATCCATTCCTCCAAGCTCTTTTCCTTAGAAGTTTCTGGCCAGATTTTCCCAATATAATTTCATAAGCCGAGGGGGTTGTAAGGCCCCTCTTAGAAGGCATCTTCCTTGATCCTCATGTCAGGAGAGGAGGAGGTCTGCCCTCCACAGAGAAGGAAACAAAAACCAGTAGTTACTGTCTCATTGACTCCATTTCAAGGTAACCCCTTGTGGGTCAGAGCAGAACGATGCTCCGTAGTGTCTGCAGTGGCTGATTTTTCTGAGTAGACCGCCAGGGCTTTCATCCCACCTGCCTCTGGGTGGACTCCAACCACTAACCTTTTGGTCAGCAGCTAAGTGTGCTAACTGTTGGCACCAGCTGGACTTGAGAAAGAAGCATGGCTGGAGATATTTGTAACCTTGGCATACAAATGACCTTTTTAAGCAGGACATTAGAAAACAACACATTTGATAATATTGAAATTTAAAACTTTTATAGAACAGAAGGAGAGGGCCCAAGTGCTGCAGGGCTTAATCGCTTGAGTGGTCCTTGAAAGGCTGGCAGTTTAAACGTGCAGCAGCTTTGTGGGAGAAGGATGTGGCAGTCTATCTCTGTGAAAGATTACAGTCTTAGAAACCTTATGGGAAGTCTGACTCTATCCTGTAGAGTTGCTATGAGTGAGAACTGACTCAGTGGCAATAGGTTTTGGATATGGCAAAAGTCAAACATAATAAACAAAAAAACAGAGTTAAATGAGAAATAAAGTGAGAAAAACATTTGCAACACAGTTGACAGTCCAAAGATTAGTTTCCTTAATTTACTAAGGACCTTTTATAAATCAGTAATAAAAACATGGACAACCCAAAAGAAAACTGGTGAAAGATGTGATCGCACAGTTCACCAGAAAGAACAAATACAGATGTCACATAAAAAAATGCAAACAACTAATTAACCTCAGTACAGAGAAATAAGATTTTTCATCTACCTAACTGGCCAAAATAGTTTGAGAAGAGTGGTGCTGACCAGGGAGTGGGAAAATAGCACTTTTAAATAGACTGTATATTTGAAAATATATAAACTCCACCTGCTGCCATTGAGTCGATTCCAAGGAGTGCCCGGTAGATCTGAACTGCCAACCTTTGGTTAGCAGCCGTAGTTCTTTACCTACACTACCAGGGTTTCCTTAAAAATATATAAACCCAGTGCCGTCCGGTAGTTCTTACTCATAGTGACTCTATAGGACAGAGTAGAACTACTCCATAGAGTTTCCAAGGAGTGCCTGGTGGATTTCAGTATATTTAAAATATACAAAAGTAGATATAATACCTGGAGGTGCAATTTGACAGCATCTATTAAAACTTTAAATGGACACACTCTTTTTTATCTATTGACCCTATTGTTCATGGTCTGTGCCACCACAATTAAGTATGAGTCCAAAGGTTTTTTTGTTTTGCTTTTTCTTCTTGTTTTTGTATGTTCGTCTCCCTTTCCCTTGTGGTTTTGTTCAAATTTGAAAAACTGGAGTTAGCCTAAATATATGCTAACAGGAGACAGGTTAAATAAATGTTAGTACTATGTAGCTTTGAAAATAATAAAGGAGGTATATATGTACTATTATAAACAGATTTCTAAATTAAGCAGACAAAGGGCAAAATGAAGTACATGCATATTATATAATTAAAACATGTATGTATATTTATGGATATATAACCAAAACCAAACCGACTGCCGTTGAGTTGACTCCAACTCATAGTGTTCCTATAGGACAGAGTAGAACTGCCCCATAGGGTTTCCAGAGAGCGCCTGGTGGATTTGAATGGCTGACCTTGTGATTAGCAGATGTAGCACGTGACCATGACACCATCAGGACTTCCTTATGGATATAAACATGTATTAAAATTTTCTGGAAGGACGTTCTTGGAAACATTGGACGTCTTGGAATCTTTGGATGAAGAGATTGGTGATTTCATATCTTTTAGTTGATTCAGTCTTTTGCAATTTGTGTTATTCTTAGGTTCTATCGAGTCGATTTTGATTCATTGTGACTCCATGTGACAGAATAGAATTGTCCTTTAAGGTTTTCTAGGCGGTAATCCCACAGAGAAAGAAATTTAAGCAGCTGATAATCACACCACACAGATAACCTTTTTTGTTATTGTTGGGTGACAACAAGTCTGTTCCTCTGCGACAGAGTAGAACTGTCCCAGAAGGAAGTGACCTTCGTGGGAGGAGATCATCAGGTTTTTTTGTCCTGCAGTGGCTGGGTGGGTTTGAATCATCAACCTTTAGGTTAGCAGTCAAGTACCCTGTTGTGCCACCAACCTACCCAACCCACTGCCATCAAGTTGGGTCCTACTTATAGCGACACTGTAGGTTAGAGTAGAACTGCGCCATAGAAGTTTTTGAGCATGCATTTCCTTTCATGTTTAGTGGAAGTGTTTTGGAAGCCCGGCTCGTAGAAATGATTAAGGGCTCAGCTGCTAACCAGAAGGATGGTGATTTGAACCCACCCAGTTACTCCCTAGGGGAAAGACCTGGTGACCTGCTCCCACACCAATTACAGTCAAGAAAACCTCACGGGGCGCTTCTACTCTGTCATAAGGGAATCAGTTTGATGGCCCCAACAATACCAACAGAGGTTATCTGTGTGGTGGGATTATGGGCCATGTAAATGTATTTATTGTTGATATGGAGAAAGGTGCTTGTGTGTGTGTGTGTGTGTGTGTGTGTGTGTGCGCGCACGTGTATGATTAAGTGAAAGTTTACAATCCAAGACAATTCCATACAAAACCCTGAACACACACCTCTATGCAAGTCTGTCTGCTCTCCTCACCCTGTGGCAGCACACTCCTTCTTTCCACCCTGCACTACCTAAATTTATTTTTTATGACTTTTTGTGTTAAGAACAACAAATAAATGTTACTTGAAAAAGTAATTGTACCCAGAAAAGGAGTCATCTCTAAGGCCTCTCTATTAATGGAATCAAGATCTGTGCTTTGTGTAGTTGTGGTTGTGTGCTCATGAGTCGATTTCTGTTCATAGAAACTGTATAGGACAGAGTAGAACAGTACCACAGGGTTTCTTAGACTGTAGTCTTTATGGGTATAGATCACTGGGTCTTTTTTCCCATGGAGTCACTGGTGGGTTCAGATTACTAACTGAGCACTTAACCATTGCATCACCAGGGCCCCTTGCACGGAGGTCTGTGTGCTTTATGAAACATACCTGCCTCCTTCTTCTGCCTCTTCTTCTTGTCATCAGATATGGGCGAGCAGAGGATGAGGTGGGAGGTGAGGGGTTGTAGGATAAATGTGGCTTATTCTCAAAGGTTGTATCTTTCTTTGGATTATGAAAAGAATCCATGACATCAAAAAGGTCAAGAACCACTTTTCGAGGGAATTTCTGAATTGGGTGGAAACTCAGAAAATGAGAACATGTGTACCTCTGAAATTCTGTTGTTTCTTTCATGTATCTCTCTCTCTGTCACACGCACACACACACACACACACACACACACACACACACACACACAGGGAAGGCATTTGTCTCCCGATACCCTCTGACCTGCTAACCTGGACATTTCTGCACTTTTTCAGCTGTTGTTCCTATGTTGGACGCCGAGGAGGAGGTCCACAGGCCATATCCATTGGGAAAAACTGTGACAAGTTTGGCATTGTGACTCATGAGCTGGGCCATGTGGTTGGGTTCTGGCATGAGCATACTCGACCAGACAGAGACCAACATGTCACCATTATCCGAGAAAACATCCAGCCAGGTAAGATGGCCTGTGTGGAGTCTGGAAGCCGGAAAGGCTGTAATCTGCAGAGTCAGAAGGAAGGGATGGAGAGGGGCTGCTGAGAGCTGACCATGCCAACTTACTGAACACGGAGGCAACAGCTCTTTTGTGATGGCATTTGGCACCAGCACAGTGAGTGTACATCATGGCCTTCACAGGAGAGCATCTGCCATGGCTTTTTGGTTAGAGCTAATTTTTCGTGTTGTAAAGGACAGTAAAATCCAGCTCCATTTCCTAAAAGGAACAGAGTCCATCAGAACACAGTTAACAACATCAAAGCTGATAAGCCAAAATAAAAAGATCTCCTGGTTGATTTCATGAGTCATTTCTGCTGGCTAGGCAACATATCTTTTTGGAATTGAAATCCAGTTATTAGAACACACGTATATGTGAAAACAATACTTCTTGTTGGAAATAAAGCATATTCTGCCCCAATGCAGATAAAGTGTCTAGATATTTTTTAAAATGCCTTCACCTTAATTACTTAATCAAGTAATTAATATTTCTAAATGTATTTATAATTTACACATAAACACCAAAACAAAATTCATTGCAGTTGAGTCAATTCAGAGTCATGGCGACCCTATAAGACAGAGTAGAACTGCCCTATTGAGTTTCCAAGGAGTCCTGGTGGATTTGAACTGCTGACCTTTCAATTGGTAGCCATAGCACTTAACCATAGCCATAGCACTTAATCACTAGGTCACCAGGGTTTCCAAATTTACATATATAAATATATGTTTATGAAAAATATTTTATAGAGAAGTTCATGTCGAACAAGAGGGTAAATTTTAGTTGGTTGAATAACATGATTACCTTCAAAATACTTCCCAGAGTTTCGATTATGAACTATTTGGGATTGAAGTTGACTCCTGATTTGTTTTATTTGTTCCTTCAGTTGCAGGATTAGATGGGGTTTTTTTGTTTGTTTGTTTGTTTTAAGTTTTGTGCCAGCTGATCCATGTCCAGTATGGCTACAAGCAGTTTAAGAGTTTCAAGTGAGATTTGGGGAGGTACGTTGGGTGGTCAGGAGCTCTAGTGGGACAGTATTTAGAGTGTCGACGGCACTTGGCTGGCTGGCGGCTGCTAACTCATAGGTCAGTGGTTTGAATCAACCAATTGCTTGTGGGAGAAAAATGTAGCAGTTGGCTTTCATAAGGATTGTAGTCTTGGACTCCCTGGAAGGCAGTTCTGTTCTGTGCCATAGGATCGCTGTGAGCTGGCATTGATTTGATGGCAGAGGGTTTGAGTGGTTTTCTTTTTTTGCTCATTGGGTGGTAGGATTGGGAGAATACTGAGCTTGCTCTAAGTTTCAGTTTCCTATCTCTTCTGACCAACAAGAACAACAGCAAACACTGTTATTTGATTGATTGGATTAATCAAGATCCCAGAAGTTGCGATGGGCCCTCCTTCTCCCTCCTCTGCCTCCTTTCAGGTGCCTGCCTTGGTTTTCAAAGGCCTTAACAGAGTGTTATGTCACAGGTCAGGAGTATAATTTCTTAAAAATGGAAGCTGGGGAAGTGAGCTCTCTGGGAGAGACCTACGACTTTGACAGCATCATGCACTACGCCAGGAACACCTTCTCAAGGTTAGAATCTATGGCTGTGCCTCGTCTGTGCTTTACTGTGCCTGCCACAGGCTTGAGTTGGATTCCTGGAGGTTTGCAAAGAGTGGGCCTCTGCATGCTTCTAACAAGGCTGGCGTGTCTGTCCTTGAAATACAGTGGCCTCTGGGCTGCAGTGAAATATAATCTAATCAGGGACCTGCTAATAAGATTGAATCCTATTGTGAAGCCGGTGTTCCATCATGCCCTACTGTCACAAGCAGCAAACTGGAAAAGGAAAATTATCAAGAGGTTGGCTAGGATAATAACTTAAAGCCTCTGTGTAAAATTTCCAGGGGGTGAGAGTATCGTCTGAAGCGTGTCCTTGATATTAGCAAGGTGGTACTCACCAGTTTTCCTAAAAAGAATTTGGTTTATTGGAAGCTAGACCACATCAGACCTGGGAGGGCTGTAAATCACTGATTAATTTTAGAGGTGAAGAAAGTGAATCTGTAGGCAGCTGAAGGATACACGAGCATCTGGGGTCAGATCAAAGACCCAAGTCTCCAGCCTGCTGGTCATGTGTGATGGTAGCTGGTACACCTGAGTTTGGCCAAACAGTTGTTTATGGCTGGTTTTGTCAGGGGCTGTTCTGGTAAGTTTGTGCTGTGCTATCCTACTCTTTAAGTGTTTTCAATGCTATTGCTACTTCTAGACTATGTAAGTGATACATATATGACATTTTTCCTGCTATTCCCAGTTTGATATATCTATCAACCCCTGAGTTCAGTGCAATACACATTTCAAATAATTTCTCTTGATATATTCTTTTCAGACTGCTCTTAAAACCAGCTGTCTTCCTGTTCATTCATTCATTCATTTCTTTTGTCATTCCAAACAATAGATTTGAGGTGACTTTCAATATGCACACAGTACAATAAGAAAAAATAAATGACAAAACTAGGAGAAAGGGATGATAAGGGTATGAAAGCTAAGTTGAGATCTGGAGTAAACTGAGTATTAATAAAAGATGTCGTAAGGTCATGTACAGTTTATTGGAGTTGGCTACAATATCTGCCCTAAGCTTCCAGCAAAGATGAAAACAATTCATACCTATCAATATCAAAGTGAACTGTTTGTTTGGGAAACACATAGCTCCTGGGAGTAAAAAGGAAACTAGTTACCAAGGGCTTCTTGGTTCTTGGGTAAGGCTGCTGAAAGTATCCTTTTGATAGGTCAGACAACTGCAGGAAAGAATATCCAAGCCTCAGCTTCCCAGGTTCTCAGGGGGAACTCTTCCTCTGACTTAGTTAAGGTCTCAGTTCTGAACCTAGGCAGAGCCTCTCCAGAGCTCTAATGGGTGAAACTTTGAACAGCACTTTTCTAGCACAGAAATGAGTCATCTGGGCACTGCTGTCTTGGGTCTTTTTCAAAAGATACAGGGTGCAACATGGTGTAATGAAGAGAGCACTGGACTGAGGGTCAGAAGACTGGGTTCTTGTCTGAGTTATTCCATGAACTTTGGTATATGAAGAAGATACAGACAGTAACAGGAAGCATGGGCTTTGAAACCTGACTTCAGGTTCACGTTTTATTTTTGCTCCTTACCCTCTGTGTGATTTGGACAAATCTCCACCTTCCTGGACCTGTTTCTCATGAGAGGGTTGGATGAGATGCTCTTTAAGCCCCTTCCTGCTTCCTACAACATTTCCTGTTGTAGTTTCTTGATCCAGAGCAGATGGTTGAGATGTTGGCAGATATGATCTCCTTTGCTGTACTGGAAATCTTAAACTAGCAAGGCTTCCTTTTCCAGGTTGGGCAACTGAGACTTTGAGAGAATCACTTCAGGAGAGTGTGTGAGTAAGGGGGGTCTCAAGAACCAGTGGAATAAACAAGATGCCAGCCCACCGTGCAGATGTCAGAGGTGGGATACTTGGATGTTGAGGCTGTGCTGACTCATGGGCTTGGAAAATGGTACAGGGAATTGTTGTATCTCATCACATTTTTCCTGGGGGCTACAGGATTCTAAGCAGAGAAAAACAATCAGTTTTGTTAGGGAACCAATGTCAAGTTGGTCTAAGTCAGAAGCCTACACCTTGGGGTCTTGTTTCTATCACTGTTATAGCTCTTTGTAGTTGATAATTTATTGCTGTCCATTTTCCCTCATGAGATTGAGATTTTTGAGGACAAGGTTGTCTCTTTATCATCTAGTCCGCAGCATCTCTAATACAGTGCCTGGCATGTAGTAGTGTTCAATAACTACTTATGAAGTGAATAAATTAATGAATGAGAAACAGGGGACAGGAAGCTCTGTAATAGTGGGGAATAGGCGAGGGAGGGAATTCTCACTCTCTTCATTATGGTTCTCTCCATATACCCACAGATGCAGTGGTCACATCATTAAGGACAATCAATAAGTGTGTACTGTGTAGGGCATTTTGGACAAATTAATGCTAAATGTGGCCTAGGAAATGTATTGTGTTCTTAGTACCTGTTGTGTGACTCTCTCTGAAGACAGACTAAGGCAAGATAGTGGACAGAATATTTTCTAGCACTAGCATGTCTTTTCTTGTGTTTCTTTAAAAAATATTTCTATTTTTTTCTGTGACATTTAGCTCAGAATCCCACCCCTTTGGTCCCCTGGGAAATACTCCCTATTAACAAGCATTGCCAATGTGAATCATTTTATCAGACAAACCAGCAGGAGCCCAGAGCCAAACCCCTAAAGTAGTAAGTCCTCATTAAAAGTACCCAGAGCCACTAGGAGGGAGATTGGCTAAGACGTGGTACTCTAAGGTGACGAGTATCTAGAAGCAAAGTAGCTTCATGGAAGACCCTGAAGGTAGAAAGACTTCTCCTTGGTGACTGTTATGTTATCTGTTTACTGCAGAAGAATTCGCCCCCAAACATAGTACCTTACAACAGTAACACATTATTTTGTGCAATTGTGGTGGTCAACCTGGCTTGTTCTTCTTTAGTCTCACCTGGGATCACTCATGCAGCTGCATGGACTGGACAGTCCAAGATGGCCAGTCACATCTCTAGCAGCTGGTGCTGCTTTCCAATGGCACCCTTGAGTTCTCCCCATATGGCCTCTTTTCCAGTAGCCTTGGCTGGAGTCTTGGAATTTCCATAGGGCAAGCCCTGGGACTGCAAGCCTCTGGGGTCTTGAAAGTCCAGCACTTGTATTGGTCAAAGCAAGCCAGAAGGCCAGCCCAGATTCAAGGGAGTGGAGTAATAGACTTCACCTATTGACAGAAGAAGCAGCAGTTTCAAGTTACCAAGGAACATGGATATTAGGAGCCCTGGTAATGCAAAAATTGAAAGCTTGACTATTAACTGGAAGGCTGGCAATTTGAATCCACCTAGCAGCTCCATGGATGAAAGACACAGTGATCTGCTGCTGTAAAGATGACAGCCTAGAAAACTCTGTGTCACACCATGAGTTAAAATCCATGCAGTGGCACCTAACAACCATTTATTATAATGATCCATTACAGCTACCTTCTCACTCCAGTCCCAGAGTTTGGAATTGTTTTTAACAAGTCAGTCTTGTAAAAGGTAGATACATTGCATGGTACTTTCCATTAATTTTCTGCATGAATTTCCAGAAAACTGCTTTGTTCAGTGGGGCTTCTATCATTCGGGGATTTTCTGGTGGACTCTTCTGGCATTTTGTCAAAAATTTCCCTCCTCCCGAACGCTATGCCATTATTCCTGGTCACATATTCCCTCGAGCTGGCCTGCACATTGTGTTTTATTCTGTGAAAGAGCAGAAAACAGCCTATATACAGAACGTTTGCTCATCTGGGAGTGAATGCTATTCCGCTGATGGGAAACCCAATCTTCATGTCTCCTCTCTCTTTACGATTGAGCTGTCTCCTTCCAACTTTATTCCCTTTAGTTTATTGCACCCCTTCTCTCATCCCCCCTTTGTTGAGCCCAGCCTGTGAGGAGTGGTGTCTTTGGAGATTTTGTTGGGCAGGCATCCAGGAGATGAGGAGACAGTTCTCTGGTACAGGAACGTCTTTGTTTGGGAAATACAGAGCTGACAGTTTTATTCCCTAAGGCATCTGCCAAACTCTTCCTTAGTTTATCAGCATGTCAGTGGTAAGAGTTGTCCTACATAAAAAGAGTACCCTTATTGCAGTGGTTTACACAAGGGATGACTCTTGTAGTAAACATCTTCCAGAAGCCAGCCCCTTTATGCAGCTTGGGTGAGGAAGTTCCAGCCCCAAAGAGAGGAGTGTGAGCTGATATTCCTGTCGTCTTGGTTTTGGAAGTCTCTGGTTTTCTTTGTTCTATCATTTCTCTAAGACACTGCCTCTGGGCCACCTGGAGACACTGGATGGCGGGAGGAAGGCACCTGGAGGTGGGCTCCAGACCTGCCTGATTGCCCACTACTAGCTGTGTACCGTGGGCAAGTCACACACACTGTCCAAGCTTGGCTTCCTCATCTATGAGGTGGGAACTTGAATAATAATGGCATTGGCCTTCCGGGGTGGTAAGAGGATTAAATGAGATGAGGCAGGTGAAGTGCCCAGCATAGACTCTCCCCATAAGGAGGTACCTTGCTCTCATGGATTACTGACTCAAGATGACAACATCAACTCTTGCTTGAGTTTCTGGCCCATTGGCCTGAATCACGTAGGCCAACCTCTTAGTGTACACCAAGGATCAGAGAAGGAAAAGGGACTTGTCCAAGCTCTCCCAGGTGAGTTTGCATAGAAATCTCTAGCCCAGGGCTGTTTCCACTATCTCATCTTCTAAGCATTCATCTCATTTTTCATCTGACTGCCCCACCTTGAAAGCAAGATTCCCCCAAACTCTTATCCTCATTATTTACCAATTCATCAGCCAGCACTTTTACCAGCCACTGGTTCCCAAGCTCTTCTTGGGGTCTTTCCAATTACTGCCCATTGCACAACTCTAGGGGGTGCCACTCATACCACAGTGTATTAGCATGGTGTTCACTGCAGTTGTGCAATGAGGTCGTCCTGGAGGCTGGTTGTGGGCTTTGTGGAAATGCTCAGTACCCATCAGCAAGGAAGCACTCAGGTCACTGAACTAGGGCATATTTTTAAACTTGGCAGAGACATTGTCCCATTGGAAAGTGAGTAGGCAGCTGATGAAATGGAATGCTGAAATACAAGCACAAGTGGAGAAAACCACTTCAGACATGCCAGCCAGCCTGGGGAGAGGCAGGCCAGGAGTAGGAATGTTGATGAGGTTATGGTCAAGGAAATGAGGACTGTAAATTCCTGCACAGACAGCCTGACAGACTCGATTTAGCTTTCTCTTTTTTCTCTCTCGTTTCTTTCTCCACATAGAGGAGTTTTCTTAGATACCATCCTCCCTCGTCGTGACGACAATGGCGTCAGGCCAACCATCGGCCAGCGCGTGCGGCTCAGCCAGGGAGACATAGCACAAGCCAGGAAGCTGTACAAGTGCCCAGGTACCTACAATTCCTGGGGATTCCCGGTACTTCCGAGCATCCCATGGGGCACCGTTCAGCTGTTGGCTGCAAACACTTCACCATGCTGTGGAAACAGCCTGGAGAACCTGAAGAGACTACTGCTCGGCAGCTGCAATTTCTGGGGTGCTCCAGTTGGGAAGTGCTAGAGAGTGTTGAGAAGTCCTGGTGGTGCAGTGGTTAAAGTCCTTGGCTGAAACAAAAGGTCACCAGTTCAATCCCACCAGCTGTTCCGTGGGAGAAAGGTGTGACACTCTGCTTCCATAAAGATTGCAGCCTTGGAAACCCTGTGGTTCAGTTCTTGTGTGTTCTCTAGTGTCACTATGAGTCCCAGTTGACTTGATGGCAGTAGATGTGGGTTTTTGGTTTTAGATGGTATAGAAAGCCAGAGTGGTGAAACGTCTGCAGGGAGTGAAGAGTAATAGGTCTTGTAGCTTACATTTTAACTTGTAGGAAATTAGTTGTCTCTTGTAAAGCTCTGGTGTTAAGAAAAGGAAGAAGACCTAGTGGACCAAATGCAAAAGGGTCTAATGCAGCGTGCTCTCCGTAACAATGAGAACACTTCCCCTTCCTATGGGATATGGGCGTATGGGATTTGAGAAACAAGGACCGAGGCGGGTTTTCAGGAAGACAAAGAATGAGGGGAATGTTTTGGGGCAGGTGAAAGTCAGCTTCCCAAACACGGAAAGGCAGAGGAAGTCCCAGTGTTATAAGTGAGATTTCTTCTGTGGTCTCTGGGTTCTGATAGCCATCCAAGATACTGGTCAGTGACACAAGAATTTGCCATTGAAGACTGAACAGTAAACTGGGGTCTCTGCCAGGTCAGAAGCCCTCTCCACTTGAATTTTCCCTTTTTACCCTGCTTTCCTTTGTCTTCATACCTTCCCCGATGTCCGCATGCCCACCGCTGTCCTGGGTAGGTATGGCTCCCGGAGGTGCCTTTAAGCTGTCAAACTTCCACACAGAGCAACGGCTGCAACAGCCTATGCTGACCACTGATGGGAGACAATGTATTCCAGTGTCCTGGGGATGCAGGAGGGAATTCTGTTACCAACAGGTTCAATAACCTTTTTCTAACCCCCAAACTGTATACATGGTTTGGTCAAGGGACAGAATATGTGAAATAGAGTCATCTTAGAAAATCTGGACTGTCACATCGTCCTACTAAGCAGTTCGTGGACGTGCAGAGGGCCATCTGGGGCTTGCGCCTTCATGAGACTCTAGGAAATATGTCCATACATTTATTAGTCCTCTGGGATGTGTGCCAGGACTGAAATATAGGGCATACATATCATATAACCTTGCTGAAATGAAAAGGAAACTTTTGAGTATTTCCGGGGAAATGCCATTGCATTTATTTATTTATTTATAATGTATATGGTGCTTATTTTACCGAAGGATCTGAGGCAGCTGGTAAATACCAGGCAGTCACACAGTAATGTATCTGTTCTTACAGAATGTGGATGATTATACTAATTTCCATGGAATCCTTGGGGGCGTTGACTGCCCGGCATAATCCTCCTGAAGCCTGGCAGTTGTTCAGTAACGTGACGCTGAAGCCTCGATATTCAGAATTTCCTCAGGCTGATGACGAGTGCTTCTCCAGATGGCCTTTCTTGCAGCTCTGAAAAACATAGAGTTTTGAGGAGTTTTAAGCAGTAACTGAAAGGAAGGCCTTTTGCCCTTGAGGGTGGCTGGGTGAATTGAAGGGAGGAAGTGATGCTGGTTTCGTGTGCCTTGGTGTGACACCATGACACAGGAACACTCTGCAAGCCCGTGTCTTTGTCTTTGGGGTCTAGTCTGTGGTGTCAAGGGAATGAACACAAAACATGCAGCCTCTGTTTACTCATAAACCACCAACCAGTTGCCAATGAGTCGATTCTGACTCATGGCGAGCCCATGCGTGTTGGAGTGGAACTGTGTTCCGTAGGTTTCCAATGGCCGGTTATTTAGAAATAGACCTCCAGACCATTCTTTCAAGGTACCTCTAGGTGGACTCAAACCATCCACTTTTGGGTTAGCAGCCAACATATCAACATTTTCTGCCACTCAGGGACTCCCTAAGTACTCACAAAATCCAAACCAAACCCACTGCCATCAAATTGATTCCAACTTACAGCGAGTAAACCTATAGGACAGAGAAGAACTTCTCCATAGAGTTTCCAAGGAGCACTTGGTAGATTTGATCTTCTGACCTTTTGGTTAACAGATGTAACACTTAACCACTACACTACTAGGGTTTCCAAGTACTCAAATAGGTACCCTTTTTTGAGGACAATTTATGGGAAATATTTTTTGTATACATCAAGACTGGGTTTTACACTTAAAACCAGACGAGTCTCAAACTATTCAAGGACAGAAGAACCTGACAGTAGGATATTCCAGCATCTTATTCCTTCATTCATTTATTTTTCTGTCTTGCTTGATTATTTGGTAGATCTCACAGAGGTAGGTAGCAGAAAGAAGAGGCAAAGTTTAAACTAAGAGCTTTTTCAAGTTTTTTGTTTGTTTGAATTCTTTTTGCCTCATCTACTTGCACTTTTCATATTCTCTGCCACAGGTATCACCCGTAGCTATCAAAGGTATGGAAACCCTGGTGGTGCAGTGGTTAAGTCCTATGGCTGCTAACCAAGAGGTTGGTGGTTTGAATCCACCGGGCACTCCTTGGAAACTCTATGGGGCAGTTCTACTCTGTCCTATAGGGCTGCTATGGGTCAAAATCAACTGTATGAAGGCTATTGACATGGTAGTTAAAAGCTATAGCTGCTAACCAAAGAGTTGACAGTTCTAATCCACCAGGTGCTCTTGGGAACTCTGGCAAAGTTCTACTGTGTCCTACAGGGGGACTATGAGTTGAAATCAACTGGACGACAACTGTCTTTCTCTGTTTTTTCTTTAGTAAAAGCTACCATGGGGCTCTCTCTATGTGCCAAGCATGAAGCTGATCCATTTCATTTAATGCAGATGATTTCAAATTGCTCTGATGTGCCTCTCCACCTCCTCCCCAATGCCATTTTACAGATAAGGAAACTAAGGCCCAGAAAGGCTGGGAAACTTGGCCATGACCACATAGCCTACTAGAGAGTTGTGATTCAAATCTAGCTCTAGCCTACATTCTGTCCAGAGAGCCTTGGAAGCAACCCTAGGGGTGCTACCTTTTGGTGTCCAGTCCTAGTTTCACTTTTGTTAGCCAGAAAAAAGTATAAATTTGCCTGGGCAGCTTCTTGCCTGTGGAATCCTGAAGCTCTGACTTGTAAAGGGGTGTATTTACTCACCCTTCATTTGTACAGGGAGCTGCTGAGGCAGGAGCGAGCATGCAGACCAGAATCACAGTTGGTGTTTTGTTTGTGCAGCTTGTGGTGAGACCCTGCAGGACACAACGGGGAACTTTTCTGCACCTGGTTTCCCAAATGGCTACCCTTCTTACTCCCACTGTGTTTGGAGGATATCGGTCACTCCAGGGGAAAAGGTAGGTGTGAAGCCCCCTTGGCCAATAAGCAAGCATTCTTTGAATTGCATCTCGGCTTCAGGAAACATTGGCACTGACAACTGCTTTTATTTTGTGAGTACCACTGTGTGTGCCAGGCACAGCACTGGGTGTTTTACACGGATTATTTCTGAACTCTCATCCATTTTACCCATTCAAATGGACGTCTGTCTACTAAATGGTCAGATATTTTAAAGTCAGAAAATCAAGCTAACAGTCTGTGAAATCAAGTAGATTCTGTGCTCCTACCTCAATAAATACACTGTCCTAATGTTCTAGAAAGAGCCCTGGTGGTGCAAGGGTTAAGCGTTTCACCGCTGACCACAATGTTAGTGGTTCAAACTCCCCAGCAGCAATAGGTGAGAAAAATCTGACAATCTGCTCCTTAAAGATTGTAGTTGTTCTTGTTGTGTGCCGTGGAGTCAGTTCCAACACACAGCACCCTTACAGGACAGAGTAGAACTGCCGCATACAGTTTCCTATGCGGTACTCTTTACAGGAGCAGATCTTCAGGTCTTTCTCCCAGCGGAGGGGCTGGTGGGTTTGAACTGCCATCCCTTCGGTTAGCAGATGATCACTTACCTGTTGCACCAGCACAGCCTCTGAAGCTCCATAGAGAAGTTCTACTTCTACTCTGTCATATGGGGTCGCTATGAGTCAGAAAGACTGTATGGCACAGGACAACGATGCCCTGGAAGGTGAGAAGCCAATTTAAAATTCCTTGACACTTTGGAGTGCTATTCTGGAAAGCAGTTATATGGGGAGAAATAGCTCTCAACTCATGGCCAGATATTCCTTCTCTTCCCGCCTCTCACCTTGACCCCGTCTTGCCAGCAGAGGCTTCCGGTGCACCCAGGCACACAACCCAACCTACCCTCCCACCATTCGTTACTGACTCACAAATAGCTGCTCCCTGGCTGCCCCTCCAGCTGAGTCGACTTGCCAAGGTATAAGTCTACCCTGGGGAGGATGGATCTGTGGAAGAGGCTGTTGCACACCCTGAAAGCCGGTTCAGGGCTGTTAAGCCAGGGAAGACCAGGGTCCTGGCTGCCTGGAACATGGTCTGCAGGGGGTGGCGCGAGCTCTGAGTGTGTACCTTTTTTCTTTTTAGCTCTGTGGATTCTCTGGTCCTCTAAAACTGGGTCAAAGCCATGAGTTTCTGTTGCCTGGTCCCAGAGTGCACTGTTCTTGGCCCTACTGCGTGGTGCCCAGTCTTAAGTCCATTATATGGATGAGGAATTTAAGGTTGAAAATTAAGAAAATTGTCTGAATTCACAGAGCCAGAAAGATAGGGAACTAGGAACTGGACTCAGGGCTTTTAGACTCCAAAGACATCAAAAATGTCTTTCTTCTACATTGCCCTACAAATCTAAGGGTTTGCCAAGTAGTCTCAGCCTGAATTAAATTATCTGTGAGAAAGCCTCTCTGTCCCTTGGGTCTAGGTGAGGGGACTCTTCCCGTGTTCCCACAGCCTCCCTGTTTCATAGCACGTATCACAGAACTGTGACTTCTGGTTTATTTGGCTGTCATCCATCTAAGTCATAAGCCCATTGAGAACAGATTTGGTTCACACTTGGGTCCCTAGCTCCCAACACTATCCATGACACAAAGTAGCCACACAAGAAGTATTATTAGTTGAATGGATGTATGGATGGATGGGTAACTGAGGGAAAAGACTGCAGCTGGGGGTGGGGAGAAGGGATGTTGGAATTTCTGAGGCACCTGTAACCAATATTCAGGCTTTCCAAACACATGACTTATAAATAACAATGCCCATGAAATGTCAAATTAAAGCATAATGGGTTAATTAGAGAGAAGTATTGGCTGAAAATCGTGGTGATCATTTTCTTTGGGCTAGAACTGTTTTCAGAACGTTTCTGTGGGGCATCTTAGTCCTCATGACAACTATTTCTGGCAGTTGCCATAGCCATGCTCATTCCACAGATGGG
The DNA here is from genome assembly GCA_028571685.1 of Heterohyrax brucei. Lineage (NCBI taxonomy): Eukaryota > Metazoa > Chordata > Mammalia > Hyracoidea > Procaviidae > Heterohyrax > Heterohyrax brucei. The sequence continues at coordinate 36,001,057 of CM053154.1, forward strand.
AAGTAGCCCCGCCCAAGGCCACTCAATCAGTTTGCTGTAGAATTGGTTGGTATTTGAACTTAGGTATTTGCCTGTGGGAACCTGGATGCTTAACCATTAATCTGTATTATAGACATTGGAACATGTATTGACACCCACTCACACACGTTTCTCTTCCTCTGGTTATAAGCATGTTAGAGAGTGTGGTTGTCATCTTGAGCCCAAGAGACTCCAAACCTGTCTGACTGGATAGATTTGCTGTCCCTGTGCCTGCTAGAAGTGCTCAAGAGAGGGAGGTAGGAAGGAGGAGGAAGAGGAGGAGATCAGGTAATCTCAAATTGCTGAACTGCCCTGCACAGGAGAGACTATGTGATACACTTGAACAGTGTTCCATCCACCAAGCCTTAATTCTCAGCGTTAGTGGAGGGCAGGGAGAATAGACATCATTGAAATCCCTGCACCAGTTATTCCAATTTCTGCTTCACCTAGCTTTTCCTAGAGCTGCTAGTAATTAACAAACTTGATTGATTCAAGTATCACCTCTTAGTCATCACATCTTCCCCTGTGGTCTTTGTGGTTCACTAATGGGCTTAAAGTAATTAGCATGAGTAATTATCCTGTTCATTCAGATCATGAATGTGTTACCCAGGAAGCTGTAATAATATTTCCTTTCTGTAATTTTTAAAGCAAAGTCTAGAGAATTACACTGCAGTCAGTTGTCAAGTCTTACTGATCTCTTTAAACGGGATTCTGGCTTCGTGTGTTGGCAAAAGAAATCTACGGTACCATTCCTATTTTCAAGAGGTGTAGAGTTTAGTTCTGCTCCCTCTCACCCACAGAGAGTCTGATTGAATTGAAGGAGGGACGTTAGCTGGACACTAGTATTTTTTTCAAAGCTTCCAAGTGATTGTGACGTGTAAGCAGGGTTGAGGACCACTGGTGTGGTTTGAAAAAGAGTGACATTGCACGTTCACACGTGCATGTGAACACCAACACATACACACTCAGCAACATAGGAACGAACTATTTTTTTCTGGTACAGACTCTTAGGAGCTCACGAAAACCAGAAAAACCCAAACGCACTGCCACTGAGTCAATTCTGACTCCTGCATGACCAGGGAGACCACAGGACTATTGAAAAGAAGGTGGCCGGAAGACTGGGTAGGGCTCTTCCAAGGGAAGGGGTGGGCACTGTCAGCACTGGTCAAGACAGGTAGCCTGTGGGGACCACTGAGCACATCTGGTTTGTGGTATGCCTGTGTGGGTACTGGAGGCCCTGGTGTCACAGTGGGTAAGCACTCAGCTGCTCACCAAGACTGGCAGTTCACATCCACCAGCCGCTCCTTTAATTGCTATGGAGAGGTCAGTTCTGCTCTTTCCTAGAGGGTCTCTATGAGTTGGAATTGACAGCAACAGATGTGTTTTTTTTGTTTGCCTTTTATGTGTATACTCAGTGTGGCTTGATTTTAAAAATGACTATTTGCTGAGTGCCTTTTATGTACCCAGCACAGTGGTGTACACTCTGTAGGGTTTCTCCTGCAGTGCCCTCAACAAGCTGATAATGTGTGTATTGTTTTACAGAGGAGGAAACTAGAGGTCAAGGAGGACAAGCATTTTTCTATCTAGTAAGGGGTGGAAGAACTAAGATACAAATTCAGATCTGTGTGACTCTGAAAACACCTACCTTAGAATGAAAAGAGGCTCCTAAGTGTCAGATCGAATCCCTTGGGGCCATCAGAGACTGATCTAGGGAGGAGGTGGGCCTGGGAAGGGTTTCCTGAAGGTGGCTACATTAGGGAACACTGGTATCTAGATGGGCCGGGGGGGGGGGGTCTGGAAAGTAAGCAGAAAGTTTAATTTCTGAGGGGCTGAGAGGAGAGTATCGGGAGCCACTGAAGTTTTCTCTGCAGGGGTGGGATCTGAGAAACAGGAGATATCAGAGGAAGATGGGTCTAGAACCCTGGCATGCAGGATGGGTGATGATGCAACAGGGAGGAGCCTAGGAGTCATCTCAGAGGGAGAGACCCAGAATGGGCTGTTGAAGGGGCTGCAAGACTGGGGTGGAAGGAAGGTAATGTAAGCTATCTTTACAGGAAAATTGAACATCAGAATAGGTGCTGAGCAGATGTGGAGAGTGGGCATAGGACAAGAGGGGCAAAATAGAGGTAAAACCAAGGCCTTATGCCCTTATGATGGAGGTGATGATGTCTCAGAGTGAAAGTGGAAGGAGAGTGATTTGTTCTGAGGTGCTGTCCCAGATGGAGGGACATGAGGAGGACAGGACCAACCGAGGAGAGAGAACCAGGGTTGGCTACTGTGGTGAAAACCCGGAGGAGGAGGGATTCTAGGCAGAGGGGCCACAAAGACTGGAGACTAGGGCCTCTTGGATTTGTCAGGAAGGGTCTTGGAACCTTTGACCTGCCCAGCCTAAGGGTTTACTTAGAAAAAGAGAAACTGGCACTATTTGAATATAAGACCAGTGGAGGAGGAGAGAGTGGAGATGTTGGAGAGAGATGAACTGGCTGAGAGCTGGAAAAGGCATGGTCAGGGGTGCAGGGGCAGGGAGACAGTGAGGGGCCTGGGGAGCTGGCAGAGCTGAGAAGCGATGGACAACGGTATGGTGAGCACAGGCAGAGGGTAAGCTGGGGAGCTGAGAACTCTTTGCTTCTTGGTGCTGGAGGAGACCTGGGACCTTGCATGGTACAGCTTGAACGGCAGGTGATGGATGAGGAGACTATTCCGAACACTGCTCTGGGCAGTCTGCCAGGGGAGCCCCAAGCCGGCAGGATTGCAGTGGGGACCAGGACCAGGACCAGGTCATTGGTACAGCACCGGTATGCTGAGACCCAGTCCACAGGGCCACCCAGCCTTCTCCACTAAGTCCTTGCCTGTTTGCTGATGGTGGCATTTGCTGAACAGGTGAACGTAAAAATTGAGAACTTTCTTCTTTCTGCCTTTGCTCAGTGTCCTTGCCCTTTCTGCTGTCCTCCTTCCAGACACACACACAGCCCCCCTCTTCCTCTGCAGTACTGCTCTGTTAGCTGCCCCCGAGTGGCCCCTGATTCCTGGCAACCTCATGCACGGCAGAACAAAACACTGCCCAACCCTGTGCCATCCCTACGACTGGCTGTACATTTTCACTGGCTGAATTTTGGAAATGTATCACCAGGCTTTTCTTCCTGGTCTTAGTTTTAGTCTGGAAGCTGTTCTGAAACCCATTCAGCAGAACAGCTGCATGTAAACCTTCAGTAGAAAGGATGGATGCACAGGAGATGCATTGGGAAAGAATTAAATTCAGATCTCCTGCATGGAAGGTGAGAATACTACCAGACTGAACCCGCCGTGCTCCCAGGGGCCTATGATACGGTTCCCAAACACCTCTTTGCCTGTGCTTGCCCCTCTCTCCAAAACATCCCAATCACCCACTGAACATTGATCCCCCTTAGTTTAAATACCACTTCTCTAAGAAGTCTTCTCCAGTGTCACCAGGTAGAATTTATTTCTCCCTCACTGGGTCTGCCAAAATGCTCTCTCTAACCATCCCTCACTTTCTAGCATTTATACCTAATTGACTTGATGTATTTGCCTTTCTCTCTGTTCTCTGAGGTCCTTGCACCCGTCTTACTGACTTTCTATCTCAACTGGCCGATAGACTGACACACCATAGGTGGTCAATAAATAGTGGTAGAATGAATGAATGAATGAGTGGATGAACTGTAGGAAGGCTATTAGACACATCAACCTTAGAAGACAGAGTCATGGCTGGGGAGCCATTGATCATGGAAGTGCTCAGATGCACTTGGGTTGACCCTGGACCCTGTGGAATGATTGATGATGTTATAAGATCTCTCCGTATCTCTGAACTTCACTCACCCCTTACCTCCTTCCAAATCCCCAGTCTCAATGCATCGCAGCCAGCCCTTTTAAAATGTATCTTGCTTTCTGTAAACCATCCAGTGACTTCAAAAGCTTAAGTTACTCCCCAGACAGAACCAAAGGACCCATCTCCTTCTGTTTACTCCCCATCCTGCTTGAGGTTTATTATTTAATGTCATAGGATTTCCTGTGAGTGTATTTTCAAGAAGACACTCCTACTGTGGCCTGAGAGCTCTCTGTATGCTAAAGAGTAACCTGAGAATGCAAGTATTCAAGATGTATCCTTCCAAACTCCTCAGGCTCTGCTGCCCAAACTCACTTCGCTTCACGGTAACTCTTTACAGATCATCCTAAACTTCACGTCGATGGATTTGTTTAAAAGCCGCCTGTGCTGGTACGATTACGTGGAGGTCCGGGATGGTTATTGGAGAAAAGCCCCCCTCTTGGGTGAGTGCCATTAGAAAGCTTTGAGAAACAGTGCTCTGATGTTCCATGTGATGCTGTTAACGTTTGGAAGGGTCTGCCCTGATGGTGGCACAGGAAGTTCTCAAGGGTCTGTGTCGTTGTAAAACCCTAAGCACTCCATTTGGCCACCCATGCTAAAAGCTTTTAAAACTGTGAGTACCCTTTGACCCAACAGTTCCTCTTCTTGGAATTTATCCTAGAGAACTAATTAAGGAAGTGTGCAAAGCTTTAGGGACAGGGGTGCTCACTGAAGCAGGAAGAGCTGAAAACAATTTAAATGTTCAACAGTAGGGGTTAGCTGAATACATTACGATGCATCCTCTCCATGGAAAACTATCCATCTGTTAAAAATAAGTTGGAAAAAAATAGTAAAAGTGGTTGTTAGGTGCTGTTGAGTCAGTTCTGACCCATAGAGACTCTGTGTACAATAGGACAAAATACTGTCTGGTTACTCGGCAGTCCATCTTCACAACTGCTTGAACCCGTTGTTTGAGCCAGTGTGCCAGTCTACTTCACTGAAGGTCGTTTCCTTTTTTGGCTGACCCTCTACTTTACCAAGCATATTAGAGGTGACTGTTTATTAATGTAGAAGGGTGTTCATTGTACATTATTAAATGAAAGAAAAAACAAAATTTCATCACAAAGTGGGATGGATGATAGGATTCCATATTGATGAAACACACGTTTGTGTGTATGTTATGCAGGTGTTAGAAACTTGGATGCCTTTGGGGATAAAGCATAAATGAATAAAATGAGGTTGATATAATACCATGAGAGTGGTGGGAATTTGGAGACAGAAGAGCAAATGTCCTGTCCAAAATCATTTCAAACGAAATTATTTAAAGCCTTGTGCAGGTTGAATTCAGCTGGAAGAAACCATTGTATGATCTCAATATAATATATAAACAGCTAAGTAAAATTACGCCAAAAGCCAAGTGCCGTCGAGTAAAATTACAATCATGAATTAAATGATGCACAGTGATGATTTTAGGATGATGGAATATGCTTTTTAGAAATTCATACTGCTGTTGTTCTTGGTTTAACTCTATTTTCTACAATGAGTATCTATTATTTTTGGGAAAACAGTGCAGGAACTCATCATGATAAAGGTGACTTGGACCTTACTTGAGAGGTAAGGAGGTTGGCGAGTGTAAAGAAAAGGTTAGTCTAGGTCACCAGAAGAGAAATCTCCATAGATGCCCAGGGAAGATGGCTTCAGGGTCCTGGAGCTGACATTGGAACTCACTAGGCCCAGACACGGCAGTCATCGTGGAGCTCGAGACACTGATACACTGACAGGGACATGACCTACAAGGACACTGATGGAAGGGTCTTGGCTAAGAGTGGGTTGTTCTCGTTCCTAGAGCAGTCGGTAGGATGGGGCCCCAGGTTGTAGAGGGCCAAGGTCTCAGTGAGGACTGTGTCCCAGGCATGTCTTCACAGGGGCAAAGAAGCAACACTTTATGTGCTGTGAAAAAGCAGCCTGGAGTGAGCTGCTGTTGGGATGGCTGATTGTGCGGATAAGGATGGGAAAGAAGGAGAGGGCTAGTTGGGGCTTTCATTGCCAAGTATTTACATCAGTTTGTAGGAAACAAGGATGGGATAGCTTAGAAGACAGTAGAACAGAGGGTCAGGCTGTTAATTTTTCAGAAGAAGATTGCCAGGTCTTTCTTCTAAGGCACCTCTGGAACTTTTGGTTAGCAACCTCTGAGGGCATTCTCTAATTATTTGTACCACCTAGGGACTCCCACCTGAATTACCAGCGGCAGAGTTTCCCAAGATTGGCTGGACACCAGAATCACCTGGGATGATGTCTGTGAATACAGATTTCTGGGAGGCTACCAAATCAGAATCTCCATAAGCTGGGCCAAGGGATGATCCCATTTATCGATATAACTACACAGGGGGGCATAGTGGTTAAGTGCTACGGCTGCTAACCAAAAGGTTGGCAGTTAAAATCTACCAGGTGCTCCTTGGAAACTGTATGGAGCAGTTCTGCTCTGTGCTGTAAGGTCACTGTGAGTCAGAATCAACTTGATGGTACTGAGTTTAACTGAGCAACACATGACTGTGCACGTGTCTGGCATCAAATTCATAGGAAGGGGACAGTTGAAGGTGGCTGCCTCTGACAGAGGAGATAGGGAGATGGGGGTAGGAAGGGTCATCCTGGCTTCCTGTGTACCTCTGGAGCCACTGAACCTTTTAAAAGAATGTATTCAGGAATTATTTTCCAATAAAAAAAGAAATAAAAGAAGTTGTATAGAAGGAGTTTCATGGGAACATGGAATCAAAGCCTGACAGAGGCTTTGTTGTTGTTCCATGCAGTAAAGTCAGTGACGACTCATAACAACCCCGTGTGACAGAGTGGCACTGCCTCATGGGGTCTCCTAGGCTGTAATCTTTAGGAAAAGACATCGCCAGGTCTTTCTCCTACAGAGCTGCTGGGTGGGTTAGAACTGTCCACCTTTCAGTTGGCAGCCAAGTGCGTAACCATCGTGCCATTCAGTCCCACACCTTGGAGAGAAAACCCAGCTTCCTCAAGTGTAGGCCAACTTCCCGAGGCCACATGGCCAGGTAGTGACTGATGCCAGACCCAAACATGGATCCGGTGATGGGGAGAGGGACTGCTAAATCTGAGAAGCCTACGGTTGTCACATGAAACACATTACCCCTGGTGTCTCTGAAATTCAAATTTAGCTAGGTTTGTTTGCTAAATCTGACAACCCTAAACTCTCCCCCTTCCACCAATAAGATAGATTTACAGGGTTCAGGAGGAAACTCTCTGTTCCTGAAGTTCCCCAGAGAGGGCCAGCGCACCTTCAGGAGAACAGGTACAGGCCAAGAGATTTCCAGGACACAGTTCCTTTCTTTTGAAATTGAAGCCAAAACTGTTCTCACTACAGATCTTGGTATCTCAAATCACACTTACACTTTATACTTTTATTGTGTGTGTGTGCATGCGTGCATGCGTGCGTGAGTGCGTGTGTGTGTGTGTGTGTGGAGTGTGCTGCAGCCCAGGCATGGCCCAGTGCCTGTAACTGTCACTCCCCGTTTATAAGCATTCTCCTTGGCCAGCTATTTGGCCTGCTCTGATGTTTCAAATGCAGTTGTTAGTGAACTTTTGTGTTTAGAACAAGTGCCTTGTGTGGACCAAGCTGGTCCCCGGGAGGGGTCAGTGCCATGAAATCTGCCGGGAGGAGGCAGGTCAATGCCCCGTTGGCAGGAGGCAGAGCGGATTAGGGCGGATTGTGAAAGTATGCATCTTGCTCTGAAAAACTGTGCATTGCATATTTTCCCAGGGCAGTGTGTGAAAATCCAGGCATAATGGACCCATAACTTTTTATGAATGAACCTTTTATGACTTCCCATGGAGCCCACTTGTAGTGTCCTTATCTGCATTTCCTCTTCTTGATATCCTTATTAAACTCCTCCTCTAAGCCCAGGGACCAGATTGCGATTTAGGAATTTGACACCTCTTCTCCTGTGGAGTTTCTCTCCAGCCCCCTCAAGTCTCCCTGGAAGGAAGTATTAGGGGACTAGGGTTGCTGTGTCACTATGAAAGGGAAATGTAAGTAGACTGAGAACATTTCATGGCTGGTTAAAGATTTCAAATTGCTTTTTCAGTTTCAGAGGTCACTTAGGAGATTGCGTCTTGAGTGAGGAGGAAGGTGGCTTAGGCAAGCACTCCTCCAGTCATTTTCTGTACTGTCCTGCTCGTTGGACTCCTCTTCCTGGTTTCTGCTGGGTGAATTGCTCCAACAGTGTAGTGCTCCGTGCAGAACTGTCTTCCGGGCATTCTGTGCCACCACAATGCATACAAAAGCCCTTTCTCCTCCTTTCCCTGAAGTGGAGAGGGCAGTTCAGAAAGGCCAAGCTGGCCAATCCAGGCTGCCTTGGCCTGGCTGCTGGGGCTCCCTGGTCAGGGGAAGCTGCCCAAAGGAGCAGAAATGATGGAGTGAGCTGGGCAGCCAAGCACGGCTTTTCCACGGAATGGCTTTATGCTTTGAGCTTTGGGCTCTGATATTCACTCCTGTGTCTCTTTCCAAACTGGAGAAATGAGGATGCAGTTGACATTCCCAGAGAGCAGGTTTGATGTCCGTGTCACCAAAATTGTGCAGTGTGGCATCCCAGACAGATGAGTTCCTTTAGATGGTGGTGGAAGTGATGTCCATAAAGAAGTTTATTGAAGGTCATGGTCACAGACTGCCAGGGTTCAAATCCTGCTTTTTCTTAGAGCTTTTTTCTTTCTTTCTTTCTCTCTCTCTCTCTCCCTCTTTTCTCTCTCTCTCTTTCTCTGTCTCATCTTATTTTTATTGTTGCTGTTGAGACATAGCAGAGCATAGGTCAACTCAACCATCTCTACATGTACAATTCCAAAACAGTGATTACGTTCTTCAAGTTGTGCAACCATTCTCACCCCTCCTTAGAACTGTAAGACTAAAATTCTCTGACCCTCAGTTTTCTCATCTGTAAAATGGAAATTAATAATAGTACCTAACTCAGAGGATGGTGGAGGTAATCCAAGTAAGGGCTTAGGGCAGTGGCTGGCTTGCTGGTGCTGTGTGTTCTCATGTTGATTCCCACTCATGGCAGCCCTGTAGGACAGAATCGAACTGTCCCATAGGTTTCCTAGTCTGTAATCTTTATGGGAGCACATTGTCAGGTCTTTTCTCTTGCAAAATGGGTAGTGGGTTCAAACTGCCAACCTTTCGTTTAGCAGCTGAGTCCTTAAACCATTGTGTCACTAGATCACCATCATGAGAGTCATTATGATGAAGATGGAAATGTGGAGACACCATCCAGGAGCACCGAGTGAAGGGTCCTAGTTAAAGGACTCCAAAGTGATCTGGGGAGCTGCATTGTTTAGAAATGTCTTGTAATTTATTCTCACTGCCTTTGCCTACAATGTCTACTTCCTGCTGGGGACCAGCAGAGATGGGCTGCACAGTGGCTCTGGGGTAGGTGATTTTTCTCATCCGGTGAAGGGCTTAGGAAGCGAGGCAGTGAAAGCCTCCTTTTTCTTTTGGAAGGCATCCCAAGTGACTGTAACAGCTGGGGTTTTTAAAAGAGAAACTTGGACTTGAGAGTTGGACTAGGCTAGGAAGGGATTCTTTTTGTGAGCTGGTGTCCTCTACCTGCTGTTCAGCAGATCCGCCTCCTCAGTAGTAAGCAGTACTTCCCATCCGTACACGTTGTTTCTCAAGAACTAAACTGACACTGATTGGCCATGCCAGTGGAACCATTACTGAAAATTTATTGCCTTCTGATGGATTTTTTTCCTTGTTGAATTCTTGGCGGCAGTTTCGACTCATCTCACTTAATATTAAGCTCACCAAATCTAAAAGGCTGCAGGTGGCCAGAATCAGAAGGCTGTTGAAAGAGATTAGCAGACTGTACCCGCCTTTCTTTCCCAGAGAACGTATGCTGTAGTTGGCCACTAGCAAACGCCTATAGTGGCACTGATTTGCATTCCCTTGCCGTCCTCACCCCCCAACGCCTGATTTCTTAGAAGGGCAAAACAAGAGTTAGAGCTTCAAGTGCAGTGTCTAACATGGTGCTGGCAATATAAAAATACCTGCTCAATGACTGGTAACTGGATTTTTCATTTTAACTGGCTTTATTGGGGTGCAATTCACATAGCATACAAATCATGAGTCACTGGTTTAAAAAGAGTCCTGCAGCCAGCACCACAGTGAATTTTAAACCCGTGAAAGAAAACCAGGACCCCTTTTTCCCCAGTGTAGATTATTTTTCTTAAAAAAAAATATTGTGATAAAATGTATCCATAACACAACAGTTGCCTTCTTAACCATTTTTAAGTGTGTGATTCAGTGGCATGAATTACATTTACCATGTTGTGCAGCCTTCGTTGTTATCTACTTCTGAATTCTTTCATCACCCAAACAGAAATTTACCAACTCAAACCCAAACCTTCTGCTACTGAGTCAATTCTGACTCATAGTGACCCAATAGGGCAGAGTAGAGCTGCCCCTTGGAGTTTCCAAGGAGCGCCTAGTGGATCTGAACTGACTCCCTTTTGGTTAGCACCCAGGCTCTTAACCGCTGTACCACCAGGGCTCCTCATAGTTATTAAAACCCAAAATCATTGTCATGGAGCAAGTCTGACTCCTAGTGACCCTACAGGACAGAGTACAATTGCCCCATTGGATTTCCAAGGCTGTAATCTTTACAGAAGCAGATTGCCACATCTTTCTTCTGCAGAGTGGCTGGTGGATTTCAACTACCAGTCTTTTGGTTAGCAGCCTCATGCTTGACTACTACACCACCCACCCAAACCAACCCACTGCCATCGAATGAATTCTGACTCATAAGGCTCCTCAAATGGAAACCTGTTAAGTGATAACTCCCCGTTCCTCCTTCTCAGTTCCTGGTAACCTCTACTCTTCTTTCTGTCTCTATGAATTTGCCTGTTCCAGTTATTTCATCTAAATGGGCTCATATACCTTTTTCCTTCTGCTTAGCATGATGTTTTCAAGGTTCATTCCCATAATAATGGCGTGTATCAGAACTTCATGTCTTCTTGGCTGAATAATTTCCCACATTGCGTTTATCCATTTTTCTGTTGATGGGCGCTTGGGTTATTTTCAGCTTTTGGCTATTGTGAATAATACTGTTAAGAACATTGATGTACAAGTATCTGTTTGAGTCCCTGCTTTCAGTTCTTTGGGGTATATGCCAAGGAATGGAATTCCAGGGTGATATGGTAATTTTATTGGCATAATGGTTAAGTGCTACATCAGCTAACCAAAAGATCGGCAGTTCAAATCCATCAGGTGCCCCTTGGAAACTCTATGTATGTAATCGACTCAATGACAGTGGCTTTGGCTTTGTTTAAAAACAAATGATAATTTCATGTTTAGCTTTTTGGGTGTTAAACAGATTTTTGAATGTTCACACAATTGGTTTTTGTCAGAACCAAGGACTTCCAGTCCAAATACATATTGGCTGCTCTGTGTTGTCAACTGATCACTGCAGCTCAAGCCATCTCCTGCCCAGCCCTCGTCCCTGCCCTTGCTCTGGGCTGCCATCCGTATGTGGTTTGAGGAGTTACATGGCCAGGGATTATCGTGCACTGGGAAGGTATTTCCTTCCCTGTTTTTCCCCTTCAGGGGGTCCAAATTTTAGACCACGTACTCAAGTGACTGAGAGATAAAAATGTTTATCTTTTCTGTAACAAAACCTCATCACTGTCAAAAGTTTATATCTATTATGAGCCCCCATTCTATCAGGTAGTGAGAACTTAATTTCAGTCAGTTTGTCTTTTTCTTTCCCCCCAGGGTGAAGGTGTGGTGGGGAGGTGTTGGTATTGCTATCCCAACTGGCATTGCTGAGATGGCTTCATCGCCATCTAATCTTTGGGCCCCTCTTCATGTGAGTGGTTGTTGGTCCCAACCCTAGGCCAATTTAGATTGATGTCAAACCCAAGTAGCCCCAGAAGCTTGAGAGATGTTCTGTGGCTCCCTAAAGCCTCTGGAATAAGAGAAAGTCACTTCCATACCCTTCTCAGGAGCCTGAAGTCACTTTGCTGCCACTGTGCCACATGAAGTGTGAGAACTCTGTATGGCTGCCTCATGGCCTAATGGCTTGATGGACCCTTCTGTTCAGATCCCAGATGGGATATGGAGAATCTAGGGTTGCCCCTGGAGTAGACCTTCCAGATCCGCAAACTTTTGTGGAGGCTTTGTCCTTGTTTTCCTACCTGGGGTATCAGCTCAGAATGAAACAGGGTGCAGGTTCTCTTAGCTGCTCTCCAAGCTTCTCTCCTATGGAGAATATCTGTATACTAGGTATTTGCTCACTCCTGCATCCTAAGACTTAGTCTAAGTCTACAAGTATGGAAACTTTTGCTCTTATTCGTCATGTATTTTTCTAAAATTTTAGCTTCTGAAATTCCAAAGCCAAAGATTTGATTTCTTTGTTGTGTTTTCTGCTGCTACAAGGCTACAAGGCTGGAAACTTCACTGGGGCAATGAAGGCAGATTGTCTAAGTGCCCCCAAATCTTTCCCCAGAAGCCTATGTATGTGGTAGGAAATACCACATCATTATCCTGAGACGCCTTCAAGTGCCTCAGCAAGACCCACTTGGCACTGAGGTGCAGGGGAAGTTCTCAGGGAGATGCCTGGGGTGAGCTTAGGTGAGTGGAGGGCTGCCTTGGCTGTATTCTGAGTACTTTGATTAAAATCTGGAACTCTACAGAAATTGGTATTTAATGAGGCAGACGCATTTACTGGAGTCCACATGACTCTTTCAATTGCATTTTCTAATTCTACATGTGCCGCAGGATAAGTTACCATAGCTAGAGTTATTCCTCACACTTATTTTTAATTATTAGTATTTGTAAAATCAATGACTTGGGTTTTATACACCACCCAAATGCTCTACGTCATGGTTTCAAAGTGATTGTGTCTTGCATGCCAATCCTGATCTGTGCTTCTTGCAATGATATGTGTTGAGAAGGATTCAGAGGCCGTTGGGCTCAGCAGGAAAGAGTGCTGTAGTTGATAAGTAATGTCTGTCATGGGCACTGCAGTCCTATCTGGTGTTTCCACTTCTAGAATTTAATCCAAATGATTGTTGGGTTAACAGACAGGGGTGTTCCCCTGTTGACACCTCTGGGTTTTAAACTTCAGTTTACCTAAACGATTGTGGACAGTTAATCAGCATACAGATTTCTTGCTTCATACCCCATTAATTCTGATCCACCAGATCTTTAGAGGGAGAAAGTCCTCAAATCACACTTAAAGAAACACCAGTTCATCTTGGCCTGCAGGGAAGCACGTCTTTTCATTTCCTTATGTTTTATGTTACTTCCCAGGTAGGTTTTGTGGTGATCAAGTCCCGGAGCCGCTCATCTCCACTGACAGCCGGTTGTGGGTGGAGTTCCGCAGCAGCAGCAACATCCTGGGCAAGGGCTTTTTTGCCGAGTATGAAGGTTGGTTTACCATGAAATGAACCACTTGGTAGCTTCTGGATGTCCCTGTCCTTCGCGTGCCCTGGCCGCTCCTCTCCACTGCAGGCAGAGCTTGCCAGAGCCGTGAGGGTCGGGTCAGGACTTGACCGCACCACTGCAGGGAGCTGGTGGAGGACTCCTGTGCAGTCGTCTCCTGCACAGTTTGGAATTAGAGAGGCCGGCGGTGCTCAGTGCAGGACAAGCTTTATGTACTTGTCACTGAGCTCTCCTTTCAGTCCAGCTGGGGACTCGGCGTCCTCAATATATGGGGGGGGGGGGGGGGTGCCAGGAACGCAGGTATTTGGACCGATATTTTGACACAGAGCAGTGCCGGCAACCTCTGAACTGCAGTGGGAGCCTGAGCAAACATCTCATTTATTTCGTTTCTGCAAAAACGACTTTAGATGACGTCAGAGGGGTTCCAACTAGTGTCCTGAGGCCACCATCATAAGTGACTTGTGGGAACCAACTGAGCTGGTTTCTAGGCAGCTGCGACCAAGACAGTTCCACTTATGTTTGTTCTACATATTGGGCTTTTCTGGCAAGGCTCCTTCTCCTCATAAAAACGAAACCATTAGATAATTATTCAAGTTTCTTTTAACTTTAAATTGTCATTTTGGAGAGTTTTGTTTTTGTAAACAAAATAATGTGCATGCGTGTGAACGTGCATGTATGTGTATGCGTGCGTGCACGTACATGTCCCTACCCTGGCTGCAGATTAGAATCGCTTGAGGAATTCTCACATGTCATTGCCACTTGGAGCTTAGCCACACCGCTTGAATGAGAATCTCTGGGGCATGTGGCACTAAGTGTCCACAGCTTGAAAAATCTACCAGGTGATCTGGTGAGCAGCAAAGGCAGAGAGCCACCACTCTGCATGGTTATTTTCTTTACATGAAAAAACTAGATTTAAAAACAAATGAAATTGTACCTTTTGGAAGGCATTACCTGTGTGGGATGGAAATGAAAATGTTGGTAAGTGGAGCCACCTAATGGTGTTAAGTGGCAACCACCTTCCTTCATGACATCTGACCTTTTCTTGTGCTCTTCTTTCCAAAGCCACCTGTGGGGGAGACATAAACAAAGATGCCGGTCAGATTCAATCTCCCAACTACCCAGATGACTACAGACCTTCCAAGGAATGTGTGTGGAGGATCACCGTCTCGGAGGGGTTTCACGTGGGGCTTACTTTCCAAGCTTTTGAGGTGTGCACTGCTCAGGTTGTCTTCCCAAGGGATGAGGTCATTTTAGCTAGACACTGTCTGCTCTGTAAAGTTTTTGTACTTTTTTGGCTAAAGACAGGAAGCTAAGGCCATTTTTAAACCCCTAATAACCTTGACATCTGAGATTAAAACCTTTGCAGACATTGAAAGTGGGTTTGCCTCTTTCTGAGGCTGCTAGAGAAGGTTTGGGGAGTAATTGAGGTGATGAGTCTAGGATTGGATCCAAGAAAGCATTCTAGAATTGTTCTTCCCTTTTATCATCTCACATTGGTGGTCCAGTGGGAGAATGCTTGTGGGAGACCTGGGTTCAATTCCAGGTTAATACACCTTAAGTGCTGGTATCACCCATTTGTCAGCAGAGCCTTGTATGTTGCTATGATGATCAACAAGTTTTAGCAGAATGTTCAGATTAAGATGGAGTAGGAAGAAAGGGCTGGTGATCTACTTCCAAAACCAGCCATTGAAAAACCCTGGCTCCACTTACCAACATTTCATCAATCCTGTTGGAGCTGGGGTCACCCTGAGTGGGAAGCCAGCTCGGTGGCATCTGTCTCCTTAGCTTCATTTACCTTTGACATCTATGAGTAGGAGAAAGCTTGGAGAAGCCCAGGACACAGTTGGGTCCTTCTGCCGCTTAGTTAGGTTTTTGAGAGATTTAGATTTCCCTTCTTAAATCAAAACCCTTCAGCCCCTAGCCATCTCCAGTCATCCACGTGCCTCTATTTCTCCCTCTAGATTGAAAGGCATGACAGCTGTGCGTATGACTATCTGGAAATCCGTGATGGCTCCATGGAAGAGAGCACCCTGATTGGCCACTTCTGTGGCTATGAGAAACCAGAGGATGTGAAGTCAAGCTCCAACAGAATGTGGATGAAGTTTGTGTCTGATGGCTCTATCAATAAAGCAGGCTTTGCTGCCAATTTTTTCAAGGGTATGACTTAGCATTTGGTTTCCACTTTTAGTCACAGGACGAGGTATTGCCTTCCTGGCTTAAGAATTACAAAACACATGCGGAAGCTTAGCATCCAGCGAGACTTCCTGCAGGGAAGAGACAGTGACCTATTTTAGAGATGTGCGTAGGGTTCCCATTCCTGACAGAGGCCAGTGCTGACTGAGGAGCAGGCTTGGCCTTGGCTTCCACATGGCAGGAAGTTCTGCCACTGTACTTGGGAATTAGAATTAACAGGTTTGCAAGATCAGGCTACACTCTAGTGAAGCTGAACATCCATAATAAATGTTTGCATAGTAAACCTACCCCACTGCTTTTGAGTCAATTCTGACTCATAATGGCCCTACAGGACAGCACAGAACTGTCCCACAGAGTTTCCAAGAAGTACCTGCTGGATTTGAACTCCTGATGTAGCATTTAAGCACTATACCATGAAGGTTTGCAGAGCAGCTGCCATTAATTGAGCACATACTGTGTAACAGGAACTGTACAAGGTACTTGATTTCCATGATGTCATTTAACCCCAAAATAAGCCTTTAAATTGGATTTCACTCATGCTTGATCAGGGCGGAGAAGGACCACCTCCCACCCAGGTCTGAGGTTAGACATGGGTGTTTCTTCCCAGTAACCAGCTGGCACTAACCCATCCAAACCTCTTTCGTGGTTCTGCTGGTAATCAGCAATACGTATTTTTGAGAGGACTGGCTAAGGCTGAAGATTACAGTTGACAGAGTTAGCAAAAAACCAAAGAGAAAAAGATGCCTCGTTAAATTTGAATTTCAGATAAACAATAAGTAATCTTTTAGTTTATCTCAAATATTGTGTGCTTAAGAAATGTTTGTTTTTTATTTGAAATTCAAATTTAGCTGGATCTTCTGCATTTTATATAGCAACCCTACTGGAGATGCCAATCAGGATAATAGAAAGGAATGTTTCTCTCTATGAAGCTACACTGGCTTGTAAGAGACTGAGGTAAGAGCCTTGGCCTGTTCTAAGGAACTGTGATAACCAGCCTCATTTGATGGGTTACGAGGTACCAGCTCCTTTCTCAGCACTTGACGCTGCGTGTTTTTGTGCTGTGCTGTTGAGGATCCTGGTGAAACATACAGACATTGTCCTCAAGGTGGTGAAGGAGACCAACAAGCAAAGAGCAATGCCACTGCCCTGTGGACATGTGGACTGGACCAGGGAGAAGGCTGTGGCCCTCCACCGCACTTGAAGGTGGGACTCCAGTTACCCAGTCTAGCTAATTCAAGAGCATGTCAATGTGCAGACCTTTTTAGACATCCATGAGAGTGCTAATTAAGGCCCACCTACACTGACTTAGTGCACAGATCCAGCCTGATGCTATTTTTATGTCCAAGAGGACTGCAGAGAACCACATTTAGAAAAGAAGAAATAGGCAACATTAACCTTGACTTGACCCTGAATCTTGGGAGCCAGGGCTATCCAAAACCCACTGGGACCTAACAAATGGGAAAGAAAAAATACTTACTGAATGCCAGCCATAAGCCAGACACTACACGAGTTATCGTTGTCTTCCGAACAACCCCTAGGTAGGCATGATTGTTACCCCTACTCAGAAATGAAGGAGATGAAAGTTCTAAAAGGACAGACCTAGAACTAGTACCTGGGTGTGTAGGATTCCACAGTCCACTCTATTTTCCTTACATCTCAGTGTTTAGCTCATAGACCCAATGTGACTGTTTTGTTAGCATTTGTGATTTGATGCTGACTCTTGTCATCTTGCTGCTTATTTGATACCACTGGGGTATAGGACAGGGTCATGGATTTAGCATCTGAAGTTCTGGGGTCTGCACCTGTCTGTGTTCCTTACCAGCTGAATGTTCTCTGGCAGGTCACTTTCTTTTCCCAGAGTGGATCATACCAGTCTTATCCTTCCCTCTATTCCCAGTTCCTGGCACACAGTAGGCTCAATACTTACTGAGCAGTAGACAGCTGGATGAATGGGGCTCAGATTCCCATTGGTGGGTGGACTGGGCATCATTATACCTGCTCTACCTATCTTGCAGGGTTCCTGGGAGGATGGGTAAGGTGGGAGACCCATCTGGAGCACCCCTAAGCAACAGAAATAGAATGAGAGCCACAAGGGTGAGCCACATATGTAATTCCAAATTTTCTAATAGCCACTTTACAAAAAAAGAAACAGTGAAATTCCTTTTAATATATATTTTATTTAATCGCATATATCCAAAATACTATCATTTAAATAGGTAATCAGTATAAATGCTATTAATGAGATAGTTTATGTTCTTTTTCCTTATTGAGTCTTGGAAATCCAGCATGTATTTTTAAACTCAAAGCCCATCACAGTTTAGACCAACTACATTTCAAGTGCTCTGTAGCAACGTGTGGCTGGTGGCTGCCATATTGAACAGTGCAGGTACAGAGACCGGGCAAAGCCAGCCTGCTTAGACTGGGCTTTTTCCTGTGAGGCCACCAATGAGATGTCCTGTGAACACAAAGTGCCCAACACATATGTCAGTGCTTCTTCAGTGAAAGAAACTGGAAGAGTAATGACGACGGCTATTCAGAAGAGATGGGCCAAGCCAAAGGAGCTCTTGCTTTGGTGCCAGTTGGCAGGAGGCTTTGCCCATGGCCCAGCTGGCAGGTAACACTGACCAGAGTGCCAGTTGGCCTCTGTATCCATTGCCTGGTGCCAGATGGGAGCTTGGCTGGCAGCAAGTGGGGTGCCTCACATTTCTGATTGCTCCGAGAGAAGGCAACAACATCCCAGGGTTGGCAGTGCCATTTGGGTCCCATACCTCCCATACAGAGAACATAAGAATTCTTACCTTGATGCCTGCATTTTACTGTCCCCAGTACTAAGGGCCCACCATGAGGGGTTTGGTGAGGGGAGTGGGCTTCCTACAAAGTGTTTCTTCAAAAGCTTAGGGATATGTCCTGCCTTCTGTTTTTGGAACTCTCTCAGACAGTTCGGGATCCTCCTTGAGCTGTCTTATCTAACTGGAGACCGGTACCATCTTCACTGATAGCGTCTGGAGAATGAAAACAGTCCAGAACTTTCTGTTTCTAAAGCCACTCTTCGGAAACCCTATAGGCAGGTCTTTTCTCTCCTGTAGGGTAGCTATGAGTTGAAAGTGACTTGATAGCAACAGGTTTTGAGGGGGGTTGTTTATAGACGACAATCAGTTGCTTTCAGATTTCTAGTGGGGATATTAACGCAGTGACGGGAGTGGAAAGAAAAGGGTTACCTGGGTGCGCATGAATCAGAAGAGAGTGGAGTAGACCAGATTCCCAGCATTACTGCTACTGTGTTGCCAATTACCTCTTCTCCATGACACATGCGTCACGTGCTTTCCTCCTCAGGATACTGACTGGCTGTTCACCAATGTACTAATAAGTCACATGCTCTTCCAAATTTCTCTGGGATGCTTGGCCTTGGCCACGGTGCCTTAGAGCAAGCAGGGGCCAGTGGGCTTGGGGCAGTCTGTTTCTCCACAGCGTGGAGGCAGTGCAAAGGATGTCCAGGCTCCCACTGGGAGGAGCGCCTGGTAAACTTGCATGCCATCCATCTGAGTTGGAGCAGGTTTGTAAGTGTGCAAACATCCCACTGATCTTACTGGAGAGAATGTGCCTTTCACCCACTTTCTGTTTGTTTATGGCCCCAATCCATCTCACCAGTCTCACTTATTCTACGTGACTGACATGGCCGTAACAGGTTTGTTCATCTGCAGTCTTATCCCTAGCCTCAGCACCATCTGGCATTAGACCTACACTTGGCTTGGTCTTTTGTTTATCTTCATCTATTCTGATGGGTTCTTTCCTCGGTTTTCTTCTGTCTGCCATCCTCCTGCCCACCAGTGCAGGTTTCTGGTATCTTCTGTGCTGCTCGCTAGTCTTCCTTCATTGATCTACCCTTGGTGCGCTCTTCCTTTTCTATCCCTGCCTTGTCTCCCTCACCTACTGAGGTCTACTCTACTCGCTTCTGATTCATGTGTGCCCAGGTAACCTTTTGCTTTCCACTCCCCTGTTACTGTGTTGCTACCCCCACTAGAATTCTGAAAACAACTCCACTGTCTTCTACAAACCATCCCCTCCAAAAAAAACTGTTGCCATTAAGTCACTTTCAATTCGTAGCTACCTTATAGGACAGAAAAGACCTGCCTATAGGGTTTTGGAGGAGTGGCTGGTGGATTTGGACTCCTAAGCTTTTGGTTAGTGCCGAACTTTTAACCGCTGCACCACCAGGGCTCCATTGTCTTCTATAACAATAGCTTTACAGATCATCTATGTACTGAGCACTACACATGTGTCTTCTTAAATCTCACCTCATTACTAAAAGCAGGTGTTATTGTCATCTTAAATCAGAACAGACATTCAGAGAGGTTAAATCACCAGCCTAAGGCCAACCAGATTTTTGGTAAAAGATAGGGGATCGAACCTAGGTATGTCTGACTCACTCTAAAGACTGGACTCTTTCACTGTTTATTGTATATTCTCCTCCTCTTGCAGAAAATCTGATGGCATGATGGTTAACTGCTACATCTGCTGGCCAGAAAGGTCGGCAATTCAAATCTGCCAGGTGCTCCTTGGAAACTCGATGGAGCAGTTCTACTCTGACTATACAGTCCCTGTAAGACAGAATCGACAGCAGTGGCTTTGAGCTTTTGGCCTCCTTCTACACTTCCTAGCAAATGTCTGATAACTACTTTGCATATTGTAAACATATTACATAATCACTATTGCTGTAGGATATTTTGTGTTTACATTTACTTGAGGATGTAGGCAACTTCAAAGCCTTGCCCAGACCATCTCCCCTAAACTCAGTCTTCCCTCCTGACCAACTTATTTAAGTCTTCAATGAACCCATGAACACATCACTATTAGAGTCATCAAAGTTTACTGTCTACTCTGTAAATTCACAGGATGCTTAAAAACTGTCTTTTATCCAGAGAATAGTGACCAAATTGATGAGGGTTTTCTGCATCACAAACAAGGAAGATTTGAAGGAAGTGGACTTGAGTTGTAAAAGGACAGAGTAAAGGGAGACAAGACAGGTGATGGGTTTGCCTTCTCTGTGTGGGTCTTCATCACAGCACCACAACCAGTGGGATGGAAGTTGCAAGGAGCCTGATTTTTGACCCAAGAAACACCTTTGAAAAGTAGTTGAGAGTCCTCCTACTTCTGAGAGTTTTCAAGCAGGATCTGAAGAACCATCTGTCAGGAATGTTACTGAAAGTATTCCTACTTGGAATGCCAGGACTTGGTAGCTTTTCAGGTCTTTCCAACTCTGAGACATTCTGGTTCCTTTTAGTTTATGTGTGATGAGACCTTTCAAGATTTGGCACACAGTGTCCTTATTTGCTCTAATCCTACCTCCCATGGCACTGGGGACTAACCACTATGCCAGTCTTCTTGGTATTGTTGTCTTAGATGCCACTGAGTCGATTCTGATTCTCAGTGACCCCATGTACAACAGGAGGAAATGCCGCCTGGCATCCACCATCCTCCAACCACTGTTGTGCTTGAGCCCGTTGTTGCAGCCACTGTGTCAGTCCATCTCATTGAGGGTCTTCTTTTTTGCTGGCCCTCTGCTTTACCAAGCATGATGTTCTTCTCCAGGGACTGATCCTTCCTAACAACATGTCCAAAGTGTGGGAGATGAAATCTTGCCATCCTTATTTCTAAGGAGCATTCTGATTATACGTCTTCCAAGATTGATTTGTTCCTTCTTCTGTCAATCCATGGTACATTCAATATTCTCCAACAATATAATTCAATGATGTCAAATCTTCTTCAGTCTTCTTTATTCACTGCCCATGTGGCGTGACTGAAAAGAATATGGTTTGAGTCTGGTGCACTTTAGTCGTCAAGGTGACATCTTTGCTTTTAAAAACCTGAAAGATGTCTTTTGTAGCAGATTTACCCAGTGAAATGCATTGTTTGGTTTCTTAATTGCTGCTTCCGTGGGTGTTGATTGTAGATCAAAGTAAAATGAAATCCTTGACAACTTCCGTCTTTTCTCTGTTTATCATGATGTTGCTTATTGGTCCTAGATTGGACATTGTTTGGTGGGGGATATCTCAGTTTTTGTTGTCCTTTCTGGGCTCCTTCAGCTCTGTTAGATCACAGCTTGCACACTGTCTTTCAGTGATAAATGTACTGTGCTTGGCAGCAGGAAACATTGCCATTTTCTTTTCATCTCCAATGCTCTTGGAGCTTTCCAGGCCATGGACTTTCCTTTTCTTCAGTGCTATGTGAGTTGACATGTTGGAGATTCTCCAGTGAGAATCGGTTTCTCCCCTGGACAACATTATGGCTGCCTACTGGTCTGTGTTTAATTGCCCCAAACCCATTAATAGACACTTGCCAGTGCTAAATTCCCCCGCAGACCATGCCACTAATTCAGCCACCTTTGGGCTTCTTCCAGTGGTTTACTTCAGGAATGTTTGCTAACTTACGAACCCAATATTTTCTCTAACCTTGACTGTGTTCCTGTGCACCCACAAACAAAAAACCCCAAATTGTTGCTGTTGAATTGATTCTCACTCACAGCAATCATATAGGACAGAGCAGAACTGCCTCCATAGTGTTTTCCAGGAGAGGCCGGTGGGTTCCTACCACTGACCTTTTGGTTAGCAGCCGAGTTGTCAATCACTGCTCCACCAGGACTCCTTTCCCTTGCACACCTCTTCAAACTCCTTATAAAAATGCTAAGTAATCCTTTCTGGTTCTCATCTTCAGAGGATACCTATACATCCTCATTTAGAAACGTGCCGTTTCACCCTAACCTTTTAGTTTTGTCCTTGAGCAGTTGCATATTTACTGGGGGGCAGGGGAGGTGGGAGGAGGTGGTGGGCAGAATTCCTGAATGCCACAGCATTAAAATGGATTAAACATATACTATGGAATGTTGTGAGAGTTTCCGAAATCACAAAAAATTACTGCTGACTGGACACCTTCAAGAATTAAATTATTCAAGTGTGACCTCCTCTCAGAGGTGCCCTGCTTTTGGGTAACAAGTTCTGCTTGCTGGTCTTGCCCAGGATCCCCCCACTTTCTGAAACCTTACTATAGCTGCTGCTGGTTTTTCAGGCATTGTCTTAGTTTTCTAGAGCTGTCCTAACAGAGATACTGCAGCGGGTGGCTATAAAGAATAGGAGTTTATGTTCCCAGAGCTCTAGAGGCTAGGTGCCCAAACAGGATCTTGGCTGTGTCAATACCTTCCATGGGCTTTTCTCTTAGTTTCTGTTAGCTGCTAACAGTCCTTGGTATTCCTTTGCTGACAGATGGGCCCTCCCATGGTGTCTGTCTGCCCCCTGTGTGTGTCTGTTCTATTTTTTTAATAACTCAGAAGCGATTAGATTTAAGACCTACACTGCCCTAGCATGACCTCATTAATGTAGAAAACCAAACAGGATCATATTTACAGGTACAGGGGCCAGGACTTTGGTACACATTTTGGGGGCCAAAAGTCAATCCATAACCGATGTGGCCGTGTACCTCACATTTCTGGTTACTTCAGGAGATGGCAGTGGTGTTCCAGGGTCAGCAGGTGGCCCCAAGAAACAGTTTTTGTTCTTGGCGGACTCTTGCTTCTACTCCATTTCTGCCTGGACTGGGGGCTCAAGTCACGGCAGGGGATGAGGACTAAGACCAGGTGACTTTCTGATGGTTTAACCAAGGCCACCTTCCTTTCCCAACAGAGGTGGATGAGTGCTCCTGGCCTGACAATGGCGGGTGTGAGCAGCGCTGTGTGAACACGCTGGGCAGCTACAAGTGTGCGTGTGACCCTGGCTACGAGTTGGCTGCTGATAAAAAGGCCTGTGAAGGTGGGTGTTACAGCAGCCCAGCTTGGGGGACAAGTCTCAGGGGGCAGTAGCGCAGAGACAGAGCAGCCGGTTGGCTGTGAAGTAAAAACACACCAATGTGGTGGAAGATCCTATTTAACCAGCTGCCATTCAGTCAACTCTGATCTGTGGCAGCTCCACGTCATCATAGAACTCTGCTTCATAGTGTCTGTAATGGCTGGCTTTTCAGAACTAAATCACCAGGCCTTTCTTTCTTTTTTTTATTATTTCATTTAATATGACTGAGTGAAAATGTACATTCCCGTATAACTTTACATGCCCACCTACATGCAACTTCCACTGCTCTCCCTGTCCGGTGGCAGCACACTATTCCTCTCTGCTCAATACAGGTCTTATTCTCCCAACAGCCTCCTTTCCGTTCCTCTCCACCCACTCTCCTTCCTCCAGCCAGAGGTCAGCAGGATGATATCCTGTAGATGTATAGAAACATAAAGTGCATCCAGTATATGCTCACTCTGCATTGCCAAGTCCAATCCATTTGTGACCGAAGAGTGGACCTTCGTCATGATTTATGGGCAAAGGCAGCATCAGGGCCAGGGTCCATGCTCCCAGGGGAACCCCGAAACTGCTGGACCATCAATTGAGGTCTTTTAGTGGAGATCTCAGGATGCACCCCTTTTTATTCTTGTGTTGCCAGCGAGACTCCTCTCTGTGAACTCCATCGCAGCTATCACTGGTGGTGGCCGGGCACCATCCGGTTCTTCCGGTCCCAAGTTGATGTAGGCACCCATTCATGTGGGTCTTTCTATCTTCTGGGTTGTCTTTACCCCATGTCATTTTGGTCCTTGGTGATAATCCGTTCCTGCTGAGTTGGGACCATTTGCTGTGCCCTCGGATGGCAGTTTGGCAGCTTTTAAGACCCCAGATGCCACTCACCAATGTGGGGTGCAGAGAACCCTCTTAGCAAAATGCTAGTTGTGCCAATTGGCCTCGATTTCGACCAGGCCTTTCTTTTGAGGTACATCTAGGTAGGTTTAATCTGCCAACTTTTAGTTAGCAGCTGACCATGTTAACAGTTTTGTTAAAATTACACAGACTCTGCTGTAGCAATGGTGGAACTGAGACCATGGTTTATTTTCTTCATAATATGTCAACATTCTCATTATTTCCATCCTGGTTGTTCAATTTCCATTAGTCCAACTTCCCTGCCTCTTCTTATTTTCTTTCCTTTACTTTAGGGTAAATGTTGACTGTTTGGTCTCATATATTGATTTTTTTTTTTTTTTAAAGAGTACAGCACTCATGACAGTGTTGTGTGTGAGCTAATCTGGTATTTAACTGAAAGGTGACCTCCGGAGTGGTTTCAGTTCCCGGTTTAAAGGGTGTCTCAGAACAACAGTCTTGGGGGTTCCTCTGGTCTCTACTGGTCCAATAAATCTGGTGTTTTTAAAGAAGCCTCGATGGCATGTGGCTGGCTTGGCTTTTAAAGAAGTTGGTTTTGTTCTTCATTTGTCTCCCATTCCCATCTGTGAATGTCCACATGTCCCTGGTCCGAACGATCAGTACTGGTAGCTGGGCACCATCTAGCTCTTCTGGTCTCATAACAGATGAGGCTTTGGTTCGTGTGGGCCATTAATCCTGTAGGATAATTCCTTCTTTAAATTCACATGTCTTTTAAAGCAGAAAACAAAAACAAAGCAAAACTTATGCACATGTTTGAAGTGACCGCTGAGTCATTCTGTTTCATCCTGGCCGGTGTTCTGTTTTCCTTGCTCTTCTGCAAGAATCTGCATGTTCATGTAAACCAGGTATGTGACATAGCTTGGTGAAGACATTTCTAATTCTCCTTTGGTCCAAATCATGTGGAGTCCCCAACTGTGCCCCTAAGTGACAGGTAAGCATAAATGCATCATTGTCATGTGCAAAAGCAGTAAAAACTTGCCACCCGACCCCATGTCATTCCTCCACAATCTTCAATTGAGACAATTAGACTAAAGAGCATGAATTAATCAGTTCAGATTGTCTAACATTTTCTTTTTTATGATTAAAGAGCAGCAGGACTCACTGCTGTTTGGGGAAAATCACAGTCACTCGAAACTAAAACCAAATGAATCTTGTTTCTGTTTTCCTCATGCAGTGGCCTGTGGCGGTTTCATTACCAAGTTGAATGGCACCATCACCAGCCCTGGCTGGCCAAAGGAGTATCCCACAAACAAAAACTGTGTCTGGCAGGTGGTGGCTCCTGTTCAATACCGAATCTCCCTGCAGTTTGAAGTGTTTGAGCTGGAAGGCAATGATGTATGTTTTGTCCCTCTAATTTCTTTGGGTATTTTGCTGAGATGGGGCTCAGAGCTGGGGACTGCTGAGTGAAGCGTGAGGCAGGGAGCTGGCTGGTGCTGGAACAGGACTCTCCTGGAACTCTGAGGCAGAACCTGAGGCAGCATTTCAGCCAGCGGTTTCAGCTGCACATTTTCTACAGATGTAGCTCCCCAAACCCCTGGTTACTGACACATCCAAGGAGAATCAGGGCAGGAGTGGAGGAGGCAGGACTTTGGGATGCAAGGGGAGTTGGTATCTCCAGTTGTGGGAGGAGCATGTGGGAAAGGAATGGGAAGAAGTTGAGCTGGGAGCAAGGATGGTGTAAACAGCCCATTTCTTCTCTTGGACAGTGGTCCTCAGACTCCCCAGGATGTGTAAACAAGTCAGCTGTAGGTCCAGGCAGAATCTGAGAGCCAGCCGGATGGCCAGGCACACCCTCTGGCTATCCTTTGAGGTGGAGGAATTCCCCCATAGCACTAGGCCATTATCCATGCTCCCCTGCCTGGGCCAGGCTAGGGTCCTTGTAAGGATCCATCTGACAGCAGCCCCAGTGTGGTTATCATCACTTGACTAGCAGATCTGCTGGGAACTAAGAGCTGACCCCATTGCTGGTGAGTGTGATGTACAGAGGCCCCAGTGCCAATAAAGGTCTCACCCCGAAGTGAATACTGCATAAGAAGAATCCACTTTTGAAAGTAATTGATCGGACCACTTAGCAGTCAGGTTCATGTCAAAAAAAATCATTCTTAGAGCAGATAACACCAGTTCTAGACCTAGCTCTACCACTGCTGAGCTGTGTGACTTTGGACAAGTGTCTTTCCCTTTCTGAATTTGATTTTCTCTGCATAAAAGTATTACAGAGTTGGATCGCATTACTGGCTTGCCGGTCTCTTCCTCACCCAAACCTCCTCTTCTTTTCCTTGTTTAAGCAGTGAGAGTACTTTCTTTAAATGAAGTTTCACGTGGAAGCCCAATAAATAAGTAAAAGCACGGCTGTGGAATTAGGAGGTTGTAGTTTTGAAGAAGTGGGTGGTGCAAACTGTTTGCTCTCAATTACTAATCTAAAGGTTGGTGATTTGAACCCAGCTGTGTCATTGAGAAATAAAGTTCTGGCTGTCTGTTTCTTTAAAGAAAACTCTGTGGTATGGTTCTACTTATAACACAGGGAGGGGTTTGCCATCTGTTGTGTCTTAGGCTGGGTTTTCTAGGGAAGTAAAACCAGTAACACGTACATGTACAAGGAAAGATTTATATAAAAGAAACAGCTGAATGTCCCAAGTCCTGGCACAAGCCTGACGTGGCCACAGGAGCTGGTGAACCCAAGATCAGCAGATCAGAGACCATAGTTCTAGACCACTGGCTGTGTAGTTTGGTGGATCCCAAGCTGGCAGGCGAGACTGTGAGATCTCTGCTGATTCGCAGAGCTGCAGGGGCTGGCGAACCCAGTATCAGCAGGTCAGGGAACAGGACTGTCACTCATTGGCTGTAAGGGTTGACATATCCAACAGCTGCTAGTTCAGGTCCAGAAAACAGATGCAAAAAAGAGAGCAGGAGCTCCTGGCAATGCGAGCCGGCAGAAAATAGGTGGTGGAAGGCAGAGATGAGAGCTGAGGGGTGGGAGGTCACTGCAGGCCCCATCCCTGCCACTTGATACAGCAAACACAGAGTTGCCAGGTTGGCACAGTGTTGCCCACCACAGTCCTGACTGTGCATTTTTCAGCTTGGGTTTTGAAGCCTTACCTATTTGTGCCAGGTGATGCATTTCCCACAGAACAACAACTAGAAAACTAAGGACCTGAGTGCCACAGATCTTAGAACTCATTCTAATGACCAGTTCAGTAAGGGTCAAAGCGACCCTTCCGGATCTGGCCATTGGGCAGGGGTCAGCTCCCAGGAGAGGGCGCTGCAGTACTTGGAGAGGTGTGAAGAGGGTAAGAGAGGGATGTCTAGTGAGTGACACGAAGGCAGCAGGTCCCACCCACCTTGTCCCCTTGCAGGTCTGTAAGTACGACTTTGTGGAGGTGCGCAGCGGCCTGTCCCCTGACGCCAGGCTGCACGGAAAGTTCTGCGGCTCCGAGTCACCTGATGTCATCACATCGCAGAGCAACAACATGCGTGTAGAGTTTAAGTCAGACAATACAGTCTCCAAGCGCGGCTTCAGGGCCCACTTCTTCTCAGGTATGCAGAGCTGGAGGCAAGGCCACAGCACGGAGGGACAGATGGCTTGGCAGGCCCCCAGCCTTGGGGTACATGCCAGCAGCTGTCTGCCCGCCAGTCTCCCCTACACAGTATTTGCATCTTGTTTGGATCCAAGATTCTTTATTTTGGCAGCTATATTCATGTGCTGTGGCTGATGTCCCAAATCACCACAAACTGGGTGGCTTTAAACAACAGCAATTGATTCTCACACACTTTTGGAGGTTAGATGTCCAAAATCAAGTTGTCAGCAGCTCCATACTCCCTCTGCAGGCTCTGAGGAAGAACTCTGCCTTGTCCCTTCCAGCTCCTGGTGACTAACCACAGCTCATGACCTTCCTTGACTTGTGGGTGCATCCATGCTGCCTCTGCCACCATCTTCACATGGCTGTCTTCTCCATGCCTCTCTGCTGTCTCTTGTTCTTACAAAGTCACCTGCCATTGGATTTAGAGCCCAATCTAAATCCAGGCCTCTGAGCCATAGAAGCCTCTTGCTCACTGAGTGGCCTTGGGCACATTAGCTGTTCCCAGCCTCAGTTTCCTTATCTGTGAAATGGGGTGCATATGCCTACCACCAAGGCTGTGTGAGAATTAACCTGTAGAAACTGCTTGGGACAGTGCCCAGCCTGTATTAAATACCCAGTAAATATAAAACCCAAACCTGCTGCCGTCAGTTCCAAGACACAGCGACACTGTAGAACAGAGTAGAACTGCCCCATAGAGTTCAATAAGTGATAATTTTATTATTGTCACTATTATTATTAGTATCAGCCTATCCTTCAAGGGGCTCCTTATTGGCGGAAGGGGCAGGGGTGAGAAAACACATATACATTTAAAGGCTTGAGGCCATGGTGAATTTGAACACATACCAGGGCTAGGTAATACTCAACAGACTGGGAGTACAGATGATGCCCTCCCTTCTACCCTGCCACAGTAAAAGGAGAGAGTCAGGAGTAATCAGGGAGGCTCCCCGGAGGCCAATTCTTCGCTAGGTTCTGAGTTCGGGGTGGGGACCCTCCCAAGTTGGCAGCTGCTCTTAACTGAGTCTGCTCATCTCCCCAGACAAGGACGAGTGCGCCAAGGACAACGGTGGGTGCCAGCACGAATGCGTCAACACTTTTGGGAGCTACCTGTGCAGGTGCCGGAACGGCTACCGGCTCCACGAGAACGGCCTGGGCTGCAAAGAGGGTGAGGCTGGGTGCTCCACGTGGGGAGAGGCGCACCGTGGTCTCCGAGTGCGCATGCGTGTGAGAGTGAGCGCGGAGCCGGCGGGCGGGGGGCGTTCTCAGGTCTGCGGAGCTGCGGGCTACAGGCCTGGCTGTGCGTGGAGACCCCCAAGCGGGAGGCCCCCACCGCAGCTCAGCAGCTGCCCTCCTGCCGCTGGGAGCATCATGGGCACACACGCTGGACCCCCCGGAGGAGCTCATCGTTTCAGGAGGCACCTGGGGGACTTCAGATGCTCCCTAATCAGTTCCTTCTGAAGAGTGCTTAAACCCTAAAGTTCCAGAATCAGACTATCTAGATTTACAGCCTGGTTACCACCACTTACTGTGTGACCTTGGACAAGTAACTTAACCTCTTTGAGCCTCAGTTTCCCCTTTTGCTAAAAAGGAGCTAAACATACTCTCAAACTTTTTGTGAAGATAAAATGAGAGAATGGTCAAAAAAAAGTTTCAGACTGTTTCATGCTAGTTACTACGCATCTGCCTTGTTGATGAATATTGGCTGTCTGTGTTTATTATTTATGACATGCAGGGCTTTGGCAAAATAGGATTTGGGGAAACTTTGCTTCCTGCTCCATTCTCTATTAGGGGGTTCTTCAGGGCCAGATACCTTTGAATATCCGAAAAAGTCTCCCTTCTGTTCCTACCTTGTGCAGTGTGGGGCATTTCAGCACCTCTGGTATACCCACAGGCCTTGGCCCCAGCTGTGGGGCCCTGCCGAGGAAGTCAAGGAGAGAAGTTAAAGACCACATGCCACCCTCTCTGGAATAAACATTTTGGAGTTGGGAGACTTGCTTAGAGGGCCACCTGAAGTGTTAAAGGATTAGATAAGACATCGCCAGAAGCAAGGTCCAACTCCCATTCCCTGCCTCCCATTCCTGCCTTGCCCAAGCCCTGTCCCATGGACCTGCCTGGTCATGGACCTGGATAGTCACAGGGCTGAGTTGGGAAGGTAGTGGAAGACCTAGGAAAAGTCTTAGAAAACTGTCATTCTGAAACTTATCAACTCTTCGTCAACCCCCTGTGAGGTGCACCTGGGCTGGAATAAAACTTCCTGTGACATTGGAGAGGCTAGGAGGCAGATAAAATCTGCCTTAGTGTGAATTCTCCTGGGGTTGGGTGGTGGATGTAAGAGCAGGCGTCCCAGGAGCCGAGCCACTGACCCTGTGGGTGCCTCTTCTCTTCTGCATGGCACAGAGCAGGTACAGTGTTGAGAAGGAGCTAACCAGTTGGCGCATCCTTGTCACCTCTGCTTGTCACTTTCCTCCTTCTGCTGACCTCTTACCTGCCACCTCCAGCCCTAAGCCTGAGCTGCAGAGCAGGTTGGAGGTGGTGGTGGAACAAGGCACACGTCTCTTCTGAGCCACTCCATGTTTTGCCATCAGTCCTTGCGCAAGTCCCAAAGCCAGGCAGTCCTGGGCTCCGTGCCTGGCTCCACCCCTTACCAACAAGCCACTTATCCTCTCTAAACCTAGTTTCTTATTTGGAAAGTGGGGAGGATTAAGTGAGAGGGCACCTGCAAAAAATACTTACCACAGTGCTCAACACAGAAGATAAATTCTAGCCATTGGCCAAAATGCTACTCATTGAACAATCCATCATAGGGTCATACTTTACTAATAGCAGTTGTAAAAGTATTGTGGTGGAGGCGCCTGACCTCCTCTTCTGACATCACAAAGGGGAAGGGGAATCAGGATCAACAGCCCAAGGCTGATGCCTAGAGGCAGAGGTTAGACGAGCCTCCTCTCTCTGTCGTCATTACCAATTCTGGCATCAAGTGTCCCTGCCAGGGCACTCTCTGCTGGGTTCCATAGTTCACTGCAGTGGCCACATAGAGCTCACAGAAGATAGGAGTTCTGACAGTTAACTCTGCAAACTTAAGTTGTTCTAAGTGCTACATACCTAACTGCTGAAAATCATTTATGGTCGCCTTTAAAGTAACTCCCCTTGGGAAGTTAGGCACCGATGTCAGCACTTAGTCAACCCTTCAAAGCAATTTTGGAAGTCTTTTTCTGGAATGGCCGTTGCACACGGTGGGGAGTTTTTAGCCAGTAAACAAATAACTGTATTGGAACACCCTTCCTATTGATTTGATCAGGCCTCCAATGACTTTCTTCTTTGCCTGAAGATAAAGGAAATATTGAAAGGAAGACATTTTGATGACATTCAAGACATCAAGGGCAATATGACAACAGCTCGGATGGCTATTCCAGAAAATTCCAAAATTGCTGTAAGGGTGGACTAGACACTAGTGTTGGTGCATAGAGGAGTACTTTGAAGGTGACCATGATCTTCAACAATGAGGTGTATAGCACTTTTTCTAGGGTGAGTTCACAAACTTAATAGACAGTTGTTGTACTCACAGTTGTGGGGTTTATTAGGTAAGTAAAAAAAAGGATAAAACAAACTCATTACCAGTGAATTGATTCCAGCTTACAGTGACCTCATATGACACGGTAGAACTGTCCCATAGGGTTTTTAAGGAGAGCTGGTAGATTCAAACTGCCAACCTTTTGGTTAGCAGTTGAGCTTTTACCCACTATGCCCCCAGAGCTCCATCAGGGAAGTAACAGTTCAGGTTCAGGATCACCCAGGATTTGGGTCCTCCATCAGGACAGCCTCTGCCCGGTTGAGCTGCAGGTACCCCTCTCTGGCCCCTTGGCCTTGGCCCTGCTCAGGCAAATGTTACAAAGAGGTGCCTAGAGACACCTTATTCTGCCAGCAAGCCTCCTGCCTGAAGACACTCAACTGTTTTGCTCTGGGGGCTGAGAAGCCCACTCTGTCACCTCCTGCGGGTCTCCCGTTAGCCTCTTGCTAGTCTCGAGTTCTGCGGCCTCTGCTGCTGCCGTTGCTCTGCTGTTGCTTCTAGCCATCTTGTCCTTCTCAGTATTACAGCTCTACTCTGTCCCCTGGGTCTAGGAGGGTCTCAGGGCAGGGGCCTCTGGCCTTGGTGGTGGTGAAGTCCTATCTTCCTGTCTCTTAGTGGCTCATTTTAAGTCTAGCGGGATGGCAAAACTGACCATTCCCCTTGGTGGGCCACAGTTATGTTATTTGCAACAACAACAAAAACCCCACTGCTGTTGAATCCATTGCAACTCATAACAACCCTATAGGACACAGTAGAACTGCTCCACAGAATTTCCAAGGAGCACCTGGTGGATTTGAACTGCTGACTTTTTGGTTAGCAGATGTAGCCCTTAACCACTATGCCACCACGGTTTCCCCTTATTTGCACAGTCCCTTCTAATCACCTGTGTGAGAGTTAGAAGACCATGTCCACATAATAAGGCCATACAAAAGCGATCCGTCACACTGGAGCACTGTAGCCAGGACAAAGACACAAAATGAAGCTGCTTTGTAAAGCTAAAAGAAGTGTGTAGATGGCGTCACTGCTGTGGAGCTCTTGGTTAGCCAGTGTTAGCGGAGCACTTACCACATGCCTGTCATGTGCTATGCATTTACATACATGATCTCATCAAGCGCACATTCACCCCTACGAGGCTGACATTAGTGTGCCCCTCCTACAAATACAGACCAAAGAAAAACCACTGCCATCGAGTCAATTCCAACTCACAGCAACCCTATAGGTCAGAGTAGAACTGCTTCATAGATTTCCCAGGGAGCACCTGGCAGATTCAAACGCTGACCTTTTGGTTTGCAGACATAGTACTTAATCCTCAGACCACCAAGATTTCCTCCAATACAGACACTAAGGCTCTAAGGAGCTGTGGTAGCACAGTGGTTAAGAACTCAGCTGCTAACTAAAAGATGATTAGAACCTATAAACCACTCCATGGGAGAAAAAACCCAGTGATCTGCTCCTGTAAAGATTGCAGCCCAGGAATTGCTATGGGACAGTTCTGTTCTGGCCTGTAGGGTTGCCGTGAGTCAGGAGTGACTCCACAACCTACAAAAGTAGTACTGAGGCTTAAATAAATGCCCAAAGCATTCTGCAGTTTGTAAGTGGTGGAAGCAGGGTTTGAACTTAGGTCCATTTGATTCCAGGGCCTGTGCTTTCAACCACTAACTACCATACTTACAGAGATAACCACGGTGGGAACAGTAACAATACAAAGTGTCACCTGACTCCTGAGCCACTGTCAGGAAGGCAGCAAAGCCAGTTCAGATAAAGCAGGAAATCTCTGAGCCAGAGAACACTCTGATTTAGGCTGACCCCTCCCCATATTTGATGATGGCCACATGATGAATAAGAGAGAGGAGGAATCCCCACCCCGCCACCACCTAGACCATCTTGGGCACTGCCCACAAATGACTTATCTCTTGCTGTCTCTCTTTTTGCCCCCAGCTGGCTGTGAACACAAGCTCATCAGTGCTGAGGGAACTCTGGCGAGCCCCAACTGGCCAGACAAATACCCCAGCCGGAGGGAGTGCACCTGGAACATCTCCTCAACTGCAGGCCACAGGGTGAAGCTTGTGAGTCATTACTGCAGCTTGCTAGGAACATGGAGTTTGGTATCATACAGTCATGGGTTCGAGTCTCTGCTCTGCCACTTCCAAGCTGTGAAACCTGGGGAAGTTACTCAACATTTAGGTTTCAGTTTTACTGTCTGGTAAATGGAGCTGTAATAAAGCCTACCTCTCTGGGCTGTAACATGGATTAGGAGAGGATGCTTGTAAAGCTCTCAGCACAGGGTGACATGGGGGAGGCTCAAGAAATAGTGCCAGTTCCCAGGAGGGCCAATACTGGGGCAGCCACCACAAAGCTCTGCAGTGCTGTTTGAGCACCAATTGTTTTCTTTTTAAAATTTTTATAAAAACAATACATTCTGAAAGTTAAAAAAAAAAAAATTGTCAGTACAGACATTTGGAAAGCAGAAATTAAAAGTTCCCAGTTCCATATTTCTGCTCTGGAAAAGACCCCTCTGAACATTTTCTAGAATTTTTCTATACATTCTCAATCAAATCTGTACATTCACAAGAAAAAAATATACATTCTTTTTCTTACTATTCAAATTCAATCTTATGATCCATGATCTACTACTTACATTTTAAAATTTAACAATAGGAGATTAAGTTCTTTTTCTTAATTTTCTCTTGAATTAAAAAAAAAAATCTTTGAAGCCCGTCTGTAATGTCTCATGTGCACATATGATCTGTGATCTGCTCACTGTGCTAAAGGACAAATGCATCTCTTGTCATGTATCATTTCTCAGCCCATAGCAACTCGTAGATCCTGGAGTATACGAGGTCTGACAGTTAAGTCCGTGAACTTGATTGTTCTAAGTTTGCTAGTTACCCTAGGAAAAGTGCTGCATACCTCACTGCTGAGTATCGCTATGGTCACCTTTGAAGTACTCCCCTTGGGAAACTATGCATCAATGCCAGCACCGAGTCCACCCTTCAGAACCATTTTGGAACTCTTTCTGGAATGGTCATTGTGCATGCTGGCACAGTGGCAAGTTTGCAAACTTAATTGTATAGCTGTCTGTGAGGGAGGAAGTTTTTAAGCAGTAAACAAATAAGTGTATTGGAACACTCTCCCTACTCACCTGATCTGGCCCCCAGTGACTTTCTCTTTTACCCAACAATAGAGGAAATAGTAAAAAAGTAATACAATTTGATGACATTCAGGACATCAGTGGTAATACGATGACAGCTCTGATAGCCATCCAGAAAAAGAGTTCCAAAATTGCTTTGAAAGGTGTTCTAGACACCGGCGTCAGTGCATAGCTTCCCAAGAGCAGTACTTTGAAGGCGACTTTAGAGATATTCAGCAAAGAGCTATGTAGCACTTTTTCTAGGATAAGTTCGTGAACTTGATAGGCAGTCCTCGTAAAACAAACCATCTTGTCAGCTGCAGAAGTTGTTGTTCTCAAACAAGCATTTTTTCAAATGAGTCATTCTGGCTCTGGAGATGAGTAACTCTTAAGGGGATGCATGTGTGTCCCTAGGAATTATGGACCAGTGATGAGGGGAGAATGAAGAAGAAGGGACAGTGGTAAGGAGGACAGATAGGAGGTGGGCAGATGGCTCTGAGATCCAGTTCCGCGACTGAAGTCCAGGGGTTGTTGCCAGCTCTGTGCCAGGTCTAGGGCACAGAGAGGTAAAGAAGGTAGGGCACCTGACCACAAGGTATGTACCGGCTCCCCCAGTGCAGACTGGCTGGTAACCTGGCAGCAGTGGGCAGCTCGGAATCAAAAAGGCCTTTGCCCACTGTTCTCCTGGGTCAGTCAGGATAGCCTTGAGTTGAGTAAGTTAAAAAGAACGCATCACAAAAAGGCACTTCTTGGAAACGCTGGTGGTGTAGTGGTGAAGTGCCATGTCTGCTAATGAAAAGGTTGGCAGTTCAGATCCACTAGGCACTACTTGGAAACATTATTGGGCAGTTCTACTCTGACCTATAGGGTCACTATGAGTTGGAATTGGCTCCCTAGCAGTGGGTTTGGGTGTTTTTTCTTTTTGGAGCGGGGTTCCCCGGGACTGGCATCTGCTAGAAAATGTTTGCAGTGGCGATAGAAATTTATTATACCAGTGGGGGAATGGAAAGGCTGGTGGCATAGTGCGTTGGGTGCTATGTCTGCTAACCGAGAGGTCTGCATTCAGATCTGCCAAGTGCTCCTTGGAAACTGTGGGGTCGTTCTACTCTGACCTCTAGGGTTGCTATAAGTCAGACACGACTCGACGGCAGTACATTTGGTTTTTTGGTTTTTCGTGAGGGAATGGCATCCCTTGGAGTTTGAAACGGTGACCTGCACAACTGGAAAACGTGGTTCTGTTTAAGGGCCACAAGTTTATAGCAGTAGCCACAGAGGTCTTTTTTACCTCTTTGGACATTTTTCATGCCACTAAGGATCTGAAAGGGTCAATCACAGTAGCTGGAGTGAACATAGGCCTCAGATTTACCTGGGGTTCATACCCACATGGGCTAATTTTAGAAGGAAGTTGCTCTGGGGGGGTGGGTAGCTATACTGATTATGACTTGAGTACTTTTTGAGAAAGCTGTGAGCTGAGAACTCCTCGAGAAACTGGTGTCTGACTGCTAGGAGACGGTGGTAGGGTGTCACAAGGCACGAGGTCCCTAGCATTGGAGGGCCACAGACCCTGGAGCTACACCTTTCCTGCTTCCAGCTCCCACTCAGTGTCTCCACCTTCCACTCACTTGCCCAGAGCATCCTTTCTTATAAATGTGCTGAGCTAGGCCCATGTGAAGAGTGTTTGTCATTCCTGTGAAGACCCACACTGCTAATGGCCCTTGCGTCCCACCCTTCCCACCTCCATCCCTGCACTGGTACTCAACCTCCCCTTTTGAGAACCTGTCCTACTAATTAATGTCTTGTCTTCTTGCTCTGTCATTTGGTCTGTGTCTTCATTCATTGATTTCTTCTATTTCTTTGGCCCATTTCCCTCACAGCCATAGACTGGCCACCAGTTGGTCATCTGCCCGGCACCAACGAACCCTGTGGTTAGGAACTGTGACCCCTGAAAAGCCAGCCTGATATGTGGCATGGAATCCTGGGGCTCCTGTGTTGGGGACAGTCCAACCATCTCTGCAAGTCTTTAAGAGGATGAGAAGGAGGGAGGCAGTATATAGCCTAGTGGTGGTTAGGGTACGGCCAGAGCCAGGCCAGCTGGGAGCCAAGTCTAGCGCTGGCTTTCTCTGGCTGTGTAACTTGGGTAAGCCACCTGACTTCCTTAAGACTCGGTTTCCCCTTGTCCAAATTGGGGATTTGGGTAGCTCTTCCCTCACAGGGCTGTTGTCAGAGTTAAGTGAGATAATGCCCATAAAGTACTTGGCACGGAGCTTGGCATGGAGTGAACCCTTAACAGATGTCAGTCACCCCAAGGATACCAGAGCCCTGGTGGTAACAGTGATTAAGAACTCAGGCTGCTAATCCAAAGGTCAGCAGTTCACATTTACCATCTGCTACTTGGAAGTCTCATGCGGCAGTTCTACTCTGTCCTATAGGATCATTATAGTCAGAATTTGTCAGCTTGACAGCAATGGTGAATGGGTTTTATCAGCACCCAACCATGCGACATTGAGCCTTAGGTATGTCATTTGTACCAAAGGAGGATATGGTCTACCACAGACATTAAAAGCAGGGTCTCTGGAACCGATACATCAGCGCATGGCTCAGCCCTACCACTGTGTGACTATGGGCAAGTTATCTGACTCCCTTGTGCCTCAGTTTTCTCATCTATAAAGTCGGATTATCATGGTGCATATGTCACAGTGTCCCGAGAATTAAATAAGGTGGTACATGTAAGATACTTAAACAGCTTCTGTGAATGCTCAGTTGTGGTTGGCTCCTATTTTGTGAGGGAGAAGCTTTGAGATGTGATGGTAGGAAGACCGAACTCACTCTGCAGTTCAATAGCTGTTAGAATGTCAACGAGCATCAAAATCCTCTGCCTCCCCCCAACCCAGCTCATCTGCAAAATGGTCAGAGTAGCAATGGTTCCTAAAACTGCCTCCCAGGCTTGTTTGGGGCTACAAAAGAGGGGACGTGAGCTCATGACACCCAAGTAGAGATCCCCCGTATCATTTGTTATGGGGAGGTCCCACGACCCCCGCGCAGCAGCCTGGAAAGACGTGTGTCCTGCGCACTCCTTCCCCTCCTGGACCTGGGGAAGGCGCCCCGCCCTGGCAGACCTCCAGGCCCCTGGGGAAGGCGCCCCGCCCTGGCTGATCCCCAGACCCCTGGGGAAGGCGCCCCGCCCTGGCAGACCCCCGGGCCCCTGGGGAAGGCGCCCCGCCCTGGCTGACCCCCGGGCCCCTGGGGAAGGCGCCCCGCCCTGGCTGATCCCCAGGCCCCTGGGGAAGGCGCCCCGCCCTGGCAGACCCCCGGACCCCTGGGGAAGGCGCCCCGCCCTGGCAGACCCCCGGGCCCCTGGGGAAGGCGCCCCGCCCTGGCTGAGCCCCGGGCCCTTGGGGAAGGCGCCCCGCCCTGGCTGAGCCCCGGGCCCTGGGGAAGGCGCCCCGCCCTGGCAGACCCCCAGACCCCTGGGGAAGGCGCCCCGCCCTGGCAGACCCCCGGGCCCCTGCCTTACTTTGTGCGCTTCCCTCCTCAGACATTTAATGAGTTTGAGATCGAGCAACACCAGGAATGTGCCTACGATCACTTGGAAATGTACGATGGCCCTGACAGCCTGTCCCCTGTCCTTGGCCGTTTCTGTGGCAGCAAGAAACCAGCCCCTGTGGTGGCTTCGAGTAGCAGCCTGTTTCTCCGGTTTTATTCGGACGCCTCGGTGCAGAGGAAGGGCTTCCAGGCAGTGCACAGCACAGGTGCGGGTGCCCAGACTGCTGACGGGGCGTGGACGGTGACGGGGGCATGGACGGTGACGGGGGCATGGACGGTGACGGGGCAGGGCAAGGACGGGCTCTTATTCTATCGGATTGGGGGGAGGGGGTAAGGAAAGAGGAACGGAGGGAAGAGGCAAGGGAAGGAAGGTGTGTGATCAAATCTTCCATTTATGATGAAGTATTGGCCTTCCCCGTCCCACCACAGAGGAACCCTGGTGGCTCCGTGGTTAAGTGCTTGGCTGCTAATCGAAGCATCAGAGGTTTGGACCCAGCAGCCAGTCCAAGGGAAGAAGATGTGGCAGTCTGCTTCCTTACAGACTTACAACCTTGCAAACCTGTAGTTCCGCTTGTCCTATAGGATCACTGTGAGTCAGAACTGACTCGCTGGCAATGGGTTTTTCCCACCCTACAAGAAAGGGTTGTTTTCCATTGATGTCCTTAATCCACAGAATTTGAAGTGGGCAGCTCTTTGTCCATCAAATCTTTCTGCCTCTCTCTGTCTCACTTTTAAAATTTTGTTTGGAATTTTCTTGCTCTGTGAAACTCAGAATTCTGGAAGTTGAGAGATGAACTGACCTGTTTTCTTTCTTAAAAGCCAGCTTAGGACAATGAAAAATATTTCTGTTGAGTCCTTTGGAGGGAAATCTCTATGCTTAAAATTTATATTATCTACTTTGTTAGGTAGAAGAACAACAGTAAGGAAACTGGCTCTGCTCTTTTAGCTATTTACATGTTAGCACTTGTGACTAGAACCCAGGGGAGCAACTTCAAGACTGTGATCCTGGCCACAGACTGTGGTCCTTTGGTAAAGCCAGGTGGCGCTATGCAGCCCGCTCAGCTGCTGCAAGGCTCTGATGAGGGGAACGCTGTGATCCAATCCTTTTAACAGTCCCTTCTCCCACCTGGTTTTCAGAGCAGAAAGCATGCACTGGATAAAGCAGAATGGCAGCAGCCAGCTTTGTCAGGCAGTTTGGCATGCCTTTGCTTAGCAGAAACCACCTCCTTGCTCTAGAACCCTCTCAAGTTCTCTGAGGAGTTCTAGCTTCCCCAAGTGAAGTTTAAGAACCACTGACTAGTGATTTTACGTCTTGATGTTATAGACAGAGATGAGGAACTGAGGTCCTTAAGGTGGGGCAGGGTCCCACTGGAAATGGAGGACACACTTGGATGAAATTATCTGAGGCAAATTGAAAAAAGGGTTGTTTATAAAAGGGTGGGTAGGGTATAGGGAAACCACAAGGGACGGTGCAGCAACCGGGGCTGGTATTGCAAAGTTGTCATCCCCTCCACCTAGAGTATGAGCAGAGCGTGGTTCCTGAAACCTAGAGACAGAGAGCGATGTGCAGAGACCATCGGGCAGGAACTGTGACCTTCCGTCAAAAAATACAGCCTATGGTGACCCTGCAGGGAGGGAGCCAGAGACCAAATACCCTGACCTCTCTCTCTTCCCTCCCTCTGATCTTCTGCTGGTGTCCCCACTGGCTGAAGCCAGAAGGAAGACCAAGGCAAGGGGCCATCAACATAGCCGAGTGGTCAGCCCCATGGGGACAGAACAGGTGGGATGGCCGGAGGTGGATGTGGAGGGATGGGTGAAGCTCCCTGCCTTGCTCTGTGCGTGTTTCATTGCCAGCCACCACCTAGGAATTTGAACTTTCCCAAAGACACCTGAAACCTGGAAGATTTCTGAGCCAGAGAAGTGAGAGTTGGTGATGGGGCCAGTCTGGGTGTGATGCTGGGGCTGGGCCTGGGAG
Source organism: Heterohyrax brucei (assembly GCA_028571685.1). Classification (NCBI taxonomy): domain Eukaryota; kingdom Metazoa; phylum Chordata; class Mammalia; order Hyracoidea; family Procaviidae; genus Heterohyrax; species Heterohyrax brucei. The sequence goes on from CM053154.1 coordinate 36,041,071, forward strand.
TGTTTAAGAACCAAACAGCCCAGAATTCACATGAAAGGGCATGGAACATATTGAAGGAATAGGCTTCCAGAATTTCTGTAGTTTTCTGATCTATGACAGTCTCATTTATCCACTTATATTATGTGGTCTCAAGTGACCTAGGCATAAGAAAGCATAGGATCCAAGCCAATCGGAGTCAAGCCAGAAGGCAAGGATGCAGAATACAAGCCCAAAGTCTAAGGCACAGCTCACCTGTGACTCAGGGTTCTCAAAGTTGGCCAGTGGTCCATACTGCCAAAGACAGTAAGTCAGAGTCTGAGGTCGCTAGGTTGGAGTTGCTCGTCACTTCTGTTGTGCTTTAGTGCCCTCTGTTGGCAGAAATCACAAAGTACAATGTGTCAGCTGGGCCAATGCTTTTAGCACTCCTAGGAAGCGAAGTAGTGAAGACCCAGGCACATCCCAGTGACCTGACAGGCAAACTATCCAGTGGCCTCAAGTCTCCATAACTGGAGAGAAGGGGTGGGGGAACCAGTTTATTTCTGTAGCATGCTCAAGTAGCTCCAGAGGCTTTATTTGGCCCAACATGGGAATGTGAGACCTTAGCCTCCCTTACTGTCCCATTGAGCTCTGACCTTGCCACCACGAGCCTCTGTTTACTCCTCTGTGAAATGGGATGATGAGACTTGCTTGGACCTTCTACAGGACATGCCCAAAGCTTTGTAGAAAAGGTCAATCGACATGGCCCGTGCAGGGATGTGGGTGGCGTGGCACCTGGGATCTCCGTGCCAGGGAAGCATCGCTGCTCTTTCCCTGCTCCAGAGTGTGGCGGCAGGCTGAAGGCTGAGGTGCAGACCAAAGAGCTCTACTCCCACGCCCAGTTTGGGGACAACAACTACCCGAGCCAGGCCCGCTGTGACTGGGTGATCGTGGCAGAGGACGGCTACGGTGTGGAGTTGGTATTCCGGACCTTTGAAGTGGAGGAGGAGGCCGACTGCAGCTATGACTACATGGAGGCCTACGACGGCTACGACAGCACAGCGCCCAGGCTCGGCCGCTTCTGTGGCTCCTGGGTAAGTCCCCTGGACGCCGCAAGGGGTCCTGAGTGCCTGCGTTGCGTAGTCGGAGATATCTGAGTGTCAGTCTTACCCGCTCTTACCATTTCTTAGCAACAGTCAAAGGCCCACTGTGCTGGAGCAGAACGCAGAAGGAGTGAGGGCAGTCAGAGAGGAGGTCAGGAGGCAGCAGGGACCATTTGTGAAGGCCTTGTACTGAGGTAGACGCGTAACAGCACCTTGCCTTTTAGGAAGATAGCCTCAAGTCTCCATAACCGGAGAGAGAAAAAAGAAAAACCAGTTTATTTCTGTAGCATGCTCGAATAGCTCCAGAGGCTTTACTTGGCACAACCTGGAAAGGTGAGACCTTGGCTTGTAATGCCCCCCTTACCCTCCCATTGAGCTCTGACCTCGCCCCTCCGCATTCCTGTTTTTGTACAGTTTCCTCCACATTTTTATTTAGCCCTCAGGCTTTCTTTCTTAATGTATTTGCATAGTCCACGTATTCACAAGTCTGTCTTCAGCAAAACCAGTGCCTGTGAAAATTACCAACCAGTCTCTTACCAGAAACACAATAGGTGCGCTCAAGGCCTTTGTTGTTTTCTCATCCTCTCCTCTTTTCTGGGCCACTTGGTTCTGATGGATCAGGCCTATTTTGTTCACTTTCTCCATCACATGACATAGGGCTTGACACACAGTTGGCGCTTAGTGAAAATGTGTAGGCAGACAGTATGGTGTCATGGTTACCCCCTGACCACTCTGCTGTCCACCCTGGGCCTCTAGCCATCTCCTTTCCTCCGCCTCCAGGGCTGGTCATGGCAGATTCCTTTTTTTTTAATTGTGATTAAGTGAAAGTATAAAACCCAAATTAATTTTGCATGCCCACCTATCTGCAGCTCCTCCTGCTCTCCTTGCTTGGTGACAGCACACTCCCCCTTTTCATTCTGTATATATTGTATCCTCTTAACGGTCTCCTGCCCTCTCTGCACTCTCCTCTCCAATCTAGAAAAAGGCCAGTAGGACAGCATCCTATAAATGTGTAGGACCATAAAGTATATACACTATATGGTCACATTGTGTCCCTGAGTCCAGTCCATTTTTGTCCAAAGTGTTGACCTCAAAAGTGTTTTCTGGTCAAGGGCAGCAGATCTAGGGTCCATGCTCCCGGGGGAACCCCCAAGCCCTCAGACCATCAACTGTGGTCTTTTAGTGGAGTTCTTGAGGTGCACCCCTCTTTTTCTCTTGCTGCTGCAGGGACTCAACATTGTGTGCTCCATCACAGCTGGCTTTGGTGGTGGCCAGGCACCACTCATTTCTTCTGGTCACATGTTGATACAGTCACCGTGACAGATTCTTTAATGTGGGCTAGAGTTACATCAGATTATTTTGGAGTCTCTGGTTATTTTGGACTACACAGAAACCTGAATTGGCATTTATATGTCTTTGAATAATTTCTTTTTGTCTCCCCTCACCCTTTGTCTTAGTCATCTAGTGCTGCTCTAACAGGAATACCGCAAGTGGATAGCTCTAACAAGTGAAATTTTATTTTGTCACAGTCTAGTAGGCTAAGAGTCCAAATTCTGGGTGTCAGCTCCAGAGGAAGGCTTTCTTTGCTGGATCTGGAGGAGGGTCCTTGTCATCAATCTTCCCCTGGACTGGAAGCTTCTGAGGCGCAGGGGCCCCTGTCTTTTCCGAAAGATGCGCTCAGCTTCTGGCACAGCTTCTTGGTGGTTTGAGGTCCCCAAATTTCTCTGCTAGCTTCTTTCCTTTATATTTTAAGACACTGCCTCAAGGCCCCAAAACTACTGAGTCCTGCCCAACAAGATCACTGCTGCCCATCCACCCTCATTAACATCACAGAGGGAAGATTTACAACATGGTGGAAGTCACACAATACCAGGAATCACGGCCTAGCTAAATTGCCACACAAATTTTGGGGCAACAATTCAATCCTTGATGCCTTCTGAAAAAGAAAGGATAATAAATGGTGAGTTAACCACTGCGGTGCCTTTGATGGACAGTCTTTCAAACCTGGGGGTCCAGGTGGAGAGGGAAACCTGGAGGGCTCCTGAAATGTGTGTGAAGACAAGCTTGGGTCACCTGCAACCAGTTGGATGGCAGCCTTGGCACCTGGCTCCTGTGCATAGTCTACCCGGCCAAACCTTTCTGGCAAATGTAGTAGCTCCACCTCTCTTTTTGTCCTTGAACAGGACAGAGGCCTTGTCTTAGCCATCTAGTGCTGCTGTAACAGAGATACTGCAAGCGTCTGGCTTTAAAAAGAGAAATTTTATTCTGTCACAGTCCAGTAGGCTACAAGTCTAAATTCAGAGCATTAGCTCCAGGGGAAGACTTTTCTCTGCTGGCTCTGGAGGAAGGTCCTTGTCAGTCTTCCCCTGGACAGGGAGCTTCTGAGGTTCAGTGATCCCCAGTCCTTTCCTGCTTTCTTGGCAGTACGAGGTCCCCGGCTTTCTGCTTGCTTTCCTTTCCACTGTGTCTTCAGAGATTCCCTTAAGGCACAATAGTCTTACACACTGACCATTGCTCCACCAACACAGCTGCTGCCCATGCCCATCCCCCTTCATTAACCTCGTAGAGGCACAGTTTAGAGAATACAGTTGCATCATACGGTACCTGGCATCACAGCCTAGTCAAATGGCTACATACATTTTAGGGGGACATAATTCAATCCACGGCAGACCATGGTCTTTTTTTAGGTTTCCAAGGAGACAGTCACCATATTGACTATAGGGCTGGGTGATTCATGGTATCCCATAGTCAGAAAGACCTGGGTGCAGACCAACCTATTTGTGTAAACTTGAGCTCAGTTCCCCCAAGTGTAAACTGGAGGTGGTGCCCACCTTACAAGTTGTTATAAAATTTACATGAGATAAGACCTGAAAGTGCCTGGTCCATCTAAGAGTTTAGTGAATAACAGATCTCACAGGAGGTATGTGTCTAGAATCGTCCCCAGGGCCTGGAGAGTTCTCTAGAGCAGGCTTTGCAGTGGTTTCTTTTTAAAAAGAAGCTTGTTTAGATGCCCTTCCGGGCCTCTGGTGTATGGAATGCCTCATGGTAGCACCCCCCACCCCACACCCTTGTGTCAATTGCTGTCTGTGCCTTCACATTTTAAAGCCCACCTGCAGCCAACTGACTAAACGCTGCGGGTCTTTGTTTCTCCTTTCCTCAGCCACTGGAAGAAATCTACTCTGCAGGGGATTCCCTGATGATCCGATTCCACACAGATGACACCATCAACAAAAAAGGCTTTCATGCCCGGTACACCAGCACCAAGTTCCAGGATGCTTTGCACATGAAGAAATAACGGCGATCTTCTTGAAAGACACAAGACTGAGAATGTTTTTACAACAGCACCTTGTGAATCTGCCCTAAAACCATGTAAAGTGTTTTTCTCAAACAAAAACTCAAAACTAGTCTTAAAGATAAGTATTTGGATGAAAATACATAATGGTTTCTGACCAAGAAGGACAGAAAATGTTCCTTTTATTCCATTTGCTATGGTACTGACTATGGACTTTCAAAGACAAATGGGTTTAAGTAACTGACCCATTTGAGCTAGGTCTGTTCATACCCAGTCTCCTTGTCTCTTACGCAAGTGATGAAGAAGGCCAGCTCTTGAGGTGGTCCTTCCTGTCTTTCTGGAAGCAGTTCTGTAGGTTCCAGAGAGAGTGACTTTGTCCTGGGGATTCAGGGTGTCCTCAACCTATGCTGTCAGTGTGGTTGAAATGTTACAGCTTCAGCTGGAGACTTTGTTTTCTCTCTGTCAACCAGGAACCTGAGACTGTGGGGTAGATGTGAGGACTGAGAAAGGCATTGGGGTAAGTAGTGTGCAGATGGAGCTTTGAGTATAAATGAGTCGTGGTCTTGAAGTGAGGAGACCTCAAGCTTTCTCTGTGACACTGGCTCTCCTTTTCCCCTTTGGGTTTTCCCCATCTGCTGGTGCAACAATTAATCACTCAGCTGCCAACTGAAAAACTCACCCAGAGGCGCCATGGAAGAAAGACCAGGCAGTCTTCTCCCTTACAGACAATGGCCTAGAAAACCCTGTGGGAGTTCTGCTGTCTTATAGGAGGTCTCTGTGAGTCAGCAGCGAACCTGCTGGCACCTAACAGCAACTATTGCGTTAAGGTGCTAAGAAAGACATCCTCCATGAAGTCCAACAGAATCACAGCTGCCAAACATCCCCAGTTTGCACCTCCTGTGACTCGTCAGCTTGCTGTCTTCGAGAAGATGCCATCTGTGCTCAGGAGTCCATGGACTTCATTGAATGCTTCTGCCTCTGCCTTTGGAGGCACTTTCTGTGGCTGACCTCGACCACTTGCCCACCATACAAACTGCACTGGCAGGACGTGCAAAGACACCTTGCGAGGGACCAGTTCATGTCCCTGACGTGGTCAACTGTTGAAAACTGGTTAATTACAAGTGACATAAGAATCATCACCTTGTGGATGGAGTCAATCTGTGACCATCTTCTCGTAGGCAGTCAGGTTGTAGGGTGCATTTGTAACTTTGTTCAGATTAATCAGCCTTCGGTCACCAACTTGCAGTCGAAATCCACCACCCTTGGCACTTGTTCTAGAGAAATGTAGAGGATGATGTTTACATAATTTTAGAACCTCAAGGTATAAGTTAAGCAGTGAGGTAGCTTTGAATGGCATTTCATAAAGGCATCTATGGGCATTATGCGCTAAAAGCTGTGGTGTGTTAGCTTTAAAAGAGTATTTATGTTGGAATAATTTCTGAATCATGTTTACATAGCCGTAAGTCCTGTTTGGTTAGGGGTGAACACAGGACAGCACATGAGAGTGGTTTTAGTGGAAGCCAAGATAGCTCCCAAGCATGAGGACTCCTTTGGGACAAATCAGCATCATTGTAAACAGAATATTTGTAAAAGGTCAAGTGTTATATTTTTAAAAAATTAGAATATGCCCCAGAGGACTATGTCTGCTTAAAATGATTGCTGGGAGTAAAAATAGAATGATACAAAGGTAAAAGAAATGCATGGGAATATTTTTTCCTTACAACAGAAAAAAAATCAAAGTATTATTATTAATAATTGTATGTCTGTATATATGTCTGTCTGTATGTAAAGGATCAGCTTTCAAGCCTTAATCAATACTGTGTAAAAAATGTCTACCCACTGACCATAGCTTTACATACAAATCCTCCTGTGTCAGCTGTGAATTCTCTGCCTCTCTTCTCATCAAGCTCTGTTTTGTTGGCAGAGACAGAGATTCAGCCTGTGTCTTCCTATCAGGACATATGGCTGACCCTGCCCAGACTGAAATTGGATATAGCAAACAGTGCAACTTGTCTCTTGGTTCAGATCTTGCAGGCCTGTTCTGGTGAAGTCCATTTCCTTTTTTTTTTTCCTTTTCTGAGATTTTATCTCACCTGTGCAATGAGTTGGATCCGACTCGATGGCACTTGGCCTGGCTTTGACTTATCCGTCAAAGTTGAAGCTGCGATCAGGGTGTATAAGGCAGTTGTGAGACTATACATCTCTCTAGGGACACAAAAGCTCTGTCATTTCAAACTTTACATGTCTAAATAAGATGGAAGTACTAACTGAAAGACTGACAATTAGAATCCACCCACAGGCACCTTGCAAGAAAGGCCTGGTGATCTAGTTCAAAAAATCAGCATTAACAACGCTGGGGAACACAGTTGTGCTATGACACACAGCACTAGTTTTTCTTATTTCACAGAAAAGTGAAAGGAGTCAGAAACTGAGTCTGCTCTGCCTTGCCTTTGTCACCCTGTAAACAACGGCACTTATTTTTCACTCTTTTGCATCAACATTTTCAAAATCACACAGCTTCAACAATGACCAACATGTGGCCAACTGGGAACAACGGGGTGTTTATGAAAACCTTTAGGCCTTCTGTGAGTGACGTATTCCCTGAAAAGACAAGCTTTGTTGCAGCTGGGGCTGGCCAGACTGTGTCCCTGGGAGCTGCCACTTACTGCAACTCATGCAAAATATCTGTGACCCCTCAAGTACCACAGGCTGTCTTCCCCAGAGAGAGCTCATTTAGAAGGAGGACCCAGGTCCTAGGCTTTGGCTCTGCCGGTCGCTCAGTGAGCTTCCTGCAAAGGTACCTGAAAGCAGGTGGAAGAGCTTGAGAACCTGACTCTGGGCTACATTGTCTTTTAATTGGGTGCCAGGCCCTGGGGATGTCGCAGAGTTCCAGACTAGTTTCAGTTCAAGGGATTATCTTAGGACAAACTGATGAAGTGGTTGGAGTCTGGGACTCCAGCCTGATCCAGTCCTAGTGTAAGTTGGTCTAACAGAGACAGAACCTTGTTCCCAGTGCAGGATAAGGACATGAAATCAACTCTGGTCAGTGCAATTTCTCTGAACAGAGAAAAAGGAGGCTGTGTGTTGCTTCACTGTAAGACTAATTCTTCTAAAGTTTCATACCACTCATGAGTTGCTCAGCCGGTTTCAGTAATTTATATAAGCTTGTTAACTAGCAAATTTATATTGACATTTACTGGTGATCTGGTCCATTTGATAACTCTCAGATATTTATGATATTGTTATCGTTGTGTTTGTCTACAAATGTTCCCTTGGCTTTAACAGATGTTTTCAATATGTCTCCTCTGTAGAATGAACTTCTGAATAATCTCAAATGTCTAAAAGGTTTCTTTAAAGAAAACTGTTTAAAAGTGTTTATAAGTATATGGGTATTTTTTATTTTATGAAGTTTTACATTTCATGAAATGCTGTCAGCTTCAAAGAGAAAGTGGAGAGGAGCTAACATCTGTATGTGTCTAGAAAGATTGTTTCATTAAAGAATGTGGATTTATTGATGTATTTTGGGTTTATATGACCAGTTCAGCCAAGACTGGCCTCTTAGCAATAATTGTTTCTAAATTACCGCAGGAATCTGAGGAAAATGTTTAAAAGAGAAACTTTATGGTCTTCCACTATCTGGTGAGTATCCAAGTGTCCGGCCCCAGAACGTCATGGGCCCAGAAGATCATGAGCAGAACTAAAAATGGCTTTCAAACCTGCCTTTTCCTTGGACCCAGACAAGCTGAAAATCTGGCACCATACACCACTGTGGCAAGGTGGTTGCTGATGCAACAACTCCAGACCTTGAGGTGATCCGTGATAGGCATCCTTGTCCCTCAGTTCTTTCTCTGCCCGTCTCCATTTGACTCTGACATCTGACGTGAGATTGGAGGTTACAGCTCTTAGAAGGTGGTCCTCTCTCTCCACATTGTGGTACCTACTCCTTGCACTTGCTCCTTCGGGCCTAATAGTGGTGGTGATCCCCACTGCTCTAACTTTGGATACTGTTGTGTCCCCCCAAGGTCCTTTGTACATAGTCCCTTTGTAAGCCCTTCTCAAATACAGTAAATTCAGTGTATCTGTTTCCTGTTGGTACCTTGACAGTTATAAGTCATTTTTTATACAAAGACAGGGACAACATATAATCAAGGGCACACTATTTTAGGTTGATGCCTTAGGCAGGATTCTGTAGATAAGCAAAATTAGTGAAGCTTTTATAAATGTATATGTAAATCCATATATATGGATACCCTGGTGGTATAGTAGTTAAATACTACATCTGCTAATCAAAAGGTTGGCAGGTGCTCCTTGGAAACTCTATGGAGTAGTTCTACTCTGTCCTGTAGGGTTACTGTGAGTAGGGATCAACTTGATGGCAGGGATTTTTTGGTCTGTATATACCAAATATATACCATATGTATACTTACAGAGAAAGAGAGACAGAGACAGAGAGACTGAAGGAAATGGATTATGCAGCTGGAGAGGCTGGCAAGGCTGAAGGCCATGGGTCAGGCATCAGGCTGGAGGCTTCTTCTGACTCATGCTCCTGACTCCTGGCTCAGCTGTAAGGGCTGATGACTGCTTGCTCACAGGCTACAGAGGCTGATGAATCCCAAGATAGGCAGGTAAGCTGCTAATTCAAGTCCTAAGAAACAGAGGTCAGATGATGATAGGCCAGATGCAGGATCCAGAATGAAAGACTTGCTGGCACATCCATTTCTATACTGGAGACAGACCATCCCCTCAAGGAAACTCCCTTTCAACTGATGGGCTGCTCATAGCAGATCTCATTACGGAATTGATTACATCATTACATAACTGTCGAGTGACATTGTAACTTTGAAACCACAGAGGTACATGGCCAACCAAGTCAGCACAAAACCTTAACCATTACAGTTGACTGGTTAAAGAGGATTTTGGACATGTTTGGAGTTTAGCGGGTATCTTAGTCACCTGGACTGCTCTAACAGAAAATACCACAAGTGGAAGGGTTCATGAGGAGAAGCTTTTATTGTCACTGTCTGGTAAGCCACAAATTATTCATAAGCTACAAGTCCATTCAACATGAAAAATCATCACAGTCCAGTAGGCTGAGTCCAAATCCAGTGAGAGCATCGTGACACAGGAACCTCAGGCCCAAAGGACGTGCTCTGCTCTCGGTGCTTCTCTCTCGGTGGTATGAGGTTATGAGGTTCCCAACTTCCTCAGCTCACTTCTCTCCCTTATACTCCACAAGCTTGAGTCCTGCCTCACTAACACAACTGCAAGCTGTTCTCCATCATCAATATCACAGAGGCAGGATTCACAACACATGGGAGGAAGGGCACCATATTGGAGCTCCTAACCAAGTCAAATCAACACATACATTTTTAGGGGGACACAATTCAATCTATGACATCGGGCTATATAAGGGCAGGATAATATGTGACTATATTTTTACAAAAACTCATATTATTCTTAATGCATATCCTTTAATGCAAGCAACTTCTGCTACATGTAGAATCTCCAGGTTTTGTGACTTCTGCCCTTTTGCAGCAGTAATTTATTTATATTTATCCAGTCAGCAAGCTATCACCTGTATCTACGAGGTCTGACAGTTGAGTCTGTGAATTTAATTGTTCTAAGTGCTACACACCTCATCGCTGAATATTGCTGTGGTCACCTTTGAAGTACTCCCCTTGGGAAGCTATGCACTGATGCCAGTGCCTAATCCACCCATCAGAGCAATTCTGGAATGGCCATCACATATGTTGGCACGGCGGCAAGTTCATGAACTTAATTGTATGGATGTCGGTGGATTAGGGTGGACTGGGTGCCGGTGTTGGTGCCTAGCTTCCCAAGGAGAGTACTTCAAAGGTGATCATAGTGATACTCAGCAATGGAGTATGTAGCACTTTTTCTGGAATGAGTTGGCAAACTTAATTGTCAGAGCTCATAGGTCTGATACTTGCAAAGAAGTGCTCACTCATTTTTACCCATTCTCTCTCCTTTTGATAACCCAAGTTCTCTTTGTAGAACTACTTCTCACATTGGAGGGACTCGCATTGGGGGTGGGAGGAACTTAGACAAGTATCTTGTCCTCCTTGGGCATGTGATCCAAGCCAGGCCAATGTCCTCTTTCTGGAATTTGAGTCTTAATTGAAAAAGCAAAAGGGCTCAGATAGTTTGTAGCTCCCTTTCCTCTGAAGGATATGACAAGGTTACCCGCTAATGAAGCCTGGTGAACACCCTCACTTTATCTTTCCAGAATCTGGATCCTTGGTCCTGTCTTTAAGTTTGCAAGCTCCACCATATGCAACCAATAACCTCTGCTACTGCTTAAATTAATCAGAGTCTGGTTTGATGTTTATGACCAGAGAACTACCTTTGATGCAGAGAATGTCGAAGACTACTTCATGAAGGAATTAGCAATTCTTCTAAGGACTAATGTGTCTATTAGAGGGGCCTGTTGGTGATCAGTGGAAGCATAGCAAACAAAAAGTCAAAAACCATCACTGGCCTTGCCGTTCATAAACAGTCTAGTCAGAAAGTGCTAGGGTTCAAGAAGTTGCATTCTTTGGTTCAGTTCTCTAGTCCAGTTAGGACTCCATGCCCACTAAGCAAATTTATAAGAATAATTTTTACCAATTGTTAGATGCCATTGAGTCAATTCCAACTCAAAGGGATCCTGTGGACAACAGAACAAAACACCACCTAGCCCTGTGCCATGCTTACATTGGTTGTTGTGCTGGAGCCCATAGTTGCAGGTACTGTATCAATCTACCTTGTTGAGAGTCTTTTTTTTTTTTGCTGATCCTGTGCTTTTACCAAGCATGATGTCCTTCATTAGGCACTGATCTTTCCTGATAGCATGTCCAAAGTATGTGATGCTATCTTCTGAGGAGTGTTCTGGTTGCACTTCTTCCAAGACAGATCTGTTTGTTCTTTTGGCAATCCATGGCATAGTCGATACTCTTTACTGGCACCACAATTCAAAGATACCGATTCTTCAGGCTTTCTTATTCATTTCCTGGCTCGTGCATGCAGATGAAGTGACTTGAAAACATCATGGTTTAAGTTAGACACACCTTTCTCTTCAAAGTGATATCTTTGCTTTTCAACACTTTAAAAAGATCTTTTGCGGCATATTTGCCCAATGCAATGTGTATTTTGATTTCTTAACTGCTGCTTCTGTGGGCATTTATTGTGGAACCAAGTAAAATGAAATCCTTGACAACTTCAATCTTTTCTCTATTTATCATGATGTTTCTTACTAGTCTGGTTGTAGGATTTCTGTTTCCTTTATTACGGTGTAATCCATACTGAAGACTGTGGCCTTTGATCTTCGTCAGTGAGTGCTTCAAGTCCTCTCGTTTTCAGCAAGCAAGGTTGTATCGTCTGCACATCACAGGTTGTTAATGTACTTTCCTTCAGTTCTGATGTCCTGTTCTTCTTCCTGGAGTCCAACTTCTCAGATTATCTGTTCAGCATACAGATTGAATAGGTATAATAAAAGGATACAACCCTGACACATCCCTTTCCTGACTTTAAACCATGCAAGATCCCCTTGTTCTGCTCAAATAACTGCCTCTTGATCTGTGTCCAGGTTCCTAATGAGTACAATTAAACGTCTGGGAATTTGCACTCTTTAAAATGTTGTCTCTAATTTATTACGATCCACACAGTCAAATGCCTTTGCATAGTCAGTAAAACACAGGTAAACATCTTTCTGATATTCTCTGCTTTCAGCCAGGGTCCATCTGACATAAGCCATGGTATTCTAGTTTCACATCCTCTTCTGAATCCAGTTTGAATTTCTGACAGTTCCCTGTCATGTGCTGCTGCAGCTGCTTTTGACTAACTTAAGCAAAATTTTACTTCTGTGTGATATCGATATTGTTCAATAATTTCTGCATTTGGTTGGATCACCTTTCTTAGGAATAGGCATAAATATGGATCTCTTCCAGTCAGCTGCCCAGGTAACTGTGTCTCAAATTTCTTGGCATAGATAAGTGAGTACTTCCAATGCCCCTATCCGTTTGTTGAAACCTCTCAGTTGATAGTCCATCAGTGCCTGAAGCCTTATTTTTCTCCAGTGTCTTCAGTGCAGCTAGGACTTTGGTTCCTGATCACATGCTACCTCCTAAAATGGTTGAAATTCTGTTTGGCATAATGACTCTGTATATTCCTTCCTCTTTTTTTTTTTTTTTTTAAATATTTCCAGAGTCTTTTACTGTTTTCCCCATGGATGGAATCCTTCACTATTTCAGCTCAAAGCTGAATTCTTTCAGCTTGAGAAATGCCAAACATTCCCTTTTGGTTTTCTGTCTCTAGGTCTTTGCACATGTCATCATCATGCTTTACTTTTTCTTCTCAAGCTGCCCTTTGAAATCTTCTGTTCAATTCTTTCACTTCATTATTTCTTCCTTTTGCTTTAGTTACTTGATGTTCAAGAGCAAGTTTCAGAGTCTCTTCTGACATCCAATTTGGTCTTTTCTCCCCCCCCCCCCCCCCGTTTTCTTTAAATGACTTCTTCCCTTCTTCATGTATGACACCCTTGATGTCATTCCACAGTTCATCTGATCCTTGGTCACTGGTGTTCAGTGGGTCAGTGGAACTACTGGAGTCTTCTTGAAGTGGTCTCTAAATTCAGGTGAGATGTACTCAAGGTTATGCTTTGACTCTTGAGAACTTGTTCTAATTTTCTTCAATATCAACTTGAACTTGTATGTGAGCAGTTGAGGGTCTGTTTCACAGTTGGCCCCAGCCTTGTTCTGACTGATGATATTGAGCTTTTTCACTGTTTCTTTCCACAGATGGAGTCGATTTGATTCCTGTGTATTCCATCTGTCAAGCTCCATGTGCATAGTCACTGCTTATGTAAGTGAAAAAAAGGTATTTGCATTGAAGAAGTCTTTGGTCTTGCAAAATTCTATCATGCATTATATCTGTCACCAAGGCCATGTTTTCCAGCCCCTGATTTGTCTTCTTTGTTTCCAGCTTTCCTGTTCCAATCACAATAATTATCAATGCATACTGAGGGCATGTTCAATCAATTTCAGACTGCAGAAGTCGCTAAAAATCTTCAATTTCTTCATCTGTGGACTTAGTTCTTGGGGTGTAAATTTCAATAATAGTCATACTAACTGTCTTCCTTGTAAGCATATGGATATTATTCTATCACTGACAGTACTGTACTTCAGAATAGATCTTGAAATGTACCAGTTATACTGATTTAAATATTTCAGTAATTGTAAACCATAGCATCCCTACTTTATAGATCAAGAGGCTGAGGCTGAAAGAAATTACTTAACTTGTCTATAACCACACAGCTCCTACTATGCAGCTAGGGGTTCAAACACCCATTTGAATTATTTTTCTCCACAATTTCCAATCACCAGTAAATCCAGTGAGTTTAGGCAATCACTGTGGAGTCTTGAGAACTGTAAGCCCAAGAAGCAGAGAGCATATTGGTCTTGTTCAGTATCTTATCCCTATTGCCTGGTGGTTACAGGTGATTGATTACAACACTGGTTTTAACCCCTTCCTGTGTGTTAGAATCACCTTCTATGCCCTGACTCCACACTGATCAACTAAATCAGAATCTTTGGGGGGGGGGGTGGTTTATGGAGCCCACAAGTCAAGAGTTTTGATAAGCTCCATGACATGGATGGATTAATCAGTAAGCAAGGTAGACATGGGCTCAATTGTGTTTACTTACTTACAAATGCCCCATGTTTGATGGGATGAAACCACTGTGAAGTTGTGCACTCCAGATTAGTGAAGAAACACAGGTAAGCCTGTATGTACTTTGCGTATTGGGTAATGCCACCCTGCTCCCTAGTGATTCAGGTATGCAGCCAGGGTGGAAAATCCACGGTACTGTGGGCCATCTGGTTTCTTCCACTATGATATGAATCTGGTCTTGTTAGGATTACCAGCAACCCACAGATAAGGAAACAAATGACTTCTCTGACCTCTTCTTAGGATACTTCTCAGCAGCATTAGGCACAATTAACCACTCCTGCTTGCTTGAAACACTTCGGGGACTCCAAATTTTCTTGACTTTTTCTCCGCTCACTCAACTTTCCTTGGTTGATTTTAAATATCTTAAAAGTCCCTAAATATACAAAAGCCCCTAATCTCTGTCCTGGCCCTCTGCTCTGCCTATATGCTCAAGTACTCTTGTAGCTTTAAAACCATCTATAGGTCAACCACTTCTGAATATACATCTTCAGAACTTTCAGACAACATAGCACCATAGAAAGAAGCACCAACCCCGTGCTCCACAGTAAAGACCTAAAAAGCGAAATGAAACAGAGACAAATGTTGATTTGGAATGAAAAGTGTCAAATAAAGATCTCAGCCAAAGCCTGAATGCAATAAGAAACAGAAAACAGACAGTGAGACGAGATATGAGAGCAAGTCCCCCTATTAGCTAACCCAGCGTGGAGTCACCATCTGAGACACCTGCTGGAGATCGGCAGACAGGGAGCAGATTCCCAGAGGTCTCGGTGGAACACAAAACTCCTGGTAACACGCAAGACATGCTTTCCCACTCCCCATCTTCTCCCTGTTGCTCTACCGCCAATGCTTCCTGGCTAGCTGTGGTGGCTCAGCTGGCCGGAAGTGCAACATCCGCTTGGATTCGCCCCACCAACATCGGAGATTGACAGACGAGAGTGTGTGAGAACACCTTCAGGAGCTCCCAGCATGACACAGATCACCTGCTGGACCTGCCCTGTGGCACTGTAGCTGAGCAACTGGCCCTGCCTATTGGGCAAGGGGTGAAAAATACTGGACCACAGACAAGCAAACCACGAAGAATGTATATAGTCTCCCTGCTCCAATATAATCAAATAAAACAAAAAAGCAGAATGAAACAAACAGATCTATAACCAATAGAGAAAATAATTACTTAATGGACCAAAGACAGCGGACGGTATCAAAATATACTGAAAAAAAATGACAGGAAGCCTCTTGTAGGCATCTAAAATAAAACACCAGATGATTTACCAGTGGAACAAAAAAGCACTAGAATTATGTGGTAGGAAATTCAAATCTCTAATATTCAGAGCTAACTAAGAGTTAAAGCAAAAACCAGACAAAAATGAGGAAAAAATTAGCCAAATTCACGGCAGAATTCTCAAAAATAATACAGCAACAAAATATCAGAATAAATTCACAACTAGAAATCACACAAAAACAACCATTAGCAATCCAAAAAATAAACAACAGGATTTCAGAAATGGACAGTGTGGTAAAAGGTTTGAGGAGCAGGTTTGGAAAGGATGGAACCCAAACCCAAACCCAATGCTGTTGAGTCGATTCTGACTCACAGCGACCTTATAGGATAGTTTCTAAGGAGCACCTGGCAGATTCAAACGGCTGACCTTTGTGATTATCAGCTGTAGCACTTAACCACCACTACCAGGGTAAGCAAAGTTAAATGTTTAGATACGTCTTTGAGGAAAAATCAGACAAAAGAACAAAGAAAAATGAAGAAACCCTGAAAATCATGTGGGATACATCAATCAAAAGCAAAAATTATGAGTGATGAGACTTCCAGAACAGAGGCAGAAAATGGAAACACAGAGAGGATCATTGAAAAATTGCTGACAGAAAACTTTCCTAATATCTCGAAAGAGGAAAAGCTGACCATTCAAGATGCTGAAGGACCCCATTTAGCATAGACTCTAAAAGAAAATAATCAAGGCATATCATAGCTTCACTAGCTAAAACCAAAGTCAGAGAAAAAATTCAGAGATGAGATGGAGAAAGACAGAAAGTTACATACAGAGGAGAAACAGTAAGACTATGCTGTGACTATTTGGCAGAAACCATGCAGGCATGAAGGCAATGTGACGATATATGTAGAACACTGAAAGAAAAAAATTGCCAACCAAGAACAATATAACCTGCAAAACTCTTGTTCAAATAAGTTGGTGAAATAAGGACATTTCCAGATAAACAGAAATTTAGGGACTATGTAAAAAACAAACCAAATTTACAAGAATTATTAAAGGGAGTCCTGAGAACAAATAATATAAGACCACATACTAAATCTAGGATACAAGGTTATACCAGCTAGATACTAACCTAGGAAATGAACTCTCAAGGACTATTAAAAGCCAAAAGAATTACAATAGGGAACAGAGAGGTTAACCTGTAAATGGCAACAGCATCAGAACAATAGACAAGAGAATAAATGGTGTAGATACAGAACTTTCTAGCAGAGTCAAAGGCAGGGTGCTATCAAGTAATAATGCACTGGTTCAAACCTAGGGAGACAGCTAAATTTCACAGTATCCACAAAGAAATTTAATAAATGTACCTGTCAAAATAAAGAAGGAAAACAAGTCTCCATAAAAACAAAACCTACAAATACAAAACAAATCCACAAACCAAAGAAATTCAGCACAGGAGAGTAAGAGGAACAAAGAAAATGTCAGTATCACACACATACAGAAAAAAAGCACTACAAAATGACAATAAACTCATACCTCTCAACAATTACACTGAATGTGAATCACCTAAATGCATCCATAAAGAGAAAGAGAATGACAGCATGGATTAAAAAGGAAAAAACAAAAAACAAAAAGCCAAACAAACAAACAAAACAAAAAAACCCAGAATTCATCAACATGCTGTTTACAAGAGACAAACATTAGAAACCAAGATCCATGGTATTAGTACAGCTATAGATCAACTGACCAACGCAACAGAATGGAGAGCCCACAGATAAGTCCATCCACCTATGGTCATTTGATCTTCAGTGAGGGCCCAAAGTCCATCAAATGGAAAAAAGGCAGTCTTTTTAGCAGATGGTACAGGCAAAAGTTGATGACATCTCATTACATGGAGCAAACTGGAGGGCAGTATGCTGAGTGAAGTGAATCAACCACAGAGGGCCAGGTGTTGTATGACACTACCACTATGAGAAAGAAACAATCTTTGATGATTACCAGAGACGGGGGAGGTGGGGATTAAAAAAAAATGAAGGTGAGGATGAACAACTAAACATAAGAAGTGAAAGAATAAAACTCTCAAAACACAGAGAAAAAGCTTGGGAACCTGGTTTTTGACAACAAATTCAAAGGTATGACACCAACAGTATGAGCAATGAATACGAGACAGGTAAATGGGACTTCATTAAAATGATAAACTTTTGTGCATCCAATGACCTTATCAAGAAAGTGAAGAGACAACCTATAGAATAAGCCAAGCCAAACCAAGTGACCTATAGAATTGCAAAAAATATTCAGTAACCACATATCTGGCAAATGTTTAACATCTAGAATGCATGAACAACTCCTACAGCTGAAGAACAAAAAGACAACCCAACCGAAAAATGTGCAAAGAACCTGAATAAGTATTTGTCTTAAAAAAGATATAAAAGTAACCAATAAGCACATGAAAAGGTCTTCAACATTACTAGTCATTATAGAAGTCAAAATCACAATAAGATAGCACTTTCCACCTACCAGGATGGCTATTATAAAAAAGAAACAGAAAACAACAAGTGTTGGTGAGAATGTGGAGGAACTGGAACCCTTGTTTATTGCCACTCACTGCCATCGAGTAGATTCCAACTCATAGCAACTCTATAGACAGAACTTCCCATGGAGTTTCCAAGGAACACCTGGTGGATTTGAACTGCTGATCTTTTGGTTAGCAGCTGTACCACTATACTACCAGGATTTTCTACCAGTAAGCATTTCTACTTAGTAGTAGGAATAAAACATGGTACAACCATTGTGTGAAACAGTCGGGCAATTACTCAAAAAGTTAAATGTTGATTTGCTGCCAGAACCAACAATTATTTTCCAAGGTATAGACCCAAAAGCTTTGAAAGCAAAGATTCAAACACATATATGTACATCAGTGTTCATTCAACATTTATCACAATAGCAAAAATAATGTGGATCCAGTCAGTATCTAGCAACAGGTGAATGGATAAATAAAATGTATGTTTATACAAACACATCTTCGGCCTCACAGGACCTTTGTTCAAAGACTGGCTTGGCACTATCAGTTGGATAGCTCGTGGTGGTGTTGTTACGTGCTGACTCATAGTGACCCTGTGCACAACAAAACAAAACACTGGCCGTTCCACTGGCAACTTCACAATTGTTGTTATGCTTGAGCCCAGGGTGCAGGTGTGTGTCAAATCTTCTCACTGAGGATCTTTCTCTTTTTTCTCCTGACCCTCTGCTTTACCAGGCATGATGTTCTTCTCCAGAAAATGATCCCTCCTGATAACATATCCAAACTATGTGAGAAAAAGTCTCACCATCTTGGATACTAAGAAGTATTCTGGCCGTATTTCATCCTAGTTAGACATGTTTATTCTTCTGGCACATGCCAGCTGCCACACTAGGACAAACCGACAGGCTCGTGGGGATGGGTGGTTGATAGGCAGCTCAGTTTTAGGGTAGCCCAAATGGAGTTCTTGATCACCACACTTTAAATTTGTTTCTCCACTACTACCTGCCTCAATACATGGCACCTGTATCCTCTCTGTTGATCAACCCCAAAACCCAGCAGCTTTATTTCCCTTTCCCCCACTTTCTCTCCCATGCCCCATAGTTTTTTCCCCATTAAGTCTTGCTTCCCTGCCTTCACAATAAATCCCAAATCTATTCATTGCTCTCGTTTTCCAGTATGGGTAGTCACCAGCATCACTCAGGCTGTGCTAATCAGGCTCTAGTTTCCACTCTTGCCCCTCTAACCCATGCTGCATGCAGAAGCCAGAGCGATCGTTGCCAATATCAACTTGATCAAGGCCCTCTCCCACTTAAAACCCTGAAATCATCCTATTTTTCGAAGAATAAAAGTCTTGCCACGCCCACATAATCAGGTTCCTAACTCACTCTGCTTTTAACTTCTTCCAGGTTTCTTGCCTGGTTCACGTGGCTCCAGCCCCGTCAGCCTCCTTCCAGTTCCTCAACTACAACAAGCTTGTTGCAGATTTGTTCATTTGCTGTTCCCTCTGCCTAGGATTCTCTTCCCTTAAACTTTCACAGATCTACCTTCTTCTCATCGTTCATCTGCAGCATTAATATCATCCTTCAGCGAGGACCCTGACTGCTGTCTCAGCACCCGACCCCATTTGTTTCTCAAATACTTTTCACTTGTTCATTTGATCGTTGAAGACCCTCAACAAGAAGGATCGACACAGTGGCTGCAATGATGGGCTTACGCATAAAAACGATTGAAGGCATGGTGGAGGACTGGACAGTGCTTGGCTCTGTTGTACACAGGGTCACTATGAGTCAGAACTGACTCAATGACACCTAAGTACAACAACAACTTGACTGTGGTAGGTCTGTCCTCTCCATCATAAATCCATGAGAGCTGGGGCCTCATCTGTCTTCATCATCAATAGCCTGATGTGCCCAGAATGCGAGTTCTGACAATTAAGTCAGCGAACTTAGTCGTTCTAAGTGCTACATACCTCACTGCTGCGTATCACCGAGGTCACCTTCGAAGTACTTTCTCGGGAAGCTCTGCACTGATGCTGGCACCTAGTCCACCCTTCAAAGCAATTTTGGAACTCTCTCTGTAATAGCCATTGCTCACCTTGGCAAGGTGGCAAGTTTACAAACTTAATTGTATAGTTGTCTGTGAGGGATTTTTTTAGCCAGTAAAATAACTGTTGGAACACCTTCCCTACTCACCTGATCTGGCCCTCAATGGCTTTTTTCTTTACCCAGAGACAGAGGAAATGTTGAAAGGAAGACATTTTGATGACTTTCAGGACATCACGGTAATATGATCACAGGTCTGATGGCCATTCCAAAAAGAGTTCCAAAATTGCTTTGAAGGGTGGACTAGGCGCTGGTGCTGGTGCACAGCTTCCCAAGGGGAGTGCTTTGAAGGTGTCTATAGTGATATTCAGCAATGAGGTATGTGGCACTTCTTCTAGGATGAGTTCTCAGACTTAATTGGCAGTCCTTGTAGTGTTGTTCTTGTCACTGTTTGCCATCAAATTGATTCTGACTCATGTGAGTTCTTTGGTGTATACCAAATCAAACCTGTTTCCGCTGAGTTGGTTCTAACACATAGAAACCATATAGGACAGAGTAGAGCTGTCCCAAAGTGTTTCCAAGAAGCAGCTGGTGGATTCAAATTGTGACCTTTTGGTCAACAGCCAGACTTGTAACTGCTGTGCCTCCAGGGCTCCTTAACATACGGTAGGTGTCAAAAAGATTGGTCAAATAAGTGAATTCATTTAAAATGACCAAACTACTGGCTTTCTGTTCTGTTGTTTTAAAGAAGCAAACTTACAGCAAAGAAGTCACCAGAAACAGAAAGCAGCCTGTTCCAACTGCTTCTTTCAGCTTTAAGGCAGCTTCCCACTCAAAATGTGTGAACACGAAGGGAGTGAGTTGAAACTCACCACCAGGCAGCCGGCCCATTGACCAGCAAGTGTGTTTATTTTGGCATCTATAGCTTTGTCTCAAAAACACAACAAACCTCAATGATCACCTTTTAGGCATTCTCTACATTGCTGCTGGCAAGGTGTTAATTACATCATCACCGGGAAAGTGGTAAATGACAGATGTCTGTTAGCTGGAGATGGGGCTGGCAGTCACAGCCCTGTATGACCCATTGTTTCTAGAGAGTAATTGGCTGCAGAAGCCTCCACGCTCTCAGGCCAGCTGCGGCTTCATTGCCAAGGCTGAAATATACCCAAGAAGGGACTTAAAAAGCAAGATGGACAGAAAATGAAGGCAGAAAGGGAACGACGTAGGACACATGGTGACCAGGAAGCAGACACAATCTTTCACGAGGGATGGGCTAAAGACTTGGCTACTCCCCGGACCATAAATGGCCTGGCAGAGGCTTGCCAACCACTGGGCTCTCTTGAAGCCACCCCTCGCCCTGCTGTTCTGGCTCTTCCAGCTGGATGTTCCTTCAAATGGGAGATACAAGCCAATAGCACCAACAAGAAAGGAGCTGACACTTACCGGGGCAGTGTTGGAGAAGGCTTTTAGGAGGCCGTCAGAAATGGTGAGTGAGAGCTAATGTCATTTCTCAGCCTAAACCTAACCTGTCTTCATAAGACAATTTCCAGGTTTTTAAAAAGCTCATGTCTCCTAATTCAATGTATTTGTATATCTCCTAAACAAATGTACCAGACTCTCAGGGCAATAAATCAAGGGGCTGGGTTTTTAAGTATTTTTCTATGCATAAAATTCTAATAATTTTTAAAAAACATCTAAGCTAATCTTTTCCAGTCTTTTATTTTGTTTCTAAAACCCCACAGACAAGAGTGCAGAGTAGCTGTTTCAGCTCTGTGCATTTCCTAATCAAAGCAATGGGTCCAATGGATGACTTTGTTTCTCGTTTGCTCAATCTGCCTTTTGCAACATCGTCAGGAATACAGCTGTTCATAAATTCCTTTTTCTTTTTGACTTGTGATACACATTTGATTGCGACAGTTTAACAACAGTTTTTAAATTCGGAGGAAAAGTAGAAAAGATTTCTGTGATTCCTTTATTAAAAGGGATTGTTAACAGGAGCTGAATTTAGGATTTGGAGTTAGGAAGATCTGTGATCTAATCCTGCTATACCACTTACCAGCTAGACACTTTCAGAAACCTATCTTAGACTCAGTTTCCGTAAATCTATTGTGCAGAGATAAAAGTGCTCAATTATAGAGAGGTTGTTAGTACAGTGCCAGATAGACAGTACTCACTCGGTAACAGTGGGTTATTATTCCTCATCTCTCCTTCCTTCTCA
Source organism: Heterohyrax brucei (assembly GCA_028571685.1). Lineage (NCBI taxonomy): Eukaryota > Metazoa > Chordata > Mammalia > Hyracoidea > Procaviidae > Heterohyrax > Heterohyrax brucei. Next base: position 36,063,148 of record CM053154.1, read on the forward strand.
CAAACGGCAAGCTCATAACACAAGTTACAATGAGATCACAAGTGCCTATAGAATTGTTACGCAGATATTATATAGTGTATGGACTAGTTTTATCAGTAAGTATAACCCATTGCCATTGAGTCAATTCCAACTCACAGAGACCCTTTAGGACAACAGTAGAAATTTTCTGTAGAGTTTACAAGACTGTAATCTTTACAGAAGCAGATGGCCACATCTTTCTCTCATAGAGCAGCTGGTGGTTTGAACTGCCAATGTTTTGGTTAGCAGCCAAGTGCCTAACCACTGTGGCACCAAAGCTCCTCAGCAATAGTATATTATGTCAAATGCTGGTACTTTAAATACTCCTAATCCATGGATGCAATTCCATCTGACAAGAATTTCCCAGGTGACTTCCTGTGCCTCCCTCATCACTGGACAGGCCATGAAGGTGATGGTACCAGGTGATCCCTCACACTCTTACCATTCAGAAGAAGCTGCCACAGACACCAACTCTTTGGGGTTTATCCTGTAAGGTGGGCCAGATAGTTCTCCATTTGGGGGATTGGAAAACTGAGACTGGGAGAGTAGATCTATCGTGAGCAAATGGAGACCAGAGAGATTGAGTGATTTGTCAAAGAACGCACAGCTACCACGTGGCTGAGTCTGATCTCAGATCTAAGTCAGGTGACTCCAAGGCCTGAGGCTGCCTTAGCCCACCTGGCTGCTTCTCTCACGAAAGGCACCTCATTAGGTTCTTCTCTACCCGAATCTGCACAATGTTTTTCTCCCCATGAAATCACTGTACTATGTGTCTGCAAACATGAATGTCTTTCTGGAGTTGGCCAAAATCTTTGTCATCCCAATGTTGATAAACAGTGTGTGCAATTGCCCACTTGTTGCTGCTCCCCCTCCTCTGCTCTCCCCCCAAAGGAAGCTTTGTCTTGGGCCTGTTGACATCAGTGCCCAGTGCTTACTGATGAGATAAGTCTCTGGGCAGCTGCGTGACTCAATGCAGTGACCACCAAGTGCCCTTGAAGTACCTGTGGGCACAGCTGGGGTTAGCATGAAGGGCAGCAGTTGGGTCCCTTGAGCAAAAGGAACCTGGCTTGGGTATCCCAGATGTCCCACTCACTCTAGCATTGTCCTAAGAGAAGAGGTGAATGGTTCTGTGAGCTTGGGGCTCCACCTAGACTCCAGAAACTGTAGGAGTTGTGAGGAGGCTTGGTGGAGCAGTGGTAAGAGGCTTGCCACTAGAAGATCTGCGTTTCTGGTGACAGCTCACTAGTCATGTAAACCTGGGCAACTTGGTCACATTCTCAAGCCCTGCTTTCTCCTCAGTAAATTTAGGGCACCTTGTTATTATGACAGAGAAGTGAGTAGAATCACCATTATAGCATGGTAGGTGGCTGCAGCTGTCTTGTTGAAGCACAGAATCTTTGGGACAGGAGACAGGATGGAAAATACACTATAGGTGCTTAAAATACATTTGGTTCACAAAATATTTTCTCCCTTATTAGTCCATCTGAACTCCAACCTGCTCCCAAACTAGCTAAAGTAGACATTTAAGTAATCTTTCATATATTGGGTATATCTCCTGTAGAAGTCTCTTTCAAGTTGGGTTTGAATCACACAGACAGAGCTCACTGGGCCTGTTTTACGAGATGGAGACCATAGCCCTTCTCAGAGATTGGTGAGGCCACTCTGAGGAGTCCCTGAGTCTGTTTCTTCTTCTACAAAACAAGTAGTTTGAGGTAATGGTCTCTGAGGCGCTTCAGGTCTGAGATTTTATCATTCTTTCCAGTATTTAATCTTTCACATTACTTGATGTTCCTACTGTTGAATAATACCTAATCTAAAAATTGAGCAAATACATTGCTTCTAGAATGACAGAACCTAGTCCTAGGTCCCTTGGGGAAGATCAGGAGCCAGAGTGCAGACTAAACCCTGGGGGTTGGGTTGCTGATTGGGGCAATGGCCAGGGGGCCATTAATCAAGGGACACTGGACACAGGGGGCTGGAAGTTCAGAAAATGGAAACAAGACCCCTCAGCCCACTAGTAGGAGAGGCAGAAAGTATCACGAGCTGAGTTATAGCAGAGTCCACCTATTGTTCCCACCCAGACAGGGAAGGGATTGGGGAAGAGCCTGCCTGGAGAGCTTGGCATGGAGGAGCCCAAGCTGGAGTGACTGGGGGTGGGGACGGGAAGAGGAACAAAGTACTGGGAAGCCTGGGGAGGGGTGCGTCTCTGATAAACAGTGCTTGGGCAAGCTGACGATTTTGGGATAGTGACTTCATACTTATGGAGAGGTGAGACTGAGTGGAGGGAGCCATGGTGGTACAAACACTAAAGCTCTCAGCTGCTAACCGAAAGGTTGATGATTGGGACCCTGGGAGGTGGCTCCTTGGGAGAAAGAGGTGAAAATCTGCTTTGGTAAAGATTAGAGCCTTGGAAACCCTATAGGGCAGTTCTATGCTGTCTTCCAGGGCTGATATGAGTTCAAAGCAACTCAACAGCAATGGGTGCTGAGTGAGCACCTAGCCTTTCCTACGTGAGCCAGTTCAGCTTCAATCTGGAACCCCTGACTCAGATTCAGCTGAAACAGAAAGCTTGTCTTCACCCATCTCAATCCTCTCACAAGAGGGTTTGGTGTTCTTGTTGAAGCACGCCCCTTCAGGGGTCTTCCTACTTGGGGCAAGAAGTGTTAAAGCACTTCTAATGCTAAACATGCAGATTTCTCCCTGAAAAGCATTCTGGGAATAAATACATTTCCGCACTTTGCTGAATGTTTAGCACTGTTTTTGTGATTTAGGCAAGAGCTTCTGGTTAGTCCTTTAATCTGTCCTGCTTGAGGACTGGGGGAGAAGAAGAGGATGCTGAAGGAAGAACTCCTCTATCTCCTGTTCTGAACTCCAATGCTTTGGGGCTGAGACTGGTCATACAGCCTGGGGTTGGCTGAGATTTCAGAATCAGTAAAAGCCAACCAGGCTCAGGAAGTTTGAGGGAAGGGTCACAGGCCAGGCTGACCATTCTTGGAAGCTTTAATGTTTCCTTCTCTCTTCCAGAGTTTTTCCCTAAACTTCACCCTGCCTGCTAAGGCTAACACGGTAAGTCCATCACTCTCTGCAGACCGGACAAATCAGGGAAGACCAGTGTGGAATTTATGCTGAACTTCTAGGACTCTGGGCCATAAACTTCAAGAAGAATGACAACTAACACCTGATAATTCTTGATAACTGATAACTATGCCTAGTAATTCTCAACCTCAGACATTCCCAGTGTTTCAAAATCAGTAATCAATAGTTGTGAGTTCAGAGGTTTTTTTAGTTATAAAAATTATAAGTATGCATTATGGAAAATGAGGAAAACAGTAGAAAAAGCACCTAAATTTCCATCACCAGAAAACATTTTGGTGTAGCTTGTTCCAGTCCTTTTTGCTGTTACACAAATTTTAACTTTTTTTGTCTTTGTACAATTGTTTTTTACTCTACATGTAATTTTCATTATATATCAATCTACATAACTACAACAGAGGGTGGCATAGGACGTAGCTCTGAGTGAGTTATTCCTTCAAATGACCAATTACAATTAGAAATAATTTTGTGGTAAACAACATTATACCTGCATCCTTGTGTGCATTTAAGATTATTTTCTTAAAATATGGTCTAGAAGGGGTATTATTAGATCAACAAGGAGTGAGCATTTTATAGCTTTTGCTTATGGTGTTTAGCTGCAAGTCAAAACAGAGACTGTTCATTGTAGGTGGCATTGTAGACCACACTTGCCCTTCATCTTCTGCTCTCCTGTGCGTAGAGATAGCACAACATCCAGGCTGTATTCTGACCCATATGATCCTATGGTTGAGCCAGACAGTCTCCAGGTCCCATTATTCAGAGGGTTGATGCTTTCAATTTTTTCTAATTAGCTATATGGTTATTCAGAGGATGAACCGAATGGGCTCAGGACCTGCTCTCTTCTCTCTTCTCCCCATACTCTCCCACTTAATGTAATTTCCATGACTCAGATGCTAATGTAGACCTTGGTTCCTTGAGATTCATGCTTCAAGGCAAGACGGTCACCTAGTGTATGTCATAAATGGGTGAGGTCCACCACTGTTCCTTGAGTGGAGACAGAAGCCAGAAACATGCAACATGTTCATGCAATGTGGAATTACAACCAGCAGTGCAGATAATTCTCCACCTCAGACCCCCAGAGCCATTGACCTCATGACACATTTGAAAAAAAATCAGGCTTCCTCTAAGAGGCTTGCTTCTACCAGGATTTATGTTTTCTCTCTTCAGAGCATCAAGGACCACTAGGCTTGATGTGTGCTGGGAAGCTGAGAACTAGAGGCGGGAGAAAGCCTTTGGGGTTGCAACGTGAGTTACAGCAAACCCAAGGCTGAATAATAAAGATAGTGCTTGAATGTCTGAATTCTCTATACTTGTGTTCAAATTTCATCCCAATTCTCACCTGGGAAGCAACAAAGTAAACCTGAGACGGCTGAGCAAAAGGGTAAACTTGAGACAGTACAGCTGAACCTTGGACAGACTACCTTGTCAAACATGTAGTCCATAGATTTTGTTTTCTTAAGATGAATCTTTTTTTCCTACAGACTTCCTCCCCAGTTGTTACAGGCGGCAAAGAAGCAGTAAGTACATCCCCTTGGTTACAGAAGCACGGGTTAGTCATTTATAACATGGGGATACTAACTCTCTGCCTATATCATGCTTTTGTTCTGAGTGTTAGAGAAAATTCGGTCTGTTCCTTGTGACAGGACCTGGCCCACCAACTAGCCTTGAAAGTGAAGGAAGGTTTAGAAGTTCTTCAATAAGTTAAATACAGAATTACCATAAATTAAAAAAACTACATTCCATTACTGCTGAGTTGATTCCAACTCACAGTGACCCCATGGGACAGAGTACAACCGCTCCCTAGGGTTCCCAAGGAGCAGCTAGTGGATTTGAACTGTTGACCTTTTGCTTAGCAGCCAGGGTCTTAACCACTGCACCACAAAGGCTTTGTATGACCCAGACCCAGCAATTCCATCTCTAGGGATATACTCAAAAGAACTGAAAGCAGGAACTCAGGCAGATACAGGCACACCAACCTTCATAACAGCATAACTCACAATAACCAAAGGGGAGAAACAGCTCAGGTGTTCACAAGTGGATGATGAATAAGCAAAATGCGGCATATCCATATAATAGCATATTATTCAGCTGTGAAGAGTAATAAGTTCTGATTCATGCTAAGTCATATACATGAACCATGAAAACAGTTTACTGAGAGAAAAATCAGAACCAACAGGCCAACTATTATATGATCCCACTTACATGAAATTTCTAGAATAGTCAAATGCACAGAGATGAGTCGTTGTCAGTAGTTACGAGGGGTTGGGAGGAAGGTGAAATGTAGAGTTATTGCCTGAGGGATATTGAGTTTGGGGTGAGAAAAAAACTTGGAGTTACACAACATTGTGAGTGTCACTAACGCCACTGAATTGTACAATTTAAAATGGTTAAAATGGCAGATTTTATGTTACATATATTTTATCACAATAAAAAAGAAGTTGAAGAAAATGTGGAGTACTCAAAACACCAATGAATTTCAAGAATTTGAACAAAAGATCCAAACACAAAAAAGTATATACTTTATATTTGCTTCAACATCAAGTTCAAAACCAAACAAAACTAATACATGGTAATAGCAAGCAGGATAGTACTTGCACTTGGGGTGACTGGAAGGGAGCAAGAGGGGCACCTGGGATGCTGGCAACGTTCAGTTTCTTGATCTGGTCCTGGTTATACAGGTGTGATCATCATATAAAAAGTCCCCAGGTCACAAGGATATAATAATAACAACTTACATACTTTTCTGTATATATATTATTCTCCCATAATATCACACCTCACCAAAGTGAAAAAGACTCCAACATTAAATGAGAACTGTAGCTTTACAGGCATTCTGTAGATTATCTTTGCTATTTCCAGGTCAGATGCTAATCTGAAAATGTGTGTGTCTGCAAGGGTGACTGTTTCCACTCGCAGCAAAGCAAAGCAGGAGTTTGAAAATCAGCTAGTTAATAGGTTGTCTTAAGGATTCACTTAATAGGTTGTCAAAGGACTCACTTCAAAATGGTGAGGGATATTATAAAACCTTTTAGTTTATGCTAAACCAATAGGTGAAATGTACATCAGCAGAGAGGCTTGGTTTTTCCTGTGGTCGTTAGATATTTGTGTTTCTGTTCCCAGGAACAGCCTGTTGTATCCATTGCTCACTTTTGTATAGAATTATCACCATTTTCTAATTAACTACAAAATAAGTCATTTGTCACATATACAGCCAACATTTTTTCACGTAATTTCTATACAGGTTTTTTGTTTTATTTTTAACCTATGGAACTCTTCCTTTGTTCGTGGAGGGCCCGGGCATCCCCTGACTCTGTGCTTTTCTCTCAGCGCTGTGGGCCTTCTGTTGGACTGGCGGCTGGTATCCCATCGCTGGTGGCCACAGCACTGCTGGTGGCTTTATTGTTTACTTTGATACAACGAAGAAGAAGAAGCAATGAGTCCATCGAGGTAACTGCCAGCTTCTTTGGTTCTGATTATGTTAGCAGAAATTAGTGTTCTGGTAAACTGACTCAGTGTTAGGATCCAGGACCCATCTCTGTTTCCTGAGGACAAGATGGCAGAGGTTTCTGTGCCTCAGTTTCTGTCTTAGACTCAAGATATTACACACCAGGGAGAGACGATTTGTCAGCACAACCCCAGGGCAGTTGAAGAAATCTGTGGCCACAAGGAAGATGACAAAAGATAGCAGTGGGAAGGAATGTTTGTAGCCATGGCAAACTCAGGTTTATACAATCTTCCCTAAAATTGAGGAAGAGAAGGTTGCAGACTTCACAGAGAGGATGGAGACAGTCTTAGGAAAGACAAGAAACAAAAAGGTGCTCAGGGGTATATAGTAGGGAGACGTCCCAGACCATCTGCCCTTTGCCCACACCTGAACACATGTAAGTTGCAAGAGAAGCTACATGTCCCCTAAAGGCAACATTGCTCTGAGGACCACACCCAGAGTTCAAAGGCCACACAGAGAAAGTTCTGTAGTTATGATACAAATGTGTCGTGCAGATTCTGTATTCCAATTTTATTTTTTATTGAACATTCATGGTTATTCTTATACTAGAAGCGCTAATGGGAAGGTGGAAAACCTCGGATCTAATCCTGGCTGTGTCACTTTGTGAGCTCCACGATCCTGGACCAGTGGCTTCATCTTTTTTGAGCCTCAGTTAGTTCAGTTCCAGAACAGGAGTGCTAACATATGCCCTGTATTTGACAGGGAGGCAAAGTTGTAAGGAGGAAATGAGATCATGAATATGAAGATGTTTGACAAGTTATACACTTTAATGACATTAGGAAGTTTTGTGGTTGTTGGTATTATTTAGATACTCTTCAGTGTACCTTAAAATCATCTAGGAGGTTACAAAAGGGGGCAGGGAGTGGGCATGGTGGGAAGCCAGTAGCCAAAACCAGTTAAATCAAAATATCTGAATAATAGAGCTGTGGCATTGATCTTTTATAGAAGTTTTTATTATAGATAATTTTAAACATACACAGAAGTAGAGAGAATTGCATAATGAACCCAGTTATCAACTCATGGCCAAAACTATTTCGTCTTTATTCCTATGCCTTCACACTTTCAATTTTGAATTATTTTCACAGTATCTCATACTGGTTTCTTGTTTTTATTTTTGACAGGGGTGGAGGGGAAGTTATAATCTGTCTCTTTGTTTTTAAAGTCTGCTGATGATTCTAGTATTCATGCACGTTTAAGAGCCACTGATTTTAATTATGGTCATGGGACCCTTCATTTCTTCTTTGGGTGTCAATTTAGGAACATGACAAGCCATGTGAAATTTCAGACATCTTTGACAATCCCAAGATATCTGAGGTAAGCACTCTTGGTTATAATCTCTAAGTATCATTTATATAGTAAATAGGGTAAGAGTTTTAAAGCCTTTCATTTACAGGAAAATTACGCTTTGAACATATGTGGAAAGAGACTGCCAAGTAAAGTTCAAGCATAAAGAAGGTTCTTGGTAGATTTTTATTGACTGAACAGGATTGCAAAGTTGATATAATATTGGAAAACCAATTAATGCAATTTATTTTACCGATGAACTGAGAGAAAAATCAATTGGCCACATTAATATAAGGTTCAAAAAAATTTCAACAACTATTTGCAGTATGAACTTTTAGCAAACCAAAAGTAGAAAAAGACATCCTTAACTTGAAAAGAGGACGTCTTTTTTTAAAAAAAATAGAGCAAATATCACACACAGGATAAAATATTGAAAGCATTCTCTTTTAAGATCAGAAACAAAACAAGCGTGATCACTGATAACACTTCCACTTAATACTGTACTTAAGCTTCTAGTCAACACAATGGAATAATAAAAAGAAAGAAAGTATAAGACTGGGAAGGAAGAAAACAACTGTTATTATATGAAGATGATATGATGTCTACAAAGGAAAGCCAAGTAATCTACAGTAAAATCTTAGAATTAACAAGTTTACTGGAAACAAAAACAGTATATAAAAGTCATTTGCACTTCTAAATATCAACAACAAAATTGATTCTAAAAAAATACTATTTTAAAATGGCAGTGAAAAAGGTACACAGTGATGACCAAAAAATCTAGTAAAAAAATGTAGCACCTTTATGGAGAATAATAAAACTTTAGTAGAAGAGATTAGATTAGACCTGAATAATAGTAATTATATACCATGCTCTTAGATAGAAGACTCAATAGCAGAAAGATGTCAAACAACTCTAAATTGATCTGTATAATAACTGTAATTCCAATATAAATCTCAACGGATTTTTTTTCACAGAATTTAATAAGATCTTTGTAAAACCTATATAGAAGAACAAAGAGATAAGAAAAGCCAAGGTACAAAATAAGACAAATAAATAAATATTTTAAAAGTAATATTATCAGATGGAATAAATAGAAAACAAATGGCAAGATGACATATTTAAATTCCACCATACCAGTGACTAGAAACCATGGTGGCATATTGGTTACATGCCATGTCTGCTAACCATGAGGTCAGCAGTTCAAATCCACAAGGCATTCTTTGGAAACTCTGTAGAACACTTCTACTTTGTCCTGTAGGGTCTCTATGACAGCAGGAAATTTGGTTGAGTTTTTGGTATATCAATAATCAGGAGTACTTGGGTGGTGCACATGGTTAAAGCCAAGAGGTTGGCAGTTCAAACACATCCAGAGTCCCCTCAGGAGACAGGTCTGGCAATCTGCTTCCAAAAGATCACAGGCTTGAAACCATGAATAGTCCTGTTCTGCACAGATGAGGTCTTTGTGAGTCAGAACTGACTCAATGGCAACTAACAACAATAATCATATGAAGTGTTTGGGGTCCAACAATTAAGTCTGCAAAACTAATTGTTTCAAGTGCTACATACCTCACTGCTGAACATTGTTACGGTCACCTTCGAAGTACTCCCCTTGGGAAAGCATGCACTAATGCCAGCACCTAGTCCACCCCTCAGAGAAATTTTGAAACTCGTTCTGGAATGGCCATTGTGCACAGCGGCTTGGTGGCAAGTTCGTGAACTTAATTGTATAGTTGTCTGCTGAGGGAGTTTTTAGCCAGTAAACAAATAGCTGTATTGGAACACCTTTCTTACTCACCTCATCTGGCCCCCGGTGACTTTTTTCTTTACCCAAAGATAAAGGAAATATTGAAAGGAGGACATTTTGATGACATTCAGGACATCAAAGGTAATATGATGACAGCTCTGATGGGCATTCCAGAAAAAGAGTTCCGAAATCACTCTGAAGGGTAGACTCAGTGCTGGCTTTAGTGCATAGCTTCCCAAGGGGAGTACTTCAAAAGTGACTGTAGTGATATTCGGCAGTGAGGTATGTAGCACTTTTTCTAGGATGAGTTCACAAACTTAATTGGCAGTCCTTGTAAATGGTCCACTGTACTTTACTTAAAAGGCAGAGATTGTCAGATTAGACAAAAATAAAAAGTTGCCTATAAATAAATCGCTTTAAATACAGACACAAATAGATTGAAAGTAAAAGGATGAAAAAGATACTATGGTAACATTAAAAAAATAAAGCTTCAGCTGCTATATTAATAACAGATAAAGTAGATTTCAGAGCAAATGTTATTACCAAGTAAAGGAATACCCCTTACCAGGTAACTAGCTCCATCTTAGGTAGTCTCCTCAATGCACGAGCTCCTTCGGAGTTGTCTCTATATCCCCTGTCTCCTCTTGAGAGTACCTTACCCTGTGAACTCAAGCTTTTTTGGTCATACCAGACTTTCAGCTCCACCTCCTCACTCAGGGAGTCTGTTGGTTCTGCTTGGGGTCCCCACGCAATCACTGCTGCCTGAGAACTCCACCAATTCAGTAAGCTCAGGTAACCCCTCATTTATTAGTTTGTTTCTCAAGGATCACTTGGCTTTCTTGCCTGAATCCCAGTGTCTTGAAAACCATTGTTTCATGTTTTGTCTGGTTGCTATTATTCCATCTTGGATGGAAGCAGAAGTTTCTGCTGTATTTTTAAAAATCAACACTTTTTTTTTAAATTCAAGAATCCTCAGCGGACCCCCCCACATGATAATATAGTGGGGACAGAAGAAGGCCACATATACGTGAAGACTGTAGCAAGAAGTGAGGAGCCCACAGATGCCGCTTACCGCCGTCCTCCTGTAGAAGTGGAGAGGAGACGGGGACTGTGGTGGCTTATCCCCAGACTGAGCCTTGACTGATGCTGCCCAGTTAAGAAGTGGACCTGGTGCTGGAACAGAGCGGAAAGCCTAAGGATTGGCGGTTGGAGTGAGGAAGGATGCCAAGTTGCTTCTTAACCAACTGAAATTTCATTTGCAGATCTGGAGAACTTGGCACTTGATTTGTCTCTTTAGGATATTTGATGAAGTTCCTTGCAATGCGTAGGTCTTTGGTAGCACAAGCACCAAAGCACCGGGTAAAGTTGCTGTGTATCCAGAAGTAGCCCTTGGGTCTTTTCCTGACCCCAGTGGAAACTGGCTCTTCTTTGTCATTTTGGAAAAAGGATTTGTTTCTGAGAGCTATACCTTCTCATCTTATTTCACATTCCTTCCTCAAAAAAAAAAAATCAGATCTAGCTTCCATGGGAGTATTGGCTGAGGTCTGCCTGGTGTAATTTGGGATGTATATGAAACTTAAGGGGAAATATGTGAAGGGAAGCAGCTCCTATTTTTAAGTATCTCTGGCTAGAAATCACTTGGAGTGACAGGTACCCTGACCACAGGGACAGCACATGGCCAGATCGCGTCACACAGCAGTAGAAAGACTGTGAGCTGTCACGTCAGACCTGCCACTGAGTAGCTGTATGACTCTGGGAATCTATTTAACCTCCCAAACTGTCTCGTGTGGTTATTGGAAAGATAAAACAAGAAATAAAGGGATAGCATCCGCCACTTAGTATGCACTCAAAATGTTAGTTTTTTCTTCCCTCCCCCTTTCCTTGCCTCTTCCTGTATCATTTGTCTGATAAAGTCAAACAGCCGACCTCTAACATAGTCCTGTGGTCACCAAGAGAACACTTACGGCCAGCTATCTCCCTGATCTGTGATCCAACTTGTTGGCACTTAAAGATGATTCTAGGTGTTGATGGTAGCCCCAGAAACTTCAAGTCTAGATGTAAGTTTAGCCTTCACTATGAACCATGACAGCCAGGGGCCTCCTGATTACAAGTGCCAACTTCCAAGTACAGGGACTTGAGGTAATGTGTTTAACCTTCAAGATATTGGGGGATCTATGTTTCATATTAACATGACTTTTTTTTTCTTGTACATTGAGGTGTTTCTCCTAGTATTTTAAGCAAGACATTTTGATGCCTCTGATGAGAGTTTCTCAAAATTTGGAACATTTGTGCCTCAGGCTAGTTGCTAAAAAATCCTTTTTTAATTATTTAGAAGAAGAAGAAAAAAATCTTCAGAGTAGACAAGAGTCCTGGTGCCCGTGCTCAGAAATGCTATGTCAGCTAGCTGGGTACCCTGAAAGGAGGCTGAGTGCAGTAGAAAAGAGGTTCACCAGAGGCAGTGTTGGACCCATTGAGCAGGCTGGGAAAAGACTATCCAGTTTGCCCTATTTTGTGTCTATTACTTCGGGATGGACCTATCCTCTGGCTTTCTCCTGTCTCAGCATCTTCTCTCAGTTTACCAGTCTCTCTCTCTATTGGGAATTGGTACTTACAAGGGTTGGCTGTGCCCTCAATGTTAGTTTGATTTTCTCTGTGACTTTGGGCAAGCTGCCTTCCCCAGTCCATGTCAGATGTCTATCGCCCACCTGGCCTTAGGAACTCACCATTCATTACCCCACACTTGTGTCTATGGTTACAGGATATTTAAGGAAGGCAATTCTGCAGTGGGCTCTGTGTGTGTTCACACATATGTTGCATGTGTGTGTGTGCACATGCATAGAGGGTAAAGAGGGTAGCAAGAAAGCAAGGATTATTCTAAGAGATTATTAGAAATAAGAGCTCTATCTACCCTGTGGGAGGGGAGAGAAGGGCTCAAATCCTTGTACCATCATGAGGGAAAACCTACTCGGCAGGAAGAGAGATCAAGAGTGTTTCAAGTGGCTGAACACAAGAAACCAAAGGCATACATTGGATACCAAAGGTCTTGCCCTTGGAGGAAAGCTGTGGTATTGAACCTGGACCTCACATTCACTTACATCGAAGAGGTCTCCAGGCAGCCTGGTATTCACATAGGCCACTGTTGTTGAGCAGCCTGGGATTCTTAGTGGGAAAGTCTGGGTCCAGGGAAGCTCTTGGGCCATCTGCCAGCTCCACTTGCCACTGTGGGTATCCTCTGGAAACATTTCCTCCTTATATGTTGTTGTTGGGTGCTATTGAGTTGATCCCAACATAGCGACAATACAGGCCAGAGTAGAAATGTGCCATTGGGTATCCTGGGCTGTGATCTTAGCGGAAACACATCCCCAGTCTTTTCTTCTGTGGAGCACTTGGTAGGTTCACATCACTGATATTTTCATTAACAGCCAAGAGTTTAACCTTTGTGCCACCAGGGTTTCTTTCTTTTCTGATTCTGGGCCCCTGACACCTCAGAAATGCATCTCCTTATCCTAGAATAAGCAAGAACACAGGTTCTGTAAACCCGAACCCTGCCAACCTGCCAGTGTGTACTTTTTAATGTTATTTTGTGACCTTCAGTTTTGTGTCAAGTCCCCTCAGCCCAGGCCCCTTAAGGCAGGGCTTCAAACTGGTTCATTCTGATTTGAACCCCTGCTGAAAGTTTGCATTTCTAACATGCTCCCAGAAAGCTATCAGTAAGAATCACCTGGGGAGCTTGCTAAAATGTAGTTTCTGATTCAGTATTTCTGGGGTTGAAGTTAAAATTTTCAATAGGGGTTCCAACTGGAACCAACCAGTTTGAAGTCCTGCCTTAGACAGCACCAAAAAAGCTCCACTACTGTGGAGTCGGGTTCGATTCAGAGCAGTGCTAGAGGGCAGCATGGAACTGCCCTGTAGAGTTTCCAAGGAGCACCTGGTGGACTTGAATGGCTGATCTTTTGGTTAGCAGACATAGTGCTACATTTGGTCATTTTTAAACAGAAGTAGTTGGTGACTCTGGTGCTTGTGCTTCCCTTATCTGTTGGGAATCACCTCGGATTTACTGACAACTCAGCTGTGGCTTTGGCTTTGACACTTTAGGGCAAGCTCTTGGGCAGATTGCTGACCGCTCTAAGCCTTAGTTCTGTACTTACGAATTGGAGATAGCAGATTCCACTCTCCTCCCCTGTAGGGCTGAATTAGAATAATGCATGTGAATACGACTTATAGTCTGTAAAGTAAAATATTAGTTGTATTTGGCGCTGTTTAATTCTACTTACAATCTGTTTTTGAGAATCTTTATTTCAAATTGATTTTATTAACCTAGGAAGAATATCTCTGTCTTTTTTTTTTCTTGTTATGATGTTATGATGAACAAAAACTTATTTTGGAATAAAGTGAAAGATAAAATGGCCATTTTCGTGGCTTTTGTTTGCCTATGTGAAGATATACAGCATTGATTCCAGTGTTGGAAGCAAAGTCATACCAGGGCTATTTCTGGCACTGGCACTCTCCTAGCTTTGCTGATGAAAGAAAATATTCAGTCCTTCATGAAGGGTAGCCTGGTGCTGAAGGAAGATCCTGAGACTAGACGACAGAAGGACAAACCACTCAAGTTGTTTGGGTCTCATTTCTTCATGTAATGCCTGGGTTAGACCAGCTTGTCTCTAAGGTGATATCCACCTACCCAAGCCCTGCAAAGTAAAGCCTGTCCCCCGACCCCTTTGCTCATCATTGTCACATCAGAGCAAACTCAAAGGCAATAAAACACTGTTCCTTAAAGTAGTCAGATTTCTGGAAGGGAGGGAGACTCTTCATGCCTGTCGCTGTGCATCCGCATTTGAATTTGAATAGCTTCACAGTCTATGCCTTTGAATTGTGATGCTGGAGAATAATACTGAATACACCACGGACTGCCAAAAGAACAGATCTGTCTCGGAAGAAGTATCACCAGAGTGCTCTTTGGAAGCAAGGATGGTGAGACTACATCTTACAGACTTTGACACGTTGTCAGGAGCAATCAATCCCTAGAGATAGGACATCGTGCTTGGTAAAGTAGATGGTCAGCCAAAAAAAAAAGACCCTCAATAAGATGGATTGATACAGTGGCTGCAACCACAGACTCAAGCACAACAGTTGTGTGCATGGGACAGTATAGGGCAATGTTTCCTTCTGCTTGCGTGGGTTCACTGTGAGTCAGAAAGCATCTGACGGCACCTAACACCAGTAACGTAGTCTACACTGCATTTCGCATCACACACATGCCCAGCATGTAGGGAGAATATTTTTACAGGAAACGCTGATCCTAATCTTTGCCACCTCTTGTTCCAGTTTTGGGGGCTTGGAACATGTTGACAGAGGGACCCGCAAATAAAGTGCTGACAATGCTTAAATGTCCTTTTCCCGGGTATTTATTAACTTGTTCCTTGATCCTCCCAATCCAAAAGATCCCAAATCAAGCACTTTGCAGGCATTACCTCATTTAACCCTGCTGCAGACACAGAAGGAAGAAACATGATCATGTTTAGTTTATTTTTATTGTAATGAAATACAGATAACATTAAATTTGCCAGTTGTGTACAGTTCAGTGGCATTACTTATATTTACAATATTGTGCAATCAGCATCACTTTTTTCCAAAGCCTTTTTTTATCATCACCAGTCTGCGTAACCACTAATCTATTTTCTGTCTCTACGCATTTTCTTCTTTTAGATATTTCCTATAAATGGGACCATACACATGTTCTTTCATGTCTGACTTACTTTGTTTGGCATAATGCTTTCAAAGTTCATACATGTTGTAGCATGTGAACCATTGCCATATGATTTTACAAAGGAGGAAAATGAGGCTCAGAGAGGTTAGATAATTTGTGTAAGTTCACACAGCTAGAAACTAGGGAAGCCCAGTTGGTGCACATAACTTTCACCAAATCTGCCAAGGCTCTGGCATTAGCTTGCTTTGTGATGTTGGCCAGGCCTTGCCCCATTCGACCCAGAATGATGGGACTAGAAGGTGTCTGTCTAACACCCTGACAAACATCTTCAGGCTTTTACACCACAGTGACCACGGTTTACTTACTGCCACAGATTCTTCTGTTTGCCACCAGAGGGCACTGTGTTCCCAAAATAAGAGGCACCCAGAGATGCTGCGCCCCAATAACTAGCATGAGTGGGAATTGGCTTGAGGCAATGGCTACCCTAGTAGATAAAGAGCTGGAACAGATTACCCAATAATCAAGGTAAGCACATGTCTAGGACATCAACAAAACAGGGCACCAGCTGTCCAAAGTCAAGACCCATGGATGCCAAGCAGACAGGACTTCAGGAAAGGTGAGCATCACAGTAGCAGGGAACTGGAAGAGCACTACGTGAAGCTGCTTCCAGCTCCAGTGCACATGAATGTGATGGCCAGAAATAAGTTGGCGTAGGGTCATAATAAGTGCCCACGTGCAGGTTATTTAAGCTATGAGCACCTACCACACCTTCTTTGATATTTGTCTCCTCAGGATGGCTCCCACGTAATCGAAACTCCTTATCTCAGCAGGTCTCTTGAGAGTATACTATTTCTTTCTAATAAACAAGAAGTGGGGGCGGGCTGTTGAGTCTAACTCTTGCTACGTTCACCCAATATGCAACTAGATCCAACATGAGTGGTAACGAACAAGGATGGATTATATTAATATGTGAAAGCTCTCTGGTCAATTTTTAGAGAATTGCCTTGTACATCTAGGTCCACGGATCCAGCACTTCCAACCAGGAGGGCTAGCATTACTCTTTGCCATGACACAAACACAAGGGTATGTTCTTACATACATTCTGGCAAACAACCAATGGGGATTCCAGTCCCCAGTGAGATACAAAAGCAAGAGAACTTGAAAAAACTGATCATTGCAATGAATTCAAATAACTTTTTAACTATATGGAGTTGTGTCCTAAGTTTATTTTTTATTATTATAATGATTGAGTGAAAATGTACATTCCCATATAAATTTGCATGCCCTTCTACATGCAGCTCCCACTGCTCTCCCTGTCCAGGGACAGCACACTCTTCCTCTCCCCTCCATGCACGTCTTATCCTCCCAGCAATCTCCTATCCCCTCCTCTCCACCCACTCCCCCACCTCCAGTAAGAGTTCAGCAGGATGACATCCTATAGGTGCATAGAATCATAAAGTGTACAGATGATATGGTCCCTCTGTGTCACCAAGTCCAATCCATTTCTGTCTGAAGAGTTGACCTCCATTATGATTTATGGACAAGGGCAGCATCAGGGCCAGTGGCCGTGCTTCCATGGGGAACCCTGAGGCCCCCAGACCATCAACTGTGGTCTTTTAGTAGAGATCTCAGGATTCACCCCTTTTTGTTCTTGTGTTGCCAGTGAGACTCAACTTTGTGAGCTCCATCACAGCTATCACTGGTAGTGCCCAGGCACCATCCTGTTCTTCTGGTCACAAGTCAATATAATCACCCACTCACGTGGGTCTCTCTGTCTTCTGGGTTCTCTTTTCCCCATGTCATTTTGGTCCTTGGTGATCATCTGTTCCTGTTGAGTTGGGACCGTCTGGCAGCTTGGCAGCTTTTAAGACCTCAGACGCCACTCACCAATGTGAGGTGCAGAAGGCTCTCCTAGCAAAACTCGTGCTGTGCCAATGGGCCTTGATTTTCCCTGAGAGTGTGGTCCCAGGCCCCCTGCCCCAGCTACTCTGTCCTTGCAATATTAAGATCGGAGGAGTAATCATGTTATGTTGAAGTCCAGTTAATAATTGATCTTCTTTCTAACGTGAGCTGTCAGAGATTTCACCCAACCAATTTCTATCAACTATCTAATCTAAACTCTCCTCCCCAAACTCTCCCTCCCCACCCTTGCAGCCATCACAGTCTTTTCTTCTATGCATGGAGTCTGTTTTTAAGTTCTTATCATAGGGATGTCATACAATATTTGTCCTTTTGTTGCTGACCACTTTCACTCAGTATAATGTCTCCAACTGAAACCAGGTTACAAGATGTTTCCTAAAATCATCATTTTTCTTTATCACTGGGGAAGACAGTGTAGTAGTCTGCAGATGGATAGAAAGTTATGTATATGTCAATGAAGTCTAGTTGGTTAATTGTGGCAATAAGGTCTTCTGTGTCTTTATTGAGCTTTTTTCTAGACGATCTGTCCAATATTGAGAGTGGAGTGTTGAAGTCTCCCACTATCATTGTGGAGTGATTTGTCTCATTTTTGAGTGTAGTCAGCGTTTCTTCAATGTATTTAGGTGCTCTAATAGTAGGTGTATAAATATTTAATATTGTTAAGTCCTGCTTGTGTATTGAACCTTTTGACAATAAACAGTGTCCATCCTTGTCCATGATGGTGGATTTTACATTAAAATTTATTTTGTCTGAGACTAGAATTGCCACACCTGCTCCCTTGTGTGTTGTTAGCTTGACATATATTCTTCCATCCTTTAGTTTTCAGTTTGTTCATATCTTTAAGTCTGTGGTGAGTTTCTTGTAGGCAACATATGGATGGGTCATGTCTTTCGATCCAAGATGTCACTCAGTGTCTCTTTACTGGGGTGTTCAGTCCACTCACATTCAATGTAATCACTGATAGTTATGTATTTAATGCTGTCATTGTGATATGTTTATTTTTGTGTTGATGTTTTCTGTGTTGTTCTTATTAACCTGTTCTGGGGCATTCTTTGTAAGTTGATTTTCCACCTTCTTCAGGGGGGTTTTGTGGTTGTTCAGACTCCTGTATTGCGTTTCTTGACTTGATATGTTGTATCTTTATTGTGCTTTATGGCTGCCCCTATGATCGCTCTTAATAAGCTATGTATAAACCTGATTTTAATTACTACCAGTCTTATGAACTTCCTCTCCATCTGGAAGGACTATAACAACTCTTTTGAATATGATGACATCATAGTTTTCATGATATGATCACTGGATCATTTCTTTCACTATTATAGCTTTGATTGAGTTTAGAGCCTTCCCTAACTGAGTAGGTTTCTGGGTGGTATGTCCTGTATTTGCTTCTAAAATATAAAGTTAGTGGTTTTGTTCTTGTAAGCCAAGAAATTCTTTCAGTATTTCTTATAGCTTTGGTTTGGTTTTCACAAAGTCTCTGAGTTTCTGTTTATCTGCAACAGTTTTAATTTCATTTTCATATTTGAAAGATAGTTTTGCAGGATATATAATTCTTGGTTGGAAGTTCTTCTCCTTCAAGGCTTTGAATATGTCATGCCATTGTCTCCATGTCAGCATTGTTTCTGCTGAGAAATCCAATGAAAGCCTATAGGGTTTCTCTCTAAATGTTAGCTTTGCTTTGAGTCTTTCTGCCTTTAAAAGTTTTTGCTTATATTTCATTTTGTTAAGCTGATTATAATATGTCTTGGAGTCTTTCTTTTGAGATCATATTGAGTGGCATCTGATATGCATCTTGGATATCTATATTCTTTTCTTTCATAATTTCTGGGAAGCTTCTGTCAGCAGCTCAGCAACAATACTCTCTATGTTCTCAGGTGTCTCGCTATGTTCAGGAATTCTAATTAATCGTAGATTGTTCCTCTGCCAGAGTCCCACATGCTTCTTAATGCTTCTTCATTTTTCTTGTTTCTTTTTCTGATTTCTTCTCATAGATGCTGGAGTCAGTAGCTCTGTCTTCCAAGTCAGAAAGTCTATTTTCCATTTGCTCTATTCTGTTTTCTTGACTTTGAATTGAAGCCTCTCTATCTTTGATTTTGTTCTTGATCTGTCAGATTTTAGAGTACTGGTGTTCCATCAGATCGAACAGCTTGCTTAATTTTTCATTCTGCTCTGCTGCATTTTGTATACAGTCTAGGAGGGCTCTCTATATAATCATTTTGTATTCACCTCCCGATAGCTTCAGAAAGGTTTCTACATTCTGGAAGTTCTTTGGTTCATTCTTTAGGGGGCCTTCTGAAGCCATGGGTGATTTCTTCGTTACACTTTTATCAAGAGTTTTTTGGTTTGGGGGCATCATGTGAATCAACAAAGGCTCGGAGAGATGCTGTGGGGATGGACTGCAGTTTTTTTCTCTAGGCCGTCTGAAAACGAAAGGTAAAAGGTGTCTGGGAAATTCCAAAGTCAGGCAGGTTTTCAGGTATACAGGTCCTTCTTCCTAGCTGGCAAAGTAAGCACTTCTATATCCAACCCCAGATGTTATAAACTAGTTCAAAATACAGAAAGGCTACTGCACTGCTGGCCTCTGCTGCCAGGCCCCAGCCATAGGTGACACAGTGTAGAATACAGCTTTTCTGCCAGAAAAGCGCTCTCCTCTGGGCAGGTGCTGCCTCTCAGCCTAAGAATTAGGTCAAGCTGAGGCCTATGTGTGGGTATTTCCACCTCCCAATGGAACAAGATGGTGTTCCTGCATAAGCTCCCACCTGCCGTGGCACAGGCCACTCAATGGCAGAGGCAGAAAGAGAGGCAAAAGGGGCCGTGATTCACAGAGTCCAAAGCCAGGCTCTCAAAGTGTGGCAATTTCACCTGCCAATCCTACCAGCAGTGCACCTGAGACCAGCTGTTGGTCAAGTCCTAGCTCTGCCTGCTGGCCAAAACAGAGAAAAAAAAGTTAAAATGGTGAGTTACCCTTGATCCGTGAAAGCCAGCACTCACTGACAGCAGGGGTCAGTGAAAGAGAGGAAGTTTTCCATTCAGTGATATGAAGTCCAAATTAACAGCCCTATGCAGTGTCCTAGGGCTCACTAGGTGTCCAGAAGGCTCCGTTTAGTTATCAGTTCAGGTCTTGGTTTCCAGAGGGACTTAGGGAGACATGTGTTTAGTCCGCAATCTTGACTCTGCCCCCTAAGTTTTATAAACAATAATATTTGTACCTTTAATTTTAAAATATGTTTGGCATACATATGGACACCATCTAGTATATATGCAATGTAATACTAGCATGAGAAATAAATTAATGTAACAGTGACATTAAAAAGATAAAAATAAAATCTTTGGCATCTAGTGGATTCTCACTCATAGCAACCCTGTAGGACAGGGTAGAACTGCCTCATAGGGTTTCCAAGGAGCACCTGTTGGATTTGAACTGAAGACTTTTTGGTTAGCAGCCCAGCTCTTAACCACTATGTCAGGGTTTCTATGGCAAATATCCAAAAGATACTGGAAATACTAGTATTTATTTAACACATAAATTTTATTTTGTGTCAAGTGAGGTTTTTTTTTTTTGATGTGAGTCTGAGTTTCATTTTTTATTGAGTGTTGCACAGGTCACAGTGCTTGATACTACTCTATATGTTAATAAAAGAGGCATTAGGCCTTTATGAGGATACAGAATTCAATTTTATTTATCACACAAAATATGTTTCTGTTTTGCAACTACAAGTATGTTTCTGAATTCTTCCAAGGAAGCAACAAAGGACATTAACCTTACATTTGTATTTTATCAGAATGCTTACATATCTCCATGTAAAGAGATGGAATAATTCCTCAAGGAAATAAATGAGCATTTGTTGTTGTTGTTGTCAGGTGCTGTCGAGTCAGTCCTGACTCATAGTGACCCTATGAACAGCAGAACGAGACACTGCCCTGTCTTGCACCGTGTCCATATTGTTTTTATGCTTAAGCCCGCTGTTGCAGCCACTGTGTCGATCCATCTTATTGAAGGTCTTCCTCTTTCTTTTGCTGACATTCCACTCTGCCAAGCATGATGTCCTTCTCCAAGGACTGATCTTTTCTGACAACATGTCCAAAGTATGTAAAATGCAGTCTTGCCATCTTGGCTTCCAAGGAGCACTCTGGATATATTTCTTCCAGAACAGATCTGTTGGTTCTTTTGGTGATCCATTGTACATTCAACATTCTTCTCCAGCACCACAATTCGAAGGCATCGATTCTTCTGTCTTCTTTGTTCATAGTTCAGCTTTCACGTGCACATGATGCAATTGAAAACACCATGCCTTGGGTCAGGCACCTTTTAGCTTTCAAAGTGACATCCTTGCTTTTGAATACTTTGAAGAGGTCCTTTGCAGTAGATTTTCCCAGTGCAATGCGTCTTTTGATTTCTTGACTGCTGCTTCCAAGGCATTGATTGTGGACCAAAGTAAAATGAAATCCTTGACAACTTCAATCCTTTGTCCATTTATGACAATGTTGCTTAGTGGTCCAGTTGTGAGGATTTTTGTTTTATTGGCGGTGAGGTGTAATCCATACTGAAGGCTGTGATCCTTGATCTTCATCAGTAAATACCTCAAATCTTCATTTCCAGCAAGTAAGGTTGTGTTATCTGCATAATGCAGGTTGTTAATGAGTCATGCTCCAATCCTGATGCCTCGTTCTTCTTAGTATAATCCAGCTTCTCATATTATTTGCTTGGTTTACAGATTAAAAAGGTGGGGTGAAAGGATATATCCCTGACACATGCCTTTCCTGACCTTAAACCATGCAGTGTCCCCTTGTTCTGTTCTCACGACTGCCTCTTGATTCATATGCAGATTCCATAAGAGCACAATTAGATGTTCTGGAATTCCCGTTCTCCGTAACGTTAGTCATAGTTTAGTGCGATCCACACAGTTGAATGCTTTTGCATAATCAATGAAACACAAGTAAACATCTTGCTAGTAATGAGTATTTAGATAATAAAATTACGTAGATGTATTTCATTTTACATTTCCCTTTAGACCTTCTATTAAGAAGTTGATTGATATTGTTATGACTCACACACAAAAAAATCATTCATCAAGAAGTTGTGTTATTGTTACATCAATTTCATTCCATATCTGCATATGGAGGTTGCATAATTCCACAAAGAAAAAAATGTACATTTTATAAATGTTGTCTGTGATAACAATTATAGTTTCCTTTTCATTTCATTGACCACCTGAGAATGTACAAGCAGCACTATAGTCACATGACTTAGGACACATCTGGTCTGCCCTGAGCGAAGTGAAGCAAAATGCATCTTTAGATCAAGCATATTCTGGTGATGCTGCTTGTGATCACTCTTGTCCCAGCTGGGTATTAGCAGTAATTCAATGAGCTGTGAAGAGGCAGTATTAAAGGACAAGAAGTAAGTGCTCACGTGTTTAAGTATTATTTCAAGACAAAAAAACATTCGTGGAGACCTGTGCAGGACCTGCCACAAACACTGTCTGATAAATCAGTGAAGTTATCCAGCCACTTTGTACTTACATTTCTTTTGAGTATCTCAGACATGAAGAACAAAATAGCATGTTCCAAACCAATTTTTTCACTTAACTAATTTTCAAATATAAAATTTTGTTAATGTTCAAATTCAAATGTAAATTTTATATAAACTTTACTGTTTAAATAAATTTTATTTTCAATTATTTAAGCTTATTTGCTATGGTAGAACCAAATTTTAAAAATGACATAATTTTATATCCCATTAAAATGAAACAGCAACAGCTAAGTGGAGCACAGAAATGAAGGCACGTAGGAAATAAAAATAGAAGGACTTGTGAATCCCTAAATACAATTCCAAAATTAACTTCTGAAGAGACTTTTTCCATTGAATGCTCAATTTAATGAATGCAAATCACTGTAAAGCACTGCTAGTGCTGACATTACTAATAGCAATATGAATATTACAGGATTTATTCCAAATTTTGCACGCATTCTTTGCTGTAAAAAAAGAAAGAAGCAATGATATAGAAAGTGAAACTATTTTAAAGTCTGAAACAGTTGCAGTGGCAGACCCTATAAATAACAGAAACAAAGGCTCTGTTTCATGGACTAATTTTTTTCTGCGAACAGGGAGATTTTAACTTCCTCTTTGCCGATGCAGATGCCCTTTATTTGTTCCTCTTGTCTAATTGCTCTGGCTAGAACTTCTAGCACAATGTTGAATAGGAGAGGTGACAGTGGGCATCCTTGTCTAGTTCCTGATCTCAGGGGAAAGTCTTTCAGTCTCTCTCCATTCAGGATGATGTGGGCAATTGGCTTTGTATAAATGGCCCTTGTTGTGTTTAGGAATTTGCCGTCTATGCCCATTTTGCTAAGAGTTTTTAGCATGAATGGGTGTTGGACTTTATCAAATGCCTTTTCGGCATCAATGGACAAAATCAGGTGATCTTTGTCTTTTGTGTTATTTATGTGGTTAATCACATTAATTGTTTTCCTGGTGTTGAACCAGCCTTGCATCCCTGGTATGAATCCCACTTGGTCATGATGGATTATTTTCTTGATATGTTGTTGTATTCTGTTGGCAAGAATTTTGTTGAAGATTTTAGCATCTAAGTTCATGAGTGATATCGGTCTGTAGTTCTCTGTCTTTGTTGGATCTTTCCCGGGCTTAGGTATCAGGGTTATGCTGGCTTCATAGAATGAGTTTGGGAGTACTTCATCCCTTTCTATACTGTGAAATAGTTTCAATAGTATTGGGGATAATTCTTCTCTAAATGCTTGGTAGAATTCTGCCGTGAAGCCATCTGGGCCCGGACTTTTTTGGGTTGGCAGTGTTTTGATGACCTTTTCAATCTCTTCCTTTGTGATGGGTTTATTAAGTTGTTCTGCTTCACGTTGTGATAATTTGGGTAGGTGGTATGAGTCAAGGAATTTGTCCATTTCCCCTAGGTTTTCAAATTTGTTAGAGTACAGCCTTTCATAGTATTCTGTTATGATGTTTTTGATTTCTGTTGCATCTGTGGTGACAATTCCCTTCTCATTTCTAATTTGGGTTATTTGTTTCCTTTCCTGCTTTTCTTTAGTAAGTTTAGTAAGTTTAGTAAGTTTAGTAAGTTTAGCCAGTGGTTTATCAATTTTGTTGATCTTTTCAAAAAACCAGCTTTTGGTCTTTTCAATTTTTTCAATTGTTTTTCTATTCTCTAATTCATTTAGCTCTGCTCTAATCTTTATGATCTCCTTTCTTCCGCTGCCCGAGGGGTTCCTCTGTTGTTCTCTTTCTACTTGTTCAAGCTGTAGAGTTAGTTCCTTGATTTGGTTTCTTTCTTCCTTCCCGATGTGTGCGTTTATGGAGATAAACAGACCTCTGAGCACTGCTTTGGCTGTATCCCATAGGTTCTGGTAGGAAGTGTTTTCGTTCTCATTGGAATCCATGAATTTCTTTAATTGATCCCTGATTTCCTCTATAACCCATGTTTTTTTGAGCAAGATGTTGTTCAGTTTCCAAGAGTTCCACTTTCTATCTCTGTTTTTTCTGCTATTGATTTCAACTTTGATGGCTTTATGATCTGAGAAGATGCTTTGCAATAATTCAATGGTATGGATTTTGTTGAGCATTGCATTATGGCCTATCACATGGTCAATTCTGGAGAATGTTCCATGTGCACTGGAGAAGAAGGTGTAGTTGTCTGCTGAGGGACTAATTTTTTTCTAATGATATAAATTATTGGATCAAAAGATGGCCAGGTGGTTGTCAACATGAAGTGGACTATTTGAAAATTTGTGTTGAAAATTTCTGTAAACAAACAAGGTCCCGTAGCTAGAATATATTTTTGCAGTGGCTACTGTATGCTCTACCAGTTGGCACTGTATATTGCTTTATTGCAAACTCTCTAGTTCTAAATCATTTAAGTCTCAGTTTGCTATGGATTGATTTATTGATTGTCAGAACTCTGTTATTAATAAACATGAAAAGCGTTCAATTCACAGAAATTGCATGTTGCCATATTTAAACCAAAGGCACGGTTTTGGTTTAAGTCATGAACTGGAAACACAAATTAATGATGAATGTTGGTAATGGACAGTCATTTTTGCAAAGGATTGTTGCTGTTGTTATAACAATTGCTGAACATGGACTATCTTTTCAAGGAAGAAATGAATTTCTTAGGTCCCCTCAGAATAGAGATTTGGGGAGTTTACTTGAAACTGTTGCTCAGTTTGATCCATTTGTATCAGGCCACATTTCAAAAGAAGTTAACACTAGAAAGGGCAACCTATCATATGCCAAGCCAAGTACGATGTGTAAAAAATGTGTGAAGAATTTATAAACTTAATAAGTGATAGAGTTTGATCAATTATTTCGGTGAAAAAAATATAGCCTGACATTCCAATTTATCTGTCCATTCCAGTCCTGATCTTTCTGATACACACTAGCTAAGTATTAAGATACAAAAGTCTCCAACAGATAGAAAACTATTGAGTGATTTATCACACTTACTAGCTCAAAAAGGCACACCAGAAAAGAAACCTCAAATCAAGTACTTTCGCTATTTATGTGAAGTTTGTAAAATCGATTTTCCTAAGTGTGCAGACCGGTCATATGACGATGTTGCCCATATGTTCAGGCATAATAAAGGCATGTAACAGAAAATTTTATAATATAGTGAATATATAATTTTCTTACTATGTGCTATGTGTACACTTAATCTTACAGGATATAGCACAGTAGCAGCTGATTTTTTTCCTGCTGTTCAGTTTCTCTATACATTTTTTGCTGCCTCTAATCACCAATAAGCAGTTCTTAAAACATAAAACATATTTAATAGGGAGTTATTAAAACATATTTAAGCAATAATTGAGTATTAAAATGTCTTTCCAATTGTCATGGATTGAATCATGTCCCCCCAAAAATGTGTGTAGTATTTTGGCTGGGCCTTGATTCCTGGTATTGTGTGATTTTCCTGTATGTTGCAAATCCTGCCTCTGTGTTAATGAGGGAGGATGGGCAGCAGTTGTGTTGGTGGGGCCAGACTCAATGTGTAAGTTTGTATTGTGCCTTGAGGCAGTCTCTTGGGAAATGAAGAAAAGGGAAGCAAGCAGAGAGTTGGGGACCTCATGCCATCAGGAAAGAAGCACTGGTGGCAGAGCCCCTTAGGGCCCCTGTGCCTCAGAAACCCCCAGTCCAGGAGAAGATTTAGAAGGACCTTCCTCCAGAGTCAACAGAGAAAGCCTTCCTCTGGAGCTGATGTCCTGATGTCCTGTTTTTCTACAAGAAAATAAACTTCTCTTTGTTGAAGCCATCCACTTGTGGTATTTCTGTTACAGCAGCACTAAATGCCTATGACACTGATACACATTTCAGAGCACATGCTGTACCAATGAATGCCATCCTGAAATCCTACACTTATATTCTAATGCCTTAGAAAATATTGCTGAAGACCAGACACAAAAAGGAGGTACCAAAAGAAAAGCTGAAATATGGCCAACAGAGTGCTAATACTAGAGTAGGCATTTATGTTAGTCATGTAGAATAAGATACTGGAGCATTTTCATCAGATGAGTCAAGCTGTCTAAGATTCAGAAGTAAATTTAAAGACATATACAGATTTCAAGCAGTCATTAACAAGGTGTTTACATAATTTAAGAGAAGATTTTGAGAATTTTGAAAACACAATGAAACAAATACTTCCAGATGCTGTGAGGCAGTTTTCTATCTTAGAAGCATTGGAAAGAAACAAGTCAATGCCCCAAGGGCTCCAGATGTTGAATGCCAGAGATCAGCTTCTAGAAACCACATCCCACACCACTAATATGGATAACTGAGGCTGAAAAATTTTCCTCCCCCTCCTTGCTGCCCCCGCCGGCGCCTGATATGATACTCCCTTTCCCTTCTCAGCTGGCACTCGCCTGACAGGACTCTTTCCTTTCTCAGCCTGGCTCCCCGCCTGGCAGGACACAATATTCCCTTTCCCCTTTCCTTTCTCAGCCCGGCTCCCCGGCTGGCGGGATACAATATTCTCTTTCCCCGTTCCTTTCTCAGCCCGGCTCCCCGGCTGGTGGGATACGATATTCCCTTTCCCCTTTCCTTTCTCAGCCTGGCTCCCCAGCTGGCAGGATGCACCCCTTCAGAACTCCGCCTGCTCACCCCATTTGTCTCAACCACGACATCCTCAAACTGCACTATATCTACCCTCCTGAAACTTCACTCAGGGCCATTTGTTGGAACCAGAGAAGGTCCCGTTGGCCCGCCGGCATAATAAACAGCTTCTTGCCTCTTCCTGGGTGTCGTTCGCTTCCTCTTTTCTATAACACCACCATGGGCACATTTGATTCTGGCATGAACAGGATAGCGATATTATATGAAATTCTTCTAAAGAGATTTTCCTTCTTAAACAACGTAGATATATGCGATGAAGAATGTATGAAGGCATCCAAGAAATCAGTGCAGGTTTAACCTGATTTAAGTACAAACCTTTATGCAGAGGGGCAATAACTTCATTCTTACAGGAGAACTAAGTCTACAGATTCAGGAAAGACAAATTTAATTCATACATGACTCTGTAACAGAAAATAAAAAGCTATGTATATTTCTCAATGTTGAAGTTGCTTTGCACATATTCCAAACTTTGATGATGACAAACTCACAACAGAATGCTCTTTTTTGTCCCTAACAAGAGACTCAAAAACTTAGCATATAACAATGATTCAAGAAAGAGTTGATTCATTATCCTTATTATGTATGGAAGCAGATATTGTTTGTAGCTCAAATGTGATGAAATCATTGAAGATTTGTAAGAACAAAGAATAGACAGAAATGTTTTTAATCATAACATGTTAGAGATGAAAAGTCTATCTAAAAATAAAATTTAGTAACTTCTAATATTTGTTTTCTGATCACCGAATTTTCTTACTAAATCTTCTCATTTCTCCATTTATAATTACAGCATTTTTTATGAAACCTCTCACCATAGAGTCGATTCCAACTCATAGTGACCCTATAAGACAGAATTGAACTGCCCCACAGAATTTCCAAGGAAGACCTCATAGGTTTGAACTGTTGATCTTTTGGTTAGCAGACATAGCACCTAACCACTATGCCACCTTCTCATTCTGAAACATGCAGCACCATTGATGTATGAGCCGTTTAAGGCAAAACTGGTGAAACTTGGTCTTTCACCAGGGAGATAAACAGAATTTTACATTGCTATTGAGACAACTAATTTCACTGACTCATTTTCTTTGTTGTAGAATGTATAGAACATTCTTTTTGCAGAAAATGTGGTATATAGTAGGGAAACCCTGGTGGCATAATGGTTAAATGCTATGTCTGCTAACCAAAAGGCTGGCAGTTCAAATTCGCCAGGTGCTCCTTGGAAACTTTATGGAACACTTCTACTTTGTCCTGTAGGTCTCTGTGAGTTGGAATCAACTTGGTTTATAGTACAAATCTTAGTATCTGGCATCTACCAAAAATTTTACAATCATTTCATTCAGGCAAAATGACACACACCATGTTTGTGTTCAGTCACTAATATAGTTGCATTTAAAAAGAAGTTACATCATGGAAATCTATCACACACATATACACACACACAGCCATCCACTGCATAATATCCATTTGGGCAACCCACCATACACACTGCCATTGAGTCAATTCCAATTCATAGTGACCCTATAGGACACTATGAATTGGAACTGCTCCATAGGTTTCCAAGGAGCACCTGGCAGATTCAAATCACTGACCTTTGGGTTAGCAGACACAGCACTTAACCACTACACTACCAGGGTTTCCCCGTGAAGATTATAACCTAGGAAAACTCTGTGAGGGCAGTTCTACTCTGTTACGTGGGATCGCGATAAGTCTCACTGGGTGATGTCCAACAATAACAACAACTTCCTAATGGATGGAATTCCAGCCTAGAGCAAAAAATTCTGGGCAGCCTTACAGAGTAATGGCATTATAACCCTAATACCTTGCGACATGTTTTCTCCTTTTCAAAATGGGTAATTGAGAGCTTCACATAACTAATGCCATAATGCTACTCTAAATAATCTGTGTTTTTTTTTACTGCACCAGCTACTCTGGCTTCTGCACTGGCCTCTTTCCAAAGGGGCACGGAACCCCCTTAGCTCCTGTGACCTTGTTCTCCCTCCTCTTCTTTGCTCTGCTGAGAAATGGCCTTCAGCCTGGGGGACAGCAGTTAGGAAGGCTGCCTGGTGTTTCTTGTGTCCCCAACTTTCTTTCTTTCCCCTAATCTCAGTCAGAGTGGATTTGGCAGGCTAGTTTCACTTAGCTGAGGAATTTTTGTGTAAGTTTTGTTTCTGCCTGTTATGAACATGCAGATTGGAGTTCAGGTGTCCAACCTAACATTATCTGTAGTCTAATAAAGAGTTTCCTGTGGTTGTTGTGTGACGTATAGAGTTACCTGTGGGCTATGTGCTAAAAAACATGAAATATTCCTAGATGAAATGGTACATAAACTTTGATGTAAAAAATTGTCTTTTGAGACTCCATGGAGAATGGCCTGTGTTGCTGTCCACTCTCTGGTGGTATCACGCCTCCTTACAAACCTTCTTCCTCTTTCTAACTTGGAGTCTGTTTCCTTGGCTCCACTACTGAAGGGCATGGACCCAAATCCGGTGACAGCACTTGGAGAATTTTTTACAGACTTTTTCAAACAAAGAAAGTGATACAAGGATCCCATTAGAACCTTTGAGACTCCTCCCAAATGGACCTCCAGGGCTTTTGTGGGGTGGGGAGGATTCAGAGCTGGGAGCTGGGGAATGAAGATGGGAAGAGCTTGGAGGGCCACCAGGGCACCACAAACATCAGCCATCTGTGTTCCTTTGCCCTCCCTCCCAAATCTTGCCACATCCTCATACCACTGGCTAGTACTTACTGAATGTTTTTCTTACATTCATTCAGTTCTCTTATCTAAGGGTATTTAAGAAGGCTCACAGCCACCACACATGTTACAGAATAAAATCGCTCTATAGAGATTTCTCAGCTGTAATCTTAACAGAAGCAGATCTCTGTCCTTTTTTCTGCTCATTAGCAACAGATTTGCTTTCTAGATAATTAGCTTCAAACATGTTATCACGTGGGCAGACACGCTTCACTGTTTTGTTTGCTGCTCTCTGCCTAAGGTCTGGACAAACGGCCGTTACAGGAAAAAAATGGGTTGTCATACAATCAATTCCAGCTCACAGTAACCCTACAGGAGATAGCAGAATTGCCCCATAGAGTTTCCAAGGAATGCCTGGTGGACTTGAATTGCTAACCTTTGGTTAGCAGTCATACTACTTAACCCCTACACTGTCAGGGTTTCTCTCTGTTATACAACCAAACCAAACTCACTGTTTGTCATATTGGTATAAAAATATTCACCTATTGTCATGGATTGAATTGTATCCCACCCAAAATATGCATAGCAATTTGACTGGGCCAGGATCCCAGCATTGTGATTTGCTGATGCTGTAAATCCTAATCTCTGCCGGTGGTTAATAGAGTGGATTATGTTAGAGAGGATTAGGGTGGGACTGTAACAACGTTCCTAAGGTCACCTCCCAGCTCCACAGTAAAGGGACTTTCCCTGGAATGTGGATTGCACAGCTTTTGTCCTTTCGTCCTACAAGAGACAAAAGGAAAGGGAAGCAAGCAGAGAGTTGAGAATCTCACACCATCAAGAACGGAGCACTGGGAGTACAGCCTGTCCTTCAGACCTGAGGTTCCTGTGCCAAGATGCTCCCTGACCAAACTTAGATGCAACAAAAGGACCTTCTTCAAGAGCTGACAAAGAAGGAAGGCCTTCCCCAAGGGTAGACACTCTGAATTTGGACTTAAAGCCTACTGGACTGTATAAGAATAAACTTCTGTTTGTTAAAGCCATCCATTCATTGTATTTCTGTTAGAGCAGTATGACTAAAACACCTACATACTACCTAAAATACTCTTGAATATCACACTTGGGCAACACTGGGACAGAGGAAAGGGATTAAAAGAACACCTTGTGGATTTGGGGATTCACAGTGTGTGAGTATGGTTTGCCACATTATGCTAGACTACGAGGCTTTTCTTAGAGGGGTTGGCTTCTATCCACACTCCTCCTTGACTTCCAGCTTTCCTTAGCCATCAACTCAAGACATGACATCAGTACTCACCCCCTAAAGCCCTGTCCAGTGTGTTAGTGTTTTCATCCTGAAACGTCTTTTGGTTCCCGGATGGGAAAGACAGTTTCATCTGATGAACTGGAAGAGCCTTCCTGTCATACGTGTATTTGGGGTTCGGCAGATTGTCAATGTCTCATGGGTGGGGGAGTGGTGGCATTCCTATTACACATCTGGGGGATAAGTTGGGAATATTTACTACCAGATAGGGGAAGCAGTGCTTGTGCCATCATTGGAAGGGGTCTTTTGATCTTTTAAGGCCTGATTCTACAGGTGAGAGGTGAGTCCTGAGAGGCCAGTGACTTAGTCCAGGCACACAGCGTGCTTTTGATGACGCCACAGCATCTGGCTCCAGTCGTGGGCTCTACACTCTACTTTGGGGATCACAAACACAAAAGTCTAAAGGGGGCTAGTCAGACACCATACATAGGGTGGGGCCTGGGGTGTTGGGGCTGCATGAGCGATCACAAGCCCCGCCACAGGGACAGCTCTGTTTCTCTCTAGCTGAGGGACTCCATGTGGGAATGTGGGCTGATTGTTGCCATGTCTTTTGTTTCCCAGGAAAAGCCATAAATTCTGTCCCTTAAAATTGTGCAAGCTATCAAGTTTTAAGTGCTGACCACTGCCTCAGTGTCTGCTGCTGCCATGGCAGAAACACCGTAAGTGGTGGCTCTAAAGAGCAGAAATTCATTCTGTGATAGCTCTGTAGGCTGAAAGTCCAAATTGGGCTCTCAGGCACATCAGTTCTTTTCTTGCACGTAGTCCTGGGCATTCCTTGGTTCTATAGATGATCCTTACATGGCACATGCACACACACACACACACACGCACTGCTGTCAACTTGATTCCAACTCACAGTGACCTTATAGCACAGAGCAGAACTATCCCACAGAGTTTCCAGGGAGTACCTGGTGGATTTGAACTGCCGACCTTTCTGTTAGCAGTCATAGCAGTTAACCACGATGCCACTAGGGTTTCCTCATATGACATATACCCCATATATGTGTGTATGTAGATCTCTGTGTCTAATCTGCTCTTTTTACACCTCAGAAGTTATTAGCTGTAAAACTCACCCTACTGTAACCAAAAAACCAAATCCAGTGCTGTCGTCTAGTATGATCTAATTAACGTATCAAAGCGAAACATGTTTCCACACAAGATTCTATTCAGGGGTGTAGGAGCTAGGATTCCAATACTCATTTTTGGATGGGCACAGTTCAACCCATGTCATTAACAACAGCAGCCCTACAGGACAGAGCAGGACTGCCCCAGAGGGTTTCTAAGGCTACAGTGTTTAAGGAAGCAGATTGCCACATCTTTCTTCCACAGAGTTGCTGGTGGGTTTGAACTGCTGACCTTTCAGTTAGCAGCGGAACTCTTAACCACTGAGCCACCAGGGCTCCTTATTCAATCCATAACAATCATTAGCTAAAAAACTTCCTAAAACATTGTGCAGCCCAAACATGGGCTGGACTTGGCCCAGGGCTGTCAGTTCTTGACTCCTGTCATACTTCACAAATGCTTCTGTTTATCCTTTTCAAGAATTCAGTCAGAAAGAGAAGGCTTAGGAAGTTCATTTCAGGACGTTCACCCCAAAACTAAAAGCTCTCATTCAACTCTTGTCTTTCCTGTCTGTAGAACGTGGCCTTCTTCTCCTGGCCTCTGGGCCTGAGTCCACATGCCCACCCCACCTCTCCCCAGCCCACAGGGTGTGGATCTGAATCACACCTTTCCCTCCTCCTTTTCTGTGAAATCAACCATCTCCCCCAACAATACCCCTACCACACACACACATTCCCAGCCCACAGGGATCTCCCACCCCTTTCCCTGGAGTTCCTAAAACTGTATAATCCCTGCCTAGCTAGGCCGTTTGTCCTCCCCTGCCAGAAGACAGCTCTCCTACTGTATGTAGCGCTGCCCAGCCATAGACCTCTGGCACTGCCATTTTGTTATTCGTTTTCCCTCCTTGTTTTCCAGGCCTCTCCTTTAAGAAAACAAACCACTGCCATCAATTCTAACTGACAGCAACCTATAGACAGAGTAGAACTGCCCCATAGATTTTACAAGGACAGCCTGGCAGGTTTGAACTGCTGACCTTCTGGTCATCAGCTGCAGCACTTAACCGCTACGCCACCCGGTTGTCCTCTCCTTTAAGAGAAGACAAAAAAAAAAAAAAAAAAAAGACCCGGATTTCAGACAATAAACCCTGGTTGCCCTGGCCTACGATTTGCCCTCCCTGTCCTGAGCTCCTGGCAGGCTTCTCAGTCAACTTGAGGATATCATTTATAGTTATGTCCTTGAATATGGGGAACCTATTCGGAGGTCATCTCAGGCCCCAGTGTGTGCCAGGGCCCAGCGAGGCTGGCTCCAGGCTGGTCTCATAGGACACCTTAGGCTTCATACCAGCCACCCAGAATGCTGTGACTTCTTGTCTCAGGGGAGGTCAGTTGGAGGTTTCCTCCCCTCAGCTGGATCTCCAAGACAACCCCAGGTGCCCTGTAATTCCCAAAAGCTATCAAGCAAGAGAAGTTGCCATGTTTTGTCCATCTCTGAATCCTCAGTATCACAATATAGGGTCAGTAAATTGGGTGATCATATAATGTGTCATCCAAATTGGAAACTCTGAAGACAGAAAGGGTGTGCGGTCATATAGGAACAACCAGCATAACCTGGAACTGGCCCAGGCAAACCTGTCAATGTATGTGTTGAATGACTGAGTGAACACAGCTGGAGGTCCACTCATGAACCTTCTCTCTCAGTGGGAACAAGCATTAACTTTGGATTCAGGTGGCCCTGGACCTGGGTTCAAACCTCAGCTTTGCTGCACAGTAGCTTGACCTTGGGTGGGAAACCCCTCCACTCGCTCATTGTAAAGCAGGTATCCCAGTCACTTCAGAGATATTGGGCTAGTCAAATGGCACAATGTCTAGGGACACACATCTGCAGCATATAGTCAAAGCAGTTGTGATGTGATGCTGAGGGGTGTGGGGGCCCCTTGTATGTTCTGATGACCTTGCCTGGGGAACAGAAAATCACCTCAAGGTCTTCCTCTTAGAGCTCAGATCCTGGGATGTGCTCACCTCTGTAGACAGCCCTTCCTTTCACTCCTCTACCATTATTGCTTTTAAAGCTCAACACTTTCCCCAGATTTGCCAAGATCACACTTCTTCGAAATTTACCAGATTAAGTGAGACAGTTAATGGGAATAGAGAAGACTAAAGAGACTAAATCCTTGAGTCCCCAAAGTAGCTTGCATTAATGACCACAGTTCTCCACCCCTCTCTGCACCCATGTCCTCTGACATACTCATATAACTTGGCAGTGTCCTCCCATTGTAGACAGGGCATAATTTCCCATCCCTGGGAGCATAGGCATGTGATGTGTTTTGGCCACCTGGATAGTAACAGCCTTGGAGAGAGTCTTGAAAAGTACTTGCACACTCGGATTTGCTTGCTGTTGTGTCTCTGCTGCCATCATAGGAAGAATAAGCCCAAATTAGCCCACTGATCCCAGGGACATGAGGATGAGGGACTTGGGGAGCAGAGCCCCACCTAGGTCAGCTGACTCCTGGCCAATATGCAGATCTATGTTATCTGTGGTGATGATTTGTTATGCACCATTATTGGCAAAACTAACTGATACATGCCCCCATCTCCAGATTCCACCACCAGGAAAGGAAGGACTCCTCCTTCTGTCCAGCATAGGACATCAAGCCTGTGTGAAGTCCTTGATCTCCCAGCATCCTCCTCTCTGAGGAGGATGAAAGGGAACCCGAAGGGTGGCTGAGGGTTCTCCCATCTCCTCAGCAGGTTGAGGACACAGAGTAGCTGCAATAGATGGCCTTTTAAGTCCCAGGATCTAAGCCCTCCTGCAGAAACTGGGAGGGCAGAACTGATCTGGAGTCTGTGTGTTCTACACATACCTTGTGCATCTTGAGATGAAGATACTAAAAAGAGATCACCTTCCTGAGAGCAACTGGACCATTAAGATCCGGAGAAAGACTCCAAGATGGAAAAGAGAAAGATGTTCTTTTGGTGCTTCAGGAAATTCTGCATCCTTCCAGTGAAAGCAGTGCGCATGCATATTCCCTATGTGGCCTTGTGCTGGGACACCTGGTAATGCAGCTCAACAGTGATGGGGAGAAACAGGCTCTGAACTCAGCTGAGCCAGGGCCCAGAGTCAGCCCTTCCCCTCCAGAAGGGACTCAGAATCCTCTTTGGAATCTGCATCTTCTAATTCAACCTCAAGATAATTCTGAAGCTTTTTCTTACTCTACTTGTTTTAAAGTATTTTTGTAATACCTAAGTGAAGAAAAGAGACTCCACCATCTTGCTTCTTTCTGTTTTTAATGGAAATATGCAGTACTTTAGTTACACTGAAAATCCTGGTGGTGCAAGAATTAAGTGCTAGGGCTGCTAACCAAAAGGTCAGTAGTTTGAATCTGTGAGGCACTCCTTGGTAGCTCTGTGGGGCAGTTCTACGCTGTCCTCTAGGGTCACTATGAGTAGGAATCGACTCAACAGCAGTGGACTTGGTTTTGGGGGGATTTTAGCTACACTGCGGGCAAAGTGGTCACTAATGTGCTTCCTTGGAAATGAGCCACCAACTACTATGCTGTTTCTATAGAAAAATGCAATGTGAATTCCTAGCAACAGTCCTAAAAATGGTCTCTTACTAGAGGCATAACCTATCAGTAGGTGGCGCTTTAGCGTGTTTCCAAAGTATTTATTTCTATTAGCAATCTACGTTTCGTAAGACTTGAAGAATCCGGAACTTTCCTAAGGAAGCTTTTTACTCTAATATGAGGCAAGTTATTTAACTTGATCTTATGTAAAAAAAAATGTAAAGGGGGGGAAAAAAAACACCCCAAAACCAACCAAACCAAAACACCCACCCACACAAACAGAAAAAAAATCCAAAATTTTTCTATGCATTTCTTTCCCATGGTTCAATGTAATCCAGTCCCAGATGTGTGAAAATGTCTTCTTCACTGTCTGCTTTGAGAAATAGCTTCTGGAAATATAATAACAAGAAATGTGTACAATCAGATATTTTTGTGAAGTATCTCAGGGCTAACACAGTGACATTACTACTTGTAAAACTGTCCTGTTGGGATGGATTTATGCCAAAACTATTTCTGAGTCTAAAAAGTCATCCCAATCACATTCTGTAATTTTTATATTTTCCCATCCCAAAATGCAGTACTAAATGAGTTAAGATAAAATTACAACAGCTTTACACATTCAGCAAAAGGCTTTTGGATTTTTTTTCCTAGGGACGTGTAATACTTCACCACAGATGTTCATTACAACCACCTGAAGGACTTTTTAACTGAAGCTTGAGCCATACCCCAGTCCAAAGAAATCAGAATTGCTGGGCAAGAGATCTTGGCACCAATCGCCTTAAAAGTTCACTGGGTAATTATAGCATGCAGGCAGGGTTATCAAATGCTGCTATAGGTAATTATAGGATATTTATAAGTGTTGTGTTCTTCTCCCAGTCTTCCACTCCTGCCCCTGCCTCGTCTCCCGTCCCATAACGTCTTTAAGACCTAGTGCCACTTTTCCATTCCTTCTTGGGTATAACACACTTATACAGACCCTTGCTCTCACCAAACTATTTATTATGTGTTCATTTATAAGTGTTCCTAAATTGTGTTGTATGAATCTACCACCACGCACACACTGTACAGGATCTTTCCCTGCCAGCATCCATGGCCCCCTACTGGCAGCACCTCAAGGTTCCTTTGGGAAATCAATCCTTACCCTTAGCCTATGGGGTTCAGGTGAAGAACACATCACCCTGAGTTCCAAGGAAGGACAAATGACTCAGGCCTGGCCAACAAACATCAGTTAGGATTCTTGTTGGAATTATTAGCAAAGCTCTTTTTGAAAGAGCTAAACTAGGAAGATGGAATGCATGAGAAAACCCCGCCTGAGCATGAAATCAACACTAAGGAACTCAGTACTGGGATACAGGCACTCCTGAAGCCACTGTTACCTCAGGATGCTGCAGTCACATAACCTAAATTCTCTCTTCTGGTCAGGTTATTCAGACTACTAGCTCCTAGAGGGCAAGTCCCATTGCTTCCAGTTATTGTGTGTCTGCTAGCTTAGCGTCTTTGACCACTGTAAGAACAATTGGTTCTTGGCACTTGTGGATTTAACAGTTGAATATTTAACTCCTTATAATTCATACAGTAATTTATCATTTTGCTGAAGCATGAACTTGGATCATAATTTCTGCAAGGATAGCATGCCAAATGACTCTTTTGGCAAGGGACTATCCATCTCCATCTCAGAAAAGCTCTGTTGCTCTCGATTCTTGCAGGTGACTCTCATTAACAAATAAGTGGTCACTCATAATGCTATCGCCCACTGCATTTAAGGAGTAGTAGAGTGGTATTTGAGATTTAGGGGGATCTCTGCTTTAATCTGGAGTTGCTCATCATAAACACTAAGGACATGAAAACTCAATAGGTCTCCACTGTTAGAATGGTTCTGGAGGCCCAACCAGTTCATCATCTTTGAGCCAAAAGGCTCCAAGGTGCATTTGGGGCCAGTGGGTGACTGGATGCCTTCTGAGATCTCTCCAGTGGCCCTCCACCATAAACTGTGGGAACTGGAAACTCATGGCAATGGAAACTATACTTGGTTAATAGTATCAGCTCAGGAAAGTGGTCAAGGAGCCAGCCTTGGGGGTGGGGGTCGAAGTAGCCCATCTCAGAGAGAAAACTCTACCTTGGTCTTATCATACAGAGCATGGTTGTCCAGAATCATCTTCCGCTCATGTGTGGCATAGCGTCGGATGTCCCTCTCAAATTGCTGAACAAGAGATAATTAAAATAAATTATTATCAAGTCCAGAATGTTTTCAGTATTAATTACATGTTTGTGTTGTTCTCCGCTATTGAGGCAATTCCAACTCAGAGCAACTCTATAGGACAGAATAAAACTTCCCCAAAGGGAATAGATCACCAGGTCTTTTCTTCCATGAAGCCACTGTGGGGCTTGAACAACCGACCTTTTGGTTAGCAGCTAAGCACTTAACCACTACATCATCAGGGCTCCTGATTATGTATTTAACGAAAGCTTAATCACTACATTAAATATCTGTTTCCACTAAACACTGACAAAGTGATATTATCCCCCAGGGCAAACCTCTGTGATGCCAGAGCTCATGTTCGCTTGTTTTCCTTCACACCCTCTCCTTGCACAATGCCAGGGGCATATGAAGCATTCAACAAATATCGGTTGAGCAAATGACTATTTTCAAATCCCCAAAGGGTTGTATATGAGATAAAGAAGGTAAAAGAAAATCCAATCTTTACTTTGTTTAGTCCTTTCTCTCACTTACAGTCTCTATTTCTCTTACTTTAAAATTTCTCCCTAGTAATCTAGGGGTCATCATTCTTAAGCCTTACCAAATGGTGCCCCTCAACCCCTGCCTAGTAGTACATCTCATCTCTAGCCTTTAAAAAAAAAAAATTATTCTCTGACTGTTGACATCAGTCCCTGGGTTAGCTAGCCATCAGGACAGGGCAATGGATGAAAGAAAGAAATGAGTTCTTTGGCCCTCTCAGGCTCTTGCTGAAGGCATGTCACAGAATTCTTGAGGACCTTCCCTTTTGGGGGTAGAAAGAGTTCCCCTTACGTTCAGGCCCCATTACTTCTGGCAGACACAGATCCTATTAATGAGGTTTTGATGCTATCTGAGTCAACGACTTCAGGGTCTGAGTCATGAGGCACACTCGGCATGCTTCCTTCAGCACTTCCCCAGTTCCCAAGCACATGGGAAAGCTCTCCCATGCTCAGTGACTTCAGTGGGGCTTTAGTTCTCCTGTTCTCTCGAATTCCCAGGTGCCCACACGGCACCTGCTCTCTCTCTCTCTGACCTGCACTGTGGACCAAGCTGCTTCACAACTGGTTCTGGATCTCAGCACACAGATTGAAGGGAGACTTGCCAAGGTAAGAAAACAAGTTCCCCCCCATGTGTCCCCTGGTTTTTCAGCTCCTCTTTTGGCCAGCTGAGAACTTCTGTGTCTATCTGGGATCAGATCCAGCACACGACAGCAGGGGTGGGGGTGGGTGGTGGGAAGATGGGGTGACGGTGGTGGACAGATGTGTTTACACTTGCCTCTGTTTCACACTCCTGATGGTTCTCCGCTATACCCACCGCCCAGGGTCTGCTCCCTTCAGTGGCTGGACAACCAGCAGACCTGGTGCCTGAGGCACTCTGGCTTCCCCATTCATCAAGCGGGTTTAACAGTCTCTCTGCAGAAGCATCCTCACACCTTCTCTTCCTCATCCCCTACATCCAATCCATCAGTACGTCTTGTCAGCTCCACTTCCAAAGGAGTTCCCTAAGCCAAACACTTCGTCCTGCTCCACTGGCTTCCTTATAGGTCTGCTACTGCCATAGCCTCCAACTGGTCTCTCTGCTTCTACCGCTGCCTTCTGCCTCCCCTAGCCCATCCGCAGTAGTAACCAGAGCAGTCCTTATTCAAAGGCAACACTGGTCCTGCTGCCGCCGTGTTTAAAACTGTCCAGACAGGCTCATCGCTCTTGGAATAAAATCCAAATGTGGTCTACAGGGCCCTCACCAGTCACTCCCCACCTCCCTCTCCAACCTCACTGGCTGCCTCTGGCCCCTGTAACGACTCAGACCACTGTGTCCCTTAGGTGGCCAACACGCTCCAGCCTCCAGCCTTCACTCCTACCAGCCCCTCTGGCTGGAATGTTCTTTTCCAGCCTGGACATGCTGCCGCCTCTCTATTTCTTCCTCTGTTCAAAGGTCAGACTGCTCTCTCCGAAAGATCCCCCAGAGACCACGAGTCGCGGGAGACAATCCACCGCTTTCCTGAATTAACTGCTTCCTGTCTCTGCAACCAACCCCTTTCCCCGCCCCCTTGCTGCGCATGCGCACGCTAGATGTGCAGCTCCACGAAAACTGGATAGATGTTTTATTGGCAACTGTATACCCCTTCCGCCTCAAAAGTGCATGGCACATAGAAGATGTCTGGCAAATGTTTGTCGGATGGATGAATGAGTATTGTGAGAAATATTTTAAACTCAGGGACACAGCGTGACCATATGGTGTGTGTCCTTTATGGTTCTATACATTTATGGAAGGCTGTCTTAAACTAGGTTCTTTCTAGGTGGCAGAGAAGAGGGTAGAGAGGATGGGACAGGTGGTCATTAAGAGGATGCTAGAAATATGGAGTGAAAAGGAGGACTCGGCTGTCACTGGGTGAGGAAAGCAGACGGAGCTGCAGGTGGGTAGGCATGCAAAACTGATTTGGATTGTATACTTTCACTTAATCACAATAAAAAAATAAGAAAAAAAGAAAGAAATATATAAAAAAGATAACATGCAGTATCCAGAGCAAAGGGCAAGTAGGTAATTACCAAACCAAAAACCGAAGCCGTGGCCGTCCAGTCGATTCTACAGTGACCCTATAGGACAAAATAGAACTGCTCCATAGGGTCTCCAATGAGCAGCTGATGGATTAGAACTGCTGGCTTTTTGGTACCTCTTAATCACTTTGTCACCAGGGTTTGTGAATAGATAATAGCTTTCTTTTCTTTTTTAAAAAATATCTTTATTGTTATGGAAATACTGATGTTGCAGTGGTAAAGTACTATAGGCTGCTAACTAAAAGGTGGGCAGTTTGAATCCACCTGGCACTCCTTGGAAAGTCTGTGGGGCAATCTAGCTCTCCTGTAGGGTCACTATGAGTCAGAATCTGCTCGATGGCACTGGGTTTTTTGTTATAAGAGGATGAGGAGTCAGGGGACTGAGAGTCCAGCCTGGATGTTATCCCTACTTTGCTGTGTGTCTCCAACAAGTCACCACCCTCTCTGAATTGTGGCTAGTCAAAGGAGAAGATGAGTAGTGAAGGACTAAGGCCCTTTCCCTTCCAGCTCTAACATCTTCTCAGACTAAGCTTCTGTAAAGCTGGTGGGCTGAGTGGCATGCTCTCCAAATGGCATCTCCCGTGATCCTGGTGTGTTCTGAGACTGTGGGCAGAAAAGCTTGAATCTTAAATGGAGGAAAAAACCTTAGAGAAGAAGGGACAAAGCACAGAGTTGTAGTTAGCCAGCCAAGTGCCGTTGAGTCGGATCCTAATGCAATTTATCTGTGAAGTGCAGATCTAGAAATTTTGTTTTTTCCAGAAGGAATTTGGAAAAAAGCCATGTGATAATTCATCTTCTAGTGCGATGAAAAGATCACTGGTAGCTTAGTGATCAATCTGCTTGTGAGTTAACTGAAAAATCAGTGGCATAAGCTGTTGGGACCACCAGGAGATTGGAGCCCACCAGCTGCTAGACTGGAGAAAGATTTGGCAGTTCACTTCCTTAAAGATCACAGCCGTGGAAAGACTAGGAGGTAATTGTGCAGTGTCCCTTAGCGTTGCTGTGAGTCAGAATTAACTCAGTGGCAGGGGATTTGTTGTTGTTTAGTGGCAATGAATGATTTCCTATTCCAGTCCTCAGATCACCTGGCATAAGGCATATCACTGCTGATGTTGGATGGATGTTGGCTGAAAGCAGAGAATACTAGAAAGATGTTTACCTGTGTTTTGTTGACTATGCAAAGGCGTTCAACTGTGTGGTTGATAAGAAATTATGGATAATACTGCAAAGAATAGGAATTCCAGAACACTTAATGTACTCACATGGAACCTGTACATAGGCAGTAGTTCACACAGAACAAGGGCATACTGTGTGGTTTTAAATCAGGAAAGGTGTGCCTCCTTTCACCGTATCTAATCAATCTGAGAAGTTGGACTACATGACATCAGGAATGGAGGAAAATTAACAACCTGCAATAGGCAGATGACAAAACCTTGCCTCCCGAAAAAAGACTTGGAGCATTTACTGATAAAGATTATAGACTTCAGTATGGATTACACCTCAACATAATGAGAGAGAGAAAAAAATCTTCACAACTGGACCAATAAGCAAAATCATGACAACAGAGAAAAGACTGGCATTGTCAAGGATTTCACAATCAATGTAAATGGAGATGGCCAAGCCAAGTGCCGTCGAGTCGGATCCGACTCATGGCAACCCTAGGGGCCAGGGTAGAACTGACCCCCAGAGTATTCAAGGAGCGCCTGGTGGATTTGAATGGAGATAGGAGTTAAGAAATCAAAGGACATGTTTTGTTGGCAAGTCTGCTGTAAAAACTTCTTTAAAGTGTTAAAAAGTAATGATATCACTTTGAGGACTGGGTGTGCCCAACCCAAACCCTGGTATTTTCAGTTGATTCATATGCGTGTGAAAGCTGAACAATGGGTAAGGAAGACCAAAGAAGAACTGATGGATTTGAATTACGTGTGGTGTTGGTGAAGAATATTGAATGTACCGTGGACTACCAGAAGAAGCAGCAAATCTGATCCTTAGAAGGAAGAATGGTGAGTCTTTGTCTTGTACACTTTGCACATGTTTTTTAGAAGGCACAGGTCCCTGGAGAAGGACATCACGCTTGGGAGAGTAGAGCATTAGTGAAAAAGAGGAAGATCCACAAGGTGATGGATTGACATAGTGTCGGCAACAATGTGCTCGAGCATAACGGTGACTGTGAACATGGCACAGGATTGTTGGGAGGATGGGCAATGTTTCCCTCTGTTGTACACAGGGTCACTGTGAGTCTAAACAGACTCAACGACAACTAACAACAATAGGCTTGTATGTGGGAGGAGCCTTGGTGGTGCAGAGGTTAAAAAGTGAAGAACCCCACTGGCTGCTACTCAGAAGGAACATGTGGCAGTTTGCTTCTCTCAAGATTACAGCCTTGGAAACTCTATGGGGCAATTCCACGCTGTTCTAAAGGGTCGCCATGAGTCAGAATCAACTCCACTACCATGAGTTCAGGTCTATATGAAAGCTGATGGAGAACTGCCCTTGTCCACCAACCACCTGGGTAGTGAGAAAACAAACTTTCCAAGCAGGGCAGAGGGGGGCCAGGGTCATAGCAGAATCAGGGTGAAGCAATTCTGGGAGCTATAGCTGCAGGTCTGGTGAAGTATGGGGTGTTTCTGGGCCTGGGCCACACTCCTTCCTCCCCCATCTTTTGACAGGTTGATGGCTGCTCATGCTGTGTCTGAAGGGGATGTTATGCAGGAGGTGAATGCAGGCAGTGAGGGACTGTCCTTAGCTCTTCAGCCCCTAGTGGGATGAGAGACATATTCTTAGATCCCTCAGGAGCACATTTTCCTGTAGACCATTTGGGATGATGATAATGTTCTTCATTTGTGGAACAGTAATATTCATTCAGGAAATATTTATTGAGTGCCTACTACATGCCAGTTTTGTTCTGGGTGCTTTAGAATATAATATGGCAGCTGGTTCCCAGTCAGAGCTACGATTTATCCAGCACTGACCATGGGCCTGACATGGCACTGAGACTCTTGCCAGCATCCCGAGGAGGGAGCTACGGTTATGGCCTTTGCTTTCTTGGTGGGAAAAAAGAAATCTTCAAAGGTGTGTGGACTGTGTCCAAGATCACCCAGCTAGCAAAAGGAACAGCAGGGACTTGTAACCAGATCCAGGTGGAACCAGAGCTGTGCTCTTAACCACCCTGCTAGTTTCTATGTTGGTGGTTTTTACACTTGAGCTGCATCAAAGTCACCTGGTAGGGCTATTTCAAATAGGTGGGCTCCACCACCAGAGTTCTGATTCAGTAGATCTGAGGAATACCCAGGAATTTATCTTTCTAACCTCTTCCTAGGAGAGGCTAATACTACAGGTGTGGGTACCATACCTGAGAAGCGCTGTTTTAGGCTAAACTGCCTCACCTGACCACATGTGGGGGACTACCCTGATTTAGGGGTTTATGGGCACTACGCCTTTCTCTGTCACACCACCACCACTGCCTTTGTCTTGACCCTGGGCTCAGGTAGACACAGCTGATGGCTTTTGGAAAGCTAACATGGTCTCATCGATCTGTGTAGCACTTACCCGGGAACCAGTCCAGCCCAGCAGGGCAAAGGCACGGCACTCGTAG
Source organism: Heterohyrax brucei (assembly GCA_028571685.1). Taxonomy (NCBI): domain Eukaryota; kingdom Metazoa; phylum Chordata; class Mammalia; order Hyracoidea; family Procaviidae; genus Heterohyrax; species Heterohyrax brucei. The sequence goes on from CM053154.1 coordinate 36,107,571, forward strand.
GGACACATGACTAGATCCACACGGATGGCCTTCCAGGTCTTTTCTTGCAGCTGGCTGGACTTGCTGCTGTCTACCCTCTGATGGTTCAATTTTAAAATCAGGAAGCATTTTTGAAAATGATCTAAAGCATCCACTTTCCTACTAGGCACCTTGAACTTTTCAAATGTGGACTCGACAATGTCACTGTACAAAAGCAATCCCTGAAAATAAACAGAAAGACATCAGCATGGGTCTCCCATGGACAGCATATGTGAGTCTGCATTGGGATCCTAATGAATGAAAGTTCTAGTGAAATCTTGATACACTGGAGCAGAAGTGGGTATGTGTTTGTCCCTGCTTTGGGCCCACCTGGCAATACTAGGAAAGGAAGTGGTTGTATTATCATCTCTTTGCAGGAGTTCGTCACTTAGAGGGGCGGACTCACAGCCACATAATGGCAAAGCTGCAAAAGAACTCTCTCTCTTCTGAATCTTGTACCAGAGCCCAGCTCCTCCACACACCCATTTCAAAGCTAACCAGCCAACCAACCCATAAACAAAAAACCAAGCTATTTCTGTGAAGCTACTTTGAGTTACCATCCTTTATATTTATATATAGTGTCCCTGATGAGCAGGTTTAATTGGTCCAAAGGCTTGTGGCTGGAGGCTTTGCCCGACTTCTAGGCAGTTGATTTATTCTCTCTAGATAAAATTATAGGATTTTTTTTTTCTTTCATTAGAGATTGTTACTCTGCCTTCCTTGGAGACAAAGGCATGAGGCTAGGGACTCATGTTGCGTCTAATGTTACCTAGTTATAAAATTAGCATGTCATTCTAAGATATGTCTAGCAATACTTGCTATCATCTAATTTGTCTGCCCGAGGGGGAGAAGTCTTCAGGGCCTTGTTCAGATGTGGGGTAGAGAGAGGCAGAACCATGCGATTACCTCCCAAACATGAGTAGTAACTGCAAGAGCAAACACTCTAAATAATTTTAGTCACTGGGGTATGTTACCAGGTATTCTGTAGTGTTTAGGTACTTTACTGTCTCTGTATGTCAAACACAGATGCGTAACTGCCCCAGATAGCTTTGGTAAAAGGGCAAAGGTAAATACACAAGATACGTGTTTATAGCATGTTCTTGGGCTAAAGCAGTTAGGTCTCATTGCTTGTTATATGGTATTGTGTAAACCATTACAAATAGTAAAGAATTGATTTCACAGTTACGAGGTAGTGTGCAAGCTTCAGCCTTATTCACGTAATACGTTGAGTGTCCAAGCACCTTTTTTTTTTTTTAAAAAAAATCTTTTTTCTTACCTCCTTTTTCCACAAGTCTACCACTTTATGCAAAAGTTGTTGCTGTTCTTCTTCTGTTGATCCTTGGCTGGTAATTAAAAAGTCAACATCATGCCCAATATTCTTACCCCTGATTGAAATACAGTATAAAATGGAAATAAATTAGATTTTTAGCTGTCAATTTTTAAAAAGCACCTGTGTTTCTGTGTGCTATGCTTAAGGTCTGCAACATGAATTTTTTTAAAAAAACAGTTATATTCTTATTTTAAACTAAATAACTTTATTCCTCACAAAATAATTTTGTAACACAGCACAAAATCCTATACAGTATGTACACAATCATGTATGTGAGGGCAAAAAAAGACAAAGATTATTCCTTCTACATGTGCACGCATGCATATACACACACACACACAAGTATGACAACAAGAAGTATGACAAGCTAAGAACTATGACATCCAAAGTTGACCTCTTGAAATGATGAATAGGTTATGCATATTTTTTAGGGTCCATCTTCTCCTCCCACTTCCTGCCTTACCTCAGATGTAGCTTTGCCAGATGTCTACAGAAACCCAGTAAGAGGACCAGAGGAAGAGTTGGAGGAAAAGGTGGGAAGGAAGGAATTCCTTTGTTAACTGGAAGTTTCAGCCTCCACAACTACACATTGCCTCTGCTAAGAGCTCATTGATTCCTTCATCGACTCAACCAACTTTTCCTGAGCATCTTCCTTGTGCCGTGCACCGAGCCCTAAGCTAACTTGCACAGAGCACTAAGCTCTAAAAGCTTGGTGGGTAAAACACATACAATAGATGAATTCCATCCTACTGTGTAACAAGTGATTGATCCAGGGATTAAGGAAGCATGGAGGAGGGGTTGCTTGACCCTCCTTTGAGCAAGTCAAGAAAGGCTTCCTGGAGGAGGTGATATGTGAACTGAGTCCTAGAGGATGAAAAATTAGTCAAGTGGTGATTTGAGGAAAGGCAATGCCACCAGAAGGGCCTAAACGAAGTCACAGAGGCAGGAAACACTCTGATGTGTGTAGAGAATAAGGAATCCTATGTAGTTGCTGAAATGAAAATAGAGGGGGAAGAAGCAAGGCTGTAGAGAGTGGCTCCTGCCAGATCACAAAAGCCGTCTGCACAGTGTTTGGAAGCCAGTAGGAGACAGGAGGCACTGAAGAAATTAGAGCAGGAGAGGCAAAAGTAGTTTTCATTATTTACCTCCGAAACCCTCCTGTCATGGTGACGAAGGCATCTGGCATAAACGCCCACACGGACTCCTTAACCAGCACACTGACTGCATCTGCTTCAGGCTTGGTCACACAGCTGACAAGGTCTTCGTAGTACAGGAATCCTGAGAGACCATTTGACAGGTCATTGGAGAGAGTGACATCATGAAATAACCAGTCCTCACTGGCTGGAAACTGCACTCCAAATAGAGCTGCATGAACACCCAACTTCGTTTCCATAGTGACAGAACAATCCGTCTTCTCTGTCTGGCTCATGACTTTTTCACAGTAACACTGGCTCTCTGCTTTTTGACCAAGGGGCTTACAATATTCCTGATTAAGAAGGAGGCAGTATTTCATATTCCTCTGAAAACGACGTGGTTCAAATCTGATTTCCCAACTGTAGAACCAGATTTATTGATCAATATACTCTTTCCTATTATTTAAAAATGATAACACATAAGGATTTTGGATGGGAAGGCTTAAGGTTGGAAAGTGATGGATCAGATTAAAAATTAAAGTCAAGAATAGGAAGAAGGTTTGTGTCTGAGTTGAGAAAGACAAAGTCATGGTAGCTGGGCTTGGTGCTTCACTGTCTGACTATCATGAATAAATGGGAACTGGGACAGAGTCATTAAGGTGAAGACTGTATTGCCACAGACTCATGGAGGGAGTCTTTGAGGTGAGAGGAAAGGAGATGGGGGAGTCATATCTCCAAGAACTGGGATGAAGAGTTGGAAGGGAGGTGAGCAGGGACGTGTAGATATTTGTAGGGCCTTAGGAACTGCTTGGGATTTTAAAGAAAGAGTCAGTCACAGGGCCCTATCCTTCAACGTGAGCCACTGATGTTGGCTAGGATCCCCAAGAAAAGGGTATTTGAACTCTACTTGGATCTTTCTAACAACTGGCAACTCTGGTGTCTCTGGAGACAGCCATTTCCTAATTGTAAACTCTGAGAAGTTCTTTTTTAGGTATTTTTTTTTATTGTGCTTTAAGTGAAAGTTTACAATACAAGTCAGTTTCTCATTAAAACTGACTGTTCTGTGACTCTAGCTACTCTTGCTATAGTGTGATAGCACACTCTTCCTTTCTATCCTGTATTTCCTGTGTCCGTTCAACCAGCTCCTGTCCCCTTCTGCGGTCTCACCTCACCTCTGGAAAGGAGCTGCCCGTTTGGTTTCTTGTGTCTACTTGAGCCAAGAAGCACACTCTTCACTAGAATCATTTTGTGTCTTATAGTCCAGTCTAACCTTTGTCGGAAGAGTTGGCTCTGTGTGTAGTTTTAGTTTCGGGCTAACAGAACCTAGGGGCCCTGTCTTCTGGGGTTCCTCCAGTTTCAGTCAGATCATCAGGTCTGGTCTTTTTACTAGAATTTGAGTTCTGCTCCCCACATTTCTGCTACCCCTTCAAGAACTCTCTGTTGTGTTCCCTGTTAAGACAGCAACGACTCTTTCTGTTGATGAACTCAAGTCTACTTTTTAGAGTTTCATCCATTACTGGCCCTGGTAAACCTATTGGTCTTTCCTGTCCCACCACCAGGATCCTCAGAGGGATGGGAATACAGGGGCAGGAACACCATTTGGCTGGAACACCATGTACACGAGTTTTTAAATGCAAACTTCCCATGCTATCTTTAAGTAGAGATGGTTGCAGAAATATATTGTCAAGACAAAAAGCATGATGCTTGTATACCTATAAACTTGTGTTCAATACTAAAACACACAGCTTTGTATAAATCATAAAGCTCTCTACTTTTTTTTTCTTGTGTAAAGGAATTTTTATGGCAGCATGTGAAGCTGAAATTTTCATCTAAATAGTAATGTTACACTGAGGCCCTTTTTACACAGATAATGCCAGAATGAGTTATATTCAAAGTACAACTCATCTGGCAGCTTTAAAACTCATTTAGTGATGTATATGCAACTATAGAAAAAAAGTCATGATTATCAACTAGTCCTTTAAGTAAATGTGCAGTTATCTGAAATGAAATGAATAGGGAGGTTCTGTGATAATCTGTTGACACCATGAAAACAATTGGTGCTCCTTTTTGGAATGGGAGGTTTAACTTTTTACAAGAAACTTACCACACTGGGTAATGTTATGTGTGTGCTGCCATAGATCAGAAATTGTCTTTTCAAGACCAATATGGTGTGACCAATGCTTAAGGCTCATGAAATTACAATCCAGTATAATTACAGGTCATACTGAATCAACTTTTCTCTCCCACCTGTGTATCATACTTTCAATGTGTTCAATCATGTTATGTTTTTCTGTAGTCTAAGGTAGTCCTAGTGATAATTTTGTTAATTATAGTACTGGTGCAAGGAATGCATAGCCAGTTTTTTGGACTATAATAAGTATGATTGTGTCTTAGGCTGAGTTCTCCAGAGAAACAAGGCCAGTGAAGCATGAATATATATGTATTTTATAGATATATATTATATATTCAATGGCAGTGAAGATTTTGGTTTTATATGTGTGTGTGTGTGTGTATGTGCAGGAAGAGAGAAAGACAGAAATTTGTCTCAAGGAAATGGCTTATGCAGTTGTAGAGGCTGGCAAGTCCCAAGTCCATGGGTCAGCTGTCAGGCTGGAAGTTCTTCTGACTGACATAGCTGCAGGGGTTGACTAATGCAAGAATGGCAGGTCAGACAGCAGGTCTCTGGCTCACAGGCTGCAGAGGCAGATGAATCTAAGATCAGCAGGTAAGATGGCAGGCTCTTGGCTCACAGACTGCAGAGGACAGTGAATTCCAAGATTGGCCAGCAATATGGCAGGCTGCTGTCAGATGATGATGAGTCAGGTACAGGATCCAGAACCAGCAAGTGAACTTTGCCAGAACATCTGTATATATCTGTTAGATGCAGGCCACACTCACAAGGAAGTTCCCCTTACAGCTAATTGGCTGATCGCATCATAGAAGATAACTATATCATGACATAGCTGCCAAACTACATCATCATGTAACTACCAAACAAACTAGAATAATGCCCCAGTCAAGCTGACACACAACCGTAACCATCACAGATGGGAAGGCATTCCTTGAATTCTGCTTAAAACTAACCCCACTGAAGAGTCTGTAAGCAGTCACTGACTGTTTGCATTAATGACATGCTCTGGGTTGGCAGAACACAGTAGGAAGGGGCAAATCCAGTTTACAAGCTGGGGAAATGGAAGCTTATTAGATCTGAGAGCACTTAATGTCATCTAAGTGAAACGTTACACTGCCTCCCAATTTCCCTCTAAATGTTGAGCACTCCTATTCTGATTCTAAACTATTTACTCAATATTTACATTTATTTAATACTTACATAAATTTATTTTAAATGGCATCTCTAAAGTTAGTGTAAATCATGCTTATTAACTGTGCAGTTTCAGAGCCTATAATGTAAACACTGGGTCTTTTTTTCTTACGTGATTTTGTTTCCTATGTGGCACAGTACAAAGCCTATTAACAGTCTTTCAGAGATTAACATCTTACAAAAGCTGAGTAGGGGTCTTATGTCACTGCTTTGACTCACCTCTGATTTGCTTCCTCTACACTCACTTGGTTTGGGAATCATTTAAATGGCAAATAGCTGTTTTTTTTTTTTTTTTTTCCTGGTTTCCTCATGTAGGCCATTCCCTTATTTTCAAATCATTAAAAATTCTGGTAACTTCATTAATCCCTACAACTCTAGAAGCCATATTGCTCAAGACTGTGGCTGCAACTCACTTTTGAATCACAATCGTATTGTATTGTAAAGTACCAATTATGTGCACCAGTCTTCATAGCTGCATTATTCATTATTCAAAATGGATTATTTCACTCAAAATAATTTTTTTTTCAAGATTCATCTGTGTCAAAGAATGTATCAGAATGGTATTATTTTTTATGGCCAAATAATATTCCATTAAGGAGACCTAGAGGCACAATGGTTTACTATTCCATTATTAACTGAACATTTGGTGGTTCAAACCCATCTAGCTGCTCAACAGGGACAAATACTGGCAATCTGCTTCCATAAAGATTACTGCCAAGAAAACCCCGTTGAGCAATTCTACTCTGCATATGGAGTCACTGTTGACTCCATTAGTTATTTAACAGAATTGAGTCAACAACATCAATATTCCATTGTAAGGATCTACCACATTTTGTGTATTCATTTGTGGATGGATGGATGTTTGGCTTATATAATGGTTAACATTATGTTTCAACTTGTGTAGGCCATGATTCTCAGTGGTTTGGCAGATATTATGTAATCATCTTTCATTTATGTGATCTAATGAGAGCAGCCAGTCAATTTAAGGACAATCAGTTTCTTTGAAGGTGTGGCCCACATCCCATACATAAGGATACTCTGGCAAAACTCGCTCTGCATCCTGCAGCCTACTTGTCATCATCTGAACTCTGCTTCTTGAAGGCTGAGCCAACAGCTTGCCATCTGACCCACCAGTTTTGGGTTCATCAGCCCTAGCAACCACATGAGTCAGGAGAAACCTACAGCCTGATGGCTGACCCACAGATTTTGAGCCTTGCCAGCCTCTGTAGTTGTGTGAACCATTTCCTTGGATTCAGTCTCTCTCTCTGTCTATTTATATACATTTCACTGGTTTTGCTCCTCTAGAAAAGCAAGCCTAAGACAGATTGCTTTCATCTTTTGGTTGTTGTGAATAATGCTGCAATGAACATTGGTGTACATGTTCATTCATACATATGCCAGCCAGCCAAGTGCCGTCGAGTCGGATCCGATATATACATATATACATATATGTATATACACACGTACATACATACATTCTGGAACTTTCAAAAAAATAGAAGTAACCTTCAACTCTGTGAGGCCCTGCCAGCGCGTCAAGTAGAGGATACCAGCTTCGTGTTCCACTACAGACTTCTCTTGTTAAGTTAAAGGGTCCTAGTCAAGCAGAACAACCCATGCCTAGATTTCATCATTTGCTTTACATTTTCATGGTGTTTTACAGTCTGTAAGCATTTCACATTTGGGCCAAGCAACAACTCTAGTTTGTTCAAGTATTCTTTATTCTTGCGCCTTCCATGTTGACTCTTTGTCCTTGACTCCTCACTCACCTCTCTTACCAAAGGAGACAGCCAAGACCCAAATGTCTAGAAGAATCACTCAGTAAGAACCAGATGAGCAACTCAACCTCATAGGGCATCTGGATAAAGGCATACCACGACCATCCACCACACGGAGCTCCTTTGTACTGTGCAGGCAGAGTGCTGAGGGATTTGCCAGTGGTATCTTATTTATTCCTCTGTATAAACTCCCACTCATAGATGATGAGGTAACTAAAGCTCAAAGGCTTTAACTTGCTCATGGTCACACTGCTAGAATGTGCTGGAGGCAGAATTTGAATCCAGGTCTGCCTGATTCTGAAAATTTAGGCTTTTAATCACAAACATCAAGAAAAGCAAAAGTGGAATCCCAGCTCAGCCAGGATGGAATCAAAGTACAGCTGATTTCTCAGATCTCTACCACCCAGCCCAAAGTAACCATGTGGGATTTTTCAGGAAAGACAACTTACCTGCCTTCTGCATGTGCGTAAATTTCAGGGTTTTATCTGTTCTTATTTTACTCAGAGATCTGAAACCCATCCTGAACCACTTCTCAGATGTCTTTAATCCTACTCCGAATACAGAAGTGAAGAGCTAAAATAGAAGAAAAGGCATGCCTTTCATTTTTTAAAATAACCATTACGACAATGAAAGAGTACTTTTTAAGGTCATAAGCAATTCAGAATGTGTATTAGCAAACTTCTGACCCAGTTTCTACTGAATATGACACATAGATCTGTGAAACTAATTTACTGGAGACATTTATGTCTCCAGGTCCTTTCCTGACATGTGGTGTTACTAAATGAAATAGGTGAGGAAGCAGGTTGGGGCCTTATCTGATTGTGGAATTGTTTGTATTATCATTAAGATATGACTATTTTCCCCATTAGAAATGTCTCTTTGCAAGGGTCTCTTAAACATAAGCATGCTCTGCATATCCAGTCTTTACCTTTTAAAGAGGAATGTCATTTAGGTGACATAAGTTCTCCATCATCACACAGATGGAAAGAGACAGACAAAAATGAAAACCAAACTAGCTGCCATCAAGTTGAACTGGAGTGGAACTGCCCCCTAGGATTTCCAAGGAGTGACTGGAGGATTCGAACTGCTAATGTTTCGGTTGACAGCTGAGCTCTTAACCTGTGCACAGCTAGGGCTCCACAAGCAGACTTAAACTTTGGTCTGTCTGTACGCCAAGCCTGAGCTCCTACCCATAGCCATATTTTAACACCTCAGATTCAAGACTTGGGGTTAAAGGATGGGCACCGAAGCCAAGAGCTGCCTTGGTTGAAGGAATGAGTCCAGTGCATGGAAGGGCTGGTCAGAAGTGCACGCTACCTGCGACTCGAAGGTGGGGAAACCTGGGAGGCAAAAATCCTGCTTCAGGCAGAAGAGGACGCAGTGAGAAGCTTTGCAGACACAGGTTTGCCTTTTGTGATCAGGCTTGGCCTGTGTCTATGGGCCTTGTGTCCCATAGTGTTTGTATCGAAAAGTCACAAACTCCTGGAAAGTAAGACGGTTTGTATCTCCAGGTAGCGTGGCAGTAAGCTAGGGCAGCCGTACTTATTTAGGCCTCTGCTTCCGAGACTCCCCGAAGTAAGTGACATGAGGAACTGAAAAAACACCTTGGACTAAGGTATGTAAAATCACTTACTTTGAAGGATTTATATCGTTCATCATTTAACACAGCTCTAACTTCAGAACTTTCTCCATCTTCTATAATATCCTGTGTGGATAGTTGAAAAATATTTTAAATTAGTGATGTTAGATAATCAGTCTGAGACTCAAGCTCTGGGACCTTGATTTTTCGGGACACACACACATTGTAAACAGGACATTTTCTTAGCTGATCTGGGAACACAAGACATTTCTCCCTAATTCAGGAAATCCAGGCTTATAACACATTTAAGCCCCACCGTGAAATGCTCAGGGACGAAGATACCGCAGGAATCAGAGCCACATCTATAGAAACCAAACCAAAATCGTCCCTGACTAACATATGTCCAAGTATTTGTAATAATTTTCTTTTCAGTGGATGTGAACTTGCTAAAACAAGAGGGCTTTTCATTTGAGATGGATCATTTTGGTTTAGGTGGGTTTAGGAAGCCAAGCCAAGTTCAAACCCTTATAATGGCTAGCTCAGAGCCATCCCTCTTCTAGGTGGTTGGGATGGTTTTCCTTGAATAATTTACTTACATTTGACTATCCAGAAACTTATGACCTGATAGAGTTCTTTAAACATCAACTTGACTGCATGTCGTACCTGCCCCTCTTCTGGAAGTGACATCCCCTGAGTGGAGCTGGGGTCCTATGCACAGACTTTTTGAAGACTATTCCCTACTGTTGAGATTCTAGATCATTTGAGTCCTTTGCCATGATTAACAATAATATGAAGAATGCTTTTTCCACTAGCTGACCCCACATACTTGACTTGTTATCATACTAGGGGTACAGATTACACAAATGTGCACTCACACACATTATCTCTGTGTCCATACACACATAGGTCCAGATAAACAAAAAGAGGTCGCTAGTACCACATCCATGTAGTTGACACGAAAATCTACCAGGGGCACCTCTGTCTCTCTCAGCATCATAGCTACTAGGAAGTGAGACAAATCACATTTCACCCTTACCTCTATGACACACTTCGCCTTGTCCTCCAGGCAGGGGATTCCTTCTGTGTCCCTCATGCTGATAATTGCGAACGGAAGAGATTTCAGCACAGAAGCTGCTCTCATAAATACCACATAAGACCCTTCATTTTCTCTAAACTCACAATTTTCAGCCAGTATCTCAAAGGCATCCTGAGGAATAAAACCAAGTGAGAAAAATACAGTCCCTGTGAGAGGAGTCACTCACAAATGCCTTTTTGCTCTCCTTTAAGTACTGGTGTCACCTCATTAACTCCTTAAAGGTCAGGACCAGGCCTCCCTCAGCTTTGTGCCTGGAGCGAAGGGCCACCCAGCTAATGTTTGCTGGTTCCAGTGGGAAAACAGGCACCAGAGTTAGGGTTTGCTGCCATTAGATGTTAGAGAAGGAGTCCTGGTAAGTGCAATGAACAAGTGACCTGCTACTAATAGAAAGGTCAGCAGTTCGAACCCACCAGCCTCCCCACAGGCGGAAAGACATTGCTGATCAACTCCCATAAGGATTGCACCCCGGGAAACACTACAAGGCAGTTCTGCTCTGTCACATAGGGTTGCTGAAAGTGAAAATCCACTAGACTGTACATTAGAAAAACATATTCAAAAATATCAAAAAGTGACCTTGTCCTCACCACACCCTAAAACATGCTTGCTGTCTTCTCCATCAATCTATGGCTAAAATTCCGTCTCTATGAATGGGCATCCCTATCGCTTAGCACGTGTATGAGACACAGCACTTCATAGAAGCTTGTTGAGTGAATGGATGCTATGCTTAGGTTGAATGTCCAGTGTTCCAAGGCCAGAGTTATTTGAGGTGGGGCCTGCTGGCATTTCCAGCAAAGAGGAAAGTGGCCGTAGTTGCATGACTTCATGCTGAATGTGCCAACTAGCTGCTGTTTCCGTTTAAGTCTAGAAATGAGAAGTTTGCATTTGGTAAAAAAAAAAACAAAAAACCCATTGCTGTCTAGCTGAGTCCAACTGGCAGCAACCCTATAGGACAGAGAGAACCTTCTCATAGGGTTTCCAAAGCTGTAAACTTTTTCTTTCTCTTTTTTCTGGGCCTGTCTAACCTTTGGCTGAAGGGTGAACCTCAGGAGTGACTTCGTTACCAAGCTAGATGGGTGTCTGAGAGCCACGCTCTAGGGGTTCCTACAGACCCTGTCAGACCAGTAAGTCTGGTCTTTTTTGTTGTTTTTGTTCTATGTTTTTCTGCAGCTCTGTCTGGAACCCTCTACGGTGACCCCTCTTAGAGCAGCAGTGGTGGTAGCCGGGCACCATCTCGTTGTGCTGAACTCAGCCTCGTGCCGACTGTGGTAGTTGTGGTGCATTCGTCCATTGGACTAGTCTCTGGTTTGCTTCCCCTCACTCCAGGTGGGGCGAGACGGTGTAATAACTTAGATGGCTGCTCAGGAGCTTTTAAGATACCAGATGCTACTCATCAAAGTAGAATGCAGAATATTTTCTTCATAAATTACAGTTGAACTAAATGTTCCCGCAAACCATGGTCTCCACAGCCCTCAGCCCGGTGATACAGTCCTTCAGGGAGTCTGGATGTTTCTACGGAGTGACCACAACCTTCCCTTTGACAAGTTGTGTTCGGTTCCCCAGCACTGTGTGGGGTCTTACCTTCTCTATTGTCTACTTAGTGTTTTTCCATCCCCACATCTCCCCCTCTTCATAACCATCACAGACTGTTTCTTTCTGTATCTACGACTGTTCACAAATTTTTCTAGCAGCCATCTCATCCAATATTTGTCCTTCTGTGACTGACTTATTTCACTCGGGATAATGTCCTCCAAAGTCTTCCATGTTGGGAGATGCTTTGCAGATTCATCACTAAATACTGAACATACCACGGACAGGCAGAAGAATGAACAAATCTGTCTTGGAGGAAGTACAGCCAGAATGCTCGCTAGAAGCAAGGACAAAGCAAGACTTTGTCTCAGCTACTTTGGGCCTGTTATCGGGTGGGATCAGTCCCTGAAGAAGGACATCGTACTTGGCAGAGGGTCAGTGAAAAAGAGGATGACTCTCAACCAGATGAAATGACCCGCTGGCTACAACAATGGGCTTCAGCACAATGACTGTGAGGTCGGTGCAGGACTAGACAGTGTTGCAGTCTGTTGTGCATGGAGTCAGAATAGACACAACAGCGCTTAATGACAACCACAACATCTGTTGGATGAATTAGAGTATTTGGCTTTTCAGAATGTTGGCCTTTGAGAAATATTGTACCTGTTACCAACATTTAACCAATAGTAATTTATGTTCTTCAAAAAACATAATCCAGACCAGGGGCACAATAGATGGTCCAAGACAGAATGGAAGAAAAAGGTAGAACAAAAATCAAATTCTTTAGAAAGGCCAGATTTACCAGATCATTAGAGACTAGGGGAAACCCAAGACTATCATCACGAGGAACTTTTTAAAGTATGTACTGAGGCCACACCCGGAGGTCACCTTTTAATTAAATAACAGATTGCCACACAAAATAAATAATAATGCCCATGAATATCGTGCTTAAAAAAAAATTATCTATATGAGACCAAACAGTAAACATATACGTTGAAGATGAGAAGTTAAAGCAGGCAGACAGTGAAGCTAGATTAATGGAAACAGAACTAGAATGGAAATAGTTAGAACACACATTATTGAAAAAATGTAACTGTCACTGAACAATATGTATAAAAATTATTAAATGAGAACCTAATTTGCTGTGTAAACTTTCACCAAAAATACAATAAAATTTTAGAAAAGAACATAGTCCCCAAACAATTTTCCATTTCCACGAAAGAAAGCAACCTATTTTGTCCTACCTTTTTCTTTTACATTATACTGTACCTATTCTTTTTTAGTTCACCATTTTTATTTTTAAATTGTACTTTAGATGAAGGAAACTCTGGTGGTATAGTGATTAAGTGCTATGGCTGCTAGCCAAAAGATCAGCTGTTTGAATCCACCGGACACTCCCTGGAAACTCTATGGAGCAGTTCTATTCTGTTCTATAGGGTCTCTATGAGTTGAAATTGACTCCACAGCTACAAGTTTGATTTATTTGTTTGTTTTAAATGGACAGTCACAGAACAAACTAGTTTCTCATTAAACTATTAGCACACATACTGTTTTATGACATTGTTTAACAACTCCACAATGTGTCAACAGTCTCCCTTCTTAACTATGAGTTCCCTATTACCAGCTTTACTGTAAGAAAGTGGCCTATTCTTAACAGCAAGGAGAACCAGAGATCCGAATAGGTGGGTGGATGAGTGGGTGTGGAGAATACTTTCCTGAATTTTCAGTTATTTTTATAATTTAATTTGTAGGTAAATGGAAAAAAGCTGCAAGCCATGTATTTGCTCTAGGTATTGCTGCAAAGCCCCATTACCGTGAATATGTGGTTATGGTTGTTTAAAGTGGTTTTTCTCTGACATGCATACTGTGAAATCTTCTTTACAGTGGGTGGTGGTAGCTCTTGGGGACTTGGGTTGGGGCTTGTTGAATGGTCTTCTCTCACCTAGACAAATGCATAAGCATCCAATTTTAATAACAATTATTCATAACAACAGATATAAATAAAGTAAAACAATGGAGGCAATCTAATGGTAGTTGTCTTTGGAAGGAGAATACAATTACAGCATGACTCAAATGCTATGTTATCTATGTCACTGATGTGTGAATTTGCTACAAATAATGTATTATTTTTGCAATCAGAAATAAAAACATAAAAAAATCAATTAAATATCATTATCCTTTTCCACAAATTTATATAGTTAAGGTCCACATTCTCTTCCTTCCTGGGGTTCTGACACTATCGGTCAAGATGTTTTCTTTCTGAAACACCATAATAAAAGGAAATAGAAACCATCTTCTTTCCCTGTAGCCAGAACATAAAAACTTGGATGTTCTGAAATATTTGTGAGCAAACTTCTTTAAAACAACGATTACCATTACCCAGTGCCTTCTCTACACCAGGTATTGTGTAACAGTCACGTAATGGTTGAATGCTACAGCTGCTAACCAAAAGGTCAGCAGTTCAGATCCACCAGGCACTCATTGGAAACTCTATGGAGCAGTTCTGCTCTGTCCTGTAAGGTTGCTATGAGTTGGAATAGCAATTTTTTTTAGTGTTAAATGCTTAACATAGGTGTCATTCTAATCCTCACACTTGTCTTCTGTGGTAGGCCCTATTGTCATCCATAATATAGAAGAGAAAACTGAGGCTCAGATAAGTTAACTGACTTCCCTGAGGTCACACTGGAATTAAGCAGAGAATCTAGATTTAACTCAGGACTTGATGATTTTAGGAGTTCTGGTGGTGTAGTGGGTTAAGTGCTATCACTGTTAACCATAAGGCCAGCCGTTCAAATCCACCAGGCACTCCTTGAATAGTCTAGAGGGCAGTTCTATTCTGGCCTCTAGGGTCGCCATGAGTCAGATCCGACTCGACGGCACTTGGCTTGTCTTGCCTAGTGGTGCAAATAATGAATGTTCTCAGCTGCTAACCAAAAGATTGGAGGTTGGAAGTCCATCCAAAGGTTCCTTGGAAAGAAGGCCTGGCAATCTAATTCCAAAAAATCAACCATTGGGAACCCTGTGGAAGACAGATCTACTTTAACACACACAGGGTCAACCACAACTTGGAATCAGTTTGGTGGCAACTGACCTACTGGTGTGATTATCACCACCATGACACTTACAATAAGCTGGTGTTTTCCTGTCATCTCCACTGGTTTTCCTGCTGCTATGCTTTCTATCAGCCAGGAGACATCAAGGAGTTCCAGTTGTGAGATGGTTTTTATTTTCTGTACCTGCAGCCAGTCCAGAACCTCGGAACCAGAGTTGTTTTCTGCCACAATGTGGGTGACGGAATCACTGCAAAATGTAAGACAAAGTTACCAGCTGAAAGGGCTCTCAAAATTAGAAGCAGTTCCTTTTCCTTCATGGTGTTTCTAGCATTACATCTGACAGAGTCAGACACTACTAGACTTTGGCGAAGGGCTGATGAATTTCAGCCTTCATTCAAGGCAGTTCTCTCTCTCAATTTAATTGCTGCTTTGTTCCATATTAGATTTAAGAATTAGGGAAATTTTAGCAAGACTGTCATGTCAATAGAAAACCAACTTTCAGAGAAGATAAAAGATTAAATTGTCCCAAAATAGCTGCTAGGTTCCTGGACAGAGCTGGAGAAAAATGTAGAACAAAATTCTAACTCCCTCCCCACCTCCACAAAGACCAGACTCACTGGTCTGACAGAGTCTGCAGAAACCCCTAGAGTATGACTTTCAGACATCCTTTTAGCTCAGTAATGAAGTCAATCCTGAGGTTTACCCTTCAGTCAAAGATTAGACAGGCCTTCAATCAAAGACAAGACAAATCAAAGATTAAAACAAAAAAAAGAGATTAAAAAGGCATACCAGATGATAGCCCAGGGGCAGGAGGGAACGGGAAGGACGGTGATGGGAAACCCAGGTTCAGGAAGGAGAAGAACGTTGACATGTCACGGCTTGGCAACTAATGTGACAAAACAATACATACATTTATTGTTTTGTGAACAACTAGTTTGCTCTGTAAACCAACTAAAGTACAACAAAAAAAGAAAGAAAGAAAGGAAGGAAGGAAACCCTGGTGGCGTAGTGGTTAAGAGCTATGACTGTTAACCAAAAGGTTGGCAGTTCAAATCCACCAGGTGCTCCTTGGAAACTTTATGGTGCAGTTCTACCCTGTCCTCTAGAGTTGCTATGAGTCAGAATCAACTCAATAGCAAAGGGGAATGAGTATCACACAGAGCTGTTAAGAACAATAAGTGAGAATGACAACAACAAAAATCTCTAGTGGGTGCAAATGCTTAATGTGCTCAGCTGCTAAACACAAGGTTGGAGGCTCGCGTCCACCAAGAGGCACCTGGGAAGGAAAGCCTGGTGATCTACTTCTAAACAACCAGCCACAAAATTCCTGTGGGGCATATTTCTGCTCTGACAAACATGAGGTCAACATGAGTCAGAATCCATCTGGTTCTGGTTCCTGATTTAGCCTTCTACATGTGGTTTTTGTGGGCTTTTTTGTTTTTATTTGTACAGGCTTTGAGCTAGTGTCTTTCAAACTTGTTGAACTGTGCCTCAACCGTTAGAAATATATTTTTTGTTATGATCCACAATAGAAATAGGTATGGATAAAGATTTGCTTGAAGCATCCCACTAGACTGATCTGTCACAAGCTTTGGGGAAATAGCACTTTACATTAGGTTTGAAGAACAGTCCTGGGATTTAAGCTGAACGGGGACTTTTCCTTAACAACTCCTGAGCAGCTGCTGTGATTTAGGCACCACCCAAGTACTTTACATGCTTTGTCTTATTTAATACTCACATAGGTCTTCAAGTATTATATTAGTACTATTTCAAAAGTGAGGGAACAGAGGAATAAAGAGGTTTGGTGACATCCTGAAAGTCACACAGTTCGTAAATAACAGTCCCCATGTAGATAGTCTTTTCTGGGTCAAGTGTGCTATTTCTAGTTTTTAACAGACTTCCAGTGTCAGCATCATATTGTCTTCATTTATCAGAGAAGGAAAACTGGGACTCAGAGAGATAAATTAACTTGCTCCAGATGATGTCAGCTAGAAATTAGCCTGCGTGGAAATACAAGCTAAAATGTGTGATGTCCATTCCAGGACTTTTTGTTTGTTTGTTTTTCTGTTACAGTCTCACCTGAATAATTCCATGTAAACTGGGGAAGAGCCTTTGACATGAAACGGAAAAGCAGACCCACTGGCCGAGCCCAGAAGACGGTGGCCAACCAATTACTGATGTCAAAGTCGTGTTCAATGGGTCATCTGTTGGTCCAGATATGTGACAGTAGTATGTGTAGACAGTGTGTGGCTATCTGAGCAGATGGAGCTGGTATAGTGAGGCAGTACAGGTGCCAGTGTAGAGATAGATGAAGCCACTTCAGGTTGTCCTGGTGTCTCTCAGAAACAGTGAGGGGATAGTAATGGAGGAGCCCAGCAGGCTGCGTAACTCGGAGGTGGCTTCCTGGGGAAGAGCCTACCAGCAGGGTTTTACGGAAGAGAGGCCACTGATGGGACATTTTCCTTCTCTATAAAGTAGAGAATTAGATCCAATGATTTTTAAAGCCATTACAGTTTGAAGAGGCCATAAATCTGGGAAAAAAACAAGAGCAAACAGCACACCCACACATCCAAGAGAAAAAATAGAATCATTTTCTCTTCCTCTTCCTTGACTTCCTCTTTCTCCTCCTTTATCTGATTGACTGATTCATCGGGTGTTTTTTTTTTTTCCCTGCCCTGGGTTCCCTGCAGTGGCGGTGCTGGGTGGCTGGCTGACTGGGTGGGTGAGTATTAAAGAAGAAAAAGAAAGGTGTTGGGCATTTGTATCTTACATAAAACAGACAATTAATGATATAGCTGTGCCAGGACACAATGTGGGCAAAATCCGCAGTTGACATTTAGGGAAGGAAAAGAACAGGTGTGAGCCGGGAGAAGCAGAGGGCTTGTGGACTTGTTTCGGGTCTTGACGGGCGATGCTTTAGTTTCTTTGGGCTCCGTAAGTTCCGACTCGTGGAGACCCCGCTGTGTACAACAGAACAAAACCTTGCCCAGCCTTGGGCCATCGTCACAATTGTTGCTGTGTCTGAGCCTGTAGTCCCAGTCACCATGTCAATCTGTCTCATTCAGCCCTCGAGGCTAGAAATTAAAATTCAGGGCGTTTGCAGGGCATTCTCATGTTTGTATATGCAGATGAGCACTCTGTCTCTCAGCTCTAGGGAAGGGTCCTTCCTTGACTCAGCTTCTGTAGCCTAGACATTTCTTGGAAAAAGAGCTGAGCAGTAGGTTTCAAAGGGCAGCTTGAGAAGACAAGGTAATGTACGACAATGAAATGTGCAAAATGGATTTCATGCATTACCTGCATGAAATAACACTATGAAGTTGATGTTATCCTATCTAAAAATAAGAAAAAGAGAGCCTCAGGGATCTTATCCTAAGGATTTGACCCCCAGTCTGCCTTATTCCAAAGCCTGTGAGTATGCTTGCCCACACCCAGCCACCCCTCTGTGTTTCTGTGCTGGTTTAGTGTAAGGAGCCATTCACTACCCTTCTGAATGCAGAGGAATAGCAGTGGATGTGTATCATGGTAAAACTTTTAAAAACTCCCTACAAAGGGGGAAAAAAATAGAATAATACTTTCTGTATTAACACTATTAGACACGCCGCTGCTGCCGCCATGCAGAATTTCTGTCTCCCTCTTTTATATCCCCCACCTCCAGAAGTCCTGCGGAGTCGCGGTGGCACAGTGCTCCAGAGCGCCACTAGCAGTTCTGCTTTGTCCTGCAGGGTCGCCTTGAGCTGGAATCAACAGCGGCAGGTTCAGTTTTTTCATTTGGGTAAGAGCCCTGGTAACACAGTGGTTAAATGCCTAGCTGCCAACCAAAAGGTGAATGAATCTACCAGCTGCTCCACTGGGGGAAGATGTGCCAGTCTGCTTCCGTAAAGATTTATAGCTTTGGGAACCTCATGGGACAGCTTTACTATGTCCTACAGGGTCATGATGCTTTAGAATCCACTTGATGGCAAGGTTTTCTTTCTTTTTTTTTTTTTTTAAATATTTAATACCATATGAGCTTCAATAAGACTGTCAGACATGCAGAACCGTCCCAGAAAACTGAAAGACCAGTTGCCATAGCTACACACCAAGATGGAGAAGCCACAAGGAGGTTGCTAGGCTCTTTAAGGTCTGGATTTTGTCTGCACTGGAGGGAGATGGTGGAGGAGATCTAGTTAAGGAGGAGCACTGGGGCTCATCTCCTTATTTCAGAGCCCTCACCGCAGACCTTTACCACGGGCCCCCCTTCACACCACCTCTTTACCTAAGATTGTCCCGGACAAAGCCCAGCCCTCTGGCAGAGGCATCCAGGAGGCTGGGGAAGTGGAGGAGAAGCTGTTGTGAAACAATCAGCAAACAATGAAACATAGGCATATACAAAGGGAAAAGACTGGAAAGAAATAGTCCAGACTATCAGCAAAAATAACTATGCACATCTGTGTAACCACGTATGTGCATTGAATGCTTGTAATCCTAATCACAGCTGTATGAGGTGGCCAGTGTAATTTCAGAAGAGAAAGCCAAGACTTGGGGGAGTTACATGAAGCCAGAATCCAAACCCAGGTGTGCCTGACTGCAGCCGTCTCCTAACCGTCTAGTAGACTGTGGTTAGACTCCTGAATGAGGTTTTGTTTGTTTGTTTTAATTACTTTCTAGAAAGAAGATACAGAAAACATTTAACTACTTAACTGTTTAAATGTTTTCTATATCTTTTTATTTTCTATCATGAACTGTCTATCACTGCTTTTCTACTTAGAGATAAAAATAAACATAAATGTTAGGTTAAACAACAAATGAATCTAGGCATGGGCTGAGGTAGTGTCTGCCCTGCCCACAGGCTCTTTTATCAGAGACTCAGACTGAATCTGTAAACTGCTCAGCTCAGGCCCAGGAATATGCATTTTAACAAGCCCCATTGGTGATTCCAATGTAGTCGGTCTGTTCCAGTTATCTACTACTGCGTAGTAAACTATCCCCAAAATTTGTGGCTTAAAAGGCAAGAATTTTATTATATCTCACAATTCTATGGGTCAGGAATTCAGGCGACTTAGCTGGGTGACTGTGGTTCTTGTCCGCAAGGAGCTGATGGAGGTCACTCACCAAAATTCAACCAGCGCATGTGCTGGTCTGGAGGGTCCCGCATAGCGTCCCTCACAGTCTGGCACCTTGGCAGGAACAACGGGAAGGCAGGGCTCAGCAGGGACTACTGACCAAACACCTTTATGTGACTTCTCTAGCAGAACACTTGAACTACTTACAGGGAGACTCTGAAATTCAAGAATGTTCCAGGGATCAAGGCAGAAGCTTCATGACTATCATGGATTGAATTATGTCCCCTCAAAAATGTGCATCATGATTTGGCTAGGACAGTAATTCCCATGTTTTGTGATTGCCCTCCACTTTGCTATTTTTTTCTGATGCTGTAAATCCTAATCTCTGCCAGTAGTTAATAGGTTGGATTATGTTGAAGAAAATTATGTTGGGACTGTAAAACCCTTCCTAAGACCACCTCCCCACTCCAATGTAAACAGAGGTTCCCTACAGTGTGGCGTGCACCACCTTTTATCCTGCAAGAGCTAAAAGGAAAGGGAAGAAAGCAGAGAGCTGGGAACCTCATACCATCAAGAAAGCAGCAACAGGAGCACAGCGCCTCCTTCAGACCTGAGGTTCCTGCGCCAAAATGCTTCTTGACCAAAGACCCATCCAACACAAGGAACTTCTGCAAAGCCAACAAAGAGGGAAAGCCTTCTCCTGGCACTGACACCCTGAATTCAGACTTGTAGCCTACTGGACTGTGTAAGATCAAATTTCTCTTTGCTAAAACCGTCCACTTGTGGTATTTCTGTTAAAACAGTACCAGATGACTAAGACAATGACCTTTTATGAGCCAGCCTCAAAAGTCCCGTAAGTCACCTCCATTGTACCCTATTGTTTGAAGCAGTCAGGAGCTATATCATATACAAAGCCCAAAAAAACACCCACTGCTGGGAGTTGATTCTGACTCATAGTGACCCTATAGGTCAGGGTAGAACTGTCCCATAGAGTGTCTAAAGAGCGTCTGGTGAATGTGAACTGCCGACCTCTTGGGAGCACTTATCCACCATGCTACTATGGTTTCTATCACATGCACTGGGAGGGAAAATAGCACTGCCTCTCAAACGGGAGCCACTATGTGAAGTCCAGCAATTGAGGACCTAAACGTAATTGTTTTAAGTGATACCTATCTCGTTGCTAGATAGCACTATGGTCACCTTCAAAGTACTCCCATTAAGAAGCTATGCATCAATGCCAGTGCCTAGTCCATCCTTCACAGCAATTTTGGAACTCTCTCTAGAATGACCGTTGCGCATACTGGCATGGTGGCAAGTTCACAAACTTAACTGTCTAGTTGTCTATGATGGAGTTTTCAGCCAGTAAAGTAGCTGTATTGGAACACCCTCCCTGCTCACTTGATCTGGCCCCCAGTGATTTTTTTCTTACCCCCAAATAAAGAAAACCTTGAAAGAAAGACATTTTGAGGACATTCAGGTCATCAAGGGTAATACAGTGGCTCTGATGGCTGTTCCAGAAAAAGAGTTCCAAAATTGCTTTGAAGGATGAGCTAGGTACTGATACCAGTGAATAGCTTCCTAAGAGGAGTACTTTCAAGGTGACCATAGTGATACTCAGCAATGGGGTATGCAGAACTTTTTCTAGGATGAGTTTGCAAACTTATTTGTCAGACTTCATATTTTCAAACCACCTCCAAGAGCTCCACTTTGAGAAATACTACTTTAGATAAAAATCTCTCTTTGAGTGCCACATCTTAGATTTGTTTCCCTGATGAGCTCTGGGCTGCATTACAGTAATGTTTCTCAATTTTACGGAGTACACAGCTGAACATTAAATGTGTGTGTGTTAACAAATACAACAAGATAGAAGCAGATGTGACTAGAACCATCAAAAGTTGGAAGGAAGAATTTTACCTATTTCAAGGATTTAATCAGAGTCCCCAGTCGTGATCTTTTGGCTCTTTTTCTTCTGAGAGTCTGCTGTTGGCATGTTGGCATGGGCTGAATTGGTGTCCCCAAAAATATGTATAGAAATTTGGTTGGGTCATGATTACCAGTATTGCGTGATTGCCCTCCATTCTGTGATTTTTCTTATGCTGTATGTTAAAGAGGATTAGGGTGGGGCTATAAACCCCTTCCTGAGGTCGCCTCCCTGCTCCATTGTAAAGGGAGTTTCCCTGGAGTGTGGCTTCTGCCACCTTTTATCCTACAAGGTGTAAAAGCAAAGGGAAGCAGAGAGTTGGGAACCTCATACCATCAAGGAGGCGGTACCGGGGGTAGAGTGTGTCCTTCAGACCTGAGGTTCCTATGCCAAGACACTCCCTGACCAAAGACTAATGCAACACAAGGAACTTCTTCAGAGATAACAAAGAAGAAAAGTCTTCTGCTGGAGTGGACACCCTGAATTCAGACTTGTATTCTACTGGACTGTGTAAGAATAAACTTTTCTTTGCTAAAGCACGGTGTTTTTGTTAGAGCAGCACTAGTTGACTAAAACACATGTCTCTCTTCAATTTCATATTGGCTTTGCCCATCAGACCAGCCTGTTGAGAACATTCAGAGTCTTCGTCTGGCCTTCGGTCATACTAACTCTTTTCCTATACTGTAAATTGATTCACATCTCTACGAAGAGGTTCTTGCAAGTTAACAATGCAAACAGACATGGTTGGAGCCACAACTTTGCTGCAACACAGTTAGGCTAGTTCTGCAAACAATGCAGGCATTGCCTGGCTTGCACGTGAAACGCAAACAGGCACCTTTAATCACACACACAAAAAGACCTACAATAACTGAGCTTATAAAGAAAGTGTTTTACATTCCACTTTGGTGAGTGGCACCCGATATCTTAAAAGCTTCCAATCAGCCATCTAAGATATATCTGTTGGTGCCAACCCACTTAGGGTAAAGGAGAACAAAGAAAACCATACACAGAAGGAAAAGGCTAGCCCAAAGGACTGAAGGACCAAATGAATCACAAACTTCTGTAGGCTGAGATGTGAAGAACTAGGTGGTGCCCAGCTACCACCAGTGACCACCTTGACAGGGAACACAACAGGGTTTCCTGGACAGAACAAGAGAAAAACGTAGGACAGAACTCAAATTCACATAAAAAGACTAGACTTAATGGTCTGACAGATACTGGAATAATCCTTGAAGCTATGGCCCCTTGACACCTGGTTGATCTAAGACTAAAATCGTTCTCAGAGCTCTCTCTTTAGACAAAAATTAGACAGGACTATGAAACAAAAAATAATACACGTGAGGAATGTGTTTCTTCACTCTAACATGTATATGAGACCAAATGGGCAGTTTTTGTTCAAAAGTAGGCTGAGAAGGCAGGAAGGGACAGGAACTGGTCAAAAGGACACAAGAAGCTGAGAGTGGAAAGGAGGAGTATGCTGTCATGTTGTGGAGGTTACAACAAATGTCGCAAAACAATATGCGTATAAATGTTTGCACGAGAAATTGACCTGAATTATAAACTTTTACCTAAAGCACAATTTAAAAAAAGGAAGACAAAAGTTGTGTAGTTTATATATGTACTTAAAAATTAAACACATGAGGCTCCTGGTTTTATGAATGTTATTTTTGAAGGCAAGGCTAAATTTTTTTCATGATTGTATTTAGGAGCAACTAAAAGATAAACATTAATTACATAATAAAAACCAGTTGCCATGGAGTTGACTCTGACTCATGGCACCTGTGAGTGTTAGAGCAGAGCTGTGCTCCACAGCATTTTTGACAGCTGATGCTTCTGAAGTGGACTGCCAGGCCTTTCCTCTGAGATGCTTCTGGGTGGACTCAAACTGGAAATTTTCCATTACCAGCAGAGCACAATAATCGTTTGTACCACCGTGTAGTAAAATATATTACAGGAGCTGTGAATGCTGCCCTCGGATGTCCAGAAAGTCATGGATTATTGAACTAACTCATAAATTTTAGTGCTGAGATTTCTGTTTTTCCCCATCAGAAAGCAGTCTCCTTTTCTTCTGGATTTTCTTTTCACAGTTGGCCCTGATGCATAGTATAATAAGAAAAACTCTCCATGAAGAAAGAAGCAGCCCTCCTTTTTTTCCCTGGAGACAAATTGCTCCCCAGTCTGACTTCCCTTCACCTCTTGGATGATCACCTGCTTTTATCCTTGTCATCTTGATCCAAATACCAACAGCATTTGGTAATGAGCTAGAAACACAAATTATTAACTTTATATGGAAAGGACAGAGACCCCAGATAAGCAGAATATTGTTGAAAAACAACAAAGTAGGAGGTCTCTCACTACCTGACCTCAGAACATACTCTACAACCACAACACTCAAAATAGTCTGGTACAATGACTTAGACACATTGACTAACAGAAGAGAATCGAGGACCCAAATGTAAGCCCATTTACCTGAGGACACCTGATCTTTGACAAAGACCCAAAATCCATTTAATGGGAAAAAGACAGTCTTTTTAGCAAATGATTCTAGCAAAACTGGATGTGCGATGGTAAAAAAAAAAGTGAAACAGGACTCAGACTTCACACCGCCAGACAAGTGCCATCGAGTCGGATGCAACTTCACACCATACAAATTAATTTAAAATGGCTCAAAGACTTAAAAATATAAACCAAAACTCTAAAGATCATGGAAGAAAAAAAATAAAGTCAACCTCCCCAAAACAAAAACTCACTGCTGTTGAGAAATTCCAACTCATAGGAACCCTATAGAACAGAGTAGAATTGCTCCATAGAGTTTCCAAGGAGCAGTTGGTGAATTTAAACTGTCAACCTTTTGGTTAGCCAGGTGTAGCACTTAACCACTATGCCACCAGAGTTTCCAGGTCAGCACTAACAAAACACCCGACCCCACTGCTGTAGAGCTAATGCTCACTCAGAGTGACCCCACATTAGGGATCCTAAAATATGGCATAAATAGAATGCAAAACATAATTAACAATACACAAACACCAAAAGATACGCTAGGTAAATGAGACATTCTAAAATTTAAAACATTTATGCTCACCAAGAGATTTCAACATAAGAGTAAAAAAATAATCTGTAGACTTTGGGGGGAGCATAGCTACGACACATCCCAAAAGGCCTAATCTCTAGAATCTGTAGGGAAGTTCAACGCATCTGCAGTAAAAAGGCAAATAATTCAATTAAAAAATGGACAACGGATATAAACAGACACTTCAGCAAAGAGGACAGTCAGGTGACTAACAGACACATGAGGAAATGCTCCTAGATCACTAGCCATTAAACCCCTTGCTGTCAAGTCAACAAGAGGGAAATGCAAGTCAAAACTACAATGAGATACCATCTCACCCTCAACATTAGTGGCACAAATCAAAATAACAAATGTTGGAGAGGTTTGGGGGAGATTAGAGTCCTTATGCAGTGCTAGTGAGAATGCATAGTGGCATAACCATTTTGGAAAACAATATGGCACTTCTTTAAAAAGCTAGAATTAGAAATGCCATAAGATCCAGCAATTCCATTCCTAGGGATATATCCTAGAGAAATAAGAGCCACCGCATGAATAGACACGTGCACGGTGTTTTGGTCATCTAGTACTGCTCTAACATAATGAGTGGGTGGCTTTAATGAAGAGTAGTTTATTTTCACACAGTCCAGTAGGCTAGAAGCCTGAATTCGGTTTGCCAGCTCCAGAATAAATGCTCTCAGTCTCTGTCAGCTCTGGAGGAAGATTTGTGTGTTCCATGAGACTTTCTTTGGTCAGAGAGCATTTCGCCACAGGAATGTCAGGAAGGGCTCTGCTCTCTGTGCTGCTTTCTTGATGGCGTGAGCTCCCCAACTCTCTGCTTGCTTCCCATTCCTTTTCTCTCTTGCAGGATAAAAGGCAGTGCAAGCCATGTTTCTGAGAAATTCCCTTAGTAAGGGTGTGACAGTCCCCCCAAACCTCTTTTAATATAATCCTACCTATTAACCACAGGTAGAAATCAGAATTTACAGCACAAGAAGATCACAAAATGGAGGACAATCACACAATACCGGGACTCACGGCCCAGCGACATTGCTATGCACATTTTGGGGGGGACACAATCCAATCCATGAAACACACTCATGTTCATTGCAACATAATTCACAACAGCAAAAAGACAGAAACAACCTAGAAGCCTGTCAACAGATGCATAGACAAACAAACTAGGGACATACACACAACGGAATACTAAACCAAACCCAAACTAGTCACCTTCCATTTGATTCAGACTCACAGTGACTATAGGACAGAGTAGAACTGTCCCACAGGTTTCCCAAGGAGCCACTGGTGGATTCACACCACTGCATTTGGTTAACAGTGGAGCCCTTGACCACTGTGTATACTACTCAGTACTAAGGAACAATGACGAATCTGGGAAGCCCCACACAACCCAGATAACTCTGAAGGGCATTATGCTGAGTAAAAGAAGTCAATCACAAAAGGACAGCTGCTATACGAGACCACTATTATAAAAACACACGAAAATGTTCCACACAGAAAGAAACAATCTTTGATGGCTGAGAGGGCGGGGAGAGGTAAGGAGGGAAAAACCGTAACTAGATAGTAGATAGGAAATCTGGTGGCATAGTGGTTAAGGGCTACATCTGCTAACTGAAAGGCTGACAGTTCAAATCCACCAGATGCTCCTCAGAAACCCTATAGAGCAGTCCTATCCTGTCCTATAGGGTCACTAAGAGTCAGAATCTACTCAATGGCAATGGTTTGGTTCTGGATAGTTTATCTATCCAAAGTGGTAACCTTGGTGAAGGTTAAGGCAGCACTTGTTACGGGGGAAGTGAGCACAACTTGACCAAGGCAGAAGCATCGAAGCTTCACAGGCACGTCCAAATACTCTGAGGGATCAAGCTCCTAGGCTGAGGGCTGGGGACCAGTCTCAGGGGACATCTAGCTCAACTGGCATAACAAAATCTACCAAGAAAATATTCTGCATCAGACTGTGGTGAGTAGTGTCTGGGGTCTTAAAAGCCTGTGAGGGCCATCTAAAATAGATCGACTGGTCCCATTCCGGCTGGAGCAAAAGAGAGTGAAGAAGACCAAACACAAAAAGGAAAGATGAGTACAAAGGACTAATGGGCCACAGCTCCCACAGCCTCTACCACACTGAGTCCAGAACAACTAGATGGCCCAGTTACCTCCACCAATGGCTCTGGCAGGGATCGTAATAGAGGGTCCTGAACACGGGGATGAAATACGTAGAACAAAGAAAGAAAACAGTCTTGTTAACCTGACAGAGATTAGAGAAACTTCAAGAGTATGGACCCTGAACCCCAAACCCCAAGCCAAAACCCAAATGAAACCCAATGCCATAGAGTCAATTTCTACTTCCAGTGACCCTGTAGGACATAGTAGGACTGCTCTCTAGAGTTTCCAAGGAGTGCCTGGCAGGTTCGAGCTGCCATCCTCTTGGTTAACAGCCATAGCACTTAACCATTAGGCCATCAGGATTACAGACAGGTATTAAAAAAAAAAATCCCGCTGTGGTTGAGTCATTTCTGACTCATCGTCACCCTACACACAGTAGAACTTCTAAAGAAGTAGAGTTTCTAAGGAGCACCTGGCAGATTTGAACCACTGATCTTCTGGTTAGCAGCTATAGCACACCAGGGTTTCCAACAGGTCTATAGGGGCAACAAAAACACATGTCAGGAATGCGCTTCAGAGTTCAGTTCATGCATAGGAGACTAAAGGGCACATCAGTCCAAAAACAAAGATGCAAAAGCATGAAGGGGCAGGAAAGAGGGAACTTAGGGTGATGAACGGGAGAGTGTTGACACGTATCAGGGTTGACAACCAATGTCACCAAACAATATATATATTAATTGTTTAATGAGAAACTAATTTGCTCTGTAAACTTTCACCTGAAACACATTTGCAAACAACAACAAGTTTTCTTTCTCTTGGAGAGGTCATTCTTGATTCTTCCCATCTGGTGTGGGCAGCCAAAGCCAAGCCAAGTGCCGTTAAGTCAGATCCGACTCATGGCACTTTATAAACTTTAAGCAAAGACCTTAAATAGTCATTTGCAGTGAAACTGAGATATTTACAGTTGAAAAAACTTAACCCATTGCCACTGAATAGATCATGACTCAGTGACCTTATAGGACAGAGTAGAACTGTCCTCTAGGGTTTCCAGCAGGGATCGATTACCCAGTAAGCAAGGCATGCACAGACTACTTGTGCTTACTTAGTGATCTGTAGAGCACATAATCTTTCACCTGGTGAAGAACAGATGAAACTGTGCACTACAGATCAGTAAGTAAGCACAAGTAAACCTATGCATACCTTGCTTACTGGGTAATCCACCTGTGTTCAACCCTGTATCCTTTGCAGAGGCAGACTGTCACATCATTCTCCCTAGTGGCAGCTGGTGGGTTTGAACAGCCAACCTTTCAGTTAGCAACTGAGCACTTAACCACTGTGCTACCAAGGCTGTTTGCAGTAGAAAAAAAACTCCCCTGCAACTCCTCTATTTCAAAATCCCCAAAATCAAAAAAAATGAAACAATTTGTTTGATTCTGCAGCATGCTGTTACTAGCACCTAAGAAAAACAGGTTTCTGTTGCTCTTGGGTAAAGCAGCAAATTCATTTTTTTCTAAAATCTACTCCTCTTAACAGTGAAAGAGTATGCCAGGGACTATGGAGATTGCCCCCTGTTGTCAGAGCATATTTTTTAATTTTTGTTTTTCTTAGCTTCTCTTTTGTTGAATCTTAGACACCATGTCTCAAAAATTATTTTTCAATTTTTAAAATACACATATATTGTACAAAATTTGAAAGCGTCATCATCTCTCCCTACTGCTCCCTATAATAACCACTTAAGACATTTTGGTGGGTTTCCTTCCTGTCTTTGGTCTTCACATTTACCTACTTGACCTAGTTCGAAGTATGGAAAGAGAACCTTCCCTACAGGGTTTAGCTGTACACGTAGATGGATTCAGCTAAGCAAAAAGAAAATAACCCCACTTGACATTGCTTTGGCTGTTTTAACTTACCAGAGCACACTGAGACCCGTCATCTCAATGGTGATTACAGCCAACAGGGCATTTACCAGGAAATAAAGGTCAGAAGGGACAGAGAGCTGCTTTGGCCCTGAACGCCTGGCTAGGAAGAGACAGAACCAGGATTCGCAGTCTCTGAATTTATCTAGTAATTTCCCCCATAATAATTTCTATTTTCCTTTCCACCCTTCAAAGCAATTTTGGAACTCTTTCTGGAATGGCCATTGCACACAGTGACACAATGGCAAGTTCACAAACTTAATTGTATCATTGTCTGTGAGGGAATTTTTAGCCAGAAAACAAATACCTGTATTGGAACATCCTCCTTACCCACCTGATCTGGCCTCCAATGTCTTTTTTCTTTACTCAAAGATAAAGGGAATACTGAAGACATTTTGATGACATTCAGGACATCAAGGGTAAATATGACTACAGCTCCAGAAAAGGCCATTCCAGAAAAGGAGTTCCAAAATTGCTTTGAATGGTGGACTAGGTGCTGGCTTGGGTGTATAGCTTCCCAAAGGGAATACTTTGAAGGTGACCGTAGTGATATTCAGCAGTGAGATAGGTAGCACTTTTTCTAGGAGGAGTTCGTGAACTTCATTGTCAGACCTCTTGTGTTATCTATGTGCAGAACGTCCGTTTGAGGACTGGTTCTTCTACTTCCTGTGGTTTAGTTTGCGCTATAGAGCACATTGTTATTTACCGCGTTTTCCAAGCTGCCAACCTGGGAACTTTGCCACCACCACACGCCCAGTAGCAGTTTGCCTCCGTGCACCAGTTTCCTCTGTCGCGAGCAGCTGGGCTCGACCTGGGCAGCAGGCATCCGGGGCACAGAGCTGCCTCTCCACTCCCCTGCCAACTGAAGAAACTTACCTCCCACCGTCTACCTGAGTACTTTCCTTTACCACCACAGACGTGCCTGTTCTGCGTCTGCGAATAAATCAGCGGGCTCTTGATGGAAGTTTGGATTCTTTGACAGAGAGCTTTCCATGTAAGTGGTACATTAGGACTGTCAGATTCTTGCCCGCATGCCAACCACCCCTTGCCACATATCTTTACCGTAAAAAGTGGACTAGTGTTTCCTAAGTTTGATTTTTTTTTGCCTCTTTACTGATTTTTTGGGGGGGAGGGGCTTTGAGTGTCACAAACAATTGGTGGTTCAAAACTACTCAGCCATGATGCTGCAGAAAGGCCTGGTGATCTGCTTCCCTAAAAATTACAGTTAAGAAGACACTCTGGAGCAGTTCTACTCTGTAACACAGGAGGTTGCCATGAGTCAGAATTGACCTATTTGTGATGGGCTGTTTTTAGGTCTTATATGTCATTTTTTACCCCCTAGCTCGAGCATTTTATGTAAGTCTGTAAAATTAGAGAGATTTAACAATTAGATGAAGTCTAGGATATTGTGGAGAGGATTTTAAACCCCAAATGAGAATGAGATTGAGAGGGGCTGTAGGCGTTAAAAAAAAAGCAGACAAGAGGGAAAGGAGAAGACATAAAGAGAAATAAGATGGGAGAAAGACTACAGGAAACTCAGAAATGTCTGAATTGAGCTTTTTAGTAAAAATAAAATATTTCTATTTGGCATCCATTTTTTTCCATGAATAAATAGTGAAAACTGTCATCTCTAATGATTAATTTTTGAAATTTGTCTCCCTGACTCTTTGAAGTTGACATTATTTTGTCAGGGAACCCTGGCCAGCTTTTATTTTCAAATATCAATGACCAATGATCACTTTTAAAATAAAAATTTCTTTTCACATACAGCTCTTGGAGTTTTCCCTGAGAAAATTGTGGTTGGTCTACTCCTTGGACATCCCAGACCAGACCAGCACACTGGCCACCTAGACTGGGCAGGGCAAGGCTTCGTGGGCACTGCTCTACATGGGCTTCCTGCTGACGAGTCATGGGGAATTTCTATCAAATTCTGTTGAGTTCATTTATCTAATATGAAGAGTATCATGAAAACAGAAAATGACCCTACTTTGCTTGTATGCTCTTCCCACAACCACTGCAAAGTGTTTGGTCTATAGTTTGCATGGATGTTACAGATTGTCTGTAGTGTTTATTTTACATAAATGGCATTCTGATATTTCTCATTCTGCTGTTCTTACCCCGCCCCAGAACTGTTTTTTAGACCCATCCACACTGCTGCTTCTAACTGCTCCATAGGGGAGCGTGTGGACATTTATGTATCTTTCCCATGTTGGTGCACATCATTCTTGCTTCATTGCAAGTCTCCTGATAGTTCAGAATCACTATTAATGTCAAAGATCTAACACCACTTGTTGCCTCATTTTGCTTTATTTTCTCTTCCAACTATAGTATGCTAGCTCACATAATGGTTAGAAAAACAACAAGGGTAACTGCTGGGAGTAGTGTGTTGGTTTATGAGTGAGCCAGTCTAGGTGGCCCAGGTGACTGCGTCAATCGCCAGCTAGCTTGGGCCCTAGTCTTATCACTGTCATCCTGGTGTCCGCCACTCCTGGACGTAGCAGCTGCCTCTCAATCTTTAATCAGCATCCCTGTCTATGAATTACACTTTGATTGCTCTTCAGAAAAGCGTGAACAAAGCCACACTTGGATGCTCGAGGTGAGGCAGCTAGTCACCAGTCCTAGTCCATCACAAACTGTCAGATCTTTCTTTAAGAGGCAACCAAACCATTCTGCCTGTCTCCAGGTAGAACTGAACTCAGAGGTGTTTTATTCAGTTTGGTCAAGAATGGCACTGAGTGGTTTTGATGTTAAATTTTCCAAATTACATTCCAGTTTCTAGATGCCTTATCTCATGGCTAAATACCTTATCCCACAACAATGGAAGGCATAAACAAACAAAAAAACTCTCATCATTTGGTGCCAATTAATTCAGTGTAATTATGTTCCGTTTTCCCTCTCTTTCGCCTTAGTAATCTCAAGATAACTTTCTGACTTCAGATCTGCTGTTCTCCCAGGGGGAACACAACCTCTTCTACATGTGGAAGAAACCACATCTTTCTTGGATTCCAAATGGCCTGTTCACAAAGGCCCTGCTTATTTACAAAAGGAAATCAGTAATGTCCTACCTGAGCTCATTTTCCACCCTGAACCCTTTCCTTCGGGCCAATTCCATGAGGAAGGCTCTGCGGCTGGTTCCCATTTTCTTCTCCAAAATGAAAAGGACCAAATTCTGAAACTTGATGTCCTGAGGAGAGGCGGCCATCTCTGTGTCCACCTGCCTGGCTCTCTTCTTCCGAGGGCCCGTATGGGCCATTTGCAGCGCATCCATGGGAAGAGGCTGCTGCTGCTGCTGCTTCTGGCTCTGCCAGCAAGTGATGTCTCCCAAAGTGAGGGCAGGGGTGCCACCCTCCTTCGTGAAGGCTTTGAAGTCATCTCATCAGCAGACTCTGGAGCCAGGGCAAGGCTTCGTGGGCACTGCTCTACATGGGCTTCCTGCTGACGAGTCATGGGGAATTTCTATCAAATTCTGTTGAG
This sequence comes from Heterohyrax brucei, assembly GCA_028571685.1. Lineage (NCBI taxonomy): Eukaryota > Metazoa > Chordata > Mammalia > Hyracoidea > Procaviidae > Heterohyrax > Heterohyrax brucei. Next base: position 36,139,924 of record CM053154.1, read on the forward strand.
TTCATTTATCTAATATGAAGAGTATCATGAAAACAGAAAATGACCCTACTTTGCTTGTATGCTCTTCCCACAACCACTGCAAAGTGTTTGGTCTATAGTTTGCATGGATGTTACAGATTGTCTGTAGTGTTTATTTTACATAAATGGCATTCTGATATTTCTCATTCTGCTGTTCTTACCCCGCCCCAGAACTGTTTTTTAGACCCATCCACACTGCTGCTTCTAACTGCTCCATAGGGGAGCGTGTGGACATTTATGTATCTTTCCCATGTTGGTGCATTTCATTAAGTGAGGAAACTGAAGCTCAGATAATTGGACACCAAGATTCTCAGGTTGTTTTTATTTGTTTGTTTTCTTTATCCCAGTCATTGGACTAAGGTTGCCCAACGTTCTTGGTGTTGCTCGAATGAGTAGAACCACTGGGGTCCTACAATTAAGTGGTTCTATGGGAGAAAGACCTGATTGTCAGTTCCTGGGGCAGTTCTACTTTTTCACATGGGCTTGTTACTAATCAAAATCAACTCAGCAGCACCTAACAACAAAGTTGTCTAGAGAACAGCCTGTAATATAACCTTAAAACAGAGCTTTCAGGAGGTCTGGGATGACCATTAGATAAGAATCACTGCCATACATTTCCATAGATTTATAGATAAAATCAAATATGCACACTTCACTGGAACACATGACCAATCTCATTTCCTGAGCATGTGTTACATGGTCAACACCAAGCCAACTGCCTACATGTCTAACTAATAAAATTTCCATAGCATCACTGACAGGTAGGTGACATAATTCTCATTCGATTAAACAAGTCACTCAAGGTCATAGAGCTTGTAAATGATCACAACTTGTAAATGGTTGAGCTGGGACTTGAACTCAGATCTGTTTGATTCTAAAATCTGATCTTGTAACTGCAGAGAAGACTTTTGGACACATCTTCCATATTAATGGTCTGAGCTCTACTCACCCAATCTGGCATGTTTTCTGGGACTTTTGGCTACTTCCAAATGAACCCATCAGGGGAAGAGTGAGAGCTGTCAGCAAACATTTTCAAAGTTCTTGGTGTTGCTCAAGAGAGCAAAACCATACAACTTCAGGTAGAAGTTTTAGCGTAATAGTCTGTGGTTCTCTAAAAGTGAGACTTTTTTAGTAATTAGAACTTTCTAAAGAAGCTCTAATGGTTAAGAATTTGGGTGCTGACCAAAAGATTAGCAGTCTAAATCAGCCAAGCACTCCTTGGAAACCCTATGGGGCAGTTCTACTCTATCTGATACGACCTGTATAGGGCTGCTGTGAGTTGGAATCAATTGCGCAAAAATGCGTTTGGTTTTCTTTGGCTTTGGAACCTTCTAAAATATAGATAGGGCTACTTTCTATAACAACATAGGTCATAAAAGGTGTTCGTATAGAGGCTGGAGAGCTGTTTGCTGAAAATGTTATAGACGGGATTCAAACATCAGATGAAGACTTGAAGTGGAGCCCTGAGACACAGTTTTCTATGATTGCATGCTAGAGATGACAGTTTGGAGAGTCCATGCTGGCCCTCACTGTCAAGGGTTTGGTTACAGAAGTGAATCATGCTTCATGTCAGATATGCTTCCCCAGCATTGAGCAAGCAGAGGGTTTTACCAAGAGTTTGCTATAGTTATGTTCATTTTCCCAGGGTGTGGCCTAAGGAAGAATCAGCATGCTACCTAGAAGACAGAGGGAGCAAGAAGGGCTGCTCCCACTGAAATACCTCCAAACAATCTTCCTTTCTAGCAGCATGTAGAGGAGGAAGCACTTTAAAAAGGGTCAAAGTGCTATCCTATGCTTGGGTCAGGTACCTTCCTTGCTCATACCAAATCAAACCAAACCACTGCAATCAAGCTAATTCAGACTCATAGTGACCCTGTAGACAGAGTAGAACTGCCACATAGAGTCTTCAAGGAGCTGTTGGCAGATTTGAACTGCTGACCTGCTGGTTAGCAGCTATAACACTTAACCACTATACCACCAGCACTCCCACAGTCCTCTGTGTATTCTTACCAACAAAAGTACATGTCATTCTGTGTTATAATGATCTCACTCTTGCTATGTACTCCCTATTAGATTGTGAATTCTACTGGGGCAGCAACAATTTTATTCTTATTCAGAATTGAATATTCAGCAGGTAGTACACTGCATTACAACCCAAATTGAACCAAACCTACTGCCTAGAGTAGATTCTGACTCATAGGAAACCTGTAGGACAGAGTAGAACTGACCCATAGGATTCCCAAGGCTGTAAATCTCTCTTTTTTTCAAAATATAAGGCTTATTTTTAATTACTACATTGAGCCTACATAAAATGACTATTTCAAATTGCCATGAAAGTTTCTAAATGCTTACTCTCAATCTCTCTACACATGTCACTGGTAACAGTTTATTCACCGTTCTGGTTCAGAGACCACATTTATTTCTTTTTTCTGAATTTTATTTATTTTGTTGCTGTTGAGAATCAACACAGTGAAGCACAGTTTCCACGTGTACAGCTCAGGGACATTAATGACATTCTCCCAGTTGTGTAACCCTTCTCACTCTCATTTTCTGAGTTGTTCATCTCTCACTAGTATACCTCACTGCTTTCTCAGTTCCTGCCTATGCTTTCAAATTGCCGGTGACAATTTGATCCCATTTAGATGATCCCTGACAGAACGTAATGCCCAAGGTAGACCTTTTTGTTTTGCTAGTTAAGTTAAACTATCATTCAGTTTTAAGATGAATGAATGGGATGTTTGGGGCCTAAGATTTAAAGATTACCTCAAGGCAGCAGTTTCAGGACTTCATCCAGCTTCCACAATTTTAGAAAGTTTAGAGTCCCTAGTGGAGTAGTGGCTGATAACCAAAACATCAGCAGTTCCAGTATGCTAGGTGCTCTTTGGAAATTCTATGCGCCAGTTCTACTCTAACCTATATGGTCACTATCAGTAGGAACCAACTCAGCTGCAGTGGCTATGGCTAGAGTCCATGAGGATTTTAAATTGTGTTCTACATTTCCCCCCTTTTGATCAGGATTCTGCTGTGGAATCTTTGATCAAATTGTTCAGTAATGGTAGCCAGGCACCCTCCAGCTCTTCTGGTCTTGTGGCAAAGGAGGCAGTTGTTCACAGAGGCAACTGACCACCCCTCCCACCCCGACTCTCCTTCTTCCTCTGCTGCATCAGTTGAATAGAAACCAATTGCCATGCCTTGGATGGCTGCTTGCAAGCTTTTAACACCCCAGAGACTTCCCAAGAAACTAGAAGGTGGAACAGATGCACCAAGCATATCGTAAGGCCAATTAACTGGGATGTTCTTTGAAACTATGACTCAACCTCAGCTACTCTTCTTCTTCTGCTTTTTTTTTTTTTTTTTTTTGGTCATTGTTGTAAATATACCCAGTATACAACTTTTGTTAGTTTGACTTTTTACCAGTGTACAACTTACTGATGTCAATTATGATAATTAGCTGTGCAACCCTGCTCTTATTCAGTGCAATTTGTCCATCACCATTAACCTCATTTTTCCCTCCCTGATAAACATTATTAAACTTTGGTCTCTATACATTTGCCTTTTCTTGTCTTTTTATATACATGAGGTCACACAATATTTGTCCCTTTGTTCATTGCTTATTTCACTCAGCATAATGTCTTCAAGTTCCATCCATACTATAGCATGTATCAAGACTTTATTTCTCTTACTGACTAAGTAGCATTTCATTGTATTAGGTACAAGGTCGCCATGAGTCGGATCCGACTCGACGGCACTTGGCTGGTTGGCTTGGCATTCATCAGTTGATGGGCGTTTAGGTTGTTTCCACTTTTTGGCTATTGTGAAGAGTGCTGCAATGAATATTGCCTCAAAAATCTCTTTTTTGTAAAGAGAGTCTCTGCCTTCAAGTTTTTGGATATATACCTAGGAGTAAAATGACTAGGTCATATGATAGTTCTATTTCTAGTTTTTTGAGGAACCACCACATCGTTTTGCACAACAGCTGTACCATTTTGCAGTCATACCAGTAGTGGATAAGGTTCTAGTTTCTCTACATTCTCATCAACAGATCTGTTATTTCCTCTCTCTCTCTCTCTCTGCATGTTTTAATCTTAGGCATTCTAGTAGGGATGAAATTTTATCTCATTATAGTTTTGATTTGCATCTCTCTGATGGCTAACAACATCGAGTATCTTTTTATGTGTTTGGTGGCCTTTTCAATATCTTCTTTGGTGAAATGTCTTTAAGTTCTTGGCTCATTTTACGATTGGGTTATTTCTTTTAATCATTTATTTTTTAACTGTGATTAAGCAAAAGTTTACAAACCAAAACAATTTGCCGTATAAAACCCTGAGGACCCGCCTCTCTGCAGCTGTGTCTGCTTCCTCACTCTGTGAAAGCACACTCTTCTTTTCCACTCTTTACTTCCATCATCCACTCAACCAACACTTGTCCACTCGTCTCCACTCTCTCCTCTACCATCTATCCTACCAGTAGGATAGCCTCACATATACATTAAACCCTACAGCACACTCACTGTCAGCATCACTCTGTGTCCCCAGGCCCAGTTCATTCTTTGTCTGAAATGTTGGCTTGGGCACTGATTTCAGCACTGGACTAGCAGCAAGTCTAGGGACCAGGTTCCCAGGAGATCTTCAAGGTTTTTAGGTCATCAGGTCTAGTCTTTAAACAGAATTCTAGATCTGCACACCCCTTTCTCTCATACTACGTCGGAGACTCCACATTCTGTTCCCCGTCACTGCTGTCTTTGATGATGCCTGGGCACCGTCTTGTTCTTCTGTTCCCCAGCTGACGTAGTCTCCCAGTCATGTGGGTCCTTCTATCTCCTAGGTTCATTTTTCCTCATGTCTTTGACACTCGCTTAGAAAAGTACCAGTTATTCCAGTTGCCCTCCATGTACCCTGCTACTCTGTCCTTTGAAATGCTGAATTGAATTTAGAAAATATTTTAGCTTATGGTATAGTCTGATTATCCTGACCTGCCTTCTACTGCATGCTGTCACTTCTGGGTTATTTGTTTTTTTGTTGTTAAGTTGTTAAATTTTGTATATATTTTGGTTATTAAATTCTTTTCAGATATGTAGCTTCCAAAGATATTTTCTCAGTTGGTAGTTTTGTCTTTTCGCTGTTTTGGTACAGTCTTTTGACAAATGAAAGTTTTTAATTTTTATGAGGTCTCATTTATTTTGTCTTTCACTGTCTGCGCTTTTGTTATTATTAGATAATCAGCTGCTGAAACCTAGGCCTAATGCGTTGCATCTACTTGTTCTTCTAGGAATTTTAAGATTTTAGTTTAAACATTCAGGCCCCTGATCCATTTTTAATTTGTTTTCGTTCATGTGTGAGACATAGATCCTGTTTCAATTTTCCCAACACCAGTTACTGAAAAGACACTTCTTTCAGCATGGCATGGACTTAACACCATTGTCAAAAATTAATTGGCCATAGATGTGTGAGTTTACCTCCAGACTCTGAATTCTGTTTAATAAGTCTTCGAAAACCCAAACCAAACCTGTTGCTCTTAAGTCGCTTCCAACTCATAGGTCTATATGTCTATCATTATACCAGTATCAAGCTGTTTTGATTACTGTAGCTGTACAGTATGTTTTAAATTTACAGAGTGTAACTCCTCCTTTTTTGTTCTTCCAACATTGTTTTAGCTTTTCAAGGCCTCCTGCCATTCCATATGAGGTTGAGGGTTGTTCTCTCTATTTCTGTATAGAAAGCTACTGGAATTTTGGTCATTATGCATTGAATCTATAAGTTGCTTTGGGAAGTATTTACATCTTCAAAGAAACCCCAGTGCATTAAGTTGATGACAACACATAGCGACCCTGTAGGACAGAGTAGAATTGTCCCACAGAATTTCCAAGGAGCATCTGGCAGGTTTGAACTGTTGATATTTTGGTTAGCAGCCATAACACTTAACCACTATGCCTTCAGGGTTTCCATTTACATCTTAACAATATTAAATCTTTCAATTTCTGATCATGGAACACCACATCTTCCCATTTATTTAAGTCTTTTTTAATCTTTTTCAGCAATGCTTTATAGTTTTTATTGTATAAATCCTTTGCATCCCTGGTTAGATTTATTCCTGGGTATTTTATTCTCTTAGGTACTACTGTAAATGAGACAGCTTCCCTAATTTCTCTTTCAGAGTTTTCATTCTTGGTATATAGAATCCAAGTGATTTTTATTTGTTGGTCATATACCTTACAACTTTGCTAAATTCCTCTATTAGCTCTAGAAGTTTTCCTGTGGACTTTTTGGGATTTGCTATATATAGGATATATCATCTGAGAATAAAGATAATTTTACTTCTTTTCCAATCTTGATATCTTGATATCTTTGTTTCTTCCAATCTTGATATCACTCTGTCTGGTACTTAACACAGCATTAAATAGAAGTGATGAGAGTGGCCACTCTTGTCTCATTCTGTATTTTAAGCAGAAACCTCTCAGTCTTCCTCAGTTAAGTACAATGTTGGCTGGTGGCTTTTCATACATGCCCTGGATCATACCGCAAAATTTCCCTTCCATTCCGATCTTCTTCAGAATTTTCATGAAGGAAGGGTACTGGGTTGTATCAAATGCTTTTTCTGCATCCTCTGGTACACTGACATGGTATATTACATTGATTGATTTTCTAATGTTGAACCCTTCTTACATTCCTGGAATAAATCTCACTAGGTATTGGTGTAGAACTCTTTTTTTTTTTTTAATTGTAATTAAATGAAAGTATACAATCCAAATTAAATTTGCTTGCCTCCCTATCTGCAGCAACTTCTGCTCTCCTTGCCTGGTGAAAGCACACTCCTCCTTTTTGATCAATATATGCCATATCCTCTTAACAATCTCCCATTCTCTCCTCTTCATCCTCCTCTCTCCCTTCTAGGAAAAGGCCAGTAGGACGGCATCCTATAGGCGCGTATACTCATAAAGGACACACCATGTGGTCACATTGTATTCCTGAGTCCAGGCTATTCCTGTCCAAATAGTTGACCTGAGTAAACTTTTCTGGTCAGGGGTGGCAGTAGTTCTAAGGGCCATACTCCTAGAGGAGTACAACTCTTGTAAATACACTATTACATTCTATTCACTAGTATTTTCTTGTGAATTTTACATCTATATTCATAAGAGATACTTGTCTGTAGTCTTCTTTATTTGTGGTATCTTTGTCTGATTTAGGTAACAGGGTTATGTTTGTGTCATAGAATGAATTAGGAAGTATTCCTTCTCTATGTTTTGAAGACTTTAAACACTGTTGCTGTCACTTTTTCTCTAAATGTTTGATAGCAAGTATAATACAGTTGTTAAGGACTCAGATTACCTAGTTCAACAGCCAGACTTTTTTTTTCCTTTACAGTATGATTTATAAATTTTAAAATTTAAAATAACCAAACACTGAACAGTGGAAGACTGATAAATAATAACATATCCATACAGCAGAATATCAAATAGCCATATTAAGTGACATTAAAAGAAACTTTGCTAGAAAAATTCTGGGAGAAGTTAGCTTGACCTCATGATTTAGTCCCTTGCCTTCCCAATCTAATGTCCATCAATAGGTAAGTATGTAAACAAAACTTGTTATACCCACACAATAGATATAAGAGCAATAAATAAGAATGGACTACCAATCTAGGCATTATATTGAGAAAATAAGCCAAATACAAAAGAATATATACTATGTGTTTCTATTAAAATTTCTAGAAATTTTTAAAAAGACATATCTAACTCATAAATGACGATAAGCAGATCAGTGTTTGTCAAGGGCCAGATCTCTGGGTAAAGAAGGGAAGGGTGACTGAAAGGAGTCTCAAGGGACCATTATGAGGTGATAGAAAGGTTTTTTATTTTGATCTTGGTAATGGATACGCGGAGGGTTACATGGATGTATACGTTGATCAGAACCAATCAAAACAGATACTTAAAGTATATATTTTGAGTATGCATTTCTTTCTTTCCTTTTCATTGTGCATTACCAAAAAAACCAAACCCACTGCCACTGAATGACTCACAGAGTAGAATTGCCCCATAGAGCTTCCAAGTATGTTTTAAAACTAGAGAGTGTAATTCCTCCTTGTGGATTTGAACTGGTTTGCATTGGTATCACTTAACAACTATGCCACCAAGGTTTCCACGCATTAGGTGAAAGTTTACAGAGCAAAAGGATCAAAATGGTAATTTTTTCCCCCCAAAGCCAAGATGAGATGGCAGTAAGGAGTAGAAAACCAGGATGAAAGAAAATGGGGAACCCAGGGCAGAATGGGGAGAGTGCTAACACTTTGTGGGAAATGAAGTCAAGGCCATGAAACACTTTATGTACAAACTATTGAATGGGAAATCTAGTTTGCTCTGTAAACTTTCACCTAATGTGTAGAACAAATTAAATTTCCCATTCAATAGTTCATATATAAGGTGTTTCAAGGCCTTGGCATCATTCCTTACAAAGTGTCAGCACTCTCTGCATTCTGCCCTGGGTACCCATTTTCTTTCACCCTGGTTTTCTACTCCTTACTGCCTTCTCATCTTAGTTTTGGGGGGAAAAAGTTACCATTTTGATCTCTTACAATTAATTATTCTAATGAGCACATTCCTCTTGGATGCTATTGTTTATTTTATGAACTTATCCACTGTTTGGCTAGAAAGTGGTTAGAACTAAAATATGGCTTTAGCTCCAGGTCAGAAGGATGTCCTAGGGCCATAGTCTCAAGGCTTCCTCCATTCTCTGTCAGACCAGCAAGTCCAGTATTTTTGTGAATTTGCTATATTGTTGTACATTTTTCTTTTGCTCTGTCCAGGACCCTCCGTTGTAATCCCAGTCAGAGTGGTCACAGCAGCCAGGCACCATCTAGTTCTGCTCTCTGGGTCATGCGGACTGAGGTTAGTGCAGTCCACTAGTCTTTTAGACTAATTGATCCCTTGGGTCTTTGGTATTTTTCACTCTCCCTTGTCCCAAACTGGAAGACATCACTAGCTGTGTCTTAAGACAGCCACTCACAACCTTTGAAGACCCCAGACACTACTCACCAAAGTAGGATGTAGAACACTGTCCTTGAGAATTGTGTTGTGCCAACTGACATAGAGATACCCTAAGTCTATGGTCCTTTGCCATAGAGCCTTGGAACTTCATTCCAAGAGGTATTTGGTTATGTCTAAGAGGTTGCCCCTCAGCACAGAGTGACCATATTGTGTGTGCACTTTGTGCTTCTGTGCATCTACAGGGTGTCGTCCTTCTGATCTCTTACTAGAGGTGGGGGAGAGGGTGGTGAGGAGGGGAAAGGAGATTGCTGGGAGGATATGACATGTACAGAATGAAGAGGAATCGTGTGCTGTCACCGACAGGGAGAGCAGTGGGAGATGCGCATAGGTGGGCATGCAAATTTATATGGAACGTACATTTTCACTCAATGATAACAAAAAAATAAAAATAAAATAATGTGAGGTTGCCCTATCAGTTTTGTGTTCTGTTGGAAACCCTGCTGGCACAGTGGCTAAGTGCTGTGGCTGCTAACTGAAAGGCCAGCCATTTGAATTCACAGATCTGTCAGGCAGTTTTGTTAGGCAGTTCTACTCTGTTCTATAGGGTTGCTATGAGTCAGAACCTACTTAACAGCACTGGGTTTTTTTGTTTTTCGTTTCTTTTTAATTGTCTATCTTAATGTATGAGAAGAACTTACAGTCATGTATTTAGAAACTTCTACCACCAAACCTGTGCCTGTCACTGGATGTGCTCCCTTACGTTTTCCCTACCTCTTGGCATTTCTACGTGTCCATTTGTAAAACATGCTGGTGAATACTGTTGTCAAAGGACTTCCTGTGCTGTGGTGGTTCCCATCATTGTCCTTTATTTGTGCATTTCTCTTCCTGTCCTCTCTTGCCTTGGTCATGTTATGAACGGCCAGATGTTTATGAGCTATCTCAGATAGTTATCAAACTTCCTTGTACCTCAATTTCCTCATCTATACAATGAGTTATAGTGATTTCTGTATCACTAGAAAAAATCCATACTCCTTATAGAGTTACAACGTCTGAGGACTAAACAAGCACTTAAAAGAACTACTGCTTGCTACTGTTATGATTACCCAGAACTAGTTCCCCTTCCCCTTCCCCAGATTTCCTCTGTGCACTCACACACTGTGTAGGTATTCTCAGCAGAGTATCTCCCTCTTGGCCATTTGCTTCCCCTAGACTTCTCCAAAAGCAGTGTCAGGCCCACTCAAGAACAGATCCATGGTCTCAGGAAGATTTGGCAGGTGTTGTACAACGATTCCCAACACAGCTTTCTGGTAGCACGAGTTCCATGAAGTATTCCATGCAAAAGAAAAGTTCTGTGGTGAATTAAGCTTAGGGAAATTGGACAAACTCTATACTCCTCATAAAAATACTCACTCTGTATTAGAACATCAAGGCTTCCAGAAGTCTTGCAGTGAAGACATCTGTTCACCTTCCCTTGAAGTTTGTTCTTTTGTAAAACATTTTTAGCACCCTGTTGATTACAGTGGGGAATTTTGGAAGCTTTGAAGTTACACAGGCTTGGGAACAACCTGCCACTCACCAGGTACACGATCTTCTGCAAGTCACAACCTGTGGGGATCTCAGCTTCCTGTTTGTAAAGCGGCAGCCAAGGTGTCAACTTCATGGCATTGTGATTGATAAAGAGATAACATGGAAACAACCCACCACATCCACTGTAGGCCTTTGGTCACTGTTCCATCCTCCTCTTTGCCTTGTGTCTCCAGTGTGCTAGCATATAACACCAATGTTCGTAACTTGGCTAGGTGATGATGTCTATAAAACCAGAAAGCATATCCCATTATTGACTATTGGTCTCACACACAATTGCTGCTCTTAGTTTAATACCATTTATTGTTTTCTTCTCCATTTTGGGAAGCACTTGAAATCCCCATGACCACCCTTAGAGGATATTATAGATTGAATTGCACCTCCCTAAAAATGTGTGTATCAGTTTGGCTGGGCCATAATTCCCAATATTGCATGCTTGTCCACCCTTTTGCCACTTGGTGGGATTTGCCCATGTGTTGTAAATTCTGTCGCTGTGATTTAATAAGGTGGATTAGCATCAGTTACACTGATGAGATCTACAAGATTGGATAGTGTCATAAGTCAATCTTTTTTGAGATAGATATAAAAGAGAGAAGCGAGCAGAGAGACATGGGACCTCATACCACTAAGACAGCAGCGCCAGGAGCAAGGTGTGTCCTTTGGACCTGAGATTTCTGCACTGAGATGTTCCCAGACCAAGGAAAGACTGATGCATCACAAGGACGGTCCTCCAGAGCTGACAGACGAAGAAAGTCTTACCCTGGAGTCCACACCCTGTGTTCGAAACTCTAGTCTAGCGGATTGTGAGAAAACAAATTTCTCTTCGTTAAAGCCATCCACTTGTGTCACAGGTCACCACTGGGTGACCCAGACAGAGGCCTTTATTGAATGCAAGTGTATGGAGCAGTAAAGAAGGGTAAGGGCTATAGGGTTTTCATTAACAAACATTATATTTATACTCATGGATCCTGTTGTTCTGTTTATGTGCATTAGAAGAAGTCAGTTTGAGAGAAAAACCTTCTGTTTCCAGCAGTTTTATTTTCTTTTATATCAAGCTGTAGATCTGGGAACGTTGCCACCCTCTACTGTGTGGGCAGGATTTGCTCTGGTTTGGGTTTTACCAAGCACCAGCTTCCTTTGTACCTGAACAGCTGTGTTTGGCTCTTGGCACCAAGTATCTCCTGGAACTTAGAACTGCCTCCTGGGAAAATATTGTACGGTCTCTTGAATGACAAAAATCTCAGGAAATGTGCTTCTTGACAGTGAGCTATGTATCCTTGATGCTAATAAACACAAGAAAGTCAGACCTTTTAATGATAACTTGAGGTTTCCTCTTCATCCACGAGACGAGAATAGTTTCAACAAGGAAATGGACAGAAGGAAGCTTATTTGTGGCTTCTAGTCTTTATTTATTTATTGGTTAAACATTAATTTTTATTTTCAAATATATTACACTGACAAAGTATTTCCCCAAATGTTCATCTTTATTCAGCAAGCACATTATCTTGAGCAAAAAACTCATCCTAAAGGTTTGTTGTCACATTTATGCGAAGCACTGGAATTAGAAACCTATTCAATTATCTTTAACTCTTCTCAAAATGAAGTGGGTTTTGTGTTTTGATTCTTCTCAAATGAAGGATGTTATTGTTCTCATTCTGGGAGAGTCCAGAGTGCAGCAGAACATGCTTATGAAGGTTTTCATCAAAGAGCTAATCTTAGCTGGTCCTCTCCACTTTTCCTTGAAGTCAGCTTGAAGACTCAAGCACACCTGACCCAAGCCATGGTATTTTCAATAGCATCATATGCATGTGAAAGCCGGACAATCAGCAGAGAAGACAGAAGAAGAATTGATACCCTTGGATTGTGGTGTTGGATAAGAATGTTGAATGTACCATGAACCACCGAAAGAACAAACAGATCTGTTCTGGAAGAAATACAACCAGAGTGATCCTTGGAGGCATAGATGGCAAGACTGTGTCTTACATCCTTTGGATGTGTTGTCAGGAGGGATCAGACCCTGGGGAAGGCCATTGTTCTTGGTGGAGTGGAGGGCTGGTGAAGTGGAGGAAGACTCTTGATGAGATGGATTGGCACAGAGACTGCAACAATAGGTTTAAGCATAAAAACAATTGTGGACAGGATGCAAGACTGGGTAGTGTTTCATTCTATTGTGCATAGGGTCACTGTGAGTCAGAACGGACTCAATGGCACCTTTCAACAGCAGCAACAACCTTTCCTTAATTCCTGTGCCCTCAGTTCTGTCCCTTGTCTTGTGGAGGGTATGTGTATTCCAGAACTAGGTCTGATTCCCCAGAATGGCCTCCTTCTCACAAGGATATTTTCCTGGATGCAAACTATGATTAAGACCGAATTGGCTGATTTCACTAGGTATTTAAATGCCTTGTGGTTAGAACTCAAGACTTACTGATCTTCATTTGTTTACAGTTTGCATGTATTTCATTCTCTAACTGCAACAGTGTTGTCCAATTTGTTTTCATGAAAATTGGTCTGAACTGACCACCAGAGAAGAAGCCCTCCACAAGGACAGATGCAGATTTTGAAGCACCTGAAGTTTATACTAGTCAGAAGGTCTTCATTTTAAAAGCAGAGGTTATGGTCTTACATCTAGTCTTTATTGAAGGTACCCTTGTGGTGCAATAGCTAATCACTAGTCTGCGAATTAAAAGGTTGGCTGTTTGAACCCACTCTGCCCCTTTCAGGAGAAAGACTGGATGATCTTCTCTCACGACTGTAATTGCCTAGAAAACCCTATGGGGGCAGATCTACTGTGTCTCACGGGGTCACTTTGAGACAAAATTGACTCCATGACACCTAACAATAACAATCCTTATTGAAAGACATTTGTTAAACTGTAGCTGTGTACAAAATATCAGGCGACAGCATGAGAAAGTACTAGTCTTTGCCTGGAGGAAAGTTTGAATGGGAGAGTTAGATTTGATCAGCAGCAATAGGAGCCTTGGAAAGTGTTTAAACAAAGGTAGAATATGATGAAATTGGGGCTTTGGGAAAATTAAGTAGATTACAATCAATGGAACAGGGCAGTGGTATTTCAGGGGTAGAGTTCTCGGCTTCCTTACAGGAGACCTGGGTACAATTCCCAGGCCATGCACCTCAAGCACAGCCACTTACCTGTTTGTCAGTGGAGACTTCTGTGTTTTTCTGGTACTGAACAGGTTTCAGTGGAGCTTACAGAGTAGGAAGAAAGGCCTGGCGATCTACTTCTGAAACCAGGCAACATAAACCTTATGAATTAGTAAGGTCCTATCCTGTTGTACATGGTGCCCAGTGGACAACAATAATGAATTGGATGATCAGAGAGGAACAAAGAAAGGAAGCTATTAGGGGACAATTGTGGTAATTTAGGCACGAGGTAATCAAAGATGCGAACTGCAACATTGACGGAGGGGAAGGAAGGAGGGAAGAGAATTAGAAAACAGCCTGAGGACTGTGCACAATGGTGGACCAGGGAAGGGGGAGTAAGCAATGGTGCCCTGAGTACCTGGGGGAAGTGCCAGTACTGTGGTATCTCCCAAATCTTCATCTCCAGCCCATTCCTCTCTCTTAAACCCACAGTCCATGTAAATTACACTTGAAAATCTCACTCTAGATGACCAGAATGGAACTCCTTGTCTTCATTATCCAAACCGCCCCTTCATTATTTGTATTTTTTGTCCCCAGATCTTTTCGATTTTCTCTTTCTCCTTTAGTGGGCTTTCTGAAGTTATCAGTTAATCTCATCTTCCGTCCTGCTAGGTTATAGGCCAGAGGGGAAATTAACATAGAGATCAGATCAGCAGTGAAGTGAGTATGAATGCTTAACCAGTAGCTCACAAAGTTCTAGAACTTTCTGTCATCCTTGTTTTGCTACCCAGCCCTAACCTGTTCATTTCACCATGGCACTCAGCACTGCTAAAGTCAAAAGCCACTGCTGTTGAGTTGATTGCGATTCATAGCAACCCTACGCATTAGAGTGGAACTACCCCATTGCGTTTCCAAGGAGGCCCTGTTGGATTTGAACTGCCCGTCTTTCAGTTAGCAGACACAGGACTTAACCACTAGGCAACCAGGGTTTCCATTACATTCCTGGTAAACTAGAGAATTCACCTGAATTCTTTGGCCTCTACTTTCAGAAAATATGTAATTTAATTGAGAAGTTTCTGATATAAGAACATTATTATGACAATGTCTGTAAAGACATTGGCTTTATGAAGTTCTTTAACATCTATTCTCATGCTCACTCTTCAGAACACGGTAGAGGATATTTTACTTGCTCCTCATCTACTCCCCTGTTCTAGGAATTCACTCCAGGAACAGTGCTCACAGAGGAAGGCACTTATTGGAGGCTGGGAGGAGAGGTTAAGGACTGGCAGGCAGATGAGGGGAGGTCACAAGGAAACAGGAAGATTAAGCTTGAATCAAACCTTGAAGAGGACGGAAGGCCTGAGTTGGCATTCAGACGCCAGGGAGAGCTTCTGAGCCGGAGAGCTCATGGAAGCCTAAATGAAGCCATTCATTCACTCGTTCAGCAAATATTTATTGTGTGCCTACTATGTGTTATGCCACTATTCTAGGCAATAGAAATACAGAGTGAATAAAACATGGAATTTACTTTCTATTAGAGAGAAACAGATATAGCTACTATAGCTTATTTTAAACCAGTTGCCATTGAATTGATTCTAACTGAAGGCAGACCCAGGTATGTCAGAGTAGAACTCTGCTGCAGGGGTTTTCAATGGCTATGCCCTTTCTGGAAGAAGAGCCAAGCCTTCCTTCCAAGGTGCTACTGGATGGATTTGAGCCACCAACCTTTCAGTGAGTAGCCAGACACTTAAACTTGGTTCCACTCAAGGGACTCCTTAGAGTTTACTGTAATTAACTATAAACAAGTAAGTACAGTTGGTTAGGGGATTCTAGCTGACTCAGTGGCTAAGTGCTCACCTGCTAACCGAAGGGTTGGCATTTCAAACTCCCCAGGTGCTCCATGGGAGAAAGATGTGACAGTCTGTTGCTGCAAAGCTCAGCCTTGGAAACCCTATGGGGCTGTCCTACTCTGTCCTCTAGGGTTGCTAGGAGTCAGAATCAACTCAACAGCAGTAGGTTTGGTTTTGGCTTATAGTAGGTCAGAGGGCGATGAGCACTATGGGGAGAGATAAGGCAGACAAGGGGGACAGGGCATGCAAGAGTGGATTTGGGTGGTAATTTTAATGAAGATGATCAGAGAAGTCCTAACTAGAAGGTGACATTTGAGCAAATACCTGTAAGAAGCTAATAGTAGTAGGAACGGAGACTAGAAAATAAATGCTATAGACCAAATGTTATAGAAAATAAATGAAAATTTTCTTTAAAAACAAAACTTCACAATCATTTAGACAATGCATTGGAAAGCAGTAGAATCATAACTAAAATTGTAAAATGTATAGAATAAAATCAAAATTCAAATGTGTTTGACCTCTCTGGCTTGAAGTCAGTTGAAATTTTGTTTTTCTTTATGTTATTTCATAGCCAGCCAAGCCAAGTGCCATCGAGTCAGATCTGACTCATTATAAGGGAAGTTTTACACGGTATAGTAGCAGTATTTGTAATTCTAGCGCTTTGAGATAGTCTCAGGGCAATGCAAAAGGAGTAGCAAACGAAGGCTAATATAGTAAAGTCTCAGAAATCTTGGAGAACAACTCAAATCTTTCCCACTGAAACGAACAGTGGAAAAGTGGTAAGACTCTACTCTGTCAGACAGGAAACTTGTAAGACCCGGAGGGAACAAGGCAGTCCTCTTGAGTTCCAGCTTTCAGTGGATTCACCATCATAATAATATGGTTCACATTCTCCGATGACTCCCAGTCTCTCAGTAAGGGATTTTTTGCCCCGCCTCTTGCTAAAAACATTTACCACCAAGATCACCAGTATCCCCTGTGGACGCTGCGGTGTGCTTCCCAAAGTCACCCTTCAGATGTGAGATTCTCAGTTTACCCTGCTGCTGGGAGTTTTGGGAAGCCCAAATACAATTACCAGTCAGTTGAGGGGAGGGTGTTGTGAAGGTCAGGACACTCTTGTTTCAGGCTATGACAACCCTGAGGGGCTACCCTAGCTCCAGAATATTCTGTAGGATTGGCTGCTGCCATTGTGTTCATCTACGCCCTCTGCCTAGTCTATTTTGTTCACTTTCCTACAGACAGTGACCCGGAAGGAGTTCCCAGTGAACTTCTGAGAACAAATCTCCATCTCTGAGTCAGCCTCCCAAGGGACTCTGCTTAAGATCTCATTTTTGATGGTTTGCTTAGATGGTCTTCTGCTTCTAACCATCTTTGTGCACACAGCATGTCTTGTCTTCCTACACTGGTCATAACTTCCTTAACAGCAAGGAGTGGGTCTTTATCTCTTTGTAAACCCTAGACGGCTAAACATAATTTTCTGTGCAAAGATGATAATCTCTATACACAGGCTTAAGGACACCATTCCTGCTGCCATCGAGAGAGACTGATAAGAATTCTGCTGATAACGCAGCCACTAATGAACGCACTGAGGAGGACAGAGAGCTCAGTACCACAAGTGTTTTGCATAACATTTCTCTGAAGCTGGCTTTGCTAGGGATACAAGCAAAAAAATAAAAATTAAAAAACCTACCGAACTCACTACCACTGAGTCAATTTCAACTTATAGCGACTCTATAGGACTGGGTAGAACTGTCCCACAGAGCTTCCAAGGAACACCTGGAGGATTCAAACTGCCAGCCTTTTGGTTAGCAGCCATAGCACTTAACCACTACATCACCTGAGTTTCCGGCTTCAGGCAAAACACTCTCTATTCCCTCCTAGGAAGTAAAAATCTTTTATCAACACCTGGGATGAAAAAGAGGTTCAATGGACCCGTAAAGACAATCTCACCTTGGTGAACATAGTATGAAACTCAGCTCATCATCTGATAAATTAGAGAAATTCAGTTTGAATGTTTCTCAGAGACAGAGAAACTTTGGGTGGAAAAAACTCACTTTCAGTAAAATAATCATTGGTATAAAGGCTTGTAAGTTGTTCATTTTCTAAAAACAACACAAAAGTCATATTCAGTGTTTTAAAACTGTGAAAACATTAGTTTATAAACCAAAAAAAATGAAACTCATTTGCCACTGGGTCAACTCCCACTCCTTGTGACGCTGTGTGTGACAGAACAGAGCTGCTCTGTAGGGTTTTCTGGGTTGTAATCTGAGTGTAGGATCCCTGTGAGTCAGAATTGCCTTGACGGCAGTGGATTTCAGTTTCTTTTAGCTTTAAGGGAAACAGGTAGCCAGATTTTCCTTCCGCAGTACCACGGATGGGTTCAAACTGCCAACCTTTAAGTTAGTAAGCTCATCAGAACCCATGGCCTTCAAGTTGATTCTGACGGACAGTGACCCTACAGGACTGAGTAGAACTGCCTCATGGGTTCCCAAAGCTGTAATCTGGACTGAGGCAGGCTGCCCCATCCTTCTCCCTTGGAGCTGCTGTTGGGTTCAAACAACCAACCTTTTGGTTAGCAGTTTAGTGTTTAATCAGTGTGCCACCTGGGGTCCCTTAAATTCTCCACGTGTATGTTTAAATTTTTTATAGCTATCGCTACTCGGCAAACTGCTCGCCATTGAGAATGTGCTAATTTACACTCTGATTACACACCAGCAAGGCAAGAATGGCCTGTTTGCTTACACTTTTACCGACACAGTGTCGCCAAATTTCAGGATCTTTGCTAATCTGATATGCGGGAAAAGATCTCAGTGGCATTTTCATTTGGATTTCTTTTAAGGTGGGTGAGGTGAGGTTGGACATCTTTTTAACTATTTAAGTGCTACACATAGTTCTAGAAATCCTCTATTTCTTTTGGCTATTTTGCTACAGGGTGCTTTTTTTTCTTACTGACTGATGGAATTTGTTTATAATTTAAAAATTAGCCGCTTTCTGCATATAGGTTGCAAATACTTTTCCCAGTTTGTTCTTTGCCCTTTGACTTGGTAAATTGTGTGTGTGTGTGCATGTATTATAAGCAGGCAAATTTTGTTTAATGCAGTCAAATATATCCATCTTTAGTTGAGTTTATGTTTTTTCTTGCCAAAATCCTGGTGGCGTAGTAGTTGAGAGCTACAGCTGCTAACCAAAAGGTTGGCAATTCAAATCCACCAGGCTGTCTTTACAACCCTGCTGTTGTATGCTGTCCTTTAGGGTTGCTATGACAGTGGGTTTGGATTTCTTTGTTTTATGTTATATATTGTACTTAAAAACTTTCCCTACACTGGGATTTTACAAACGGGGTTCAGGAGCACGGAATCTCAGGTTGGCTTTTTGTCTTCTTGTTTTTAATGGCTTTATTTTCACTTTCATATTTTTGGTTCACTTGAAATTTATCTTTGTATACTATGTAAGGTTTTGGATCCAAAAGTTTCTTTTCCTTGAGATGGCTTCACACTCATTCCAGAATCACTTATGAAATAATCTATATTTTCTCCACTGATTTGAAACTTCCTTGGGTTGTGAAAGAAAAAGACCTGTGGCTTTGAACTTGAGCAGCAGGAGGAGGGCTGAGTTGCAGCACTTTAGGCCAGCCTCTCTGCTCTTTCTGAATGGTGCCCTTGTAGTCTAGAAACAGAAAAAATAAATGTACGTTCATCTGAAAATATAGTTCAACAAATAGCTGTGTAGGCATCTGGAAGGAACCTTGGCATTCAAATCATAAAATCTGACTTTGCTTGTCATGTTGATTAACTACAGGCAAGTCACTTAAATGTTATGGGCCTTAGTTTTCTCCTGTGTAAAATGGACCCAGTAACATCCATGTCATAACACATTGTGACGCTCAGGTGCCTTAGGGCATGTGAAAGAGCTTTACAAACTATAAAGGGACTATGGGCACATTAGTTGTTATTTGAATTTTTACAGCACTGCCAGTTAACTCATGAAACACAATTCTAGATCTTTGAATTTATCAACTTGCTCAAAATCATTTTGACTTCTTTGGAGACAATTAGGTTTTTTACTTTGGTAGTAAAACTTCTGGGTTTGTAGGTTCTAATTTTTTTTTCTTCTGTTCTGACAGCATCTGAACAGTAGAGGCGAGGCAGTGGCAAGATGGGAAGAGGTGGCTAGAAAATTAGAATAATCCACTCAGCTTTAGGCAGAAGAAGGTAAATCAGCATTGGAGGGATGATACGACAGAGCGAAAACCGAGAAAACCACAGGGAACTAGAACAAGCTTATTGGCAGTCTTGTGAAAATACAGCCTACTCTGTTTTGCTGTATGTAAGTCATTTTGAGTTGGAACTAACTCAACAGCACCTAACAAAAACACAATCTATCATTATTATTCATGGATTTTGTGTTTTCATATTCGCCTACTCACTAACATTTATTTGTGATCCCCAAATCAGTACTCACAATACTTTTACAGTGATTCTCAGGTGTGCATAGGGTTGACAAAAACATTGACTCAAGTAACGCACATTTCACAGCTAAGGTCGAATAAGGTACTTTCTGCTTTCTGGTTTCAGCTCTCACACTGTCAGCAAATGCCCTTTTTGTGGCCTGTTTAGTGCCACATGGTTCACACTATTGTGTTCTTTGGTCTTGTTTTAAATGTCCCCCAAATAGAGTACTAAAGTGCTGAGTCATGTTCCTAAGCACTAGAAGGCTGTCATGTGCTTACAGAGAAAATACTTGTGCTAGATACATGTGCTGCTGGCCATCAGCTCAGTGTTAATGAATCAACACTATATATTAAACAGCATGTCTTTAAACAGAAACAGACATTAAACAAGATTGTGCATTGAAAAAAATGCTGTGACCAGAGACTTACAGGAACCTAGTGCTGTGTTTCCTTGAGGAGAAACTATTCAGGATTCCCTAATGCAGTGTTTACAGCAATTTTTTAGAACATAACTAAAGCGGATAGTAAGAATTGAGTGTAATTATTTCCTGGTAAATGTAAAAGAAAATGCATTTGATAATTTAATGTATAGCAGGACTTTATGATCAGGACAATAATGGTTAAGAGTCAGATCATGTTTTGACTGAATCACAGAGGTTCCTTTTATTAACAGAAACACAAGCTAATTGCCACTGAGTTGATTCCAACTCACAGTGACCCTATAAGACATAGTAGAACTTCCTCATAGAGTTTCCAAGGAGAAGCTGGTGGATTCCAACTGGTGACCTTTGGGTTGGCAACCGAGCTCTTAACCACTGAGCCATTATTTAAACTGGACAAGCCCCGGTTTCCTCACCTGTGGAGGAGGGATACTCACACCTACCTCACAGCATTGTGAAGATTCCATAAGAGAGTATGTACTCCTCAAGGAGCACTATTGGTGCAGTGTGGAGCACTCAGCTCCTCACTGAAAGGTAGGCACTTTGAACGCACTAACGGCTCCACTCGAGAAAAGACCTGGTGATTTGCTCGAGTAAAGATGACAGCCTAAGAAATGACGGGGCAGTCATACTCGGTCTTATGGGATCCCTAGGAGTTGGAACTGGCTCCATGGCACCCAACAGACATGCACGCACGTTTCTCATGCCCACGTGAGAGTAGACCAGGAGTTGGGTGTGCAGTTTAGGAAAGAGTGTCAATCTCACAGGGGTGGTTTATGTCTGCCCTTGGGTGAAGCAGTAGAATCTGTCTGTAACCAGTCCCATGGGAGAGAGGTACAACTGATATTCAGATGAATATCGCCTCCTCTTCTGGCAGACAAATACTCTTCCCCAAGTTGAAATTACCAGAAGTTTAGGTAGGAGACAATGACACTGATATTCTGGCAAATGCAAAAGAAAGGACATAGGCAGTGACTCCATTATCACCAGGGAAAAGTGTCCAGGAGGACGAGGGGTCAGAAGACCAGGTAGCAGTTTTAAAGACCAATAGAAGAAGAACTGGGAGAGAATTAAATCACCATTTGAGCTGCAGCTATGAAACAGTTAATGATGAAAACAGGACTGTGAACTGATTTCTGGGAACCAGAGAAACCTGTTTGTCAGAATTCTCTCAACCATAAACCTGGCTTTATCAGCCTTTCCATCAATCCGTCCATTAATCTTGTTTCACGGTGGCTGATGTTGGTCTACAATTGAGGAGCTAGAGTATTGATCTTGTAAAGTAGGGGTTGCAAGTTCAAATCTCTTTGGGACCGGCCTCTGGGATTGTCTTAAGAAACTCTGATGGTTTAGTAGTTAAGTGCTACAGCTGCTAATCAAAGGTGAGAGTTCAAATCCAGCAGGTGCTCCTTGGAAACTCTATGGGGCAGTTCTACTCTGTCCTGTAGGGTCACCATGAGTTGAAATCAATCTGACAGCAATAGGTTCAGTTTGGTTTTGGAATGCTGATCGTAGTTGTCAGCATGCGGAGCCTTACACATATACTGTCATAAAGGCATCCAGCCCCAGAGAAAGGCGACTTCAAAATTCCTCCCACGTTTAGCATCCTTTGAGTGTGCTTTAAAGAGTTCTAAAAACTTGAAAACACATCATCCAAAACGCCTCCTTCATCAGTTGGCCCAGGTGCTGTAACGAATTGCAGCAGTGTTTTCTCTGTGTCAGTTATTGTAAATAAGTGAATTCTCAGGAAGTGTCTTGGCAAAGAAGCGTACAGGATGTTTTCACTTTGGGAGGGCATCACATTAAATTTTCAACATAATTTTTTTTTTATTAATTCTATGCCAACCTAGAAAATTATGCGTCTGCTTGTATAGAGGTTCTCATTAGTAAAAATACATCAGTAGGTCAGCTTAGTGAGTGTGTGACCTGCACAGTAACACAGAGCTTAGTGCTCAAAAGGGCAGTATACTTGGCTTATTATTCTGGCCTGGTGACATATTGGTTAAGTGCTCAGCTGCTAAGCAAAAGCTTGGCAATTTGTACCCACCAGCTGGTCCTTGGGAACTCTACTCTGTCCTATAAGATTGTTATAAGCTGGAATCAACTCAATAGCAATGGATTTGGGTTTGGATATTATCATCTTAAGGTGCCCTGGTGTCACAATAGTTAATCATTGGGCTACTAACCTAAAAACTGGAGGCCTGAACCCCGAGGCTCCACAGAGAAAGACTGGTGATAAAGATGACCGCCTCGAAAACCCTTTGGGGCAGTTCTACTCTGTCACATGGGGTCACTATGAGTCAGAAGCGGTGTGATGGCAGCCTACCCATGATACCAACATGTTGAAATTTTAAATGATTTTTGAACAAGGAGCCCTAATTTTTAATTTTGCCCAGAGCTCTGTAAATTCTGTCTTCTGGTCACTTTAAAATATTGGTCTTTGTTCAAAAGCACAACCCCACCCCTGAAAAAAGTTTATTTTAATAGTTATCAGTATTTTATTTCTAAAAATGCCAACAAGCACCAGTTACCTTGAACAGACTCTGTTTCATGGTGACCTCATGTGAGTCATGGTAGAGCCGAGCTCCAGAGGGTTGTCCGGGGCTGATTTTTGAGAAGTAAAAAGCTTGGCTTCTGAAGGGCCTCTGAGAGGATTCTAACTTCCTAACTTTCAGTTAGCAGCTGAGCATGTTAATTGCGTATACCCCCCAGGGAGGCCACGTACCATTCAGGTATGTAGAAATCACATGCCATTGCTCACAGAGGAAAGCCTGCTTCATCATGCCAATGTGCATACAATAAACAACAGCAAATAAAAGATTGCAAAAGGGAAAAAATATATATATATATATATATATACACACATATATATACATATACATAGTTGAATTAACTTCTTTGGTTCAAGAGCATTAGGTTTAACCATGTCATCCTCTGTAGTTAGAGGAAGTGGCAGAAATAAAGATACTGAGGAAAGAGGCTCAGTCAAGCGTATAGAAAAGAAACAGAGAGGAATCAGGAGAGTGAAATGCATCAATATTGAACCCCATGCTCTTCGTTCGATGCAAAAACAAATACACAAGGAGAAAAGCAATCAGTGTAGTCACCTCTTCTGAAGTACATGCTCACTGACGATACTGACTTACCGGGGGAATGGGATTTGCTTGTCTTCACTGTGCTGTTTTAAAATCTTTGTTTGGCCGAGCTTGTTTGGAAACTGACTAAAACCTCATCTTTGGTGACCACTTTGGGTGACTGGACTCTGTCACAAGTCCAATTAGGTAACTTTGATCGGTTAGCGTTCTTTGTGCTCAGAGGCTCGCTGTTGTTTTGCCTTACTTTACAATAATAACATTAAAGAGTAAATTAACCTCTTTTTTCATACTGTGTAAATGTATATTTTGTCCTCCTAATGTCAGTATTGTTATTTTATTTTTTGGCCTCAGCCCTTTCTTTTGCCACTTTTTTTTTCAAACAGATAGAAAATGATTCTGTTGCTTTAAGAGGGGGGAGAAAGTTCCACTTGGTCAATCTGAAAATGCAACACCTGGTGCTCATATTTAGAAATTTTAACACACACACACATCAAAACTTAGCACTGAAGTGTGCAAAGCATTACAGGAAGCCCATTGCTTAAAAGCAGCTTGTATGCAACCATCCATTTGTAAACTGGTTGTTGGGAACTTGAAAGTGTTTTTGCCATAGAAACAAAGCTATAAATGGTGCTTTGGTTCTCAGGATTAAAAAGCTATTGCAGAAATGTCTGTCCTGGCAATGAAAGTAGAAAACAATTCTGTGATAATATAGTAACTGAGCCAGGGTGGAAAGCTAACCAAGCAATACCTTGATTGTCATCAATGTCTGTGCTTGAAAAGGAATGGCTTCCTTCTAGGAGATGGTAGAGGCAGCTGGAAGTTTCCATGGTGTTTGTGTGTCACTTCAGTGACCCACATTCTTTGACTCGAAATGGAAAGGGCAGCAAGAGAAGAAAGGGAATTTTCCCAAGATGTCTAGAGTGTTGGAAAAGATAGAGGAGGGGGTAAATGCTAGGCTTTATGGTATCCTAGCTCATATTGTTCCTTCAGAATAGCCAAGCCCCTTTTGTGCTCCTCTTACCATGAGGGGAGCTCCCAATTTTCCAAACTCCTCCGCACAGGTATCTATGAAATCACACTGATATACTGAGTGGTTATCTCTGGGTGTTTATCACGCTCAACTTAAAAATGTTCCTGAATTCTACAATGGAATTTTGGGGGTTTTCTGCTTTGAAAAAAGGGGTAAAAATTTCCAAAGTTACTGTAGTATGGGAGAAATATTGCTATCTTATGTTACTTTCTTTGTTGTTGTTGGGTGCCACTGAGTCAGCTCCAACTCAAAGCAACCCTCTGCAAAACAAAACAAAGGGTTGCCTGGTCCTGGGCGATCCTCACATAGCTTCTTAAGACTGCTATTATGGATTAAATGTGGTGGCTTCAAATAGCAGAAACTTATTCTTTCTATATTTCTGGAGGCCAGAAGTTCGAAATTAAGGTGTCTGTAGGACCATTTTCCCTTTGAAGGCACTAGCCGTTATTTGAGAAGAATAAGTTACGTATGTTTATAATTTGGAAACCCTGGTGGCATCGTGATTGAAGTGCTATAGCTGCTAACCAAAAGATCGGCAGTTCAAACCTACCAGGTGCTCCTTGAAAACTCTATGGGGCAGTTCTATTCGGTCCTATAGGGTGACTGAGAGTCAGAATCATCTCAGGTTTCTCTATGGGGCAGTTCTATTCGGTCCTATAGGGTGACTGAGAGTCAGAATCATCCCAGGTTTAAGTGCTACAGCTACTAACCAGAAGATTGGCAGTTCAAATCTGTCAGGTGCTCCTTGAAAACTCTATGGAGCACTTCTATTCGGTCCTATAGAGCCACTGAGAGTCAAAATCATCTCAATGGCAGTGGGGTTTGCTTTGGTTTAAGTTTATAATTTAATAAATTATATTAAAAACAGACAATAAATATTCAAAACTCATCTCTTCCTAATTATTTTAGTACTTCCTACTGTTATCTATGATTTGAGACTGATTTAATTATTTATATACATTGTATCATGTCCATCTCTATGATGAAAATACTATATAACAATGTGCTATTGCATGTCTTGTCCCAGCTCTATGTGCAGTAATGTTACACTGAGGCTTCAAACTGGCCACGGTGGAAGTGTTTACACAATAGGAATTGGCAAGCACTAAAAATCAGAGCATTTAAATTTTTAAAATTTTGACAATCAGCTACTAAATGTTCAGCCGCACACCACTATCTGGATCCTCCAGCCTCACAGATCCTCAGCTTCAAGTGAAGCAGAACGGAGGCAGTGTCCTCAAAAGCAGTGGGATGCATTCTGATTGGAAAGTTTTGGTCACAGCTCCTTCTCAAAACTAACACTTAGGGAGAAAGGGATGCGCTGTCCTCCATCCAAGAGCTGGGTCAGGACCCAGCTGTCACTAGAAGCTAGTCACTAGAGGCTGTCACTAGAAGAAGGGAGGATGGTGACTGGAGAAATCTCAAAACACAACCATCACAGCTTGTAAAGAGTGACTTACATGCAATCTCCATTCCCCGTTATCCACCTGAAGGTCTCCTTCCTATTTATTTTGAACAAGAGGCAAGTGCTTCTGGACCAGTGACGTTCATGAGAGACGAGGAGGATGGTTAGGTTCTGATCTGACATCTTTTCCCCATTATCTCCAATCTTCCCCTTTGGGGAGATGATGCCCCCATTAAATTCTTCCCTAGTCTCATTTTTACTGCTGCTGGCTTGATTTTAGCTTAGACAATCAAAGCATGCTTTTTCTGCATTTTGTAGATTCCTCAGATTTTTTAAAAAAGAATTTAAATTTGTTTCTTATTTTGGGGTGGGGGTTTCCCTAACCAAGTGGTGGAAACATAGCCATTGAAAACCCTATGATGTACAAAGGAACAATTACAGAAAAAGAAGTTACTTTCACAGAGGTGTGTGTAAGCTGGACCACACTGTATGAACAGTTTCATGTTCTACACTTTCTTTTTTTTTTACCATCACATTGTGAAGTTTTTCTCATTTCATTACAGATTATTTGAAAACACTGTTTATAACAACTTCAGAGAATTCCATTTTACGGATTATATTATAACTTACAAAGTTATTTTGTTGTTGGATGTTCACATAGTTTCTAATTTTACACTATTACAAATAATTCTATTATGATAAATTTCTAAAATTTGAAGCTCATGTTTTAAGCCTATAAACATTTTAAGAATCCTGATACATATTGCCAAATTGCCCTCTAGGAAATTTCTATCAGTTTAAGTCATGTCATTACCAAAAGTGACCATTTAACAAGAAGTTTAATGACTCTGGAGGTGGTCTAGATGGTTAAGTGTTCAGCTACTAACTAGAAGGTTGATGTTTTGAATCCACTGAGTGGCTCCTGGGAAGAAAGAACCAGTGGTACACTTCTGAAGGATCGCAGCCAAGCCTATGGAGCACGCTTCTCCTCTGACACATATGGGACCTTTGTGAGTTGGAATCAATTTGATGGTAATTGTTTTCTGGTTGCTTTTGTGTTTGCTTGTTTTATAAACCTGATTATTATATTTTAAAAACTTAATTACCTCAATAAGAGTTTTTTATGTCTTTATCAGTCATTGGCGCCTCTTGTAAATTAACCTTTTGTGTTTTGGCTCCTTTCTCTATTGGGGTACTAGTTGTTTACTAATTAACATGAAAAATTTCTTTATATAACAAGGTTACAGAATATTTACAAACATTTCTTTATATAAAATGGCTTTCTGTATTTGTCACATTTTACGTGCAGGGTCCTCTCATTTCTAGAAGAGCAGAATGTTGGAATCTCACAAGACAAGCAGTCTGAGAGGGCGATGGTGATCAGTTTGCTTCTCTCATTCCAACTCCAAGGCTGCCAGGGTGCATTGTTTGATGTTTCTGGCCTGACAATATTTAATTTACAGTTTCTTAAGGAAGAACTCAAATTCTTCCACTCAGATAAACTGAGGTTAGAATTAAGGATGTGAGATCTTCCTTGAGCCATTTCATTCTAGGGACCCAAATCATTTGGATAAATAATTAATGGGAAAGTATGTATAAAATATTTTCATAAATAGTTTTCTTTCTAGTTCTGATTCAACATGTCTTCCCTCCACTTTGGATTGCAGACTTTGTTGTCCTTGCAATAAAGAGCATCAACTATGGGCTGGGGTAAGCTGAGCTGAGTACTTTCTGCACTTTTTTTTTTAATTTCAGGATCTTTCTGTAAAACAAGGTTTTGGAAGTCACTTTGCTCTGTGTGCGTTGCTTTCCTCATCTTAGGGTTGTCAAATAAACCACAGCAGATTATGAAACCCTGATGGCTTGGTGGTTAAGTGCTACAGCTGCTAACCAGGAGGCTGGCAGTTCAAATCCACCACGCACTCCTTGGAAACTCTATGGGACAGTTCTACTCTGTCTATAGGGTCTCTGTGAGTCAGAATTGACTCAACATCAGTGGGTTTTTGTACAACCGCCAGATTTAAGAAGTTTTTAATTTAATTTAATTTTTTGTGTGTGTGGTTGAGAATATATACAGCAAACCATATACAAATTCAGCAGTTTCTACATGAACAATTCAGGAACATTGACTACATCCTTAGAGTTATTCAACCATTTTCACTGTCATTTTCTTAGTCATTCATCCTGCATTAGCATGAACTCTTGCCCCACCTTTGTGGTTCCTATCTAATATTTCCAACTGGTGTTAACACTTTGATCACATATAGTTCTTAAAAAAGCATAGTGCTCAATGTAGACGTTTACCACTAGTTAAGCTAGACTGCTGCTTGGTTTTAAGAAGACTTCAGGGGGTACTTTTGGTTTAAGATTTAAAGATGATTCCAGGGCAATAGTTTCAGGGGCTTGTCCAGCCCCCATGGCTCCAGAAAGCCTGGAGCCCATAGGAAGTTTAAATTCAGTTCTGAAATTCCCTCTTTTGATCGGGATTTTTCTATAGAATCTCTGATCAAAATGTTCAGTAATGGTAACTTGACACCATCCAGTTCTTCTTGTCTTGGGGCAGTGGAGTCAGTTGTTCATAGAGCCAATTAGCCACATCTTCCCTATCTTAAATACTCTTGAGTTTCTGTCTTCCTTTATTGCTGAAAGTGAACAGAGACCAATTATCATGCCTCGGATGGCTGCTTGCAAGCTGTTAGGACCCCAGGCCCTACACAACAAACTAGAAGGTAGAACAGAAGCACTAAATACATTATTGGGCCAATTAATTGGGATGTTCCAGGAAACCAGAACCCCAAACCTTCAAACCAAGAAATCAAATCCTATGAGAGTTTTGGTTGTACATAAGCAGTCTCAGTAGCTTTTTATTTTTTTTAAAGAATCTTGTTATAAATATGTCTATCATAAAAACTTTTGCCAATACAACTTTTCACAGGTATAAAACTTATTATTTACATATTTTAATCCTGTGCTTACTATAAAGGCCAAAAGATAGAATACTGTTTCATTGGGATGTTTGTAGTCTCATTGAGGTAATAGGATATACACTTGTGAGAAGAATTAAAGAGTTAGCAAATAGCTAAAAGTGAAAACTGTGGTCCAAATACTAAGAGATGAAGGAGGCTGGAGTAGAGGCCCTGGTGGACTGGGAGATGGGAACTTGCACCATAAGAAATCAGAAAATATTCAAGACTGGGGAAATTTGTGGGAGTTAGCAAGACTTTTCCAGGAAATTCTCAAGCAAGATCCTGCTTTAGAACCATCTCCCTTGATGGAGACAGTATTAATACAGAGGCCCGAGGCACCAGAGAATTCTAAAGCCCCCGACAGCTCTCTGGGTGAGCTTAAATATTAAAGAGATTTGTAGTTTTGCTATTTTTTAAAATCTTATTATAAGCATTTCAAACTAAAAAATAAACAAAAGGTTGAAAGAATGGTACAATGAACACCCATATAGTTGTTACTTGGCTTCAAGAATTGCTAATGTTTTAAAAAAAATTTGAACTACTTGCAGGTAAGTTGTAGGTGTCAAAACAACTTAAGCCCATCAATCAGCATGTACCTCCAAAATATACTAACAAGAATCTTTTCCTACATCACCACAATACCATTGTCATACCTAAAAACATTAACAGTAATCACCTAATGGCATCTAATGTCCAAACCTTACCATTTTTCCAACTGTCTCCCAAATGTTTTACAGAACTTTTCATATCAGGATTTTTCAAAAAACTATTTCCTCTTGGTGTTGCCCAGTATGTTCCTCTAGCCCCTTCATTTCGCATAAACTTAGTGGGACCTTGTTTTCCAGCTTGCTAGGGAATTATCTGCTTGTTTCCACCTAGAGTACTGGCGTATTGTTAACTGAGTTTCCTTCACTCTCAAATGCCCTATTTTGCTGAATTTGATCACTGATTAAGGTGATCACAGCCAGATCTTATCTCTGTAAGGTTGAATTTTCCCTTTGCAATTAGCCAGGAGCTTGTAAGATAAGATTTTGATAATTTATGAATATCCAGTTCCCCAACAACATTTCACCTCCTGATGTTAGCATTAATAAACCATCCTTGTTTTCCTCAAATATTTCTTTGGAGTTACAGAATGGCGACTTCTCTATTCTATCATTCATTCAACAATTTTCTCTGAAAATTGAGGATTTTCAAATCCTAAAAACATCAGGAAATGCTTCATTTGTTTCAATTTCCAGTTATCAGAATTAATGAGTTGAACCTAAAGCAATCTACAAATAAAATGCAATACCATCCCAAATACCAACAGCATTATTTAAAGAGATGGAAAAATTTATCATTAATTTTATATGGAAAGGGAAGAGATCCAGATAAATAAGACAGTATTGAAGAAAAGTAAAGTAGGAAGACTCATACTAGCTGGCCTCAGAAACTACTTTACTGCTGCAGTAGTCACAACAGCCTGGTACTTGCACAATGACAGATACGTTGACCAATGACACAGAATTAAGAACCCAGATATAAATCCATTCATCTATGGTCACCTGATCTTTGACAAAGGCCCAGAGTCCATCATATGGGGAAAACACAGTCTTTTTAACAAACGGTGCTTGCAAAACTGGATGCCTGTCTGCAAAAACAACAGGAAAAAGAAAAACAAAACAGGTCAGGACTCATAGTTCACACCATACACAAAAACTAATTAAAAATGGATAAAGGACAGAAAGGCAAAACCTTCTATGAAAATCACAGAAGAAAAACTAGGATCAGTGCTTGGGTCTCTAATACATGGCACTAACAAGACACAAACCATAACCAACAGCTCAGAAATTCAATAACAAAAGCTAGATAGATCATCGGGATCTTCAAAAAATAAAACACTTATGCTCACTACGAGACTTTACCAAGACTAAAAGACAACCTATAGGCTGGGGGGAGTGGGGAATGGCTATTGCAAGTCAGACGCAGGTATAATTTCTAAAATCCACAAGAAAATTCAACACTTCTATAACAAAAAGACAAACAATCCAATTAAAAATAGGCAAAAGAAATGAACAGACACTTCACCAAAACAATATTCAAGTGGGTAACAGCCAAGGGAGGAAGTGCTCTTGATCACTAGCCATTAGAGAAATGCAAATCAAAACCACAATGAGGTATCATGTCACCCCACCATTACTGGCACAAACAAAAAATACTCCAGAGAATAACAAATGTTGGAGAGGCTGCAGAGAGGTTAGAACTGCTTGTTTTCAAGTTACAGGTATTTTCTTTAATAAGATAAAAATACATTTTACATTATGGAATGCAAAATGGCACAACCATTTTGGAAAATGTTATGGCGCTTCCTTAGACAGCTAGAAATAGAAATACTATGAGATCTAGCAATCTCGTTTCTACGAATATATTCTAGAGAAATAAGAGCCATCACACAAATAGCACAAACACAACTATGTTCACCGCAGCGTTGTTCACAACAGCAAAAAGATGGAGACAATCTAGACGCCCATCAAAGATGAGTGGACAAACAAACAACGGTACGTACATACGATGGAGTACCATACAATGATAAAGAACAACAGACAGATCTGTGAAGCATCTCACAACACAAATGAACCCTGAGGGCATCATGCTGACAGAAATAAGTCAATCACAACTGGACAAATATTGTATGAGAACACTACCATAAAAACTGATGAAAAAGCTTATATGCAAAAAGAATCTTTAATAGCTACAGGAGCGAAAAATATTAAATAGACAGTAAATAAGTGGTAACCTTGGTGAAGGGTAAGACAGTACACAACACTGGTGAAGACAGCATAACTTGTACAAGGCAAGATCATGGAAGCTCCATAGACACATCCAAACTCACTGAGGGACTGAAATGTAGGGCTGAGGGACCATGGTGTTGGGGAACATCTAACTTAATTGGCATAATATAGTTTATAAAGAAAATGCTGTATATTTTATTTCCGTGAGAAGTGTCTGGGGTCATAAAGGTTTGTGAACAGCCATCTAAGCTACTCCACTATAGTCTCATCATGTCTAAAGCAAAGGAGAATGAAGAAGACCAAGGACACAAAGGAAAAATTAATCAAAGAACTAATGGACCACAACTATTACAGCCTCTACCAGACCAGCACAGCTAGAGTATGTACAGCTACCACCACTGGCTGCTCTGTCAAGGATCACAAGGGAGGATCCTGAACAAAGCTGGAGAAAAGTATAGGACAAAATTCTAACTCACGAAAAAGGACTAGACATACTAGTCTGGCAGAGACTGCAGAAATCCTAAGAGTATGGCCCCTGGACACCCTTTTAGCTCAGTAATAAAGTCACTCCTGAGGTTTACCTCTGAGAAAAAATTACACACGCTCATAAAACAGAACAAGACTAAATGAGCATACCAGCTCAGGGACAAGCACTAGAAGACTGAAGGGGACCAGAAAGCTGGTAATAAGCAATCCAAGGTCCAAAACAGAGAGTGCCGATGTGTGTAGGGTTGGTAATCAATGTCACAAAACAATATGTGTACTAGTTGTTTAATGAGTAGCTAGCTTATTCTATAAGCCTTCATCTAAAGTACAATAATAATAATAAATAAGAAGTGGAATGCATAAACACTGATATCCTAGGCATGTTTTTTTTTTAAAAAGAAAGTAAAGAGATGACGAAATAGTTATTTCTGATAGTGGAAAACGAGTTGACTTTGGGTTTTTGTCTTAATGCTACGGACTCATAGATTTTTAGTTCATTGTAATTTGTTCTAGGGCCTTTCAGTATTTAATGCTAAAAAATAATAAGTTTAGGTTGATATTACCAATTAAATTTAACACTATTCCTATTTGTTCATTGATTTTGTATTTTTTCACTCATACCTAAATTCTCAGTTCCTACTAATATTAGTGTATCATTGCTCTTCTCTACCATGTACCCAAATCATTCCAAAGTCATAATACATATTTTAACACTAAAATCAAAAACATCAATCAAGTTTGATACTTACTTACAGTCCCTTTTATTCTTAGAATCTGTGTCACTGAGAATGCTCAGAGGACTAAGTCCAAAAGCATTTGAGATAATTCTTCTCTTTGGTCTCAGCTACAGCCTGAAGATTGACAGTTCAAACCTACCCAGCAGCACTGCAAGAGAAAAGCCTGACAATCTGCTTCCATTAAGATTACAGCCAAGAAAACCCTAAGGGGCAGTTCTGCTCTGTAACACACAGGGTCTCCGTGAGTTAGAACTGACTTGACAGTGATGGATTTGGTTCCATGCAGTATATTATTGTTTAAAATTCATTTGCTTCCATTTATTTTCGTTTTTAAAGATTATCATAGTTTTCGTTGTCCCTCAGTCTTTGCTATTGCTGCTGTTAGATGTC
Organism: Heterohyrax brucei; assembly: GCA_028571685.1. Classification (NCBI taxonomy): domain Eukaryota; kingdom Metazoa; phylum Chordata; class Mammalia; order Hyracoidea; family Procaviidae; genus Heterohyrax; species Heterohyrax brucei. The sequence continues at coordinate 36,173,231 of CM053154.1, forward strand.
ATTGAGTCAGTTCCAACTCACAGAGATCCTGTAGGGCAGAGCAGGACTGCCGCAGCAGGTTTCTGAGAAGTGGATTTGAATTACAGACCTTTTGGTTAGAAGCCAAGCTCTTAGCCACTATGCCACCGGGACTCCCAATGTTGTTTCTTAGCATCTGTCAAACATTTACCTAGCTCAAAAGTCAAAACGCAGAAAATTTATTAGTGTCCTTGTCATTGTTGCTCTGTTTCTAGCTCCACTCTGCCTCCTATAGGTGACCATTTTTACTAGTTTCTCATTTATCCTTCCAGTGTCTATTTTTATAGTAAGTATTTGTGAGTATACATGCATGTATATGTATATATCAATATATACAGTTTTCCCCTCTTCTTGTAAAAAATACAGTTTATACCGTTCTGACTCTTGCCTCTTCCTTGCAACATATTCTGAGATCATACTGTACCAGCCCAGAGAGAACTTCCTCATTTTTTTCTACAGCTGAAAATGAGGGTAAATCTAGCTACAGAGGATTATCAAAGGGGCTGAAGAGTGGTCCAGAGAGCCTAGACTGAACTGAGAGCTGGGTGAAGGTAGAAATATTTCAGCAGAGAATCTTTTTGGTAGATTGGCTCTGAAGGCTGAAGATGAGGGAGGAGACAAAGAGCAGACACAGACCAGGACTTGTCCTTCCCAATAATGCCCCCCGAAACCAAACCCATTGCAACCAAGTTAATTCTGACTCATAACAACTCTACAGACAGAGTAGAACTGCCCCCCTAAAGTTTCCAAGGAGCACCTGGCAGATTCCAACTGCCAACCATCTGGTTAGCAGCTGTAGCTCTTAACCACTATGTCACCGGAGTTTTCATCTCAACAACAGGCTAGAATAAAATTTTTGGCCAACAAAGCTTGAACTGATACAATGAACAAAGACTATTTTTCCCCAAGCTTTCCTCCTAATAATCCAGGTGCCTCACTCTAGGTCAATTTGATGTACAGAATGTTGAGTGTATTGAACAGATAAAATAAACCACACACACACATAAAAACCTCAGTGTTGTTGAGTTGATTCCAACTCATAGCAACCATATATGATAGACTAAAACTGCTCCATAGAGTTTCCAAGGAGCACCTGGCAGATTCTGACTGCCGACTTTTGCGTAGCAGATGTAGCACTTAACCACTATGCTACCAGGATTTCTGGATAGATCAAACAGGGAACCCATTTCTCTTGCAGAATGTGAAGCCAAAGCTCAGAAGGGCCTTGCCCCTTTACTGAAATCACAAACATTCTTTTCTTCCTTCTTTTTCCATTCTTGTCCTCCTCACCACGAGGGAAAGGGGCAGGCAAATAGCTGCTGGCATCTGCTGCAATCTCTGCCCTTCCCTAGTTTCTTCTGCTATTTTTCTCTATTGACTCACCAGACTCCACCTGGGTTCTTAAACAGTGAAACCAAACCCGTTCCATTGAGATAATGCTGATTTGTAGTGATCCTCTAAGTCAGGGTAGAATGGCCAATAGAGTTTCCAAGGAACATCTGGTGGATTTGAACTGCTGACCTTTTGGTTAGCAGCTGCAGCACTTAACCACTGCACCACCAGGGTTTTCTCTTAAACTCTACCGGCTGAGAAAACTAGGCATGAGCCTGACCAATCAGGCCCTCCTGCTACTTTGGCCTGTGTGCATCAGAAAGCTGCCAGGGATGCTGCTGCTATAGAAACCAGTAACAACCCCCTACCCTGCCCCACCACCCCAAAAAAGAAGAAGGAAGGAAGGAAAAGAAAAGAAACAAAGAAAAAGAGGGAATCAAAGACAGAGAAAATGGTTCTAGAGGGGTCAGGAAGACCAGGTGGCCTTGGGTAGGTCGCATCTCCTTTCTGAAGCTCAGTTTTCACACCACGAAATGGGAATGATAATTGTACCCACTTCACAGTGTTGTTGTGAGGTTGAGTATCATGGTGGTCATTCTGCATCGAGCAGTTCCAGTGCACACCTTGCCCATTTCCTCTGTGCCTAAGAGTGCCCCAGAAGGGGAAGAGTGATCGGCGAGTGGGTAGCAGAAGCAGGGAGGGTAAACTGTGGCTGACCTCCCCTAACAGAAGTATACCAAAGCTGCGTTCTTCAGCACAGGCTCCAGGAAGGATTTGGACCACCTCCAAGACCTATTAAGCTGCCTATAGTCTCCTAGCCTCTCCTCTCACTCCTTGGGAAACAGTCTACAGTGAACAAGTAGAGATTCTCTTCCGGAAACTTGAAACCAGGGTCTTTGCCCAAAGGTGAAGGAAATATGCATGCAGCATTTTGAGACTGTGTCCACTGGTGCTAAACCTATTTCTGTGCCCATTACCCGTATCCAGACTTGAGTCAGGAGGGCTCTGAGCATCCCCTAAATCCCTTCACTCTGTAGCTGAGAACTGAGGCTAGAGAGACTGAATCGCTCAAGGTCATGGTTAAGTTGGTATCTGGCTGTCAAGGCAGGGTCTCTGCCCTGAGATGAATCACGAAAGATCTCTCTTGAGCAGTGGTAGAACCCTGGGATCAGCAACTTAGGCTGTGGGAATAGACTAGTGTTTGAATCCTAGGTCTTCCACTGATGAGCAGTGTAACTTCGGGACAGTTACACAATCTCTCTAAAAACCAATTTCCTCACCTGTGAAATGGATATAATCATAGTACAGGCACATGGAGGTCATCCAATATACCTGTTGTTTCATCCCATAGACACAAGAACAAAGCCCAAGAGGAGCCAGGGCTAGCTGGGTCTCATCCTCAAGCACCAGTACAATCTTTCTGCTTGTTCTCTGGTCTCACCATCTTACAGAGCTAACTCAGACTTAGGCAGACTGTCTTGGTTTTTCACCATAGATCCAAATTAGGTCTTCTTTTGTTTAGTAACTACAATATGTGTAAGATATAAATAACAATAACATGATTATTTATATGCTCACTACTCAAGAAACAGCACACTACCACCATCCCCTTTGAAACTCGTATATCTTCACTTTAACTCTGCTCCCTGGTAGCCATTCATTTGAATTTTATATTTATCATTCTCTTCCTTAGTTTTGCCAGTAGTATGTTATTGAGCTAGCATCGTTTCTTTAACGTCGTTACAAATGGAATTGTGCTGTACCGTCTTCTGTATCTTGTTTGTATTGCTCAAATTGCTTGTGAAATTTATCCATACAGTGTGTGCAACTGTAGTTCACTCATTTTTTTAAACTAGTGATGTAGTACTTCCTCATCTGAATATAATCCTGAATATCACCAGTTAATTGATACATTCCTCTGTTGATGGGCATCTGAATTATTTCTAGGTTTATTTATTTGTTTTGCTACTACAAACAGTCTTTCAATGAACATTTTTGCATATCACCTTGGTATATACTTATAATTGGAATTGCTGGGTCATAGATACCTACCTCACTGACTTTCTCAGATAATACCACATGGCTTCCACAGTGATTGCACTGTCATACGTGTTAAATTCATGTACTTTTATCAGAACATAAGACCAAAACCAAATCCATTGCCATAGAGTCAAATCTGACTCACAGTGACCCTATAGGGCAGAGCAGAACTACCCCATAGGGTTTCCGAGGCTGCAATCTTTATGGGAACAGACTCCTGCATCTTTCTTCCGTGGCGCAGCTGGTGGATTTGAACCACTGACCTTTTGGTTAGCAGTCAAGCCCTTGACTACTGCACCACCCTGGCTCTTCCTATTAGCAGTGTATAGGAGTTCCCAGTTTTCTTTACAGTTGGCATTATACATTTTTCCCCATCTTTTAACTGAGAACTTCCACACCCCTGTGCCCTGTACCCTGAGCCTGAGCACCCAAAGGGAGTGTTGTTCTCCGTGTGCTGCCGAAACCATGTTGTGTGGTCTCCTTCCCTTTATCAGTCATTAGCTAAAACTTGGGCTGAAATTTCCGTCCTTGCATTGACCTCTGTGGTGAGCTATTTACAGCCGCTGGTAGCAGGCACACCAGGCCTGGAACGTTACAGTGGCCGTGCCACATGCCACATGGGGCAAGATGTCCAGTACGGAGAAGCAGACTCTCAGTTTGATCAAGTCAGACTCAATGCAGTAAAAAGAAGAAAGGCAAGTGGCTGTAAAAAGAAAAAGCAGAAGTAACCCACCCCCTTGGTCTTTCTCTCAGGGGAATTAAGCTGCCAGCCCAGGTGCTGAGCAGAAGTGCTGGCTGAGAGAAGAGTCAAGGAGCCAGCAGAGCACACTGAACAGTAATATAGAAAGAACAAACGAGCTCGTTGTTATCCCGTTCAGTGACGCTTGGTTTTCCCGGTCTCTGACGACGCTGTACATGGTTTTACCATTCTAGTCTGCTGAATCCCTTCAGTTGGGAGCCTGAAGAACATCTTATGGATCCTTCACGATACATTGTGAGAAAACTAAGCTACTTGTTTGGATCAAATAAATGATTGGAGGAGGGGAGTTATTGACTTTTTGCCATAAAAGATTGCTCTCTGCTAGTCTGGCTAGTTCAGTGGCCTGGCTGAACCAAAGGACCCCACCTTTCAACAGCTCCAAAGATTCTTCTGCTCAGCATCTGACCCAGTGAGAACTTCAGAGGCAGGGTGTAAATGTGAATAATAAAGATTTTTCTGGAGAAAAAGAGAACACATTTGTTTGAAGAAGAGGCACAGGAGGAAGAAACACATCTACTGTTTCCACTTCTGTCCCTACCACTGCGGCTTCCTCCTCCTTCCTGTGTCCTTTTGTCTCCTCCCCCTCTTCCCCCAGCCAAAAGGTCAGCAGTTCAAACCCTATGGGGCAGTTCTACTCTGTCCTGCAGGGTGGTTATGAGTCAGGATTCACTAAATGGCAATGGATTTAGCCTTTGTTTTGTTCTTCTCCCCTCTTACTTAAAGACTTTGAGTCTGTAACAGTAGAGGTGACTGGGACCCTGAACTTTGTCCATTCTGTGTGTTTTTCAGACCAAGGAGAGGGACCAGTCACTTTGGGAAATGTGGGAAATAGCCACTTGATCTCACGTAGGTGAGCAGGGCATTACTGCTGCCTGCAGGGGAAGTGTGTCTAGGGAGGAAAGGACTGGACACTCTAACCCTCCTCCTCTCTGATGCTGGGATGCCTACCACTCTCAGTGCTGGACAAATCAGGGTTTTTCAGAAAACTGTAATAGTATAGTTATCGTTGTTATTTAATGTACTCATAATAGGTTGAGGAAACTGTAAAGTTTTCCAGAAAAGAAATAAACCTCTCTGGATGGATTTGGCTGTATGCAGCCAGGGTTCCTTCCTCCTGGCATCTTGCCTGCTCTTCCTATCTGTGCATTGGAAACCCATTACTGCTCCCACATCTCTTGGGTGTGATGAGGCAGGAGGGGACAAAGACAAGGAAGAAAGCGGCACTCTACTTTTAGGAGAACTTCAAAATGACCTGATGTCAGAATTACATTGTTGGAAGATTGTTAGACTTGTTTTGGTACACCCAGGTTGTCCTTGAAAGCATATGGTAACTCCGGATTCCACCAGCCCAATAAGGAGGCCACACTTCTTGGACAGAGATTGCATCTCCTTTTCTAGATCACCTGTCTCTACCCTTAAATGAACTTGCCTAGAGAATTTTCCACCCCGTTTTAGATAGCTCTCCAGGAAAACAGAGATACTGACTCTCTGAGCACTGTATCACAACCATCCTGATATTTACTCCAAATGATATTTTGGGGGAGAGCAGGAAAGGTGGAAGAAACAGCACAGAACTGTCATTTTCGTATAGCACCTAGTATAATTTCCCCATAGGGTTTCCGAGGAGTGGCTGGTAGATTTGAACTGCCAGGCTTTGGGTTAGCAGCCGAGCCCTTAACCATCACACCACCAACGGCTCTCATTTTCATGTAATAGCTCAAAACATGAAAAAACATATATCCAGAACTTGAAGCAAATGAACAGAAAGGCTCAAAGAGACATTAGAGAATGAGCTATCCTACTTTTTCTTGAAGCCAGGAAGCTGCCAATGGCAGCATGTCAGGACACTTGCTGAAAACAGAGCCTGCTGTATGCCTACAGGACAAGCGGGAAGTGGTGACCAGCCAGAAGCTTGTCCCGTCCTGATTACAAATCTGGTTATAAAAGCAAGCAGCTGGAAATAAAATCTGCATGCCCAGTAGGTTTCACTACTAAAGTTTACACAACATGGAGCAATCAGCCGAGCTGGCTGGCTACCCTGATCACATGATTATGTAGAAACATGAAACTTGTTATGTGCTCGAGCAAGTTTTACTTCTTCCTAGTGCAGGAGTGTCTGCCAGCAGCTTGCGCTCTCAGAAATCAGATTCAAGTGACAAGGGACCCTTGAGACCCAACGCTTACCATGCTACCGCCAAGGAGGGCCGGGAACTCCTGAGGCTGCCACTGAACAGTGACTTGTATCACTTACAATTGCTGAAGAGAATGGACAAGCTAAACAAAATAACTGTCCCAGCCAGTCAGAAGCTGAGGTAAGATTTTCCCTATCCAGTACTTCTTTTTTTTTTCTTTTTAACTGTTCCCACTGTACCTCAGAAAAACTGAAATTCTAGAATGCTTTGCTAACTCTAAGGCAGTGGGTGGCAATTATCGCGGGGAAGTAGAGTGAGTTTTTAAAGAAATGTGTTGGAGCAGAAACGTGTAGCTAACTCAAGCTGGCGTTTCCCAGTGACAGATTAAAGTGCAAAGCTCTGCAGAGACCAGAAAAAAGAAAAGCGAAGCAGTTTATTTTCCACCAAATGTCAGCTTTCAGAGACTTTTCTAAAGAAGGGTTTGTCTAAACTGAGTCCTCAACCATTTCATTGTGAATTACTGTTTAATTCTGAGAACAATGGCAAACGTTTGCATTCATCGTAGTTTCGCCATCTCATTTATTCTGTGGGTGTATGCCACAAGTGTCGTTGGGTGGTTAGGTCTGTTTTCAAAACGTCCTCATGCCACTATAATAATTATTTCTAAGAAGCCATTCAGAAGGAATAAATAGAAGTGGCCCAGGGGGCAAGAGTCAACAAACTCTTTTCAGCTATGGAAACAATGACTTTCTAAAGCTTAATCTGAAAAGTCCTCTTCTGGCCTGATTGTTAACATCCTCATGGTTTTTGGAGATTAGAACTCTTCCATGTTCAATGAGTGTTTTGTATTCCAACCACTGTTGCAATTTTAGTTTTCCATGGGATGAGGTGACAAGTGTGCAGATAAATTTTCGCAGATACTAAGCAGCTAGAGAATTAGAACGTTCAAGACAAACAAGAAGAATAATCCTAAAACTGGCAAAGGGGCAGCCCGTTACAACTAGAGTAAGGATCTCACTCTTAGTAGCTGTTTGACAAATCGTAGTTTGAAATGAACCATTGATCTGGAATCAGTAGACCACAGCCACCTCAGCCACTGTGACAGCTTATTGTTGAAAGCAAACCTTGTGACCAGCACTGAGCATGGTCTAAAAGACACCTCAGTCTTGCCCTGGCTCTGAAGTTGCTAAATACACATTGGGCAGTGGGGGAGGGAGACAGCAGGTAAAAATGATGGAACATAGGAAGTGACCAAAGGACCCGTAAGAGGAGAATTAGAGTAGTTAGAGGATGTTTCATGGAGAAGTTTCAAGCTGTAGCTCTTTAAGAGGCAGGTAAGATAAAAGTAGCTGGAGAGCTAAAGGAAACGTTAGGTGCCGGGGAAGGAAGAAACAGCAAAAGCTGACGAATAGCACAAGAGAACTGCCTACTTGGAAACCCCGGTGATATAGCGGTTAAGTGCTACGTCTGCTAACCAGAAGGCTGGCAGTTTGAATTTGCCAGGCATTCCTTGGAAAGCCTATGGGGCAGTTCTACTCTGTCCTATAGGGTCACTATGATTTGGAATCCACTTGATGACACTTGATTTTTGGTGTTTGGTTTACAGCCCACTTGTGGGATGAGGAAGAATGTTTCCTGGCCCAACAGAAGTGGCAGAGTGGAGTATATGGGACCAGAATGTCCTGATAAGGTTGGACATGTAGGGTGGGGCCAGATCACGAAAGACAGTTAGGGCTCCATCTGCAGGGAGCTGGAGAAGAGTTCCCCAGCAGGTTTCAGGGAAGTCAACAGGATGGATTGAAACGGGAGGAAATTTGGAGGCAGGGATACTAGGGGGAGGGACAGGTAAGGAACCCAAACACCTAAGATTGTAGGTCTGGGCTTAGGGTACAGCAGTGAGAAGGTAGGAAAGTATCAAACAGGGCTCTCAGGGCCTCTCTCAAATGAGCAAGAGGGTTCAAAAAAGTTTTTTTCCACATGTTCTGTAACCTAGAGCTGTAGTAAGCATTTGAACCTGTTTCAGGAAATCCTGATAGGAATTTAAATATAGAAAGGCAATAGAACCTAAACTATTTTATGATTCATTCCTTTGGAACAAAGTTCAGCTTGATCACAGAGTGCTTGATAGACAGTATGCAACCATAGATTATAGGGTAGAAAACCCAAATTACCACACTGTGGGTAATCACACACTACATACAGCTGCTTAGGCAGAAGTAACTTCTTTTTCCCCTACTTGGTTACTCTGTTGCTTTTACAGATTTGGCTTGTTTTGGTAGAATGGGTACTACCAGCATGGAAATTTTCAAAGAAATAAAATTCTGAACACGCTGGACTTGAAGTACCATCTTAAGCCTTTTCTATATGTAGTTAGCATGGTGAAAAACAGACAGATAAAGTAGTGGACTTGTGTGATTTGTGTTCTCTGTCCTAACTGGTTAGCATTGTCAATTCAGAAGCTTGTCTAACTCTGCAGTTACTTGGTACAACATGGCAGGAGAGGAGCTGTGTTCATAGTGTTAGGTTTATCAAAATGTGATGAGAATTTGCACAAATTTTTAACCACAAAAATAGAGAGATCATGTCTGTCATGGAAGCTAGTAGGGAAAGCCTTGATCCAGACGGTGTGTTTCCAGGGTTGAAAAGAAACAGGTAGAAGGGGGGAAAGCAAAGTCAGCCACAGAAATGAAGCGGGTGCGGCTGGAAGAAACCAAAGAATTCCAAAATGACGGCGAGAGAAAGAAGGTGGACTATTTGGGGATGAATACTCACTTTGAGAGTTTCCTCTGTGGAAAAACTGAGACAGTCAAGGTGGCTCAGTGATCACAGAAAAGCATCAGTGCAAATTCTCCCTTTTTTCCTCAGGTCTTTTAGTTGATTTTTAACATGATTTTCCCTTGACTTCATACAGCAATGCTAGCGGAACCCAACTGTGACCTGGGTTCTCAGTCTATGTTCATAAAAATGTCGTGTTTCTAAGTGAACACTTAGAAGTTTTCAAGTTTTGAATCACATCGTGTATATTCTCATATCTTTAATAGCCTGCCAATCGACTCATCATCTGGGCTTATGTATTTTTCTTCATAGCACACACAGAAACATAACTACTTATTTTTATGAATGGTAAAGATAAAATTCTTGGGTCTTCGACCTAAGTGTGACCAACTCAGGTCTCCCCAGTCCTTAGCTTATTGCTTAAGGAGCACTGTGTTTTCCAATCAAACAAACTGCAGTTAGAATAGTGACTGCCACTAACTAGTAGTGTGACTTTAGGCAAGTTTATTTCATCTCCTTGATCCCAGTGACTTTGCCACTGACTAGTAGTGTGACTTTAGGCAAGTTTATTTAACCTCCTTGGTCCCAGTTCACCTCTGAGATAAAGATAAAAATAACCCAGTGCCATAACGGTGTTGTAAGGACTACATAAATAATTTGGTGAAGCAATTGGCCTACAGTGGGCCTAGTGTGTAGTAATTGTTGGATACAAATAAACAAATAATAACAGTAGTTATTAATACCATTATTGTTATTATTCTATATAGTTGTACAACTGATTTTCCGAATATAAACATGGGACTTTACATTGATCCCTGATAAATTTCATGTTAGTTTCAGTTCTTCTTTCCATTCGTTTTGGCTACTTTTGCCTAATAATTCTGCCACCTGTGGTGGGAGCCCTGGTGGGGCAGTGGTTCAGAGCTCAGCTGCTAACCGAAAGGTGCATAGTTCCAATCTACCAGCTGTTCCTTGGAAACCCTATAGGGCAGTTATACTCTGTGTCAAGACATCACTATGAGATGGAATCAACTCAAGAGCAAATGAATTTCTTGTGGCATCGAGCATTGCGTGGACTATGAAGGTGATAAACATTCCTCCTATGCCTTCATCGAAGTGGTAAATAAAACATTTGGGCCTTATCTGCGTCTCTCTGCTCTAAGCTTCTCACTCAGGGATCTTATGTGACAGATTCTAGGGCATGACTTCTCTGCTCTTAGGAATCTTCGTTAAGAGTTTCCAGTTACTTGCCTTTACCAATGTGATTCTTCAGAAGGCGTCTCACCTTCTTTTCATCTTCCCTCCCCTGCCTCGCCCTCGGACCCCTCCTGTTTCAGTGCCTGGTATCATCATCAGCCCTAAGTGTGACTCACTCTTCTTCAGGCACTGACACTCATAACCACTCACCCACCACACCCTGTAGCTTCTTTCCTTTATGATACTTTATGATCAGGGAATCAGGGAACATACATTCCCTGATTTTCCTCTGTCTGGGACAGTTGGGGTGAGGAAATGCCAAGTGCAAGAGAGAGAAATCCATCCCTGAGACTACTTTTCAATTAGATTTTTTTTTTTTAGCATCAGGTAAAAAACCAGATTCCATGAATTACATGTACCATTAGGATACACATCGTCTTCTCCTGTGGGCAGAAATGAAAGCAGGAAAAGATTTCCAGACATACGCTTGTCCTGTCATAATCTCTGTTTCTACCTTCTCCTATAGACTGGGCAAACGTTGAGTGAGAATGTGTAACACAGTCATGAAAAGTGAACTAGGTGATAACATGATTTTTTAAAAGCCCAGCAACCAAATTGCTGGAGGTGGACACACTGTGTGCATGTAGGAGCAGAATGCACCTCTCCAAAGGTCCATGGAGATAATATTCCCCGAAGACGCAGGCTAAAGGACCAAAGACGGGGTGGAAGACAACGATGTTGTGACAGTGGCTGGGAGGCACAGATCGGAAACATTTTCCTGTTAACGGAGACTGTTCCTGCTGCAGGGGTCACCTCTTGCTTGGTCTCAGTCATCAGTGGTGCCTTATTTTTTTATTTTTAAAAACTGCTGGTGAGTTTTGGAGATACAACAGTTTTTTGTTTTTTAAAGAGTTTGAGGGTTACTGCCTGCTAGAATCAACCCTTTATCTGCCCAAGAAATGCCTCTTCAGTTTGTGTTGCTTTTATTCAGATGTCAGGAAACAGTTGGCCTGATTCTCTCAGGCATATTAGGAATGATGAGAGGAGGTTCATTTGTGAGCCGTCCAGGCTGGTGTGGAGCTGCTGTCTGCCGTAACGTCCGATGCTCAAGGCCAGCAGGTGCTTCTGCCTCTGAGCAGTGCTCTTGTGTATTGCAGATACAGCCTTGCCAGGAAAGCCTTTTAAGTCCGCTTAACCAAGACATCCAGCTCCTTTAAGCTGACCTTGCTTCTCTCTGTTTGCTGTAGCAGGTGCTTAAGTTTATGCTCTCTGTAACAGCCTTAGTTTTCTTATTCCAAGTTCCTGCTGGGCTTCCTGGGCCTTCAGAGCCCAGCAGATGATGAGGCTATAAGAGGATATCGTACCTGAGCTCTAGAAATGGGTCCCACCTGCTGCTTAGACTGGCAGTCTAGCCGCCATCCAAATCCCTGCCTCCAGGTTAAGGGAAGGGTGGCTCCTGCCGTGACACTGGTGGTTGTCTTCTAGGTCCCACACGGCCTCAAGGCTCCAGCACTGTCTGCAGAGCAAGCAGCTTTGGTGCGAGGCACTGAGGTTGGGGCAGCGGGGTTGCATGGCCTGCTGCGGACACCCACCCCTCTGGGCTGTGCATTGAGCCTCCTCATTAGCTCTTTGGTTTCCCCATCTCCAGTTTGCTACCCATCATTGAGCACATTTTTCATCTTTTCCCACACTGAGTACCTTGTTTCCCAGCTGACAGCTGTCAGCTCCACAAAGAGGTCACCGTAGCCCCTGCTGCTTCTCCCCCTGTCCCGCCTTCACCTCCCTTTGGGAAGGAGTTTCTACTGGCAGCTCTACCTCCAGGCTTGACTGTAACATCCTTCTTACGCTACTACCATCTAGGCCCCCAGCCAGCCGGCAGGAAGAGACCATGTTTCTGTAGTCCAGTAAATGGCTGGCTTGAATTTATTTCAGAAGCAAGATGAGGAAGCTAGCTTAGGAAAGGTGTTCTGTCTACCTTCTGAGCACACTTTCCCAAGAAAGGATCGTTGACCCAGGGAAGTCCCTGCCCACCAGCAGGCTAGCTGGTGGTCCCACATCCACTCCAGAGTGCACCCCTCCTGCAATATAGGGTGCACAAACAGAGGCCACTTGGCTATCTGGGTGTGCGGCCCACACAGTTGCACAGGAGCCCACACTCAGAAGGACCCTACACTTGATGTAATGCTCTGTTTAAGGATTTTTTGAACATTGGCCCTGCATTTTCATTTTGTCCTGGGCTTTGGAAATTATGGGGACTGCCCTTTAAGTTCGTGACTCATCCTAGAAAAAGTGCTACATACTTCATCGCTGAATATCCCTACAGTCATCATCTAGGTCCTCCCCTTGGGAAGCTATGCATCCATGCCAGCACCTAGTCTACACTACAAAGTGGGTTTGGAACTCTTTTTCTGGAATGGCATCAGAGTTTTCATCACATTACACTTGATGTCCTGAATGCCATCAAAATGTCTTCCTTTCAGTATTTCCTTTATCTTCTGGTAAAGAAAAAAGTCATTGGGAGCCAGATCAGGCAAGCAGGCATGGTGTTTACTGGCTAAGAACTCCTTCACAGACAACTAGATAATTAAGTTCGTGAACTTGCCACCTTGCCGCCGTGCACAATGGCCATTCCAGAAAGAGTTCCAAAATGGCTTTGAAGGGTGGACTAGGTGTCGGCAGGGGAATACTTCGAAGGTGAACATAGTGATTTTCAGCAATGTGGTATGTAGCACTTAGAACAATTAAGTTCACGTACTTAGTGAAGACCTCGTCTGCAACTGGTTCTGGCCATGGTCTCCTTAGGACCCCAGCTGTGCCTGCTTCCCCTACAGCACACCGGGACAAGGAGCGTGAATGGAGAATCCCCACCACATTATAGAGATTCATCTTCAGGACCTTTGAGGTCATTCTCTTCAACATTCTTGTTTTGCAAGCAAGAAAGCTGAAGCCCTGGGAGACTAAGTTACCTACTGAGCCCTGTCTAGCACAGACCTCCCTCTATGTCTGTGAGGAGGGACGAAGGGCAAGACACACCCTTGTTTTCTAGTCTCTTCCTGTGTAATTTACTGGCCAGTCGGTACTGGGTTAGGATATTCTAGCTGAGTCTGTGTTCTATATTTTTCCTAGACATTTTTTTTTAAAGCAGTCTAGTTACTAGTCAGAAACCTCAGTGAAATCCTGCATAATCCATGCTGTCAGTATTCCATGACATTACGTGGTTTTCAAGTCCAAACTTAAATGTCATGTTGATTCAGGGTATGAATGGTATTACATGGCTATATATTTTTCAAGGAGTGTTCCCACAGCAGTTCATGTAATCTGAGAGTGAGGTGTAATTATCAGGAACTCTAGCTGCAGAGTGGCTAAAAGTTTAGCTGCTAACCAAAAAGTCAAGAGTTCAAATCCACCAGCTATTCCTTAGAAACCCTGTGGGGCAGTTCTGCTGTGTACTATAGGGTTACTAGGAGTTGGAATCTACTCAGTGACAATGGGCTTGGGTTTTTTTATAGCTTTTTTTTCCCCCCTTCCTTTTAGGGACTCCTATTAGTTGTCATGGATTCAGCACCAAGCCACGTGACCTCATTGAAGGTCCTGTCCTCAAAAATGCCTCCAAACCCGGGCTTTCATGATGTTTCTTATTGTGTTACTAGAGAGGCACCCATATGGGGTAAGGCAGGGTCTCACCATAGATGCTGAAAACAATATCTCACCATGATAAAAGCAAAAGCTAGCCTTGTAAATGCTGCAGAAATAAATCAAAATTAAAAAATTGGCTTTAAAATTGTTAATGAAATTATTTTCCCTATTTGCTAGTAGTAGTGTACTTGGGGGATCTAATGATCACATTTTGTTTCATCAACTGAATATTGTTTCAAAGTTTTTTTAAATATATTTTTGAAAAACATTCCTTGATGTTTTGAGAATTACAGTGCTTTTCCCCACACCCGCTCCTGAGAGTTCCAGTTTTCAGGAGGAAAATGTAGAATAGAACTTCAAATTGTCATGGAATCCAGACTCTGAGGAAATCTTTGAATCTTAAACCAAAACTAACTGAAATTATCTTTAAGCCAAACAAAAGTTTAGCTTAGCTAGGAAAGGATGTCTGCATTGAACACGGTGCTCTTTTAGAGAATTATTAACACGATATCAAATTGACAAAAGCACTTGAAAATCTAGATGAGAAGCATTGGGCCAGTGAGTTTGCACTGATGATTGTGAAGTGATTTGCAAAAGGATCACAACCAATGTAACAATATCACTGAATTGTATGTGTAGAAATTGTTGAGTTGATGTATGTGATATCTCTACCAAAAACAGTAATAGAAAAGATACTAGCCCCCTACACCCTTATTTTTACTCAGAACCCTGGGAGGTGACACCGAGTAAAACTTTTCTGGTCTACAAAACGTACGTTCCTCAAAATCATGCTTTTCTCCCCCAAAACATTTTTGCCTTTAGCTACAGAAATGGGTCCAGTCAAGGGCAGAGCAGTACTAAATTATACCCTGCAGATACACCCAAGAGTCATTTTTCCTCACATTTTGAAAGGCCAAGCACAAATTCTTAAAACATATTCATTCTCTAGAATTACCTTTTCAGCCCAATATCACTTTGTAAACCAAATTTATTTTTTCCAAAATGTGATTAGAAATTAGACATCTTTGTCACTTGGTTTTATATACTTTGTTGGAGGTGGTTCAGCTCTGGAACCATCAAGTCCGTGTCATCATTTCCACGCTGGTAAAGGAGAAAGCGCACATATCAGAATTTCAACTGTCACCACCTTGTAGGGACAATGACTGCCTCAGAGCGAAGCAAAGTGACAGAATTAAGCAGCATGACCTCTGTGGCGTCTTCCAAACCTGAGAGTCTGTCCTTTAACTTCTTTAGAGTTCACACCCCATTTTTACATGGTTTTATAAAGAAATATCCCTTTACCCAGACCCCTCCCTGCTGTGTAGGTGGCTGAGAACAAGGACCCGCAGGGTTTCCTCTGCACTAAGAGAAAAGAAAGTGCTATATCCCTAGAGACCTCGAGGGCACCCAGTCCCCAAAGTCAGGGAGGGCTTGGGCCTCGACAGTTTCTGCTGTTACATCAAGCGGTAAATCTTCCAAGAGCAATAGTCTCATTGTCATCTCACCCATCTTGGGTGACAAGTCTTACACTTAACTGCCTGTAGTAGTAAGGGTGAAGCTGCCAGAATTTTCAAAAGAAGATCATCCTCACTTCTGATTGAGCCAAGTCCACCCAACTGCTGTATGCTAATAGCCTAGATAAGCAGTTTAGACCTGCTGTCTTCGTTATCTAGTGCTGCTCTAACAGATACTCCACAAGTGGATGCCTTAAAAAGAGAAATGATTTTCTGTCACAGTCCAGTACACTACCAGTCCACATTCAGGGCATCAGCATCAGAGGAAGTCTTTCTCTGTTGGCTCTGGAGGAAGGTCCTTGTTGTCAGTTTTCCCCTGGACAGGGAGCTTCTGGGGCTTAGGGACCCTGGGTCCTTTCCAAAGCAGACATGCCCTGCTCCTGGCATTGCTTCTTGGTGTTGTGAGGTCCACAACTCTCTCTGCTAGCTTTTTGTTCTTTTAAATCTCAAGTGACTGCCCCAAGGTACAGTACAATCTTACACACTGAGTCCTGCACCACCGACCCAACTGGCACCCATCTTCCCTTATCAACATCATAGAGGCAGGGTTTGCAACCTATAGGAACAGCACACAATTCCAGGAATCACCATCCAGCACACATTTTGGTCGGGGAGAAGGCACAAAATTCAGTCCTTGACACCTGCAAAAGACAAACCCCAAACATTCGCAGATCTCAGTAGAGAGAGAGAGAGAGACAGACAGACAGATGGGAGGGTGTGAACTGTCTGCAGTAACTTGCAAATTACTTTCTAAGGTTTAATAGACGGTGAGTAAGAAATGACCCCAGTGGCCAGATGTTCGATATCCCTCTACTCCAGGACTCTTTGATTGCCTTCCTGACAGGTGTCAGAAAAGGACACATGGACACATGGTACTCTGGTCCCCCTCTAGTTGCTCTTCTCAAGATGCTTTACTTCTGAGGACGTTCCAGACCTTGGAGAGCCTCTGTCACCTATCCTCCTGCCACCTATGAGCATACCCTCTCTTCTACTCCCATGTCCCCAATATATTCCTTCCTCTTTCTTCTCTGTCCCACCCTAAAGATTGAAACAGTCTCCAAAGAGTTCATCTGTGCTTCTAGCAATGAACGTGACCTTGGAGACCTGTGTCAGGGTAAGGTGGGGACCCATGTAGCTCCCCAGTAAAGAGTAAAGACTGGCTAGTAGAAAGACTGGATGCCAACTCCAGAGGCAGAGAGGAAGGTGCTCAGAGAGGTACCTGCCCTGATGAGGGGCCAAGTTCAAACCAGTTAGCTCTTGTAATCCGGGGGCGGTTGATGGTACAGACTTTGGAATCAAATTTTCCCATTTTGAATCCCATCTCTGACATTTGCTAGCTATAGGATCTGGGGCAAATGACATAACTTCTCTAAGTTAAATTTTTCGATCTATAAAAATGGGGATGATAATAGTAGAAACCTCATGAGCTACTTGAGAGGGTTGGATGAGATGACAGTACAAAGTGCCAGCATAGAGAAGGTGCTCAGTAAATGCTGACTGCCATTGCTATTGGTCTTGTTGTTGCTGAGATCCCAACCTGGACACTGGCGTGTGTGATGCAGATTTTCAACAGTGGTGTCTTGGGCTTGTACTAGAAGCATGGCTCTGGGCTGTGGCTCAGGAGATTGGTAAATACAGGTCCATACCATGGATGAAGTTTATTCTCTAGCAGGAAACTTCAGCCTTGTCTGGAAAGGAGAGGAACAGGATATACTGAACTGAAAAGAGTTGAGAGGGATTCTCAGCTAAATTAATGCTGGGGCAATCTCAGCACCTCCCTGGAGTACAGCTTCCTCCCTTGTAAGAAGAGGAGGATGCCCAGTGATATTCCTAGAGGATCTCTCACTTCCAAATGTCTGTGATTATCTTTAATTATAAGGAGAGCCAGTAGTGCAATGGTTAAGCACTCAGCTGCTAACCAAAGGTTCAGCAGTTCCCACCGATCAGCGGTAGTCTGCTCCAGTGAAGATTTCAGCCTTGGAAACCCTATGGGGAAGTTCCATTCTGCCCTATAGGATGGAGGCGAGTCAGAGTCTACCTGAAGGTGCACAACAGCAACAAGAATCTTTAATTATAGGCAAAATTAGGAATTCGGATTTCAAAGCTGTGTGGCCTAGGATAAGCATCTGGATCTCTCCAGGCTTCAGAGTAATGGAGGCAGGTGGGAGACGACGTTAACTGAACTTCAAGAGGTTTCCTGGGATTATCATGGCATGGCTGGGACTGTTAACATTCTGTGCCAGCTCCACCACGGGCTTGCCCTCTGGAAGGAAACAGCCTTGGGTGCTGACTTTGCAAATCTATGTATAACCCCAGTAATGCCACTGGACGGCCAGGCTAGAGGAAGTGATGGGCCAGGGACTGAAGGAAGCTGTGGAGAGGAAAGAGGAGGGAAGTTGGTGATTCAAGTCTGCTGCAAGTAAATAATAGCAGGCTCTAGAAAGCATCACTCTGTTTCAAAATGACAGCTTGGTAGCCAAAGACTTGGCTCTGAGACAGAAAGTGACCATAAAGGAGACATTCCAAATGTATCAGTCTCCTCCAGCCTCTGTCTGCAGCTATCCTCTGGCTTCACAGAGGACCAGTCTTTGTCACATGGTAAGGTCGTGGAAGGAGCCTCCTTCTTGCTTTACTGGAGAGCAGGATTTGCATTCACTTTTGTTCTGTGTCCAAAATGTGTCCTGTCCACCGGGCTTTCACTGAATATTTTTGGAATACATAAGAAAAATAAATGTTCTGTGTAAAACAATAAAGGCTCACCTTGTCCCAGCAGGGTTGAGACACTAAATTTAAGGGAGGAAGGCATGCTTTAAAAAGCAATTGGCAAATCAAGATAAATAATTTTGTAATATAGTATCTTTTTTAAAAAACAAATCAGTGCAAAAAAGATCCATAGTAAATAACATACCAGTATTTTTAAAAAAGACAGTGTCACTATTGCTGATTTGTTTTGTATCACCTTCCACTATGGCCCACAGGGCACCATGTCCCAGTGATGTTCTGAGAACCGTTGGCCAAGGCCCTGCTGATTTTACTCTATTGCTTCTTGTTGCCTACTGTCATGGGCTTCAGCTGGGGCCCAGCACAAACTGGTCTCCCAGCCGCCAGTGTCCCTGTGCCCAGGACCTCTTCTATGCTGCCACCTTTAATCATAACAGGCGCCTGAGTAACACGGAGTTCCTTCAGCCCACAAGCCCGATCTCCTTGGCCAGACAAGCATAGCCTTAATTACACATCCCTCACTCTGCGCAGCCTCAGCTTTGGCTACACACCTCCCCGACACCCCACATTTCTGCCACCTCAGCTTCTCACTAGATCCCGAATGTCCCAGACAACTCTACCTCTTAGCCCCTGCATTTGCTATTCCCATTACCTGGCTGCTGTTCCCTACTCATTTGCCAGGTGAATTTCTATTTTTCCATCAGGACCCAGCTCCCAGGTCTTCTTAGAACCTCAAGTTGTTCACTCTCTACTCACAGCCCCCAGGGCTCTCTGACTAGCTTTCACTTTTTACTGGTCTGTATCTTATGAACAAACTACTATATGTTACTTTTATAAATAGAATATTTTCACCTAAAAAAATTAAAGATGTAAAATACCTAAGATTGCACATGAAACAAATACCCACTGTCATCAAGTCAATTCTGACTCACAGCAACCCTATAGGACAGGGTAGAACTGCTCTATAGACTTTCCAGGGAGCATCTGGTAGATTTGAACTACTGACATTTTGGCTAGCAGATGTAGCACTTAACCACTACACCACCAGGGTTTCCATGAACCAAATAATAGTTCAACAATTTATGTGAGAAACTGGGGCACCACAAACCACTTATTGGTTCCTAGGTTCTTAACCAGTAACCAGCAACTACTATTATCGTGTTACTTGAAATGCTATAAATCAAGATATACAGAGACAGAACTAGAAGCTGCAAAGGCCCTGAGTGTTGGCGTGATTCCACCTTCTCATTCCATAGGAGAACATGAGGCTCGCAGCAAGGATGAGAATTGCTCAGGCACGCGCAGCCAGTGAACAGCAGAGATTAGAATCCACTTTTCTGCCCTCTCCATCCTGTGGAATTTTCTCAAGTGACCTCGCTGCCTGTGCCTAGGACATGAGCTGGACCTTGGAGTGGAACTAACTGTGGATTTACAACAATGAGTTAATTACACTTAACACGTTTGCTTGGGTCCACATTGTGAAGGCCTCTGAATGCTCAGTTAGCGAGTTTAGACTTTATCCTGTAAGAAACAGGGAGATATCAATGATTGTTCATAAACAGGCTGATATGAAAGGAGCAATTTAAGAAAATTAATTTGGAGTTGGTACACATTGCGGAAAGGGAAAAACAAGCTAAGAGACTGCAGGAATGGCCTATTGCCCTTGAGATCACAGCCAAAGCAGCCAAAAAAGTAGACAGGAAGGAACAGACAGATAAGATCTGTCTAGAGATGAATTAATATAACTAGTGATGAGTGATGAAGAGGCAAATGGAAAGAAAGGAGAGAAAAAGGGCCAAAGAAAACTCAGAAGTTTCAAGCTTGAAGATCTGGGGATACCACAGCATAAGCTACATTTTTTTCCTATCTGCATTTTTAAATTTTTTATAATATAGTTGTATTGAAATTTTATAACAAATGAAACAGACCATAAAAATCACGAATGGCACATTAAATCCAAAGTTAAAAACATGAGGCCACTTGTTGTTCAGTACCACTGAGTCAGTTCGTAGCAACCATACACACAACAGAACAAAACGCTGCCCCGTCCTGTGCCAGCCTTGTAATTGTTGTTGCCATGTCTGAGCCCACTGCTGCAGCCGTCTTGTTGAGGTTGTCAATCCATCTTGTTGAGGTTCTTCATCCCTGTCACTCGACCAAGCACGATGCTCTTCTCCAGGGGCTGACCCTTCCGGAAGACATGTCCAAAGTATGTAAAACAAAATCTCATTTAAGTACCTTAAGATCTCTTAAACAATTAAAAAAGACACTGAGTCAATGAAAGACCTCGTGCTGATTATCCCCTCAAAAATATCCCCTGAGGAAGAAGACCTTCAGCATTGCCCTGGCCGAGGCGAGACCGGCCCTCTTGTTGGAGATATGTATAGCACACCAACCTACTGTGACCTTGGGAAGGCTGCCAAAGATGTCTTCAACAAAGGATATGGATTTGGCGTGGTCAAAATCAACCTAAAAACCAAGTCTTGTAGTGGAGTGGAATTTTCTACTTCTGGTCACACATACACTGATACAGGGAAAGCATCAGGCAACCTAGAGACCAAGTATAAGGTCTGTAACTATGAACTTACCTTCACCCAAAAATGGAACACAGACAATACTCTTGGGACAGAAATCTCTTGGGAGAATAAGTTGGCTGAATGGTTGAAACTGACTCTTGATACCATATTTGTGCTAAACACAGGAAAGAAGAGTGGGAAGCTGAAGGCCTCCTGTAAGCAGGATTGTTTCAGTCTTGGGAGTAATGTTGATATAGATTTTTCTGGACCAACCATCTATGGCTGTGCCGTGTTGGCCTTTGAAGGTTGGCTTGCTGGCTACCAGATGAGTTTTGACACAGCCAAATCCAAACTGTTACAGAATAATTTTGCACTGGGCTACAAGGCTGCAGATTTCCAGCTGCACACTCATGTGAATGATGGCACTGAATTTGGAGGTTCTGTCTACCAGAAGGTTAATGAGAAGGCTGAAACGTCCATAAACCTAGCCTGGACAGCTGGCAGTAACAACACCCGTCTGGGCATTGTTGCTAAATACAAGCTGGATTGTAGAACTTCTCTGTCTGCTAAAGTAAATAATGCCAGCAGCGACAATGGAGTATTTTGTTAGACAGGAGATGACCTGGTCCTCCAGTCCATACGTCACACGTCCTGCATGTCCCACCCACACCACATCTTCATGACCTTCTACTATCTTGGTCTCTGTGCCGTAGTGGAATCTTTGGTTTTTGCATCAGAGTAAAATAAATCCATCACATTTTTGCTCAAAAAAATATATATATCCCTTGAGATCCTGGGTGTATTATTTGTTTCTATTTCTACAAAGGAAAATACCAAAAAGAACTGAACTGCAAACTTATCTTGAAAACATCTAAGTTGGAGATACCAGGCCAAATGTGTCAGCAGCATAAGATGTTCTACAGGTAACCAAAGGAGTAGACACAGACAAGTTACGGGACTGAGATGACACTCACATGAAGCTTCTGCAGGGGCTCAGAGCAAGGCAGAATAACTCTTAGCCACCACAATCATGGCAGGCTTAATCTGGTAGACACTGGGGAGCTGCTGTAGGCTCCTGGAGAGGGATTAGCCTGGTAAAATCTAGAGTTTAGGGATGTTAGCCAGGCCTTAACAAACACTCAGAGGGGCACAAATAGTTCATTAAGCACTCAAGTAGTAACTGAAAGGTTGGCAGTACAAACCCAATCAGCGGTATCTTGGAAGACAGGTCTGGTGGTCTGCTTCTGAAAGACCACAGACTTGAAAACCCTATTCTGCTTACACAGGGTTGCGATGAGTTGGAATCAATTTGACAGCAACTAACAGCAACGAACACTCACGGTGTGGTTTGGAGGGGCACACTGCCAGGCATAGCCTTTTCCTGGTGTCAAGAAGAAGGCTTAGATTTTGGCTAAGAGAAGAGGACCAGGCCAACAGATAGTAAAGGGGTGAAACTTGAGAACCAGATCAGAGGTTACGAGTGGAAGCGTTGGAGAAGGAAGTGTTCATCTGCTCCATTTGTTTGTAAAGAGTTACTTTAATGCAAGACCCCTTTTAACCTGTTCCCAAATCATATTAAACAGGGATTTTTCTCTGATTAACAATATTTTGCATTCCACCTTTTCTGGATAAATGAAAGTGAAAAAATACCTTCAACCTGCCTTTTCATGATTTTCTGTAAACGCAGCAAGGAGCCAAAAGGGGAGCAAGATGCTTTCTGATCTTCCTCTCCCCTCTAACTCCTATGGAACTTAAAAAAAGCATATTTCTTGCAGAAGAGAACTAGTACCCAGTTGCCCAGGTGCCCTGTCTTTGGGTGGATTTAAACTTCCAACCTTTGGGTTGACATTAACCTGCTGCCCCACCCACTCTGTGTCTTCTTAAGTGGAAGGATGAAACAAATCAAATCTATTGCCTTGACTCAAGCCCAGTGACTTATAAGATGGGGTAGAATTGCCCCATGGGTTTTCCAAGGAGCAGCTGATGGGGTAAAACTGCTGACCACTTGGTTCACAGCTGACTCTTAACCATTGTACCACCAGGGCTGCGGGTATCACTCTGTTTCCTGTTATACCCACCTGGGTCAGTTTGGCTAGTTAAAAGCCATTCAGTTTGCAGAAGGAGGAAATGTGTATACAGAGACTGGCTGGGCAAAGTCCAGAGGAGAAACCAGGTGCCATGTGTTTGTGTGTGGGCTGGTGGTGTGCAGGGGAGGGTGGTGGAGGGGTGCTTCCTTATGAAAATGATATGCGGATGACGTTCACTGGAAAATGCAGATTATAAAATGTCATGGGTAATTTTATTTGTGCAAAATGTATACGTCATCATACGTACATATACCTCTGTAGTAAAATAACTATTCAATTCAATGTTAACAGTGGGGCTAGAATTAAGAGAAACATTTTAAATACTATTTCTAAACTTTGATACAGCACACACATATTATATTTGTACTCAGAAACAGAGGTATAAAATGAAAAGCGTTATAACCTACATGAAGAGTCACTATTCACCTGTGATTCCAAACAACAAAAAAGTCACATTAACTTTTGCCATTCAGATTAAGTTGACGAATACCTCTGTTCCTTTCTTACCAGATCGCCCACTGTTGAGATTCTGGGAGCCCCAGGGGCTGCTTACATATCCCACCGTTTCACCCTGACTGTCCCTCATCTCAAATCCATGCCCTATTCTTTCTAGGGTCGTTTGTTTCCTCACTGTGTGCAGATGGCATCTCTCAGCTCCATCTGGATTTCCCTGGGCTCCTTCTACCTTTAGCCGCAGCTCTCCTGTTACTTCTCTGAGCTCTTAACCCTAGCCTCACTAACAGAGACTTATTTGTGCATAATAAGACCTCACTGAAATTCATGGACTAACAGAAGGGACCTACAACACAAAGACGGGTTTACACCAGACTAGACTTTCTCAGAGTCTCAGGTCCCCTTCAGGTCATCCCTGCTTTGCTCCAAGCCACAGACCATTTGAAGAGTCAGGTCACTTCTGCGCCATGAGAACCCTTCCAGAAATCTACTCAGCTGCAGTCCAGCCACCCAGGAGGCTCCAGGAAGATCGGAGACATCCCACTATGACACGTAATGCCTATCTACCACATCTTCGTTTTCCTCATTTCTTGTTTCTAGCTTGGCTTCTCTGCAGGCAGTGTGACAGTGTGACAGTGTGGACACTGCTTCCCCACTGACAGAAATGTAGTGGTGTCTTAGTGCCAACCTCACTGCTTTGTGTTATTTGGTTTTAGAACAGCATTTTAGAAATGGCAAAATGATCCCGGCCATGTCACTCTGCTCCAGGTGTGGTCTTCCCTTTTTGTATGTTGCTCTCCAGCCTACCATACCTGTTCTTCCCTCCTCTCCATTCTGCAGCTCAGGCAAAGCCTGACTCTAAGTAAAACTAGACAGTCATAAGTTAGCATACGTTAATAGAAAAGTTTGGAGTCCCACAAGGAAGCACATGCAAAACTATGCTTTCAAAGTGACTGCTTACTTTATTGTCTCAAAAATTGTATTCTGTTTAGTAAGAGCTTTTATTTTCCCAAGTAGGTATTAGCTTTATGTGGGCAAAAAGTCCCACAATGGAAAAAGGTGTGACCTATCACAACAGTGCTAAAAGGCTAGTCTGCTGACCGGTAGCGTCAGCACCACCTGGGAACTGGTTAGAAATGCAAAGAGACCCTACCACAAACCTACCCTAACAGAAACCCTGGGCGCAGGGCTCAGTGATGTGTGTTTCGATAGCCCTGTTGGTTCTAATGCAGTTCAAGTGTGAGAACTATGAGTCTATCAGATTTAGAAGTTAAGCTTCCACTTCTTTGAGGGCCACAAAAAAAAAGTAACTAATATTCAAATGATGATTTTTTTTTTGTCATTCTCAGTACGTCATGGAATCCAAATCTCTTTAGATTTAGACAGGGTCATACTATCACAGTGTCTATTCAATAGTAATAGCAACAATTGCTTAAATTACAAGGTTCATTGACATTAAATTCAAGAATTTAAACTTTTTTTAAAAAACAAGAGTTAGAATGCGCAGTCTGATTTGGTTAACAGGTAATAATTAATCATTTACATGACCTGCTCACCATTTTTAGTGCCTAAATGCCAGATGATTTTAAAATTACATGTTAATATATATTAGATAAACTTTGTTCTTCATTTTGTTACATGAACATGGCTGTCTCCTCACAACTTTAAAAAATTAAATAGTACGATCCCACTATTCTTCTACCACCATGGAGGACATATCTGAAAGGGATAATCAAAAGGGAGCATCGTATGTCTTACCTATTTTTACCTACACACAACGTATCTGAGGAAAATAGTGTTTAGATGGAAAGTATCAACTTGACGGCAGTGGTAATGCATTCCGTCCGTCAGCAGTCTGTCTGTCTGTCTTACCGTGGTAGCTCACTTGTTGCTATGATGCTGGATGCCACCAATGTTTCAAACACCAACAGGGTCACCCATGGTGAGCAGGTGTCAGTGGAACTTTCAGACTTAGACAGACTAGGAAAATCCACTGGTGATCTACTTCTGAAACTAAGCCAGTAAAAATCCTATGGATCACCGACAACATATTGTCCAATGTATTGCTGGATGACGTACCCCCTAAGTTGGAAGTCACTGAAATCACACAGTGGCCACAGCAGTGGACTCAAGCATGCTAGTGATGGAGCAGGTCATATTCCTTTCTGTTGTACATGGGATCGCCAGTGATGGAGAGGGTCGCGTTTCCTTCTGTTGTACATGGGATCACCAGTGATGGAGAGGGTCACGTTTCCTTCTGTTGTACATGGGATCACCAGTTATGGAGAGGGTTCTGTTTTCTTCTGTTGTTCATGGGATCACCAGTGATGGAGAGGGTCGCGTTTCCTTCTGTTGCTCATGGGATCAGCAGTGATGGAGAGGGTCGC
Source organism: Heterohyrax brucei (assembly GCA_028571685.1). Classification (NCBI taxonomy): domain Eukaryota; kingdom Metazoa; phylum Chordata; class Mammalia; order Hyracoidea; family Procaviidae; genus Heterohyrax; species Heterohyrax brucei. The sequence goes on from CM053154.1 coordinate 36,198,799, forward strand.
GTTTCCTTCTGTTGTTCATGGGATCAGCAGTGATGGAGAGGGTCGCGTTTCCTTCTGTTGTACATGGAATCAGCAGTGATGGAGAGGGTCATATGTTTTCTACTGTTGTACATGGGATCAGCAGTGATGGAGAGGGTCATGTTTCCTTCTGTTGTACACGAGGTCACCAGGAGTCAGAGTTGACTCAATGGCAGCTAGCAACAACTCATTACTAAACAGAGGACCTCACTCCTGAAGTCAGAGAAATTTGCCTTTAGGTTTATGGGAAAATCAATATTTTCTGCCAGAACAGTGGTTGGGGGTAAGCTGCATGCTTGGCTAACTTAAAAGCCCAAAGAGTTTTCTCAGAACAAAGGAAAGGCTTGACTACAAAGTGAAATCAGAGCTGAACTCCGTGAAATTTTATTTGGATTTTTTAAGTCAGAAAACAATTATGAAGAAAACAAAACATGGCCCTATATTGTTACATTTTTCTCTATACATGTGTACAGTACAGATAATAAAAGTGATGTATGAACATGCTATGAAAATTACAAGTAATATTGAAAAATCTCAATCTTAAAATAAAAATCTTCTTTTTATAACATGGAAGCTCATACCGGCAGCCACCAAGTCCTTGTTTTACAGTTGGTTGTGCTGTGTCCAGCTCTGGTGGCAAATGGAGACTGAAATACATCATTTGTTGTTGTTGTTTTGCCAAGCTCTGTTCCCTGGCAACGGGTAGTATCCACTCACCATAAAGAAGCGCCTTTTCTAATTTGCACAAAGATACCCTTAGAAAGCCACCTTTTAACAATTTACAAAAAGGTATACACATACCAGCACCTACACAAGTATTAGTTCATTTGATTTCCACAAAGAAACTGTGTGACAGTGCTGTTCTAAACTTTCCTTCCTCCTTTTCTCCTTCTTCCTCTTTCTTTTCCTTTTTTATTTAATATGTCTCTTGAGAATTGTTCCACATTAGCAATGTAGGTGTTAGTTTTGTGTGTGTGTGTATGTGTGTGTTTTAAGGGTCTGCAGTATTCCATTGTATAATTCTGTTAGAATTTATTAAACTAGTTCCCTTTTCATGATTCCTGGACATTTAGGTTGTTTCCAGGTCCTTTCATGGGCAAGATGAGGAATATTGAGGTTGTTGCATACAATGCTTTAATTAAAAAAAAAAAAAAAAAAACTCTGCTGTCAAGTCAATTCCTACTCATAGTGACCCTATAGGGCAGAGTAGAACTGCCCCATAGAGTTTCCAAGGAGCGCCTGTCAGCACTCTGTTTGGTTAGCAGCTGTAGCTCTTAAACCACTACACCATCAGGGTTTCCTAAGGCTTTAACAAGTATGTTTATATGTATATAATGGCATGGTTTTGTGACGATATTTATAAAACAAATTCTTAGCAGTGAAATCACTAGGTCAAAAGGCACAGACATTTTAAATTTTGACAGATACTACTTATAACAATTTATGCCAGTCCTGGGTATTACCACACTTGTTAATTTTTGCTAATATGATAGCTAAAATAAGATGTCTCCTTTTTAAAATTTATTTCTTTAACATGAATGATGTTAAATATTTGATTTATATTTCTGTAGATATAAATGAGGTCACATGTGTTTGCATTGGTCTATTGACCACTTACAATAGACCCACGTGTTAGGTTAGCTTTTTTGTTAGCGGTATGTACATATCTCTTGCTCATTTTTCTAGTGAATTGTTCGTCTTTTTCTCACTTGTTGTAAGATTTCTTTGTAAACCAAGATAGGTGGTTCCTACTGTTATTATTACATGTAGCAGAGACTTCTTCTACCATGTCATTTAGTTTTTGATTTTTACGCATCTGATTTTTGTTCTACAAAAGCTTCAAATATTAATGCAATGAAATTCATCAATAGTTTTCTTGTTGACTTCTGCATGTGTACCTTTTAAATGACATCTATTCCAAAGTCTACCTAGAAAAGCTAAAAAGCAAAAAAGGCTTGGACCTGATTTCAGCCTGCATTGTGTCCTTCAGGGCAGTATCTACACGTGTAACGTGGCTCCTGTAAGGAAGCACGCAATGGTCGAGGTAACTTATAACAGGACCAGCCAATCCCATGAGCATCCAGCTGTCATGTGACTTATTTGGCAGCGAGGTAGGTTTCTAGGTGGCAAATATGACCAAGCAGAGAGGTTTTTACCATTGCAGGAATCTGCTTCTACAGGACAAAGCCCTTTTGGGGTTCTTGATCCTTTGTGCTCAGATCTAGAAGCTACCTAAGGAGCCAGACTCCTTGCCATGTTGACTTGAGGTTTCTAGAGTTTTCCCTGATAATAAAATTCTTGTGGGTTAGGATTACCATGCCTCTTCTTACGGTGACACGTAGGCCAGGGGACCACTCCCAGTAGGCCCTGTTGACAGATACGGATCCTCCTTCCACAGTGTCCTCCTTCTCAAGGATCTCAGTTACAACTGGCAGCTGGGGTGGGGCAGGAAAACAACTGCCTCTGGCCTTCCACTGCATTGCAGCTCCAATTTCAGGTGATTTTTCATATGGCAAAAAAAAAACCTTTGTGTTTTAGAATGAGGGCACAGAAAGGAATGCTCAAGATGAGAGATAAAAAAAAGAGAGAGAGAGAGAAAACCGTTGCTGTCTAGCCAATTCCAACAGAGAGTTAGGAATTCCCTGCTCATCTGGAACCTTCTGACATCTCCATCCCATCATCACAGCCTCAGTCTCAGCCAGCCCAGAATTAACTCAGATGATGGCAACTTGACGTGATAAAGAATTAAAATGGCACTATAGCTCTCAAAGGGGGGTGACTGCAAACAGCCTTGGCTTTTCTAGTAAAGGAACCTGGGTCTAGAAAACAACCTTACATCTCATCAAATAGTTTGGTGCAGTGAGAAACAGCCATCAGCCTCATTCTTTGAATCCTGATCCCTATTAAATTATTCTAAGACGGGAACAGCCACACCTCAAAAGCTCATCTATGGTGGGTACAAGATCTCATGAACAGCTTCACATCTGTGTCACCAAGACACAATCACTTTTAGTTATCCATATCAAAATGTTCCAAGGTTTGTTCCTTGTAACCCTGTTCCTGTACCAATTTCTGTTTTAGCATCTTTTGGTTGCATGGAGCATTAGTTAGTTCAAATTACCTGAGCGTAAAGTGGATTTATGTTAGGGATACACATGTGGATTTCTAACACAATGACAATATGTGCAGAACTAAGGGAGTGTTAGGGACCACCTAGCTGTCTCACACACACCTTCAGACTCTCTGCACATCTGCTCTGTCCATAAGCTGCTGATGAATCTTTCTGTCCTCATCTTCCTCACCTTCTCCTTCACTCATCTTCCCACCTTTCCTCTCCCTCTTTCTCCCTTTTCCCTTGATTCTGCCTTTGTTTTACTTTTTCTAGTTGTTTATTAGGTTATTGTTTGGGATAACCATATTCCAATATCATCCTTTCAAATAGTTCTTTCAATTAAATGCACACCTTATAAACAAAATTTAAATGGTTGCATTTAAATCGGCGTTATCTCCTCTCTACTGATTGACCCTTTTGCCTCACATGGATCCTCAGTTCAGAGAACTCTGGGAATCAGAATTCCTGTCTTCAAGCCTGAGGCTGACTCAAACATTCTTATAGATGGAAACATGGCCCAATGATCACATTCCTTATCGAGTCTGTTACTCTAGTAATGAATGTCAATATAATTCATTAGAATATAATTCATACCATTTGGGGGTTTTGTAGAATTTTCCCCCCTTTTTTGTAGCCTAGTTATATAAAATCGTTACTGTATAATAATCACTAACATATCATGTTTAATTGAATTACTTACAGGCAGCTCCAAAAGATGGTCCAGGATATTAAGAACAATGAAGGTGGAATAATGAACAAAATTAAAAAGTAAGTTAAACTCTAGAGCACTTTACAAATCTTCTTATTATGCTGGCCTGTGCTAAGTGGAAGAAAAGAAAGTTCTGTTACCTGAATGGGGTCATAGCCTCTCTTGCTTGTTGTGAAAGCCGGTGGTAGTTAGCCACACAGTCAGAAAATACAGCAAGTTATTGCAGTGGTGCTCAGGGAATTTTGCTTTTCTTTTACATCTCAGGGAAGGTGAGGTATGGCCATTCAAGGTGGCCCAGAAAACGTCAAAGGAGGAAAATCGGCTTCCATAACAGTTTAGCCAAGAGTTGCCCGGACACACACGAGAAGTTATGAGAACACAGTGCTAGCTTTTACAGTCTGTAGGATGCCATACTGTTTTCCATATTTTGATTTTGGCTTTCTCAGTAATTGCCTTAAAATGGTGTTTTCAGTTGGTACTTGGAGAAGGAAAGCAAGAATCTGAATTCTCTTGTATACTAAAAACCTCTAGATTTTTTTTTTTACGAAAAAGAGATTGTATACATCTTCATTTACCATTCAAAATATAAGTCAGAAGAAAAGAGAAAATAACATCTTCAGTGTTTTTTTTGTTTTTTTTTAATACAAGTAATATACATTTAAAGAAGCCCTGGTGGCCCAGTGGTTAAGTTGTCTACTAACCCAAAGGCTGGAAGTTGGAACACACCGAGATCCATGAAGAAAGACGTGACTACTTCTATAAAGACTAGAACCTGGCAAGCCCTGCAGGACAGTTCTACTCTTCACCCAGGGTCGCTGCCAGTTGAAATCAATTCCATGGCACGTAGCAGAAAGAAAAACAAGAGTCCAGAATTGTATAAAGTCAGAATCTTGCCCTTTTTCATATCCCACCTAATCCACCCTCCAGAAACAGCCGTTGTCCATTGCCACGCTCACTGTTTGCTTTGTTTGCCTTAAGTGATTGAAAATCCTGGTGGCATAGTGGTAAAGAGCTATGGCTGCTGACTGCAAGATCCGCAGTTGTAATCCACGAGGTGCTCTTTGGAAACTTCATGCGGCAGTTCTACTCTGTCCTACTGGGTCACTAAGAAGTCAGAGTCAACTCAGTGGCAGTAGATTTGGTTATGTCCTACATGTCTTTACTTAGTACATAAAAATAAACCACATTCCCTTCTGAACTATTAATAGTCTACTACAAACCCTGGTGGCGTAGTGGTTAAGTGCTACGGCTGGTAACCACAAGATCGGCAGTTCAAATCCACCAGGCACTCCTTGGAAACTCTATGAGGCAGTTCTACTCTGTCCTATAGGTTCTCCATGAGTCAGAATCGACTCGATAGCAACGGGTTTGGGTTATTTTGTTTATAAATGCTTCATAATTTATTTAAATTATATATTTTTATGGTAGTGGACTTTTTTTTAGTAGTGGAAACCTTTCTAAGAGGCTAGAGCTTAAAGAGGTACCATTTGGAGAGTGATTTGGTAACAACAATCAGTTTTTTTTTTGACATTTCTTTCAGTTTGTTTTAATAGTTACAAATAATGCTGTAATAAATTTCCTTTGCATATCAATAAACTAAGCCCCTGAAATGAAATATACAAAACGAAACCAAACCCTCTGCTGTTGAGTCAATTCTGACTTATAGTGACCCTATAGGACAGAATAGAATTTCCCAGAGAATTTCCAAGAAGGGCCTGGTGGGTTCAAACTGCCGACCTTTTGGTTAGCAGCCGTAGCACTTCACCACTACGCCATCAGGGTTTTCAAAATATAACACAGCTATATAAAATAATAGTTCTATCATAATTACTAATATTTCATGTTTAATTTCATTTCTCACAGGCAGTTTCAAAAGATGATTCATAATATTAAGAACAAGTAATCTTGAAATTAAGTTATGTGCCCTCAAATTTCAGATTGATATTACCAAATTGTCTTTCAGAAATTTTGTACCACTAATAGTGCAGGGTCGACTCTAAGTCACAAAGAATTGGCTCCACAGTAACAGGTAATACTGTAGGAGTTCATTTTCCCCATGTCCTCAGTGAAGAGTGTTTTTATTCTTTTTGATCGTTGCTAAACCTACAAGCCTTGAAGAGTTTTAGGTGGTATTTTTCAGATGAGAAAATGCAAATGAGTTTCAAGATGTATAAGCAATCATCATAAAATAGTTAAAATGGTTTTCTGGTTGTGGGATAGTGATCATTGTATAGAGAAGACTTTTGTTTTCATATTCTGTCTTATGGCTGGGAAAAGTGTGCAGTTATTTTCATTTTAATATTATTTCTGATACATATAGAATCTCATTCAAATGAGAGGACCCTAGGAGTTAGAGTCATGAGCAATTCTAAATTGATTATCACACAGTTGCCAACATTGCAAAATACCAGTTTCTCCAATAGTAGGAAGGTTCTGTAAAAAACACCTATCTATTCCCTGATCAGTCATGCCTTCAACAGCCATGGATCTCAAATTTTCTTGAACATTTTACTTGACAAACTATATTTCTTCTCAGTTTGGAAAATGTGGTGGCCATAGTTATTTCTCTGGATGAAGTCAGTGGCTGGCCCTTTGGTTCTAAATTGTGTACGATTAAGCTCTCACTGGAAGCCAGCCAGCAGGTGCTGCCTTGAAAGGAGGAAGCACGGTCGAGTACGCTGGTTTCCTAACAGAAGACCGTGACCGAGTTTCTACTGGTCCACAGCCAAACGAGAAAATATGGACCTTCACATAGTAGAAGATGGGGTGGAACTGCAGCTCCTCAGCAAGACCCACAGCGCACCCACCTTTTAGGCACACTTGGTGTTTGGTGGCCATCAACTCTTTCTTGAGTTTGTCCTATATTCTGAAATTATGACCTTCATATATTTTTAAGTGTTGAGATATCCATTTTTTTCTTTTTCTTTTATGAAATGATAATAATAGTAGATAGCATAATTAGTACCCAACTTTTTATGGGGGATTCTGTTCTTAAGACTCTGTCTTAAGTCAGTTATAACATAAGTCAAAAATCTTTTTTTTTTAAGTTTTTCATCATTATTGCCTTTTATTATCAGTCCTTATAAATCCCATCTTTATTCGTCCTTGGGAGCTGAAAACATTGCATATAAGCTTATAGGTATGCTTTAATACATACATATATGTTAAGATGTACCAAACAATACAGTCATAATTATGGTTTGTCACAACTTGAACACATCTTACGCTGGCGACTACCGGTAGTTGGTTTGTATTTTTTTGAAATATTACTGACCCACAAATAGGCCTGAGCACCAAACCCAGTTCTATTTTTGTTTTACTTCCTTACAACACTTTGGACAATCTCACTATTTGGATTTCATCAGGGGTCTGATGATAGTATCTTCCCAGCTGGCTTGCTACAAGGCGTCAGTGAACTAATAGATATGAGAGCCTTTGGGGAAAAAATAGGAAGAATAGTTATACAATTATAAATATTGGTTTTTTGCAATCAAACAGGAGTTATTGTGCTGATTTCATTTTTCTGGAAATAAAACATATTTAGTATGTAATGATTACTTCATACTGATTCTATAAAGCCATGTACTTTGGTTAAAGAGGATGCTGTATATGGCCTTTATGAATATTCTAAATTTCATTAAGCAAACAATTTTTAAATAAGATGAGTGACTTACTCATTTCACATAATGGAAGGAGAGGTATTGTCAGAATTTACGAAAGCCTAAAAATGGGATACTTTTTTAAAATGTAATCTTAGTTTTCTTTTAATGAATGGGGGGAAATTATAAATCATCAGTGTATTTTATACATAAATAAAGATACTGGTATTCAAATATCACAATCCCTAACCTGGAGATACTCACAACATTTTTTTTTTTAAATAGTGCAAAAATAATCTCAGCCTAACCTACAACTAAAGTGCTCATTGTAGCTAATTTTCTCTTGTTATTTAAAGCATTCGTAAACTATTAAAATACAGTTTGCTTCCTATTAACCAACCAACACTGTCATCCTTCCTTGACCCTCTGAACAGGATTCTGACCCCTCAGAGCTCCTTCACAGTGTGATTTTGCCTTTACTGAGTTCCAGCTACATCTTGCTCTGGGGAGTTAAGAGATGGTTTCACTACATTTATAACTCATTAAATCTTTAAATGTGACTGATCCAGAAGAAACTATTATGCTATTAGTTGTCCACCTGTTATCCTTATCCCAGCTCATGCTATGGGACTGGACAACAGATGCCCTACCTACTGTCTAATGGCTATCTGTCTGTCTAATGGTTATCATCTGCAGGCTGAAAGTCAAAGCACCTCCAAGTGTTCCTCAAAGGGACTATGCTTCAGGTAAGACTGTTTCTGAGACACTTCAACTAATTCTTGATTAAATGTTCTATTTGCCATGAGTCGGATCCGACTCGATGGCACTTGGCTTACTTCAAAGAATGGGAAATACAGTCTACTCAGCTGAAAACAAAACAATGCCTATCCTGATTTTAAGAATGACTAAATCATGGCTTTTGACTGTCATGGAGATATAATACTTGATCCATTCACATATCCATCTTTTTGTCTACTCATCTATCTACTGAACACATATTAAACGTCATCTGTGAACATGGCACATACAAGGTCTTAGGTAGAAATACAATGCAAAACAAGAGTCATACACACTCTGCACACTCACAAAAGTTATACTATAGAAGGGAAGACCCACAAGCCAGCTGTCACTGAATCATTACCAACACATAGCAATCTTGTAGGACAGAATAGAATGGATTTACAGGGTTTCCAAGGATGCAAATCTTTTCTTTTTTCTTTTAAATTGTACTTTATATGAAAGTTTACAGAACAAACTAGCTTCTCATTAAACAAGTGGTACACATATTGTTTGGTGATATTGGTTGCCAACACCACGACATGTCAACACTCTCCCCTTCTTGACTTTGGGTTCTCTATTACCAGCTTTCTGGTGCCATCCTGCCTCCTGGTCTTTGCCCCTGGGGTGGTGTGCTCATTTAGTCTTGTTTTGTTCTAAGGGCCTGTAAATCTTTGGCTGAAAAATTAACATCAAGAATGACTTCGTAGCTGAGTGACAGTGGTACCCAGCGGGGCATGCTCTAGAGGTTTCTCTGATCTCTATCAGACTAGTCTGGTCTTTTGTGTGTGTGTGAGTTAGAATTTTGTTCTACATTTTTCTCCAGGTTTGTCCAGGACCCTCTATTGTGATATCTGTCAGAGCTGTCACTGTTGGTGGCCAGGAACCACCTGGTTGTGTGGGACTCTGTCTGGTAGAGGCTGCAGTACTTGTGGTCCATTAGCCATTTGAACTAATCTTTTTGTTAGATCTTGGTTTTCTTCACTCTCCCTTGCTCCAGACGGAGTGGGACCAGTGGAGTATCTTAGATGTCTGCTCACAAACTTTTAAGACCCCAGACACTGTTCTCTAAAGTAGAATATAAAACATTTTCCTTACAAACTATGTTATGCCAATTGAATTAGCTATTCCCCAAGACCATGGTTCCCACAGCCCTCATTCCAGTAATTCAGGCCCTCGGGGAGTTTGGAAGTGTCTATGGAGCTTCCATGGCCTTGATGAGCCTGTAAATCTTTATGGAAGCAGAGTGCCACATCTTTCTCCCGCGGAAAGGCCAGTGAGTATGAACCCCTGACCTTTTGTTTAGCAGCTGAGCGGTTCAACTATGGCTTCTTCAAAGGGAATAGTAGATGCTAAGTCAATTCCAATTCATTGTGATAAGGAGAAGCACAGAGTTCTATGACACTGTATACCAAAACAAACCCATTGTCAAGTTGATCTAATTAATGGTGACCCTAAGTGTTACCAGGGAGAATTGCTCCTTGGGGTTTTCTTGGCTCCAGTCTTTAGGAAAGTTGATTGCCACACCTTTCTTCTGCAGTGCTGCTGGATGGGTTCAAACTGCCAAACTTTAGGTTGGTAGTCGAGCACAAACTACTTGTGCCACCAGGAGCCTGTCAGTCTATACAGCAGCAGCTAACTGAGGTAGGAAATGGAGAGAAAGGACACTTAGGGTGGGGAAAGGACAGTTCCTTGGATAGATCTTTTATAGTTTAAGATCTGTACTTACAGATAATTGTGGGAAAGAATAAATTGCTGGTGACACTTGATCACCCCTGAGTTTAGTTTTAGATCAACTTTGGAGGAAGGAGGGGTTAGTTTTGAGATTGGTAGGATTTGTGCAGTAGTGACTGAAGTAAAATATCCAACATACATCCTTTTTCTAGAAATATCCCTTGGAAGGATAGATGTAACATCTTTTTTTCCTGGTATTAAGTGTAACAATTTCTTGAATGTAGACAGATCTATGCAGCTGTCTGTGAAATCCACAGAGCTACAGACATCACTGAAGACTCCTCCTCAACAGAGCAACAGCTAAAACCAAATCCTGCCCGCAGATAATGATGACACTTTTTTCTGCTATAATCAAAATAGCAATAAATCAGAAAATTGAGTCCCTCCTGGGCACTCACTTATCACACTGAGAAATGCCAACTAACTTACCCAAATCTAGTCGGTGACCCACAGACCGCTTTCTACAACTCACCAGGTTACAGAGTATCTATCGACCTCCCCTGCCAATCAGTCAGCAACTCTAGGGAGATGGCCATGGGATTCCTGTGCAATTTGTAACCAAAAAAAGGAATCCTTTACTGGGCTTAACCAACCAACCAACAAATTAAGGAAGCTGCTCACATAACAGATGAAAACAAACACGGACCACAAAGTAGACTAAATCTAGCAAACAGCCAAAAAGGGCTGGCATGAAAATCATGGAATCACGGACTCTAGGGTTTAAAAGGAACTCCAGTGGTCACATAGTCTAATCCTCTAATTCAGTGTTTGAACCCTATGCCTCCACCATGCACCCCATAAACATGGCCTAGTTTCTGCCTAGGTATTTCCTATGATGACCTCATAAACCTGTCTGTCCACTCAAGGACAGACAGACTGACCAGATGTGGAGATGAGATCTGTCCTTCATGGGTTCCAAATTCTACCCCAGGGGCCACATAGTACAAATCTTCAACTAGCAAAGAAAGTGGAACTAGAATTAGTTCATCTGAATCTTTTCTACTGCAGAACATCTCCAAGTCCTTCAGCTGTTCCTCACATTCATTCATTCTACAGATATTTCAGAAGTGTTTCCCATATGACACTCACTACACTTAACAACTACTGGGCATTCAGAAAAATGAACAAATATAACTTATTACCAAACATGGTAACTGCTATGAAGAAAAGTGATGAAGCACAGTGGGAGAGTCCCTGTGGAGTGGGGGAACTGCTACAATGGTCAAGAAAGATCTCTTGAAGAAGGTGAAAGTTTTTAATTTGAGTATTGGGGGATAAGTCAATAAGTTCATTTACCTCTGTGTAGATGAACCAACAGCACTGTAGATGCTGGACAGAGATGTTAAGTGCTTAGGTTCAATCCTCTGAACTTTAAGAAGACTCATGTATCTGACTTCAGAAAGGATGGGTCTTCTGAAAGTTCCAGACACCTCATAGTCACCTGAACTCACCATCCCCTCCTAGTTCATCTTCTCAATCAGGGTCTCCCCTTCACGATAATTGTTACCTGAGTAAAAAGCAGGTAGCATTCATCTTTTATTCATCCTCTTGCCTAATCCAGTCACCTTGGGAAGTTTTCCTTTTCTCTCATCTTCTGTGAGTCACAAAATCCTATTGATTCTGTCACTCAAATAGCTTTGCCCCTCTCTATTCCTATTGCTGGAATCCCTAATGGTATAGTAGTTGAGAGATACAGCTGTAAGCCAAAAGGTTGGCAGTTCGAATCTACCAGGCACTCCTTGAAAATCCTATGAAGCGGTTCTGTCTGTCCCACAGAGTCACTGTGAGTCAGAATCAACTTAATGGCCATGGGTGCGGTATTCCCACGGCCACAGCTCAGTTCCGTGTCGCCTCTTTCCTGTTCTAGTACAGACAACCTCTTACTAGTCTCCGTAATTTGCAAATCCTTGTGGTCCTCTTCACCTCCACCACAGTGACTTTTTTCCCCCACGGTATTTATAGAGTTTTTTTTCTAAGCTGTTTTTAATGTTTTTTATTGTGGTTAAGTGAAAGTTTACAATCCAAGTCAATCTTCCGTATAAAGCCCTAAGGACTTGCCTCCCTGCAACTTCATCTGCTTTCCTCACCCTGTGACAACACACTCTTCCTTTCCACTCTTTACTTCCAGTATCCACTCAGTCAGCACTTGTCCCCTCATCTCTACTCTCTTCTCTCCCTTCTCAAAAGAAGCCGGTAGGACAGCCATATAATATAGCAAACCATAAAGTACACACACGACCTGCATCACCCTGAGTCCAGTCCATTCTTTGTAGTGTTGGCTTCAGTACTGGTTTCAGCTCTGGGCTAGCAGCAAGTCTAGGGGCCGTGTTCTTTGGGGACACTTTAGGTTATTGGAGGGCAACCTTTTTGAAATACAGTTATCCTTGTGTCATACTTCTGTTTAAATCTTTTTATGGCCCTGGATCACTAACAAGAGAAGTTGTAAACCAGTAATCTTGCCCTCAAGGTGCTTCGTTATCTAGTCATCAACTGGCTGTACAATCTGGGAACTCTCCTTATCTGTATCACTGTTACTGGGTGATGTCAAGTTAGTTCTGATTCATAGCCACCCTGTGTAAAACAAAACACGCTGGATCCTGTGCCATCCTCACGATCATTGTTAGGCCTGAGCCTACTGTTACAGCCACTACATCAATAAACCTTGTCAACTGTCTTCCTCTTTTGTGATGACCCTCCACTTTACCAGGAAACCCTGGTGGTATAGTGGTTAAGTGTTATGGCAGCTAATCACAAAGGTCAGCAGTTCAAATCTACCAGATGACTCTTGGAGGCTCTATGGGGAAGTTCTCTGCTGTCCTCGAGGGTAACTATGAGTCAGAATGAATTCAACAGTGCTAGATTTGGTTTGGTTTTGGTTTTCTACTTTACCAAGCATGGTAAAGGGCTGACATGGATCTTTAAGGTTCCCTTCCATACTAACATTCTTCACTACAGAAACAGATTTTGGGAGCCTGGAACCCAGATCCCAGTGAAAATCAGCCTCTTCTTATCTTCCCTCGCTGTAGGAATTTGTACCTTTCACTCTCCATAATGCTTGAAAGTGTTTCTTGACCTCAGATACCTACTTTTTTCCCTAAAACCCCAAAGATAGTTTTGACATCAGTACCTCTGTACTTAATCTCTCTCGGAACACAGATGTGTAACTGGCCAGATCCTCTAAGCTTTGGCTGTTCTTTACTACACTAAGTGGGGCCTGAAGCTCATGGAAACATTAGCTTCGCCTGGGAGCGTGTTAAAAACAGAGAATCTCAGCCCTGTCCTAAAACTACTGGACCACAATTTACATTTTAACAAGAGTTTCAGAGGATTTGAATGTATATTAAACTTAAGAAGCCCTGCTCTAAACCACCAACTCCATCTTTATTGCTTCTCCTGAAGTGAAAGACAAACAGAAAAAGAATAGACAGCATTTCTGTTGAGTTGATTCTGACTCACAGGTATCTCACGTGCTTGAGAGTAGAACTGTGCTCCACAGGGCTTCCTTGGCTACGATATTCTTATGGAGCCTGGTGGTAGAGCAGGTCAGAGTTTGGCTGCTAACCAGAAGATTGGCAGTTTAAGTCCACCAGTTCTCCTTGAGCAACCCTACGGGGCAGTTCTGCTGTGTCCTGTGGTGTCATTGTGAGTCAGTATGAACTCAACAGCGATAGGTTTGTCCTTTTGGTTTAATCTTCTTATGGAAGTAGATCATTAGAACTTTCTTTGATGACATTGCTGGATGGATTTAAGCTGCCACCTTTTTGGTTAGTTAGCCAAAAACAAGCTGTTCATGCCACCAGAGACTTGAAGGGCAAACGGACACCCCTCAGTCTATTGAAATTCCACGATCTTAGAAATTCATTCCATTGCTTCGCTAGACCAGTAGGGACTTTCCACAGTCTCCCCTGCTTTACATTCAATCCCCGGAAAACCGCTATTTTTTTTTGCAAAACCACCAATACCACCTGCAGCAGTTCCCCGGCCCCCTCCCAAACCAACTAAAGTCTCAGGAGCATTTCCAGCTGCTTCCCCTGAGCCTGTGCAGCTGCAAGCCCACATCCTCAGAAACCAACCCTGAGAGCTCTTCTGGGATTCAAGGAGTTTGCAAGGACTTCGAGGTTCAAGTGCTTGAAGACCTTAGCCCACGATATGCCTCCTAAGCCTGGACACCAGTCAAGTGCTCTCTGGAGATCTGTGGACACTTGGTCCTTCTGTTTCCCCCAAGCCCTGGAATTACAACCTCTTTCTAGGCCTTGAAGCAAATGGCTTCCTTAAACTCTCTGAACAGAGAGAATGGATTGACATTGGTGATCCCAACTTTCAAAGATGGAAAGATTCGGCAACCCCAGAGGTCAACAGAGAAGTCTCTACAGGCCCTCTTCTAGTTAGGGTGAATTATACCAAGCCTGAATTATACCAAGAATGGAGGCCTGGACTTCCTACAGTGATGGAGGTCAGGCCGACATGGAACCTGTTGTTTGCAGATCACAGCTACAGTCCTGCATTTGTCTCCAAGGAGCAGATGTTGCAGAGACCTCACTTCTACTGAACAGAGTGTATCACCGCCCTCCTTCCCACATGCGACTGGCACTGCTGTCAGAAGGGAAGACACTCAACCTGTATCAGGCATTTACTTTTCCCCAGGTAGGATGCAAAGCTCTTTGCAGACACTGTCTTTTTTATTCTTTTCACTAGCATCACTATGTAGAATTTATTACATCCATGTTGCAGGTAAGAAAAATATATCTCAGGGGAGTTAAGCAACCTGTTCAAGATTACTACAGACACTAAGAGGAAACCTTACCCCAGACTCCTACCCCGTCTTCCTCCCTCTGATCCAAGCCAAGATCTTTGTACTCTTCTGGGCCACTTCTTGTTGTCTGACAGTGCTGGAGCCTCTGGCGTTAGCACCAGAACCTGCTTCCCGGTTCCTGAGCTTCCATTAGCTGAACAGTCTCCTGGGGCACCTCTATTTTTGAAACCTGAGGTCCTGCTCTCAGTGGATTTGTCCCAGAATCTGCTGGGACCATTGAAGAAGTCCTTCTTGTCACTTAAGAAACCCCTGAAGTGTTAGAACCACACAAGGCCTCTCTCCTCGTACCTTTGGGACCTGGCACCCAAGCGCCATTGTGATATTCCCAGGAGCTCCACCTTCTCCTTCTACCACTGATGTTACTGGTGGAGTCTGTAGAAGTGGCATTATAGAAGGGGCAGTCCTGATCTCCTCTAGGGAATGGACTATTTTTTTCCTGTAGGGTTGCTATGAGTTGGAATCCACTCAGCAATAGTGCTTAAACAAGAGTTCTTAGGTAAATAAGCAGCATAGCCAAGTCGCCAAGTGCTGATAGGCAGCATAGAAGCACAGAATATGCGTAACAACACTTTGTCCGCTGAAAAACAAAAAGCCATTGCGTTGTCTTGGAGTCAATCCTTGTCTTAAAGAAATGAAATGTCACACTGCCTTTCCCTGCCCTGATATCCTCAGTGAAGCAGTATTTACCTGACTTTCCTGCTCCCCAGGTGACGTGGGCTGAGCTGACATTGTTTGACAGTGTTTGACATTGTTCCTGTCACAGGACACTAAGAATAAAAGGATAAAGCCTAGACTCAAGGGGATTTCCCAGCCGTTAAGCATGTGGACTCAGAACCTCCCCCCGACGCCCCGGGTCTGCGCTTGGTGCTCAGCTTCCACACTCAACAGCATCCCTTTCTCCTCTCAGCCGCAGTTCCGGGGGCACTATCTGCTGCTGCCTCTTACACAACCTCCGCAGTTCTGCTTTCTGTTCCTGACCTGCATTGTCCCCACCGCCACAGTGGGCCCACCTTCCTTCCTTTCGTCTTTCCTGAGTCTTCCCACTGAAGGAGTGAGGGCTCAGTCCCTGTCATGCTATTTCTATTCTGTAAGACAGAAGTGATCAGAGTGGCCCACAGCACAGTCATCAGAGCAAGGTCAGGGCCACAACAAACACTACATAGCAGGCCCGTAGATAGGGCAGCAGCCCTCGGTACCCATATCTGAGATGCCACCAACGTCTGCCCCGGGGGCTCCGGTGCTTCTGTTCACCTGTAACTAAGAAGGTGAAGTCACCCTCCCCATTCCCCAACTTCCTGCCTTGGCTCATCACAGAGACTTTTACTGTCCATCCATGACCTCCAGTCTGTTTCCTCCTTTGTGCCTTCATGCCTCTGTTACTCTGACACTAACCTTGACAGCCTTCCCGTCTCACACATGTCACTAGGACCTACAGTGTCCACTGTGGCTGCAGCACCCTCTTGGCTTGTAATAAATCTGGCTTTGTTTTACCACTCGGCAGTCCCCTTGGCAGTGTAGCTCACTTACTGCGTGCACATTTGTCTCTTTCTAGATGTCCTGTCCACCCATCAGCTAAGTCCTGCTCCTGGGACCAACACCCGAGCCCTGCCTTAGTAGATAGCTGGAGGACACCCTCCTTCATTCTCTCACCTGGAGCCTCCTCATCCTCCCAGGCCCAGTTCAGGGCCTCCTCCTGCTAGCAGCCTTATGCAACCTCTCAGCCATCGCTGAGTGCACCTCTCTCTGAATTTTCCCAGCACCTGGAATCATTGCCAACTTCTAGGACATTTATTAAGAAATTTTACACCACCTTGGATTGTCCTGAGTTTAATATATGATCTTTTTCTAGTCTGTAGACCTTTTATTTCAGTTTCCTGGGGTGGGTTGGGGTCATTTAGACTGATTTGAATCCTGGCTTTGCCTCCTAAGCAGCTGTATGTGATCTTAGGAAGGCTTTATAATGAGCCCTAGATTCCTAATCAGAAGATAAGAATGACTGTCCTTCAGACTATTGTGAGAATTAAAAAGAATGGAAATTAATAGGTATGGCTAACATCCACGGAGCCATTGCTCTCCCTCAGTCACTCTTCTAAGCTCTTCATGGTTCATTCTCTCAACAACTCTGTGAGATAGAAATGATTGCTGTCATTGTTAATTGCTGTCAAGTCAGCTCTGACTCGTGATGACTTTATATATAACAGAACAAAACACTGCCTGGTCCCATGCCATCTTCAAGATCATTGATATGGTGGAGTCTGTTGTTGAGGCTGTTGTGTCAATCCACCTCACTGAAGGTTTTCCTTAATTATTCTGACCTTCTGTTTTACCAAACATAATATTCTTCTCAAAGGAACTATCAATAATGTCCATTTAGAGACAAGAAGACAGACCCAGAGGTTAAGCAATTTGGCTAACATAATGCTGCCAGCAAATGGCAGAACCAGGATTTCAAGTCAGGTAGTCTGACCCCAGGCCTGGAGCAGATGCGGGGATGGGGGCTACTGTGGCATTCTCACGTGTCTCATATCCTCTGTGCTGCGCCCACACACCCGGGAGGACCGTGGTGACTGCTGGGCAAGAGGTAAGACACAGTCAATGAACCATAAGCCCCAAATAAACTACAGAATTAAGAAAAGCTTTACCCAAAAGGATGGCAGTTCAAGTCTACCAGATGCTCCTTAAAACCTTATAGGGCAGTTATACTCTGATCTATATGAGTACTGTGAACTGGAATCAACTCAACAGCAAAGGGTTTCTTTTTTAGTGGGGGAGGTTGCCTGACAAGAAGGCCAGAGCAGAATCTCAGCTTCCTGGGAGGTGCTGTGCACTCACACACGGAGAATTAAACCACCTGGCTCATGTTTAAACTTGAACTTAAAATTTCACTTAGTACACTTGAGACTTTACTGGATCCGTTTCTTTGTGGTAGTAGTGCTGTTTGACTGAACTTGAAGCAAATAAGAATTGGTATTGCTTTGAAGGTTTATTAAGATTTTTTCAATACCCAAGACAACAATAACTAAGATTTACATAGCACTTACTGTGACTGGGCATTGCTAAGCGTTTCACTTCTGTTACATGTATTGTATTACTTGTTTCTGATAAAAATATGTTGCTGTTACCACTGTTAGCTACCTTTGAGTTAGTTCAGTCTCCTAGCGACCTTGTGTACAACAGAACACAGCAGTGCCCAGCCCTGTCCCATCCTTAACTGTGTCTGTGTTTTCCATAAGTTTGTCTGTTTTCTCCTTGGTTTGTCTATGCTTTCCTTCATCTCTTTCCTAATCTCTTAGAGAATCCTGAAGATCAGTCTTTTGAATTCCATATCAGGTCGTTCCACTGCCATTTCTTCTATCAGAATGTCATTTGGTTCTTTATTTTGGTCATTAGTCAGAGCTGTTTTGCCCTGATTTATTATATGTTTTGATATTGTCTGCTGTCTCCAAGACATTAAGGTATTATTTCTCTATTTATTGATCGTCTGTTCTTTTGTTTCAGTCTGCTTTTTTGTTTTGTTTTGTTTTGACATGTCAGTGGCTGTGTGAAAGACGTGTTTGCTGCTTGCTTGTCTGTGGACGTAACTGTTATTCCTTGTCCAAGGGAGCAGGGCAGCAGCAGGCAGGACGATCCTGCTTGGCTGTGGGTACACTGGTCTGGCTAGGTGGCTGAGAGTGCAATAGGTGGGTGGTGCCTGCCTCCCAGTGTTGGTCCAGTGGCATGGGGACACTCACAGCCCTTTTCCCAACAAGGATGGGTATCAGCTGGAGTGGTGTGAACTCACTTTCGTCCATTCAGCAGCTGGTCCAGCGGTGGAAGGGGAGGTGCAGCAGAGGGCCTGGGCGCTTGGGATTCTGTAGCCACGGCAGCACGGCTGTGGCTAGTGGTTAAGGGAGGGCAGAGCTAGACTCGGGGGAGAGCAGAAAGAAAACACTAGTACCAGCAGATGGGGTCTGGGCGGGCCCAGGGACCGGTGGAACGAAGGGGAGGTGGCATACTGGGCTAGGTGAGAGGTAAAAGTCAAAGAAAGCAAAACAATAAAATGAATGGCAGCACGATGGTGGAAGGTGGGTGCAGGCAACAGCAGGCTAGCTTGCCAGTGGCGCTCTATCCGTGGTGGCATAGTAGGGGCTGGTAGGAAGGTGGCGAGGTGGTCTATGGGGCCAATTGAGAGAGCAAAAAGGAAATGAAAAAATGGCAGGGCACTGGAGGCTGGTAGGAAGGACAGGTAAACCGGGGCTGGCAGCAGGTTAACGGCTGTCTGGTAAGTGGCACACTATAACCTGCTGGAAATGGGTGGAGGTGGCGAACAGGGCTAGGTGGGAGAGAGAAAAAAAAGGAAGATACAGGAAAACAACCGACATCACGGGGGCTGTCTAGTACAGCAGGGGCAGTCCTGGGGTGGTGGTGGGCTGGCAGTTCTGTAGCTAAGCAGTGCAGCATGGCCCCCTGGGGAAGGGTGAAGGTAGCACATGGGGCAGAAGGGTGAGGGGTAGAAAGGCATGTTTCTCTGCTTATATCATTCTCTGTCTCCTACTGGGAGCTCCATGAAGTTTCCTTCCTGTAGTCCCTGCCCAGGGTTGGTGCTGGTTGGCTTCCAGTATGGCCACCCTGTGCTGTGTTAGTTGGCAGGCGAGCCCTGCTCTGTATCTCTTCTCTTTATCTGTTTTCCATCTGTTTCTTCTTCCATTTGGTGTTTTATCTAGTTCTTTATCCTTTCTTTTGATGCTTAGGGTTTCAGAACCGACAGTTGTATCTGTTTTCCCTAGCTTTTCAGGTCTTTTCACTGAAGGGTCAGCATGGCATATATGTCTACAGTGCCATATTGGCTCCACTTGATGACTGAACACTTTGATTAAAGATTCCTGTCCAAAAGGGGGAAAATACAGAATGTCAAATTCTCATAGACTCTGGGCTTTGAAGAGCCAGAGGGCTTTGAAGGGCTGGATGAACCCCTGAAACCATTGCTCTGAGAAAAATCTTTATAGCTTATACCCAAATATCCCTGAAGTCTTCTTAAAACCAAGCAACAGATTAGCTTAACTAGTAAAGAATGTCTGCTTTGAACATAATGCTCATTTGAGATCCATCTATATGGGATCAAATTGACAACAGCAATTAGAAAGTTTAGATGGGGCACTCACAAGCAGTGAATTTATGTTAATCGAAAAGGAACAAATCAGAAAAGGAGTGTGGGTATGGTTACACAACTGAAACAATGTAATCAGTGTCACTGAGTTGTACAGGTAGAAATGTTGAATTAGTCTATGTTCTGCTGATTATGTTTACCATGGAAATAAAAACTTTTTTTTTTTAAAGTGCATTCTGGTAGGAACGAACTACCTGGAATTACAGGAAGTGGGTGTAGATGACTGCATCAAGAGAGGAGATGGACAAGTCTATGAGTAGGGAGCATCTGAACGTCTCAACATAGAATCTAGACTTTATAAGAAGTCATTGATGAGGAAAGGAACAGGGTCTCATCTTTATTTAAAGCAAATAACTAGAACCAATAGGAAAGAAGAATTGGATAGGAAGGTTAACAAAGGCTGGGGAACTGCGTAAGTGGCTTCTGCAGCTACTTTTACCAGTAACTGATCCTAAAGCAAACTCTTGCTCACTAAGAAAACGTTCATGAAATACAGTTTAGCAAGACAGAGAAGTGTGTAACGCATTTTATACAGGTTTCCATTTTAAATGGTTCCTATTTAAAGTGAAGGAAAACACCTCGCAAATTTAAGATAGAAACTTGTCATTCTTCCACTTTGATCTGTAGGAGATGCCACAATATTAGGAGGAAGATTTATTCTCCCATTATGCTAGAGTTTTTCAGAAAACTCCAATAATTGCAGTAAACCATAATTGGATATAAATAAATCCAAAAAATACTTAATAAGACTGATTTTTTGTTCATGTCAAAGTTAAACCTGTATTTGGCTTTTAGGATGAGGCTTCTTGGCACTTGTTTTTTCATTACAAGTTACTGCTGCTGCTGTTACTTAAAACACGACTTCTTGATCCTGTCTACATTTTACCTCCCTGATTCTTTTCCTAGTGTCTTTGTGAAACCCATATGGAACTGAAGTTAACAGTTTGCTGTGGCAAGGGGGTAGAAATTGTGAAAAATGAAAGTTCTTTTGAGGTTTCAGAAGACTTAGGGACCATTCACCAGGCCTTCTATAGCCATGGCTGCTCAGGGGGTTGCAAGAGGGATGGGACCTTCTGTGGGCAGTTGTTGGTGCCACTCTCCCATCTGGGCCTGTACCTGGTTGATCTCTCACTTAGTGAAGTGAGTTGTATTTAAACTCTAAGCTCCATTTATTTGATGGAATAGATAGTAAGCTTCTCGTATTCTAAATGTGTCTTGGAGAAATAGTCAAACATGCTTCCTTGGCTGTCGTATGAATTATGAGAACCATTGTATCACCCAGGGACTCCGCCATCAGTACTTGTGCTATCTTAGTTGGTAAACATTTATTCCTCCAGATCGTAGCTTTCTTAATTAACCTGTTTTATTATCCATTCTTTCTTTTTTTCTTTTTATTGTGAATTAAGAACAATTTTACAGTCTGTATCATGTTGCCATGTAACACCCAAAACTTTCACCTCTATTCTATTCTATTCTAGCTGGCCTCCTCCCCGCCAATGTGACAGCACACTTCCCCTTTTGTTCAGAACTTCCTATGACTTTCTGATAAAATTATGGTCTTCCTCACCTGGTCAACTCGGCTCCAGTAGTGTCCCTTAAACAATGCCATGTACATGTTCACCTACGATATCACTCTATGTTTTGTGTGGTCCAGGTCAGTCTTTGTCTGGGGAGCTGGTCCCAGTGCTGGATGTAGTTTGGGTTTGGAGATTCTGGGGGCTGCACTCCCTGGAGGCCCTCCATTCAGAAGGACCATCGGTAGAGTTCTAGCTCTGCCCTCTACTCCACCACCTGCAGTGTCTAGAGCTCCATTCCATGTCCACTATGCGGGCTGTCATCAGTGGTGGCCAGGCACCATCTAATTCTTCTTGTCCCATGCTGAAGCAGGCTGTGGCTCACATGGCCCCTTCCACCTGATAGGTTCATATTTTCCTCCTGTCCCTGATGTCTTCCATTTGCCCCAGGTCCAGGTAGACTGGGACCATTTGGTGCTGTTTAGATGGCATCTTACTAACTTTTAAGACCCCAGTTGCCATTCACCCAGCTGGTATGTGGAGCCACATCTTGAGAGATGGAGAGAGAAAACCCTTGTGTCTCCCAATTAGTCTGGATATTCCCTGAGAGCATGGCCCCTTCCATCCCAGACCCCATTTCTCTGTTCTTCCAAAGAGGTGGACCACATTAAGGGGACAATTTGGTTTTGAAGTTGAGTAGTTGTGGGTACCCCATTTCTAGTGCATGCTGTCACACCCCATACCGGTCCCTAATCCTAACCACTATCTGATTTGTAAAACTTCCCTCTCCCTCCTGCCCCCTACCCTGTAACCATCAAACACTGATTTCTACTGTGCTTAAATGAGTAGTTGCGTCCTTATAGCAATGGCCTCAGACAAAATTTGTCCTTTCATGTCTGGATAATTTCACTCAGCATAGTTTCCTCTAGGTGGTCCCACACTGACAAGTATTTCTTTAGGCCATCATTGTTTCTTATCAGTGCATAGTATTCTATTGTACAAATATACACAGTCTGTTTAACCGTTCTTCTGTTGGTAGGCATCTAGGTTGCTTCCAATTTTTTACTATTGTGGAGAGAGCTGCAATAAACATTGGTGTGCAAGTGTCTATTTGAGTAATATTCATTATTTCTTTGGGATATATTCCAATGAATGGGATTGCTGAATCGTATGGTATTTCTATTTCTGGTTTTTTGAGAAAGTGCCAAATCAATTACCATAGTGGATGAAACATTTTACGGTCCCACCAACAGTGTAGGAGAGTTCCAATCTCTCCACATCCTCTCCAGCGTTAATTATTCTGTGTTTTTTGGATTATTGCCATCTTTGTTGGGGTGAGGTGGTATCTCATTGTGGTTTTGATTTGGTTTTCAATGATGGCTAATGATCACGAACATTTCCTCACGTTTCTGTTGGCAAACTGTATGTCTTCTTTGGTGAAGTGCCTGCTCATGTCATTTGCCCATTTTTCAATTGGGTTGTTTGTCTTTTTCTTGTTGAGGTTTTGCAGTATCTTGTAGATTACAGAGATTAGACAGCAGTAGGAAGCATAGTGGGCAAATATTTGTTTCCACTCTGTAGGTAGTCTTTTCACTCTTTTGATGAAAGATTTGGATGTAGTGCTGCTCTGTCCTGTGGCACTTTCTTTATACTTCAAGAATTGAGTTATGAAAGAAAAAAAAGAGCAGCCACAATCTAATGAACACGAGATGAATGTAATAACCATCCAAAGGCAAGTGAATAGGACCAGAAGGTCCAAATGATGGGATGGAGCATAAGTGTTTAATTTTTAAGAGTTCCTAATTATCTATTTTCATTTCTGATGACTGAAGTTTGTTGGTGGGTTTTGGTTGACTGTTGATGCCATGGATTTGCACCATTCATTCTTTAAGATTATAAATTACTTAAGGGTTGAGACCTGTCATATTCATTTGCATATCATCTGTAGAGTCTAGGGCAGTGCCTGCACTCTGTCACTCATTAGCTGTGAGGTGGCATGGTGTTGAGGTTGAAGGAATGAGTTTTGTAGTCAGATTGCATGGTTCAAATCCTGACTCTACCACTTTCTATCTGAGTGACTTTTGGCAAACTATTTATCTCCTTTATGCCTCAGTTTTCTCATCAGGTTTTTGAAAGAGCCAAATGATTTAACAGGTGCAAAGCTCTGATAATACTGCCAGCCGTGTACATTGAAGAAAGAAATTTCTTGACAACAACAACAAAAAACAATAGAAGTCATGGCTAGTGAAAATTATGGACATTCTGCCTTCATTTTATAAATCTGGAAACTAAGGCCCAGAGATTAGGTGTCTTGCCAACATTCCCCTAACTGGTTGGCAACAGACTAGTTGCAAATTTGTGTCTATCTGATTTCCTGTCCGATTCTCTTCCTCCTACACCATCTACAAATTGATTTCAAAAACACCCTTAGAAGTAACATAGCATGGATTGCAGATCCCTTCTGTATTACTAAAAGATCCCAGAATGTCCCTTAGTAAATTCAGACACGGTCAGATGTGGTATTGCTCTGCCCCGTGGCACTTTCTTTATACTTTGAGAATTGAGTTATGAAAGAAAAAAAAAGAGCAGCCACAATCTAATGAACACGAGATGAATGTAATAACCATCCAAAGGCAAGTAAGTGGGACCAGAAGGTCCAAATGGTGGGATGGTGAGGGCGGGTGTTGTGAATGGATGGAGCTGATCAGCTGGGTTCATGCCTGTACATTCTCTGTTCCCACATGCCATTTCAGGGAGCGCTGCCAATGAAGAGGAGCAGTGGTCAGATGACTTTGTAAGTATTTGCTCCTGGGAACAAGAAGGTACTGTTTCCACCAGGTAGTGGCTTATTTCTGAATTATACACTGCTGGTCAGCTACACATTGCAGAGGGAAGAGGGCAGAGCTGGACAGACCAGGGCACCTACAGACAAGGCAGCAAGGATCTTCTTAAGGCGAACTTGACCCAGCACTTACTGGGGCCAGGCATTTGGCTAAGAGCTCTATGTGTTTTCTTCATCAGATTGTCCCCACATTCCTGTGAAATAGATATTTTTATCCCAATATTTTAGCATAGTCACCAGCACAACCAAAACAGATGCAAAGGTGCTAAAATATTTTCATAACAACTGATAAATGGCCTCTGACATGAACTCTTGAGGACTCTGTCACCAGGGTCCCTTCCCAGGCTCCCTGAACAAATCAGCAACTAAAGAATTAGTGCCTGGTACACCAGGAGGCCTCCAGGACTCTCCTTTTCACTGCCACAGTCAGTGAAAGCAATAACAACAGCAACCAGTTGTGATTGAGTTGATTCCGACTCCCGCTGCTCCCATGTGTTGCAGGGTAGAAGAGTGCTCCATAGAATTTTCAACGGCTGTGGCCATTCAGAAGTAGATCTCCAAGTCTTTCTTCTGAGGTGCTTCTGTGTAGATTCACACTACCAACCTTTTAGTTAGTAACCAAGTACTGATCACCTGGAGACTCCACTATCATTATCTGTTATTAATTGTTAAATATTTAATTGTTAAATATTTTGAATATCAGTCCTGCCAATTTTACAGATAAAGAAAGCAAGGCATGAAGATTTGAGGTAACTTGTAGTTCCAAAATTCAAATCCAGACACTCAGACCTCAGAACCAGGCTCTTAGCCTTCAAGGTGTTTATTGTAACCAAGAGAATGTTAGGTCAGCACTCAGCACCACGAAGTAAGGCAGTGGGATCTAAACATGATGACATGGGAGGGTTCAGAATTAAGTGTCAACCTCCACAAAGCAGCTCTGCAACTCAGAGAAATCTGATGGAGGCTGCTGTAGCAACTTCTTTCTTGGGGTGAGTCCTGCGGGACAAAAAACCTAAAAACTTTTCTTCACAATATACTTACTCATACTTACCTGCGTAGTTTGATTCTGAAGACTAGGTAAAAATTAGCATTATGCAAAAATGGAGGATGACTACATCATTACATAACTACTAAATTACATCACTACATAAATGCCAAAATACATCATTAAGTAACTGCCAAATTGCTGAGAATCATGCTCCAACCAAGTTGACACATGACATAGAGTGTCACTATCACAGAGGGCATTACTCTCACCTAGCACCTGAGGCTTCATTACTGCCAGACACCATTGTTAATGTATAAAATAACCAGACAGCATAACTGCATGATAACAAGATAGTCAATAAACAAGGAGTAGATGTAATGTCTTCTCATTGAACACGATTAAAATCCAGGTTTTTTTACTAAAACCTCCAATCTGATAAACTTGGAACCTGGTTGTGGAAACCTGCGGGAGGAAAACTGCAGTGAATTTGACATCCTAGAAACTGTTCTTCACCATGATTATTCTTCACTTTCATCAAACCCATCCAGGCTATTGACTTGCTCCACTCTGTAAATTTTATATCTAGAAGACATCCAAGAGGGCCTCCATACAACCACACACTGCACTTCACAAATAAGGAAACTGAAGCCCCAAAATATAAATGACTTGTCTACCTTCCCTTAGTTCCCCAGGGGGTGACAGCAATGCCCGGAACTGAGCCCTGAGCCCAGAGCAGCACCCTGCATTCCTGTAGGAGTTTCTTCAAAGGACTAGGAAAGAGTATTCCTCCCTTTCTACTGCTGGACAAGGGGGGCCTCTGTCTTACTGCCTGTCTGCAAACCTCCTCCCAGGGCACAGCAGCCCTGTGGCTGCAGGTCCCCACTTGCACTGCAGTTGCACCCTCTGCTGGTGGCACACACCTGGGCCACATGTGAAGCACTGGAAAGCAATTAGTCCACAGCCAGAGGAAAACCAAAAGTGAGCTCATTAACTGAGTTTTTAAAAAGCACCCTGCAGAGCCTTAGAAGACACAGGGAACACATAATAAAATCACCCTTGTGAGGGAGAAAATGACCTGACCCAAAGTCAAACAACCAAAAATAAGATACTAGGTATAACAAGCATTGAGTAAACATTAAGTCATAAATGTTTTTACTTCAGGGCTTTCCAGTGCACATATAATAAATCCCAGCCTTGTCACCAAAGCCTCCAGGCTTGATGACGTCCAACTCCTAGGGACCTGTGCAGGCTTCTCTATGCACACACCTCCTCTGAGAAGTGTTTATCCCACCCCAGTGCACCCACCCACCCTCAGTTCCTGCAACAGGCTAAGGTCCTGCCTACCTCAGGGATTTCAGACTTTTGGTCACTGGACAGAGACAGAAAGAGAAGGGGAGAGAGGAGAGACCAAACTGCTTCCTTCCTCCTCGCTTTGTTTCTCGCTCAGCCCTCTTCCCTTTCCATCCTCCTGTTATTTATTCTCATCCAACCCTCCTCCAGCCACCTCAGGAAAGCTCTCTTCTCATTCTCCTTTCCCTTTTCCTTACTCCACCCCTTCCACCCTATTCTTCTCCATTCTGCCCCTCTCCTTAGTAAGGAAGAAAGAACAGTCCTCATCCGTTCATTCCCACATTCATTCATTTCAAACACTGTAAGTGCTTATCATGTTTTAAGCCTTGAGACTACAGCAGTCAATGAAACAGTTACCATGCTATACCCACATCAGTGTTAGAAGGTGCCTCATCGATTCACTGGACACTCGCTTGTCAATTATGTGTTGATCATCACACAGTGTGTGGAGTAGCAGGCATAGGACCAGAGAATCTCTTGTGTCCTGAACCAAATATTTCCTCAACTTTATTTACACATTATAAATATGTATATATGTTATAGACCTAGACTATCTCTGAAAAATGGCACACCAAGGTAGAAACATTGTTTGCCTCTGGGGAGAGGAGCGAGGAATGGGGACAGAGCCTTCATCTTATGTCCTTTCAAACTGTTTGAATTTTGGACCATGCCAATGGATTTTCAGTACAGACTGAAATAAAATTTATATCAAAAATTAAAAAAAGCATATGGACTCTGAGTCCATGTAAAGCCCAGCCCCTGCAGCTTACCAGCTATACTATTATAAAAAGTCTCCTCGAAGTCTTTGAGGTGTCCTTGTGCACTCTCTTGTCCTTCCCCTACAAAACCTACTTTTCCCTCCAATATCAGCATTTATAGAGTCAAACATACTGGTAATTCTATTTTATTGAGTTCCTTTCCTGTCTTTTCAAAATACAGTATACCACTGTCATCCCTTGTTCTTCTGTGTTGACATACAGTGTTCTAATCACTCTAAGGATCAAACAGTCCCCCAGCCCCCCAAGAGAGAGCACAGTGGTCAAGTGATGAACTTGAGAATCAGAAGGGCCTGGCTTCACATCCCAGATTTGCCTCTTAAGAGTTGCCTGACCTTGGCTAAGTCAGCCTCTCTAAAGCCTTGTTCTCCTCTTCAGTACACCAGGGGAAGAGCTGTCTCTCAGGATAGGAATTATCCTGGACTAAGCACACACGAGTAACGCTGGGCCTGGTGTTTGCATTTCCAGGATGGCGATTATGAAAATCCAGACGAGGCTTCTGATTCAGAGATGTACATGGTACCTGCAGAGGAGAATGGGGATGACAGTTATGAGCCACCTCCAGTTGAGCAGGAGACGAGGACAGTTCAGCCAGCTCTGCCCTTCGCCAGGGGCGAGTACGCAGGTAAGGCCACCCCCTGGCCTCTTGACACTCTGCCTGCTAGGCCACAGGGAGGGTGGGAGCGGGCCCAGGTTTCGGGTTGGGGCAAATCTAATTGCTGCCTGAAGACCCTGTGCTCACCCTCCCATGCTCACCATCTTCAAGCAGCTAATCAGGTCACTCATGGGTAATGGAGCCCAAAGTTTAAAGCTTTTCGGTCTGAAGGGGAAAAGTATTCTTCCTAAATCTGGTATTGAAGACAGGCGGGAAAATACAAGTAAACCCTGGTGGTTATTTCCCCCAATTCCCAATAACCCCATTGGAAATCAACTGGGAGTTTAGTCCGCACTTCTCTCAGAGCTCCCTGTGCACAGAATGCCTAGAATTTCTCTTAAGAAGTTTATACAGAACAACCATTACCTTAAAAGTTCCGAGGGTCTGCCAATGCCACCTCTTCTTCTTACACTCTCCAAAGCACCACCTCACACTGGTTGGCCTCCGACAAACTGTGTCTGGACTGTGGAGTTTTCACTGGGTGGGGGCAGTGGGTAGGAGTTGTTGGGGTAGATCCTCGATTCATGGATAACCTCTGGCATTAACAGAGCAGAGCTCCATAAGGGTTTTCTCAGCTGTCACCTTCACAGAAGCAGTTTTCTAGGCCTTTCTTCCATGATGCCCCTGGATGGGTTCAAATCACCAACCTTTAAGTTAGCAGCTGATTTCAAACCACTTTGTGCCACTGAAGCTTCTAACCCCAGGCATACACATGCTTAACATCTTTTGTCTATTGGGTTTACCAGGATGCTGGATTGTCAGGCTTCCTCAGTCTGATAGTCTCCTCACCCTCCTGGGACGTAGTTCTAAGAGAGACCTTATTTTTATAATGTAAGTCAATGTAAAATATTTCACTAAAATTTTATTATCATATAATTTATTACTAAAAAGTTTTGGCTATAGGGATGCTGGTGGTTTTATAGTTCTAGATCTCAGATGGCTTCTACTCAAAGAAGCATCCAGAGCCTCATTGGTCTTATGTTTTCTTTTCAAGACAATCGCTCAAGTCAGAGGCAGTCTCCGCCCATCAGCAAGACACTTCCCAGTAAGCCCAGCTGGCCTTCATCCAAAGCAAGGCTCCCCTCTACTCTTCCATCCCTCACTTCTCTTCAGAAACCTCAAGTCCCGCAGAAGCCCAAAGACCCTGAAGATGAGGTAAACAAATCTGTCCCAAAGATGCTCCTAGATGACTCCAAAAAAAAAAAAAAAATACACTGCCTGGCACCTGGGGTCAGGGATCATTGTGATCAAGTCGATTCCAACACATAACAACCCTATATATTAAACCCCTTCTAGGTACAAGAGGCTTATTGGCTGGATTTCTTTCTAATGTATCCTAAATTCTTTTTTAATAATCCTGATTTGTAGTTTCTCCTGGAAACAGAAGACCTGGCAATACTGGGCCAGCTGTGGCCTCAAAGCAACTGAGCCTTGTAGCAGCCCTCCAGCTTGCTGTGAATTATTAACTCCTTTTCCTGTTTGCCCCAGTCCCCACCACTCGCACAGCACATACACACAGCCTTACCAGCCTGCTTCTGTAAGCACTGTGGTTTACAGTCCCCGCTCTAGGCATACTTTCAGTATGAATGTCAGCACACTTACTGGGAAGAGGTGTGTACTGTCAGTCCTTGCTCTGTCCATCTGATAGGTGATGCTTTGCTTTCAGGGCGGGCTTAGGGTGGCAGGGAGATGAACAGTGGACAGGGGACAAAGCAGGCAGACCAGATGTTAGGGTTTCACTGGGAATTCTTTCAATATTTCACAAATCCACTTGAAGGCAAAAATTGAGGCACTGAATACAGACTAATACTATGGAGAATGTAAGGGTCTCCATTTCTAGAAAAACAGGATGGACCCCACTGAGATGGGTGAGAGTTTTGCTGATAAGTGCCTTGTGAAGGTGGCTCGGCAAGTCTGAACCAGTGGAAACAGGAGAAGCTTACAGGAGACTGTATTCTGGAATGTGAAGATGCCCAGTGGAGATTAGAAAGAGGTTTTTTTTTAAGCCAACATTAGGAACCCTGGCAGAGTACTGATTAAAGTGCTTGGCTACTAATGCAAAGACTGGCAGTTCAAACCCGGCAGCCACTGCATAGAAGAAAGATGAGACAGTCTGCTTCTGTGAAGATTTATGGCCTTCGCGAAACCCTATGACGCAACTCTCCTCTCTCCTATAGGGTTGCTCTGATTTCAACTATGAAAAAGAATCAACAGCTGGTTAGGGTTTAAGAAAAAGCAACAACAACAAATGTCATTGCGTTGAGTTGATTCCAATTCATTCCAAACCCTATAGAACAGAGTAGCACTGCCCTGTAGGGTTTCCAAGGAGTTTCTGGTGGATTTGAACTGCTGACTTTTTGGTTAGCAGCTCCAATCTTAACCAGTATGCCATTAAGGTTCTTTTGGTTTAAGAGGGTGTCACTTTATTGGGGGAGAAAAGAACAAAAGTGACCCTGAAGTGATTACCCAGCTTTAGATAAATACCTCTTTATTTATATTTCACACAAAATCCATTTGAGATTCAAAGTAAAAACACTATGAAAAATAAAAATAAAAAATAGAAAAAGAGGGTGTCACCGTAAGAATTCAAGAAAATAATGTATGTAATACTCTGGAGGTCAGTTCTACCCTGGCCCCTAGGGTCGCCATGAGTCAGATCCGACTCAACGGCACTTGGATGGCAAGGCTATTACACGCTCACATTAGCTGTAATGAGGAAGAAACTCACATAGACATCTAATAAAAACCAAAAACTCACTGCTGTTGATTTACAGCAACCCTATTAGACAGAGTAGAATTGCTCCCAAGGAGTTTCCAAGGAGTGCCTAGCAGATTTGAACTGCCAACACTTTGGTTAGCACAGCTGTAGCACTTAGCTGTTACGCTACCCAGGGTTTACAGACATCTAATAGCTAATCAAAATGACTCTTGATAAGTAATAGGATGTGGACCAATGGGAAAGTGAAAATAAAATGAATCCCCATGGCACTCCTATCTTCTTAATCTACAGTCTTGGGAGAGGCAAACCTGTAAACACCTATGACAGGTCTTGGTACTGAAAATATGTAAATATTGAAGCATTCTAAGGTGATTTTAAAAATTGTCATCTGTTTTTAAATCACATCACTGTAAAAACTGAACAAGTTGTAGTATTGTCTAAGTTATGGTGGTGGAATATCCTACCTGGCTTAAAAGATCAATCACTAACATCACTACAGCCAAGCTTTTGTGATATGCACATAGGATAATGAAAATTATGTTAAAATGCTGCAAGAATTTCTAAATGGTTTTGTTAGTATACAAACTGTGATAGTTCTTGATTATTTATTTTGGCAGTCAACAACTATTTTAGAAGATTGAATTACAATATTGGAAATGTATATTATATATCTGCTATCCTTAGACCATCTAATGGCAGAGAGAGAGAAGACTACAAACCGAATTTGTTCAGATTGGATCAAATGGTTATGTTTGTTTTTCCCTACCATGGCTCTTTAGAACTTAAGATTCCCCAACTAATTATAATATGATTCAGGTATTATTACCAGTTGCCAATACCAATGTTATGTGTTCAGATATAGACATTTAAGAATTTTGTTGACTATAGGCTTTATGAGAGTGGGTACATCTCTCTGGGGAATCAGCCCCTGGGTCTGACCACGTCACTCTGGCTATAAGCTAATCCAGAGTGGTGGATCCACAAAACCAAAATGGTCTTGCAGGAATAACTCAGCAAGTCAGCATCCTCACTGTTGATGCTACTAAACCAGCCTCTTCTCAGGCACTGGATCAGTCTGTGGCAATTCAGTTCAACCAGGCTATTGACTCTGCACAAACACAAAGAAAGATGAGGCCCTGTCCTTCAAGAGTTCACAGTTTAACACAATGAAGCAAGGGACACAACAGAGGGGAAGAACAGATTCTTTGTGCCACAGAATAGGACTCTGATTGGTGGGGTTCAGAAGGATTTCTGATGATTCAGCATTTTACACCATGGCATAAAAATAGGAAAAGGTCAAACAAAGATTTCCACCTAGGTCTAGTTCATTCCAAAGTCTAATATCTTTCAGCCAAATCGTCCTAAATATGAATACACAATGGAGCTGTTATGTGAATAAAACCATCTAGTGCCTCTTGGTTAGGTTGGAAGATAAAGAAAACAGATGAAAAATAGCAATTTAGTGAAGAGAAAATAGAAATAAAACAGTAAGAGGAGGAAAAGGAAGGAAGGCCCTAGAGGGCAGTGGCTAAGGGTATGGGTGCCAGATTCTTGAACTGTCCAGATTCAAATGCTAGCTTTGCCACTTTTAACTGTGAGACTTTGAGCAAGCTACTCAACTTCTCTGTGCCTCAATTTACTCATCTTGAAATGAGGCTGATAGTTGGATTGCTATAAGGATTAAGTGAGATAGCACACATATGGCATACTTAGAGGAGCACTTGGCACATATTAAGTACTCAAAAATGTTTATTTTTTCTTTCTCAGAGTATTCATCTTGCTTATCCATTAGGGCACGTTGTAAAAACCACTTTTGAGAACTGGTATTTTGCTTTCCTCTTACTGATATAGAATCAGTCCTTTTCAACATTTATGATTGATTATCATCAAAGGGGCCGAGGCAACGTGAGAAAGAATAGTTTTTTCAACAGATGGTTCTAGGACAACTAGATATCCAAATGCAAGTAAAAGAATTAAGTTGGACCCCCCCCCACCTCATACCATATACCAAAGTTAACTATAAATGGATCACAAGGAAGAGCAAGATGGCAAAGTGAGTGGACACTCTCATACATTCCCCCAGCAAGTAACTCAAGAACAACAAATAAAAATAAGCACAGACTGAAATTTCAGAACTCTGGACAGCAACTGAGGTATTGGAGAGTCAGAGTGAGTACAGAAGAGAGGAAGAAAGCAGCAGGGACAGCAGAGAGGGACAGCTGGGAGAACCTATCTGCTAACATCTGGAGTACTCATCCATTCTCTGGACAGCAATTGAGGTATTGGAGAGTCAGAGTGAGTACAGAAGAGAGGAAGTAAAGCAGCAGGGACAGCAGAGAAGCTGGGAGGACCTATCTGCTAACATCTGGAGTACTCATCCATTCTGCCATTTTGGAATGGAGCCGGGAAACATCACAAACAGGGAACATAGAAAGGAAGCTATTCTGTGGAAGGAGTAGCCAGATTTTTAAGGTGGTGCAAATTGGCTGTAGGAGTTTGTGGACCACACATCTGGAATGGGGTAAAGGGAGACAGTGGTGCTGCAAGAGAGTGCTGTAGAGTCTTGCTGAGGTCCAAAACAGACAGGAACTAGGACCAAGAGGAACTGCAAAATCAGCAGGGTGAGGGGATACTTTGGATGGCTCCCTGCCCATAATAAGATTCCACAGGAGAGCCTGTATAGGGTCACCCATGAGAGAGAGAAATAACCTCGGCATCAAGAAAGCTGAGCCCCATTACTACATCAGCACCCACAATCAGCTAAACCATGCCCCCCTGCATGCACATTGAATTCCAGAGATCAAGCATCTAGAAATCCTCAATCAGCACAGGGGGGAAAAATAACCCTAAGGACATAAGTGCCTTCCAGTCATTCTCAGGAGAACATATTGGAACTGAAGAATAAAGTAACTGAATTAGAGTCAAACAGACAGAAGATAGAATACATGAACTAGAAGACAAAATAATTGAACTTATCAAATCTCAAGAGAAAAGAACAAAGAAAAGCAAACAAATCCAAATGGAAATATGAGATTCAATTAAGAAATCTAACATTAGAATTATTGGAATCCTAGCACACCATGATAAGTGAGTGGAGTAAACACTTCCATTCTAAAGGCATAGAAACACTTTTCCAGGATATAATCAGGGAGACATTTCCAGATCTGAACAGAGACTCAAGTCTACCAATACAGGAAGTTGCACAAATCCCAATTAGAAAAAACAGCAAGGAAAACCAACTCAGTGCCATATCCTAATAAAATTCTTGAAAACCAAAGACAAGGATATAATTCTGAGCCAACAACAGAAAAAATGCAGTGGAGCTATTCTAAGGTGATTTTAAAAATAATCATCTATTTTTAAGTCACATCACTGTAAAAAGCATACAAAAATATTTCATAAGAGTCAGGGTGGATTTCTTCCCCCAGAAACTCTAGAGGTCAGAAGGCAGTGGAGTGACATATATAAAATACCTAATGAAAACTACTGCCGACCATAAATTCTTTATTGAGCAAAGCTGTCATTCAAATATGAGAGGGAAATCAAGATGTTCCTAAACAATCAGAAGCTCTGGGAATTAACCACTACATGACCAGCTTCACAAATATTACTCAAGGAAATACTCCAAAGAGAAAAGCAAGAGCATTAGATGCATAGTTGTAGCTATACACAAAGGAAAAAATAAATAAAAAATAAAAGAGAAAGATTTCCAAAACCTTTACAAAACATGCAACAACACAGGCAATCAGGAAGACCAAGTATGTAATATTTTCACAATATAGCCAACAACAAAGACCAAGTATATAATATTTAAAACTCCACAATTAAATCTCATAATACAATATCAAATTTGTAAGAAATAAGTACAAAGTACACTTACAGAATATAGGTTGTATAGTGACGTTAATGGAGTCATAACAGAAATAAGACACAGAGGAACATATCAGGAATAGATTTATTATGCTAACTTCTTATGTTAACTGTTGCTCATACATTAAATATTGTTATAAGTTGTATAATGTAGCATAGGTGGTAACCACTAAGAAATCATTGAGTAGAAGGAAGAAAGCTAAAAGGCTCAGTATGAGAAAGCAGCCAAATACAACCAAAATAGAAAAATTAGAATGAAAAAACAATGAAGATATAAAACACAAAACAAATAGCAAAATGAGTAAGACAGGCATTTCATTTTCCATAATCACCTTAAATGTAAGTGGTCTAAATGCCCCATGCAAAAAGCAGAGAGTGGCAGAATGGATAAAGAGACACGATCCATTCTTTTGCTGTCTACAAGAAACACATCTTAGACCAAAGGACACTAAGAGACTGAAAATAAACACAAAAGAATGGAAGAAAATATTCCATGGAACTTGCAAGCAAAAAAGAGCAGAGGGTAGCCATGTTGATTACAGATAAAATAGACTTTAAATCAAAATCTAATACAAGAGATTAGAAGGACATTACATAGTAATAGTAGGATCAATCTAACAGTGGACATAATAATTGTAAATATGTGTGCTGTGTAACAGTAATGCTCAAAATACATGAAGTGCTGACTAATACGAGTAAAGAAATAGACAGCTCTACAATGATAATAGGGGACTTCAACACACCACCTTCAATTACAGAGAGAATATCTAAAAATAAGATCACTAAGGATATTGAAAACTTAAATAGAACCATAAGACAAGTGGACATAACGGACATATATGGAACACTCCACCCAGCATCAGAGCAGTGCAGATACTTCTCGAGGGCACTTGGATCATGTTTCAGAATAGATCACAGGCTAGGACACAAAACAAGTCTTCATGAATTTTAAAAGATAGAAATCATACAAAGCTTCTTCTTTGACCATAATGGTATGAAGCTATAAATCAACAGAATATAAAGGGGGGAAAAAGTACATGGAAACTAAATAATATACTACTAAAAAAAGCTATTGGATCATAGAAGATATCAAAATTGAAATGAAGAACATTCTTGAATTAAATGAAAATAAAAATGCAATCAATCAAAACCTTTGGGACACAGCAAAAGCAGTAATCAGAAGGAAATTCGTAGCAATAAATGCCTACATTAAAAAAAAGAGATCCACAATCATTAATTTAAGCTGACAACTTGAGCAAATGAAAAATTAAGAGCAAGAGAAGCCAAAAGCTACCAGAAAAAAAGGAAATAATAATGATTAGAGCAGAAATAAATGAAATAGACAATACCAAAATGATAGAACCAACAAAACCAGAAGTTGGTTCTTTGAAAGGATTAGTAAAATATATAAACCCTTGGCTAGATGAAATTTGTGACATTACAATCAACCCAACAGCAATAAAGATCATAACTGAACACTGTGAAAAATTGTACTCCAACAAATTTGAAAACCTTGATTAAATGGACAGATTCCTTGAAACATACTACCTACTCAAATGCAAACAGAAGTAGAAAACTTAAACAGACCCATGATGAGAGAGAGAGAAACAGAGAAAGAAAGACAGAGAGATTTAAGATGCCATTAAAAAAAAAAAAAACTGCCAACGAAAAGAAGCCCAGGAACAGATGGCTACACTGGACAATTCTACCAAATATTCCGAGAGGAGCTGACACTAATCTTACTCAATCTGCTCAAAAACATAGATGAGGAAGAAACACTACTGAACTCTTTCTGTGAAGCCAAAATAGGCTGGATACCTAAACCAGGCAAAAAACCCACCCTCAGTCGTTGAGCAAGCCCATAGGGCTTCCAAAGCTGTAAATCTCTACCGAAGCAAACTGCCTCTTCTCTTTGAATGCCAAGTGCTGGTACTATTGAATAGAGCATGAGAAATCTCAAAAGATTTTTTAAAAATTACCCTCTCCCTGAACAACAAAATACAAACATATAGCATTTCCCTCATTCATTTCTGCATTTCTTTCAGGCTGATTATGTGGTCCCTGTTGAAGATGAAGATGAAAACTATATTCATCCCACAGAAAGCAGTTCCCCTCCTTCTGAAAAAGGCAAGTGTTTGTAGTTTCAAGCACTTGAAAACTTCTAGTAGTTGATGGGGCACCAATGGCTCAGAAAAGTCTGTGTCTGGCCTCTTTCCTCTTTGGCTTGTCAAGACCATCACAGAGTGACCTACCTCTGACTTCCATGGCCTTTTTCCTCTGTCCTCCCTCTATGTTCCTGATTTAATACTCCCATTTCTAACTGTGAAAACACATGTCCCTTTGTAACTGGAATCACGGATACATGCTGCCTGTCCACAAAGCCAGTACTGACACAGGAGGTGAGGTGATTAATTAAATGAGGATGTTTATTGAGTGCCGACACACAAAAGGCATGGGGGCATCAGTTCCTGCAAAGCTTGCCTGCATTCATAGGCTAAGCCTGGTGGTTATATAAGTTGATGGTGGTGTGGGGAGGTTGGCGCTGGTTTATGTTTTCCCTGGTCCACGCAAGTAATTCTCTCGATGTTTCAAGAATATTCTTTGTAGGGGTCTCCATGGCTCCAACAAGTTGAGGCTTGATAATCATCCAAACTACCTGGGGATTTGGTTCAGTAGTCTTAGAGTATAACTGAAAGGCTGTAAACAGAACAATTAATGAATGTTTCTAAGAGGAAAGAATAGCCGTGTGATTTACGACCAGCACAAGGTAAATTCTAATGGATGGGGGAAACCAAGCTCTCAGGGCTCAATGTTTATAACATGGTTGCCGTAACTACTGTGCTACTGTTTGTAGTAAGACGGAGTCGGGCTGGCCAAGGGCCTCCTTTTCACCTTGTCTTCAGCTGCCCTCATTTACAATGAATTTCTCAAAGACACTAGTGGTCAGAAAGTCACAAGCCACTATATTGCCATTAAAAATGTTGTGCCAGGAGCAATTTCTACTAAAAAAAAAAAAAAAGAAAGAAAGAAAGAAATGGTGAAATATGCACTGGACCCTGGTTTTTAAAATGTAGATCTATCTCAGGCCCATATTTGTTTACAGGACAACAAATTAAGATGCAAACAAATTATCCTTAAAAGCTGCATGTCTAAATATAGCGACAGTTTCAAGATCCACCTGAATGCCCAAGCTATCCATCATGAAGAAACCACACAATCCCATGGTTGTTAGCGGGCACCAACTGGAGGAAGGCTGCTAGATTGGTCCTGCACCCTCCCTGTGAGCAGCTGCTGGCTGGACTGCTGTGATACAAATGGTTTTCATTGGCTGATTTTTGGAATTCGATCTCCAGGCCTTTCTTCCAAATACACATTACCCATTGTCTTCCCCACCCTACTTCCCAAGAAACAAGTAAAATAACATACAACATGAAATTCAAAGAAGTAGGTACGGTTGCATGGAGCAGAGGCCTGGACTATTACTTTGCTCCTCTCCCTCCCCATTTTTGTTTTAGTTCATTTCTTCTGATAAAAAATATAAAGCTCCCACATCTCTTAGCCCTCCAGTTAGGCAAACGAAATTTCTAGCCAGCATTCATTGAAACAATTTGATTCTCTCTTTTAATCGTTACTACATTCATTCTAAAAATGTTTCTTATGTGAAGTCATCTTGAATGGAAAATAACTTTGTGTCCCATTTACTGTAAGTTCTCTGGTCTAATGCATCAATTTCATAATACATTTTTTTTCCATCAGAGTAAATTATCTTCAGTGAGATACATCTGTAATCATTATATATGTATATTTGTGTGTTTAAGCTCCCCTAGTGAACAGATCAACCAAACCAAGTAACTCTTCAAGGTCATCTCCTCCGGGGACAGCTTCAGGTAAAGTATATGATTTGGATTGGATTTTAAAATAAAAACATTTTATTATGCTTTAGGTGAGTGTTAAACAGCAAATTAGTTTTCCATTCAGTAATTCATACACAAATTGCCCCGTAATGTGCGCCACACTGGTGGCACTTTCTGCAATGTGCCAGCAGTCTGTCCTTTCCCACCCTGGGTCCCCCTCTTCATTCATCCAGTTTTCCTTTCCCTCTCTGCCTTCTCTTCTTTACTTCTGGGAAAATGCTGTCCTTTTGATCTCATAGAACTGACTGTTGTAAACAGCACGTTCTTCACAGGTATTATTGCTTGTTCTATAGGCTGTTCTGTTATTTGGCTGAAGGGTGGCCTCCAGGAGTGGCTTCAGTTCTGTATTAGTGGTTTGTCTTAGGGAATCAGTCTTGAGGGTTCCTCCAGTCTCTATCAGGTTAGTAAATTTGGCCTTCTTTTTTTTTTTAATGAATTTGAATTTTGTTCTGTGTTTTTCACCCATTCTAACCAGAAACCTTCCTGCGATCCTGGTCAGAGTGGTTGGTAGAGGTAGCTGGGCACCATCTAGCTCTGATCTCAGGTTAAAGTAGACTATGGCTCATTTGGGTCATTAATTCTTTGGACTATTTACTTTCTTGAGTCTTTAGTTTTCTTAATTCTCCTTTGCTCCAGACACAGAGAAACCAATATTTCAGATGGCCACTTGCAAACTTTTAAGACCCCAGACACTACTCACCAAATCAGGATGCAGAATATAATCTTTTTTGAACTTTGTTACATCGATTGACGTAGACATCCTGCAAGATTATAGTCCTTAGCCTTTAAGCCCAGTAACTCAGTTCTGTGAGGTATTGAGTTGATTTCAATTCATTGTGACTCCCATCTGACAAAGTAGAACTGCCCATGGGGTTTTGTAAACTGTGATTCTTCAGAAGAGATCACCACATCTTTGTCCCACTAAACCACCACATGGGTTGAACCATCAACCTTTCAATTAGCAGCTGAACGTTTCACTGTCATACCACCAGGGCTTCCTCCCCTCTTACTAAGCCCTCAGAATTAGGGGCTGTGGATTTGTCCCATAAGAGTAAGGAGAAAGTTACCTAGAAATGAAGTCCCTAATCCACATCCTAGTTTTCAGGTTACGAACTGACATCTTAAATATGTTTCACCACATTTCTTTTTTCCTGTGGTTTCAATGCAACTGCCCATATACATTTAACTGAAAGCAGCAACAACAACAACAACGTCATGCGTGTATTTCCATGCCTGCTGGAAAGTCCAGTGTTTCTGTGAACATCAGTCTCAGATTCAAGACTTGGAGCCTGACGTGTATATATGTTTGTGCAGGTCAAAACAGCAGATGCTGGGAATCCAAGTTACCTTCTTCATCCGCAGCTCCATCCCCACTGCCGAGGGCTGGGTGAGTACTTGTTGCAGAGAAGCAGCGGAGAGAAAGTGGCCCCAGGTCACCAGGTGCTTCATAGCAGAACTAGAGCAAGAGCTTAGTTCTGCAGACTGCCTGGCAGTAGGTGCTGCCGTTTATCCCAATGCACCTCTTCCCCGTCTGTCAGATGAGTCTGTCCAAGGTTAGGAGGATCGTTAACTAAATCCTGCCCTGTCCCTCTCCACTGTTCAAGGATAATCTTCCTAGAAATGTACATTGCTTTTGTGATTCTGGTTTAAACTCAGAGTAAAGTGTTAAATAGTCAGCTCCATTTGTTTTCACTGTCATCTAAGAAAAATAATCTCTTAATTCCACAGGAAGAAGTCAACTACACTACTGAAGACAGTAAGTGAAGTTTGCATTTAAAAGTGTTCCGTATTTCCTGCAATGTTTATTCTCATCCATTTGTTTAAAGTTAAAAATGTTTCTAGCTAAGATGAACACAGCAATCTTAACCAAAGTTGCTGATCAGATGGATGGTCCAAGGGAAACTTCAAATGCTCCCTTAACTGGAGAAGATGCTGCCCAGCAGTGCTTTCTTGTTTGGCCCCAGCAGCTTTGCTGAGTGTGTGCAGCAAATTAGAGACCACGGGCCAGGGTCCCCACCTTCCACCACATCTGCCTTCCCCATGGGAACCTGCACTCAAGCCTGTGTGCAGTCCCTGTCCACTGACCTGATTGCTAATCCCCATAAAACCAAAAAAAACAAAACAAAAAAAAAACCCTGTTGGCCCTGAGTGGATTACAACTTAGAGTGACTATATGGAACAGGCAGTGGAATTCAATTGCTGATCTTTTGGCTGGCAACCAAGCTTTTAACCAGTGTGCCACCAAGGCTCCCAGGCTTGGCTGTAGTCACAGCAGAGAGAACTTGGGCTAGCGCACTATGAAAGGAAGCCCACCTTGATCTGGTATCTGCCTTGCAGCCTAGCATTTATAATCACATACCAAGAACAGAGAATGGCTTAACAAGGTCAGATGCTACAAACTTAC
This sequence comes from Heterohyrax brucei, assembly GCA_028571685.1. Classification (NCBI taxonomy): domain Eukaryota; kingdom Metazoa; phylum Chordata; class Mammalia; order Hyracoidea; family Procaviidae; genus Heterohyrax; species Heterohyrax brucei. Next base: position 36,239,739 of record CM053154.1, read on the forward strand.
TGCATAAGCACTACTGCCTGGGCAGCACACAGAAGCCATGTGTGTCTGTCCAAGGTTAGGAGGATCGTTAACTAAATCCTGCCCTGTCCCTCTCCACTGTTCAAGGATAATCTTCCTAGAAATGTACATTGAGTGCTATTCACAGAACAGAGAGGTCCCAAACCAAGACCATACTGCGTCTTCCACAAGACACTTCCAGCCAGTTGTTGCTAAACCAGTTGAGCTACGGATTGTGTGTTTTTAACAGTCGGTGGGACTGAGAGACAGCTACGTATCAAATGAAGGTTCTTCCAAAATATTTATCTTAATAACATTGCCTTGACTTGTATTTCCACCTTCAGCAGTACTGAATATCATTGGCCTTTTTTCCCTTATCCATATAGACTCCAGTCACCTCTCAACAGAATGCATCAAGCGTTTGTGAAGGTAAATCTACATGTTATTTTGAAGGATGAGCATGTCTCTTAAATCTGGTTTCATTAAAGATTTGTATATAAATGTATTTCTAAGTTTTATTGTAAGCTATTGTAAATATGAAAGTCAGTTTTGTGAATAAAATGGCCCTGACTCTGCAATAAGTAGCAGGGAGCAAAGCTGACCAGCAGCTGAGCCTACCGGGCAGAGTCTTGGGGATAGGCTACAGTCTAAACACTAAAAACCTGCCTGTTTGCAGACAGGTATGCCTCGTCAAGAAACAGAGCTATGGAAATGTGAACACAAATTTAGAGCCATTCCCATATCTCAGAACAAATTCCTCAGTTAAGCTTATGAAGAATTTTTAAAATCTGCTTAAATGAGAGAACATTCTTTTGCTAAGGTTTCAAAATAGTGGTTTCAAAGTTCAAACGTCTGTCTTCCCAGTGTGTTTTCAAAAGCTTTCATTCCTTAGCTTTATCACCAGTCGAAAACCTTACCGATATTTTCAGTGACAGCATTCCCACTTTAAAGGGTATATTTAATTTGAGAAATCCTGGGGAAAATGCCCCAAATCTGAGCCTTTATGGCATTATCTAGCAATTATACTCCTTTATCCATTTAACCCCACACTGGAAGGCACCAATCTTAAAATCTGATCGTGAATGCTCTCCCACCATTCCTTGAGCTGGTGTGGGCATCTCTATAGCAGTGTTCTAATTTCTCTCACTCTGGACAGTGGATCGTCTCTCACTGTGCACTGAAACTCATTCCCTGCTTTCATTGCTCCTGTTAGAGTCTACCTTGTTTCTCCCATCATCCTTCTCCTATGCTGTTTCTAAAGTGTCATTCCTTTTCTGCTGATTTGCTTTCTTCAGTCTTCCCTTTGATGCTTCCGTCTTCCTGTCCTGCCATTTCTTGTGGTCTTTCACGCCTACTGATCAGGGATGGAGTAGCAGTGGAGACTCAGGGTTTCTGAGCTGCAAAAAGAAGTAAGTACAACCTGTGCAAATGTCAGGACTTCGGAAGTCCCCAAAAGCCGGGAGAAAAAGAGTTCCTGGACTGCCCCAGGCTGCCTAGGTGTATGGTACCCCCTACCAAAGGGCGCCCAGTACATGCCCTTGGCGTGCCTTCTTCAGGGACAAACGCAATGGCTAACCAAACCCAAAGAAGGTGAGGAGCCTCTTCTAACCCTGTGAAGGAAGCCTCCAGGCAGCAGTGGACACGCAGTGGTCAGAGCGCAGTAGGCTGTTGGGGCTAGTGTGCTTCGTGTTTCTCCTTTCGAAATTACCAGATTGTGAAGTCCTGTGCAAAACTCCAACGAAACTACCCAGGGTAGCTCATCACAAATTTAAAATAAGACCCTCCTAACTTCTGTGCACCACAAAAACTGTGAAGTGTATCTTACTGTTCATTTAAACCTTTTTGAGTTCTTTACTAACTTGAACTCTCTTGGGTTCCTGTAGTGGGAGATAAGCAGCCTGCAGGGCAGGGAGGAGCCACAGCGAAGTGCTGTTCAGCTGTTGACTAAAAGGTCAGCTGACACATTAGTTGCTCTACGGGAGCGAGCTGTGATAGTCTACTTCCTAAGATTACAGCCTTGGAAACCCTGTAGGGCAGTTCTGATCTGTCTTAAAGGGTCACCAGGAGTCGTACTCGACTCCAGAGCAATGGGTTTACAGCGGAACACCAATAGTTCTCAACCTTTCCTGCACGCAGGAGACCCAGCCATGGGCACACCTGGATTTTAACACAGCCCCAGAGAGAATTCAGGGTTCCGTGGCAACGATTCGCTGTGGGTTTCAGCTAAAATTTCTTATGTCTTACATTAGGTCCGTTTCCCTGTGCACTGGTTTCAACTCGGTCTCTCCGGGAACACATAGTGAAATACAAGTGGGATCAACATGATTATATGGATAATGTTGAATTTGCTCCAATTAATTTCTCAACAAGCAGATCACTCATATACTATTATTTTACTTCTTACTAGTAACAAAGTACTCATACTGTATCTCACAACTCAGCAAGGCACACCAGGGTGTTGTAACACTTGTGTGTGTGTGTGTATGTGTATATGTGGAGAGTACATAGAAAGTTGATGGTGAAGTGTTCAGAGAGTAGTGAAAATGTGCTGATTTTCTGCTCCCGCTAGTACGCACACATTTAAAAGTCCAGATGGGTTCAGTCTCTGTGTACATTCCCAGGGGATGGACACAGGTGTGACAGGGTGTGCTAGGTGGGAGTCTGCGTCCTAATAGCACAGATGTCACCAGACTGACAGGTGAAAACTCCAATGACATGTGGTAAAAGACAAGTTTCTGGAACGACATCAGACCAAATTTGGTTCTTCTTGAATGACAGCGCCGGTTTGGAGGTTTGGAGGGCAGGGACAGGTATTTCACTCTAATCCTAATGTAAGAAATTTCCTGATCCAGAAAAACCGATACCTGCTGAGCGGCACCGAGGATCCAGTCACCGACTAGAAGCTGTGCACTCACCAGTGTCGACTCCCGCCCAGAAGTAAGAATCCTTTCTTTGCAAACTACTAAGTTGCTGCAGGAGTTAACATTTCCATTGTTCTCTCACACGGTGAGCTGGCTTGTAAATGCTATAAAGATACACTCCTTCACTGCTTTGTACTTAAATTTAAGATGGTGCTAAATTAGTCATAACTTTAAAAGAACTGCTTAGAGTTGCAGAAACTTCATATTCTGGCTCCTCTTAATTTTTGGACTTCACTAAAATCTAACATCTCAGTCAAGACTCTTCCTTTTTCAAAATTAAGGAGAAAATGTTAACTTACTACATTTAGGATTTTGGTACCTCTCCTGTCTTTGGATAGGTTTTGCTGGCTGTTTGTCCTGACTTCTTTGTGACACAGCTGTTCAGAGCTTCTTCAGTATAAACAAGTTAAATGTGTTCACTAGGTGCTTTACCCTTTAATTAATATGAAATCATTTCTTTCAGACCAATTCATCAAAAACCCATCCCTCTGCCAAGTAAGTGCAACGAAGTCATGAACAGTGACGTCAGGTAGTGGTTGTGTCGGGGCCTTGGCATCTGACTGATCTGGGTTCTAACATCAGCAGCTCGCTGCCAGCTGGGTGACAGCAGCATCGTCTCTAGTCTGTTTCCTTACATGTGAAACAAGGTCAAGACTCAACAATATTTATCTTACAAAGTTGTTTTGGAAAGTAAATATTTTTAGACAATTTTGGCTTTTTCTTTTTTAGCACTGCTTTAATACCTCTCTACTAGTCCCATATCTTTTTTTTCTCCTCCACAAAAACAAAAAAGCTATTTTCAAAGTAAAAGAATTAGCTGAAACAACATGTAGGAATTCTTAATACAGTGATTGATACATACAAGCCCTCCAATTAATAGTAGTTTTTAAATTAAAGCTAAAACTCATTTTAATTAGCATACAGTAGGTCTACAGGAAGCATCTGAGAAGAGGATTTGACAGATATCTCAAATATTTGTATAATTTCCCCAGGACAAACTATCCATCACTTTAAAAGTATGTGAAGCAGATAAATTGGGCTCACAGAACATCACTGTCTAAATCCATGCTTGCTTTCTACCCACTGTAGGGAAAAAAACAAATAAAAATCTACCTTATATAGGTATTTTAGAAAATATCCCCAAACAATAGAGATTGGTTTCAGTAAACAGATTGTCACATAAAAAAAAAAATTTATGTGCATGTGTACTAAATAAAACACAAATCAATCTTTAAGGTTTTGATTAGATTTTTGATTCATTTTAAGTAAGTAAAAACTTTATTAGCTTTTTTATTCTGACAATACAAAATTAAGATGATTGTGCTACAGAAATTTGTCACTATTTAAAACGCTTATTACACTTTTTTAAAATCAATCCAAGCCACTCTTTCAACTGACAAATATTTATTAACTGTCTGCCATTTGCCAAGCACTGGTCTAGGCAGACAAAATACAGCAATAAATAAAATAAATAAAATCCCTGTTCTCGTGGAACTTAGAGTCTACTGAAGGAGAACATCGGTAAAAAATGAACATACAGACGAGTAACATAAGGTCAGGTAAACGCTAAAGTGCTATGAAGAAAGCTGAAGCAAGGGGAAGAGGCTGGGACGTAGAGAGGAACCGGGAGGCTGAGGGCTGCTATTTCATATAGGCAGATCAGGAAGGGCCTCGTCCATAAAACCAAAGCCAAATCCGCTGCCACTGAGTCAATTCTGAGACTCAGCGTAGAACTGCCCGTAGAGTTTCTAAGCAGCTCCTGGTAGATTCGAACTACCAACCTTTTGTTTAGAAGATGTAGCACTTAACAACTATACCAAGAGGGTTTCCAATCTGTAAAGGTGGGTATAATAGCTTCTCTCACAAAGGGCTATTGTAAGAATGAAAGGAGCTAATATGTGAAAAACAGAACAGGCAGTTAGAATCCATCAGGTGCTCCTTGGAAACCCTATGAGGCAGGTCCACTCTGTCCTGTAGGGTCTCTATGAGTTAGAATTGACAGCAACAAGCTTTTTTAGTTATTACCCCAACTAGAAACCTTTGTGGCATAGTGGTTAAGTGCTATAGTTGCTAACCAAAAGGTCAGCAGTTCACTACTCAAACCACCCAAAGTCATGATGAGTTCCCCATGTCTATAAACATGCCCCTCCTTGCTCCTGTGTGACCTCATTTCCTCTTTCTCTTCCCCTTTCTCAATGCACTCCAGGCAGTGGCCCCTTGTTATCCCTTAGACACGCCAGGCACACTCCTGCCTCAGAGCCATTGATTCACTGCTGCTTCTACCTGGAACATTCTTGCTTCAGCTATTTACATGCCTCTGCCTGCACATTTTACCCAAGGTACCTCAGTGAGGCCTTCCCTAACCAGCCTATTTAAACTTTCTACCTGCCAAGGCAATTCCTTCTTTATTGTATTTTCCGCATAGCACTTATGATTATCTAATATTGCATATATACAATTATTTGTGGTTTATTGTCTGTCTTACCCCATATAGACAATTAAGTCCGTGAACTTAATTGTTCTAAGTGCTACATACCTCCTGGCTGAATATCACTATGGTCACCCTCAAAGTACTCCCCTTGGGAAGCTATGCACTGATGTCAGCACCTAGCCCACCCTTCAGAGCAATTTTGGAACTCCTTCTGGAATGGCCATTGTGCATGGTGGCACGGTGGCCAAGTTCACAAACTTAATTGTATAGTTTTCTGTAAGGGAGTTTTCAGCCAGCAAACAAATAACTATTGGGACACCCTCCTTACTCATCTGATCTGGCCCAGTGACTTTTTTCTTTACACAAAGATAAAGGAAATATTGAAAGGAAGACATTCTGATGACATTCAGGACATCAAGGGTAATATGACAACAGCTATGATGGCCATTCCAGAAAAAGTTCCAAAATTGCTTTGAAGGGTGGACTAAGTGCTGGTGTCAGTGCATAGCTCCCCAACAGGAGTACTTAGAAGGTAACTGTAGTCACATTCAGTAGCAAGATATGGAGCACTTTTTGTAGGATGAGTTCATGAACTTAATTGCCAGTCCTTATGAGCTCCAGGAGGACAGGGCGTTTTGCCTGTGATGTTGACTGCTATATACCCCTCAATGCCTTGATCAGTTCCAGGCACACAATAATGAGTGGATGAATACAACCAAGTATTTTCTCTATTGCATATATCTCTATCTATACTATAACCCCCTGAAGTGAGTTTATTTATGCCTTATGGCAGCAGCTTACAAACATTTTGTTCTCAGAACCCTTAACATTCTTAAAATCACTGCAGATTCAACGGGCTTTGGTTGATGTGTTTCTATGATATTTAATGAATTTGAAATTAAAGCAAAGATATTTAAAATGTTTATTAAGTCATTTAAAATAATCAAAAAGTCATTACATATTAATATAAATAATATATTCTTATGAAAAACAAGTGTGTTTTCCAAACGAAAAGTTTTAGTGAGAAGAGTGGCTTTATCTGGAGTAAGACAGCTGGATTCTCATAACTGCTTTTGCATTCAAATTGCTGTGATGTATTATTTTGGTTGAAGTATATGAAGAAGATCAGACTTCACAGAGATAGACAACAGGATCTTGGGAACATTCAGATTACACTTGGAGAACCATTGCCTTAGGGGTCTGTGTGTGTGTGTGAGAGAGAGAGTGTGTGTGTCCCCTGCAGCACTCACAACAGTAATAGCAGCATTACTTAAGAAATTGTGAAGCTTAACTGATTTTTCAAATTGCTTTCAGGATTTACAGAAATGGGAAGTCCAACTGTGGATGGACCGTTACCGAGCTTTCCATCTAATTGCACTTTGTCCGAACAGGTATGAAATAAACCACTGGTAAGGCCTGTTCTCTGATAAAATACGCCTCCGAGCAAGGCTTGAGAACAGAGTCAGTCTAAGTCAGTTTGTGAGTTGTCGTTCGCTGCTGGGTATAAAATATATTTTTTTCAATGATTAAGATCTTGCTTCATTTATTTATACTTGCATTCCAAGAGCCTTGGGTAACAATTTGAGTTTCTCCCAAACCAGTGAAGTGTGTTGTCTTCATTATTCTTCCTCTCACATAGATTTTATTTGAACTGTAATTTCCTCAGAATAGATCTGTGGAGGTTTATAATATTAAAACACAAATAAGACTGCACAGTTAAAAAAAAAAGAATGTCTAAGCTGCAGCTTTCTCAACTACAAAATAGAAATAATATCATTTGTCTTTTTTGCCTTCAAAGTACTTGAAAGTATCAGATAACATTTATAGAAAGAATATCACACTTGTAGGCTACTTAACTGTAATAAAATTAATTTTCTGTTTTTAAAGCCAAAAATAAAGTTATAAACTGAAAGACACTCAACAAAACAGTAACAATCATAAAACAACAGAAAAGGAGCTCATAATTTATTCAGAAGAAAGGAGTAAGTCATTTAGAAACCTTGTGGGGTTTATTTGTTATGTCCAAATAAGACAACCAGGGCCAAAGGGGAAAAAAGTCAATTATATAATTTTTATGGTTGACCAACCAGGGAAGCACAAAACTCATTTTCCAATTACTGATTTCAGATGTACTTAGCCCTGTCTTGGGAATGTAAAGTGAATCTATGTTTCTCATACTACTAAGTCTTTAAGGACCATCTCATGATTAACAGTGTCCTTTATTTCACAGGAAGCTGAAGTTTACTGTAAGCCCTGGTATGCTGGTGCTTGTGATCGAAAATCAGCTGAAGAAGCATTATACAAATCAAACAAGGTTTGGTCATGTTTCAGCCCCAAATTGTGCCCTCAATCTGTAATAGTTCTGGTTGTTTTCCTTACAATGTGTTAATTAAAATAATTGCAGTGGTCCTGAATGCAGGGATCTCTTTTGTTTCCTGACTCAAGAGGCTCCACCGTTCTCTTCTCTCATTCAAGTGTCTCCCTCTTTGTTCCTGCATCTCATTTCTGCCTGTCTTTTCATATCCACAAGGACCTACAGGCTCCACTGCTCCCCTAACAGTGGGAGAGAAGAAGGCTTTAGGAGCAGGCCCTCCGTAAGGCTTGGTGCTACATGAGACCCATCTACAGTGACAAGTGACAGGCTATTTTGGATCCTTGCATGGGATAAAAGATTTGGGTCAAGACGGCAAAAAAGGCTGGAAGTAAATTTTTGGAGAGCTCAAGGCAACCGTGTAGGCACACTGGGGGTAGTTTGGACATCCAAGATTAAAGTGCCAAATCAAATCTGGGGTAGGCCTGAAGGAGCCCTCTACACCAGAGAAGTTTCTTCCTATGCACATGGCTCTTAGATTTTTTTTCTCTCCCTCTTTTGGCACCCACTCTATGTATTTTCCTATTTTCTTTGTCACATGCCACTGGAAATAATAGGTAATACTCCTTTGTCCGGGGTTATAGATTACTGCTCTAAGCATGAGTCTCTTCTTTAACACCACTGGAAATTAGTGGGTTCATCCAACTCATTCAGCAAACACTGAATGACTGCTCTGTCAGATGCTGTACTCAGTAAAAGAGAAATTCTTTACTCTAAAAGTATTTACAGACAATTAAACAGAAGAATAATCCAGAGAATTCCTGTTAAATCTTTTATCCAAATTTACTAACTACTGGTACTGTGCACAAATAGGCAGGCCAATGAATAGAAGAGAAAGGCCAGAAATAGATCTAACTTCATATTGAAATCTGATATATCAGTTTAGGTTCTCTATAGTATGTTTTAACATCTGGTAGTTATTCCCCTCTTGTAGCTCTTCGTGAAGCTTGACAAATTGATACTAAAATTCATATGCAAAAATAAACATCATTTGAAATGAAAAAAATGAAAATTTTTTGTTAGGATTGGATGCAGAATTTTGTCAAATGATTTTTTTTTCACAAGAGGCAATGAAATTATTTTTCTCCTTAGATTTATTAATATCATAAATTATGTTAATAAATTCCATATTATTGAATTCTCCTGCTTGAACATGGCATATTATTCTCTTCATTTGCTGTTGAAGTCTATTTAGTAATATTTTATTAAAGATTTTTGTATCCAGAGTCACAAAGAATGTTCATTTGTATTTTTATTTTGTTGCTTTGTGATGTTTGCATACTGATACTGTACTTGCTTCACAGAAATAATTTGGAAATTTTCCTTCATTTTCTATACTCCAAGATAACTTACATAGCATGGAGGCTATCTGGATTCTGACACTGGCAGAATTTCCCTATGAACCATCTGGATATGGTGTTGTTTTGTGGAGTAATTCCTTTGATAAGTGTCTTCTATGTAAATTTGTTTAAGCTTTATATTGTTATTGATGTTTATTTTGGTAAACTAGGTTTCTCTAAGAACTTAGCCATTTCATCTATGTTTCCCTCGAAGTGAGTATAGTGGTATGCAGAATAGTCTCTTCTGGTGTCTTAAAATTTACTATCAGCAATTCTTTTTTTGTCAATTCTTATTTTATGTATTTGTACTGTCACTTTCATAGTAAATTAGCTGCTTGTTTAATTTTTTCAAGGAGCCAGAATTTTTTGTTTCTTTTCTACTTCATTAATTTCTACTTTTGTTTTGTTATTTTCATCTTTTTGTGGGGGTTCCTTTGTTGTTCTTGTTATAGCTTCATGAGACGAGAATTTAGCTAATTTATTTTAATTCCTTTTTATTGATAGAGCCAATGAATTTTCCTCTGATCACCACATATCAGAATCCCATATATTCTGAATGTAATACTTTCTTTAACATTATTTTTGAGAAATTCTGTAATTTCTATTTGTATTTTCCCTTTTACCCAACAGTTGTGTCACAGATTTTTTTCTTTTAATTTCTACTTGACAGGAATTTTAAATCTGTTTTAGTTTCAATTTTTGTCTTAACTAGTTTTATTTCCTTGTGATCTGAGAGTCTTGCTTGTGATACTTTAACTTCAAAGAACTTAGATATTTTTGGTGGCCTAATATATGACCAAGTTTTTTTGTGTTTCACAAGTGCTTTAGAAAAAGGCAATTTCTTCTTCATTATCAGTGTGGTGTTTGATACATATCCATAACATCTACCTTATTGATTACATTGCTTAGATCTTCTATATCCTTACTTTTTTGAGGGAGAGATGGTTAACTTAACCTGTCTTGTACCAAGAATGGTGTATAAAGTCTTTTATTCATGTGTTTGTAGCTGTTTCTCCTTGTTACCACCTGCTTTATTTGGTAGTTAATATGCTATATCCTCATTGTGAATTATGACTTTCAATACTACATAGTGTCTTCGCCTTATTTAATGTTTTATCTTACATATGGATCATACACTATTTTTTAATGTTTTTCATTTTCTTGGCATATCTTTGCCAATTCTTTCATTTTTAGCTTTTTTCTTTGGGGGGGCTCACTGTGTTTTTTTATATCTCTTGTATACAGCACACAGTTGGGTTTTGCTCTATGAGCCTGTTTGAAAACATTCCTTAATTAACAACTTAAGCTCATTCACATTATTGATTTCAGTCTTAACCCTGTGATATTGTTTTATGTTATTATTACTGTTATGCGATTTTTGCTGGGCTTCTCTGGAGAGAAAGCTTCCTTTTGCTGTTTGAAGTGTCTCTATTGCTACTTGCCAATTTTTCTTTTGCTATTTAGAGAGATTTACATTTTTTTATTCCAGTGGTTATCTTGATATTTGCGTCTTTCACAGTGCACTTAAACTCCTTCCTCATTGAAAGTGTACTGTCTGGTCTGTCAGTTTTAAGTGGTGATCTTTCATGTATTATCTATACAACAGCCAACGATCTTGCTCTACTTTTCGTCCATCTCCTCTTGTTTTTTTTTAACTGGCACCCTTGCTACTTTGTCTGAACATACTTCCTTTTCATACTGTCCTTCCCCGCTCTTGTTTCAGTCCTAGCTCTGCAATTAAATACATTAAACATGTTGCATCAGTCCTTTCACTGGTCTCTCTGGTTATTTCTGTTTGACAAAGCTCACCCTGTAGAGTAGATTCAAGGACTCAAATGACATGTGTTTTGGACTTCTTTCTTTACTCCTGCATCCCATCACTCTCTCTCTCTCTGACCCTATGGTACTTCTTGTTTTCAATCTCATTTTTCTTTTCTCTCTCACTTGTGTCCACACTTTCCTTCAGTGTTGTTTATAAATTTTCATTTGAAGCTATTGTCCCTTCAGTGTCTTACCATTTCTTCTTCATTTCAGAAATAGATTTGTCTTTTTTTTTCAAATTTTTTCCAGAACTCGATCAACTCTTGTTGCATGTCTTCTTCTTTCTTTTTGTCCACAATTTTTAAATTTGTTTTTAGATTATTTTTATAAAATGTTTAATTAAATTTAGAGTGTTGTGTTACAGAATTTTTTTGTTTTCTTCTGCATCAGCGTAAGGTTTGTTCTGTAGAGAATTTTTATCAGCTGAAGCATTTTTTGATTCCCAATTTGTTTTCTTTTGAGTGGAGTTCGGTTGATTTTTTTCTATTCATAGGCAACTTGTAGGCATGACTCCTAGTTCAAAAGTGCCCTCTAGGTTTAATTATAATGTATCTCTTAATTCATTTCTACTAAAACATAGTGTCTTACCATATTATAAAGGTAGCATTGAACTCATTGCTGATTTCTATATATATTTTGATATGTCTTATGTATTTTGCTGATGTCTTTCTTAGAAAATAACAAAATGAACTCTAATCAATAATAAAAATTATGTAGCTAATTACGTTTTAAATGTAATATAGGTATTGTTTATAAAATAATTTCCAACCCATGGAAATACAAGTGAAACCAACCAAAATTATGCTTTTTTATATTATTATTACACAGGATGGATCATTTCTTATTCGAAAAAGTTCTGGTCATGATTCCAAACAACCATATACATTAGTTGTATTCTTTAACAAGCGAGTATATAATATTCCTGTGAGATTTATCGAAGCAACGAAACAGTATGCTTTGGGAAGAAAGAAAACTGGTGAAGAGGTCAGTAATTTCTCTTTTAACTAAACTCTCTAAATGTGTATTGAGCACAAAGGCATCCTACTGTATTAAGTGCTACAGATACGAAGAAAGGATACAAGAACACTTGGTCTTAAACTTGCATATATCTCATAAACAGAAAACAACAGATAATACTATGCTCAAGTAATTTATCCTATAGGAGAACTTAAAGGAGGAAAGACAAGTGTGATATCAAAAGTACATGCTGGCCCCTAACATCCAGCTACTTAATAGGGTCAGTCTGATGTAGGGTTTTAATCAAGGAGACATGAATAAAAGTTAACTATGAAGTAGAAAAGAAATCCTGTTGGTATAGTGGTTAAGTGCTATGTCTGCTAACCAAAAGGTCGAGAGTTCAAATTCACCAGGTGCTCCTTGGAAGCTCTATATAGAAGTTCAACTCTGTTCTATAGGGTTGCTATGAGTTGGAATCAACTCAACGGCAGTGGGTTAACAAGTACAAACAAAGGTTAAAGAATCATGGGGTCAGCTCTAGCACCGAGTTAGGTGATCAAAGACTCAGAGAAGACAAAATCTGGTGAGTTGAAACATTTGATCATTGTCTTCCATGAGCTTAAAGGCCTGCAGCAGAAAAAAAAAATCACATGGGTCTTAAATATTAACCAGACATGAACTTCAACTCCTCTTTAATCTTCACCAAACTCAGTGCTTACCCTTGAATTGAAATGTGGGCTAGAATAACCTGTGAATGCTCCATAAAGGAGGTGATACTTCTATGGTCTTCAATGACGGGCTACATTTGACTAGAAAATCATTGCCACCTAGTCAATTCTGACTCACAGTGACTCTATAAGACAGAGTAGAATTGTCCTAGTGGAGCAGGTAGTGGATTCAAACTACAAACCTCTTGGTTAGCAGCCAGAACTCCACATTTGAATAGGTAGATGGAAACCTGGAGAAGAAGAAACAGAAAATAGCAAAAACAAAGTTCAAGTTAAGAAATATTTGTTTTCAAGATTTCCCCAGGAAAATTGTACCCAATCAAACCCAGCGCTTGTCAAGAAGTGTTTGAATCATTAGAAAGTGTCATAATTGTTCAAGTGTCTGTCTTCTCCACTAGATGACACCAGGGACCATGTGTTATTCATCTCTGTTATTTCTAAAGCATCACAGTGGTGGGCTTCAATGAATGTTTGATGCTTATTAAGTGAATTATTGTTTGATTGATTACACCCAGATAACATTTGTAAAACAACTGAAAAGACCTGGTGTCAATGTGTGTGCTCTGTATTTTGCTCTTAATAAAGTCTCAGATATTTAAAAAACACAAAATTCTTGAATCTAAACACATTGATCAAGACCAAACTAGGGTTTTAAAATCTAGATTGCATTATCATTGAATACCAGTTCACTTTTACTGGGACTGCCTACTTTCCCTTGCTCATAAAAGCTCTCATTCTCACTGAAGCCTTTATCTTAAAAGTCTTTTCAAATAAATTTTCCTCGATAGTAATAAATGTTAGGAGACGGTGGTGATTCTGGAAGATATTTGGATGGATGATTGCACTCTACCTCTTCTATAAAAGGTTAAAAGGGAGGGTCTGTCCTGTTTAATGATCCTCACAGTCTCCCAAGTAAATCTGGAGCCCCCAAAGGAATTCTGGACTTTCCTGCCCTTATAGAAAGCTCTGATAAACAGCAGAGAGGTTTCTCTTGGCTTACAGACTACTTACCCCTGCTTCCTTTTTTAACCCCATTCTCAACACATCCAGCATATGGATACCAAAAGCAGTACCATATTCTTAGTCTTTTTATTTAATAATTTATTTTATTGTTGTTCCTGAAAATACATATAGCAGAACATAATCCAATTCAACAATTTCTACATGTACAGTTCACTGACACTGATCACATTCTTCAAGTTGAGAGACTGATCTCACTCTTCTTTTCTAAATTCTTCCTTCCCCATTAATTGCACTGCCCCCTAAACTTCTTACTTAACCTTTTGAGTTGCTGCTCTCGGTTTGATTCCATACAGATAGTTCTTTAAGAGAGTACAATGATTAAAGTACACATTCCTTACTAAGTAAGCTAAATTTTGTTGCTGTTGTTTAAAGATGAATTCAGGGCATATTTTTGATTGAAGTGCAATAGTTTCAGAGGTGCATCTAGCCTCAGTGCTTCGAGAAAGTCTGGACTCCATAAAATCTGAAATTCTTTTCCAGTTTTTTTCCCTTTTCATCACTATTTTTGTTCTTATAGTAGTATCACCAAGCAGTGATAGTCAGTTAAAACTCGTACTTTAACTTGGCTTTGGCTTGGCTAGTGAAAAATCATGTCTTCCATATATTTAACATGTAAATGTAAAACGAAGAGTTTAGTTCCATGAGATCAACCATGTGGATATTTTGAAAAGTCTGGGTGTTTGTGTTTGTGTGTACATACATGGATAGAAAAAGTAAGCAGCTGATTAAATATTTAACTTTCTATGTGACTGTTTTGGCATGGGTAGATACAGTACTGAGTAATCTTACCGTTTTGGCAACTCTCTGCTTTATTTTATGTACCACGAGATTTTCAGCTATCAAACATGTTGCTTTTCTGTCTCAAACACACTGAGTTAGTATAGCCAAGTCGCCAAGTGCCGTCGAGTCGACTGAGTTAGTATACACAGAAAAAAAAAACTGAAGGAAAACTGCAGCTCAGTTACACACAATTCTTTCAGTTAAATCACAAATACTCTTCAACCTTGCTCACCACTCCCTATTTCAAACATTTTAACCCCCAAACACTAAAACAAAGCAATACTTGAATACTGCTTCAGACATTTTCCAGCGACCAGAAGGACAGAATAAGACTCTGTTTGGGTAAGTATAGCAATTCTCTCCTTTGCTTCATGGGTTCAGAACATAGCTTTCCACTTGGAATCCACTTTAAGTGGTCATATATAAATAGTATTTCATCTCTCTGTCTTGCAGTGTGTATATTTAACTTCCAACACATTCACACATTCAGTAAAGCAACATACTATGCAAGCACACACACACACACACACACACACAATAAATATCTTGTAGTATTTATCACAAAAAGATTTCACTGGAATTGCAATAGGTTTAAAAGAGAAAGAAAGCAACAAAGACTAGCAGTATACAAAGATTCCTGTCTCTCACCTCTCCCTTGACCTTATATTGATATTTTAATATTAATATCAAAATATTAAATTGTAACTCAAATATTTATAGAACTTATGCTAATTGATACTATCAATTCTATTTTTAGTTTCTGCCACCTAAAATGTTACAGCTTTTGTAAAACTATACTTTTTCATGCAAAATATCAGCTGTAACTAGTAATTATGGGTAATGAATAAGTGGAGAAGGTAGATCTCAACTAGGCTTTGAAAAATGGGAGGAACAGAGCTTGAAGTTAACAAAAATGTCATTGTATAATTAATCTGTGTTTTCTTGCTCTAGTACTTTGAAAGTGTTGCTGAAATAATCAAGAATCACCAACATAGTCCCCTGATTCTCATCGACAGTCAGAACAACACAAAAGATTCCACAAGATTGAAATACGCAGTTAAAATTTCATAAAGAAGAAAAATGGAGGTTAGCAATGCTGCTTTAGACATTTTCCAAAACTTCGTATTTGTGATTATTTAATAATCCAGTAAGAAAAACAGAAGATGGAGGTAGCTATTAAGATGTTCATGCATTTTTTTTATAAGAAGCTCACAAGGGATTGTTTTATCTATTGCCTGATATATTGAACTGTTAATATTTGGTGAGGTTGCATTATCATGCCACTGATAGTCTCCAAATAAATCATACTTTAAAAAGAAAAAACAAGTGTACAGTATTTTGAGTCACATGAGAAAATACCACATTATTTTCAAAATAAGAAAATAATACTTTTGATGAAAACAAAGCTGCTATAAACTGAGGCCACCACAATGGTCATTGGTGCACTAATGTAGCTGGGATGTCTACTGCCAATGCTTGACAGTTATGTCTTGGTTAAAATTTTAATGTATAGAAAATGAAAATATTATAAGTAACATGATATTTGTAAGTAACAAAGAAGATGTAATAGTTCTTTTTTGTGACTGCTTCCAACCCTAATACATGTATATGGATACAAACTTTCTAGAAGTTATTGCTCAAAATTGTGTTAGTTTTGCTTATTAAAGATGATTATACCCTCTTGTATCTGAATGTCTTTTTAAATGAACTCTAACTTGACATGAAGTTCAAAGTGGGATAAAAGCAAAACCAGTTCCTGAGGAAACATACACAGAGCATAGGAAAAAAAAACAGACATTAAGACACTAAAGTAAAAAAAAAAAAAGAATACCGTTGTGAGCAGCCCTGTCCAGAAATGTATTATACTTCATAATACAAAAGCTTCTTATTTTACTGCATACTTTAGAGCAGGCAGGCATGCAAATTTAAACTGGATTGTACACTTTCACTCAATCACAATAAAAAAAAAAGACCAGAATGCAGGACAGATCAAACAGATATCAACACTGATAGAAAAAATACAAAAACAAATTATGCTAAAACACTGAAAATAGGGAAACAGATGCCAATGTGTAAAAAAAAAAAAAAAAGACAGAATTATAACAAAAAAGAGAAACTAAAAAACCTGTAGTCATGGATCTTTCCTGGAGAGGAAGTCAAGGTAATACAAAGAAATAAAATATTGCTTTAAAAAACAGGGTAAATATTAATGTAATGGGTAAATAGTAAGGCGACCACAAAGGAAATTAACAATCCTCCACATCAAAACAAGAAAGAAGAAAAACATGAAGTCTCAGAAAATACAAAACCACCAATGATGAAAACATATGACAAAATGATTCAGCACATAAAGTAGAACAAAGAAAACTGTCAACAAAACACACAAAAAAGACATCAAAATGACAGAACTAAAGTCATATCTATCAATAATTATGTTAAATGTAAAAGCATTCAATGTACCAACAAAGAGACAGAGGGTGGCAGAATTGATTAAAAACACAATACATCTCTATGATGCCTACAAAGGACACATCTTCGACTTAAAGACACAAACAAAAACTCAAAGGATGGGAAAATTTTTTCACACAAACAACATTCAAAAAAGAAGAGATGTGGCAATATTAATTACTGACAAAATAGATTTTATGTAAAATCCACCACAGTGGACAAAGAAGGACACTATACAATGATTAAAGGGTCAGTTCTAACCTGGCCCCTAGGATCACCATGAGTCGGCTCCAACTCTACAGCACTTGGCTGGCACATCAGGAGGACATAACCATGTTAAACATTTACCCACATTATGACAGCACTCCTAAGTACCTCAAACAACTCTAGCAATATTGAAAAGAAATAGACAGTTCCACAATAATAGTAGAAGACTTCAACACTTCACTTTTGGTGAAGGACAGAACATCCAGAAAGCTCAATAAATGCCACAATCAACCAACTTGACCTCATAGACATACACAGGAGACTCCACCCAACAGCAGCCAAGTATATTTTCTCTTCCAATGTACATGGAACATTCTCCAAAACAGACCACAAATTTGGCCATAAAACAAGACTTAACAAAATCGAAAGCATTAAAATAGTGTAAAGCATCTTTTCAGACCATAAATCCATAAAAGTAGAAATCAATAGCAAAAAAAGCAAGGGAAAAAATCAAACAGATGGAAATTGAACAACCTTTTGCTCAAAAAATGCCAGGCTAAAGAAGAAATCAAGGACAAGATAAAGACATTCAGAGAAACAAATGGGAATGAAAGCACATTTTACCAGAAGTTTTGGGACATAGCAAAAACAATGCTTAAAGGTCAGTTTATTTCAATAAATGCACACCTTCAAAAAGAAGAAAAAGCCCAAATCAAAGCATTAATCATACAGCTAGAACAATTAGAAAAAGAACAGCAAAAGAACCCCTTGGATACCACAGAAAGCAAATCATAAAAATTAGACAGAAACTAAATAAATTAGAGAATAGAAAAACAACTGATAGAGTTAACAGGAACAAAAGCTAATTCTTCAAAAAGAGAAGTAAAATCAATAAACCACTGGCCAAACTGACAAAAGAAAAACAAAGAAGGAAACAAATAACCCAAATAAGAACCGAGATGGGTGACATCACAACAGACCCAACTGAAATTAAAAAAAAAAATCATAATACAATATTATAAAAAATTGTACTAGAATAAATTTGAAAACACAAAGGAAGTGGATAAATTTCTAAAAACACAGAGGTAGAACAATTAAATAAACTCATAACAAAAGAAAAGATTGAAAGACTAATTTTAAAATGCTCAAAAAAAAAAAAAACAACCCTGGGCTGGATGACTTCACTGGAGAACTCTACCAAACTTTACAGAAGAGATAATGCCACAATTACCAAAGGTATTTCAGAGCATAGGAAGGATGGAATACTCCCAAACTCATTCTATGAAAGCAGCATAACCATTATACCAAAAACAGGTAAAGAAACCACAAAAAAGGAAAATTACAGACCAATATCTTTCATGAACTTAAATGTAAAATTCATCAAATTCTAGCCAATAGAATTCAATAACATACCAAAAAAGTAATGCACCATGACGAAGTGGGATTC
This sequence comes from Heterohyrax brucei, assembly GCA_028571685.1. Lineage (NCBI taxonomy): Eukaryota > Metazoa > Chordata > Mammalia > Hyracoidea > Procaviidae > Heterohyrax > Heterohyrax brucei. The sequence continues at coordinate 36,258,210 of CM053154.1, forward strand.
ATACAATGTATGCAGGTATGGTTCAACACCAGGAAAACAATCAACGTCATCAGCCACATAAATAAAAGACGAGAACTACTTGATTTTGTCATTTGATGCAGAAAAGGCATTGGACAAAGTCCAATGCCCATTCATGTTAAAAACTATCAGCAAAACAGGAATAGAAGGGAAATCCCTCAACAACAACAACAACAAAAAAGAGCATTTATACAAAGTCAACAAACGGCCAACATCATCTTAAACGGAGAGTCTGAAGGTATTTCCCTTGAGAATGGGAACCAGACAAGGATGCCCTTTGTCATCAGTTTTATTCAACATTGTAATGGAGGTTCTAAACAGAGCAATCAGGCTAGAAAAAGAAATAAAGCACATCCAAATTTGTAAGAAAGAAGTAAAAGTGTCTCTGTTTACATATATGATCTTATACAGAGAAAACCTTAAAAAATCCACACATACACACACAAAAAACCCTACTGGAACTAATAGAAGAGTTCAGCAAAGCACCAGGATATAAGAGAAACTTACAAAAATTAGTAAGATTGCTCTATACCAACAAAGAGAACATCAAAAAAGGAAATCACCCAATTAATACTATACACAATGGCCCTGAGAAGATAAAATAGGAATAAATCTAACCAGAGACATAAAACACCTATACAAAGAAAACTACAAGACACTCCTGCAAGAAACCAAAACGGACCTACATAAATTGAGAAATCTACCTTGCTCAAGAATATGGAGGCTCAACATTGTGAAAATATCTATCTAGACTACCGAAAGTGATCTACAGATACAGTGCAATCCCAATACAAATTCCAATGGCATTTTTTAATGAGATGAAACAAATCACTAACTTCATATGGAAAGGAAGAATCCCTGGGTAAGTAAAGCATTACTGAAAAACAAAACGGGAGGCTTCACACTACCTGATTTTAGAACTTATTATTACACTGCCACAGTAGTCAAAACAGCCTGATACTAGTACAGTGACAGATACACGGACCAATGGAACAGAACTGAGAACCCAGACATAACATCATCCACCTATGAGCAGCTCATATATTTGACAAAAGCCCAAAGTCCTTAAATTGGGGAAAAGACAGTCTCTTTAACAAATCGTGTGGGCATAACTGGATATCCGTCTGCAAAAAAAATGAAACAAGGCTCATATCTCTCACCATGGACAAAAAACAACTCAAAATGGATCAAAGACCAAATATAAAATCTAAAACGATAGAGATCATGGAAGAAAAAATAAGGACAACTCTGGGAGCCATAATACAAAGCATAAACAGAACACAAAACATTGCTAACAATGCAAAAACACCAAAAGAGAAAATGGAGAGCTGGGAACTCCTAGAACTCCAACACTTATGCTCATACAAAGACTTCACCAAAAAAGTAAAAAGACAAGCTATAGAGTGAGGAAAAAAATTGAGGTTATGACAAATCCAATCAGCATCTAATCTCTAAAATCTACAGCCAAGCCAAGTGCCGTCGAGTCGGATCTCTAAAATCTACAAGATACTGTAAATCCTCAACAACAAAAAGACAAATAATCCAATTAAAAATGCGCAAAGGATATGAACAGACACTTCACCCAAGAAGACAATCAGGCAGCTAACAGATACAGAAAAAAAATGCTTGTGATTCTTAGCACTACAAAAACGCACAGCAAAACTTCAATGAGACACCATCTCACCCCAACAAGGCTGGCAGTAAACGTGGGGAGAAGGTGGAGAGACTGGAACACTGCTGGTGGAATTGTAAACCAGTACAACCACTTCAGAAGTGGATTTGGCAGTTTCTTAAAAAGCTATAAATAGAAATACCACACAATCCAGCATCTCACTTCTTGGAATATATCCTAGCAAAATAAGAGCTGACATGCAAATAAAGAGATGTACATCAATATTCATCGCAGAACTGTCCACAACAGCAAAAAGATGGAATCAACCTTGACTCTCATCAACAGAAGAATAGATAAACAAACTATGGTATATTTACACAACAGAATGTTATGCAAAGATAAAGAACGGCTCTGAATTTGTAAACCATCTCATAACACAGAGGAATCTAGAATGCAGCATGTTGAGCGAAGTTAGTCAATTGCAAAAGGACAAATGCATGAGATCACTATTACAAGAACTCAGTAATGAGTTTAAACACAGAAGAAAACATTCTTTGACAATTATGAAGGTGGGGTGGGAGGAAGAGGGTTATTCACTAGTTAGATAACAGACAGGAATTATTTTATGTGAAGGGAAAGACAGCACACAATAGAGGAGAAGTCAGTACAAATGGACTAAACCCAAAGCTTAGAAGTATTGTAAGTAAAACCAAATGCTTTGAGGGACAGAGTAGCAGGGTTGGGGGGTCTGGGCACCATGGTTTCCAGGTCAACTGGCATAACAAATTTTATTAAACTGCTCTGCATCCCACTTTGGTGAGTGGTGTCTGGGGTCTTAATGGCCAGCTAAGAAGCATTACTTGGTCTCAACCTCGCTGCACTCCCATCCCCGGAGCAAAGAATAAAGAAGAGTATCCAAAACACAAGGAAAATATGAATCCAAGAGACAAGTAAGGGCCACATAAACCAGAGACTACATCAACACGAAAACTTTAGAACTACATGGTACCTGGCCACCACCTAAGAATTCAACAAAGAGCTCCTGATGCATAAGGAGAAATGTGGAGTATAGAACTGAAACCCCAGTAAAAAGATCAGACTTCATCATCTGACACATTGGAGGGTCCTCAGAAGACATGGTCCCCAGACTCTCTGTTAGCCCAGAACTGAAATAGTTCAGGAAGCCAACTTCTCAGACAAAGATTGAACTGGGATATAAGACATAGCATAACACTGGTGAAGAGCGTGCTTCTTGGCTGAAGCAGATACAGGAGACTAACTAGGCAGCTCCTGTCCAGAGGCAAAATGAGAAGATAGAGGGAAACAGAAGCTGGTTAAACGGACATGGGAAATACGGGTGGAAGGTGAGAAGTGTGCTGTCACAGTGTGGGGAGAGCAGCTAGGGTCACATAATAAAGTGTGTATAAGTTTCTGGGTGAAAAACTGACTGGAACTGTAGACTTTCACTTAAAACACAATGAAAAAAATAAAGATTGTGCAAGCATTCTCATCATTTTTTTCCAAATTGTTCCTCCTCTATTAATGTAAACTTACCATTACCTAAGCGTCCTATCTGTTTGAGCTGTTCTTGTCAGTCTGATACCGTATGGATAGTTCTTTAAAAGAGCAGAATGCTCAAGGCCAGCATCATTTACTAATTAAGTTAAACTAGTATTTGTTTTAAAGAAGACTTCGGAGTGTATCTCTCACTTAAGGCTTAAAGACTATCTCAGGGCAACTGTTTCAGGATTTCATTCAGCTTCACTGGCTCCATAAAGGCTGAATTCTATGGAAATGTGAAATGGTTTTCCACCTTTGAGCAGGATTCTTCTATAGAATCTTTGATCAAAGCATTCACTAATGGTAGACAGGCATCATCCAGTTCTTGTGATCTCAGAGCAAAGGAGACAGTTATTCATGGAGCCAATTAACCACACATTACATACCCTCTTCCTACTTCCGACTCTCTTTCTCCCTCTGTTGCTCCAGATGAGGAGATCAATGGCTGCACTCTGGATGGCTGCTTGCAAGCTTTTAAGACCCTAGACACTATACAACAAATAAAAGCACTAAAGTGTTAGGCCAATTCATTGAGATGTCCCAAGAAATCATGAATCTAAACCTCCAGATCAAGAAACTAAATCCCATGAGGTGTTTGCTTGTACATTAGCAGTCTCAGCAGCTGCTTCTTTGTTACTGTGTATCTGGTAAAAATATGTATCACACACTTGCCCATTCAACTTTTTACAAATGTATAATAAGCTGTGGTGTTTTCAGTCACCTCATCAGCATGTGAATTTGGACAATGAATAAGAAAGACCAAAGAGGAATTGATTCCTTTGACTTATGGTGTTGGCGAAGAATATTGACTATACCAGAAGAACAAAGAAATCTGTCTTTGAAGAACTTACTGACATCAAGTACACTAATTAGTTGTGCTACTACTACCCTTAATCAATGTGAATTCTCCATTACATTAACAGGAAGTCAGTGCTCTGTGAGAAATAACCGCCCCCCTGCTTCCTCTCTGCTCTCATCCCTGATAACCACTAACAAACTTTCATCTCTATTACATTTGTCTGTTCTTATCTTTTTATGTATGTGAGGTCATACAATATTCGTCATTGTGACTTACTTATTTCACTCAGCAATCTGCACTTTTGCAAGTACCATGACTGCATTTCTCTTTTTGGCTGAGTAGCATTCCGGTGCACACAGGTACCATATTTTGTTTATTCGTTCATTCCATTGATGGGCATTTAGGTTTTTTCTACCTTTTGGCTACTGTGAATAATGCTACAGTGAACAGTAGCATACATATAGTTGTTCATATCTCTACTTTCAAGTTCTTTGGGTCTATTGCAAGCAGTGGTGTCTTCATCATCTGGTGCTGCTATAACTGAAATACCACAAGTGGATGGCTTCGACAAAAAGAAATTTCTTTCTTCATAGTCCATAGACTACAAGTCCCAATGCAGCATGTCAGCTCCATGGGGAAGGCTTTCTGTCTCTGTTGGTCCTGAAGGAAGGTCCTTATGATGCATCAGTCTTCCCTTGGTCTGAGAGTGTTTCAGCACAGGAAACTCAGGCTTAAAGGACGTGCTCTGCTCCGGGCACTGCTTTCTTGGTGGTATGAGGTTCCTGTGTCTCTCTGCTCACCTCTCTCTTTTATATTTCAGAAGAGACTGGCTTAAGACACCATCCAGTCTTCTAGGTCTCATCAGTATAACTGCTGCTAATTCATCTCATTAAATCATAGCAGTGGAATATACAATACATAAGATGTATCTCACCAAATGGACAATTGCACAACGCTGATATTCATAGCCCAGCTGAACTGATACATATATTTTTGGAGGGGCACAACTCAATGTATGGCAAGTGAAATTTCTGGATAATTCTACTTTTAAATGTCATATACTTTCATGTTTACTACCTATATACTTCTGGCAATGAAATCAAGTGTAGATAGGTTTCAGAAATTTTGTATGGGAAGATTCCTTTTTCCCCTCTTAGAAAAACAATCATTTAGAATGTAAATTTATTAAAAAGCATAGCTCACAATTTAAAGGAAGCCGGATTAATTTTTTGTAAAGCAAAGCATTAATTTGTAGTGTAAAATATCACCTCTCTAATTTAACCCCATTTTCCCCAGCATTGCAGTTTTTTTGTTTTTTGATAACTTAAGCAAAGCCTCCTTAATTCCCTTCACCACTGCAGTGACCTGGTTCCATAACAAACACATTCACCCCACCTTCAGTTTCTTCCCCTAGGTGACCCATTCCAGCCAGGTGCAGGAACACAGACATAGCATTTTACTAACCCACCAAGCCCCAAACCCAAACCCTGCTGTCCAGTAGACTCCAACTCACAGCATCTTTGTAGGACAAAGTGGAACTGCCCGTAGGGTTTCCAAGGCTGTGTATCTTTATGGAAGCAAATGGCCACATCCTTCTGCTGAGTGGCCAGTGGGCTTCAGCCACTGACCTTTAGGTTAGCAGCTGACCACTTAATCACTGCTGTACTACCTGCTTCTCCAAATCCTCTTCTGTACGCACTATCTCAAAGGCCCTGCCTGTAGTTTTCAATGCTTGACAAACAGGAGTTTTTGCACAGGGAGAATTTCAGAAAGAGGACACTAGCCAAGTATATCGTGTGGCAACTGAAGAAAGGGGGGAGGGGAACAACCTTTGTTTCTACTATGGTTTTGTTTCAAAAATGATCTATCTCTCCCATGACTGGGGGTTTTGCAAAGAAACTTGTAGTTCGGGTATTCAGAGATCTGTTCAATTTACTCAAATAAACAATGGAGATAGGAGGCCAAGTCTGTGGTCATCAGAAGCCTGAATTATGTTATGATGAGTTTGCCAAGGAAATGGTTTGGACACTCTGCAACTTTGGAAGCAAAACCACTGTTACTACATCTGTGACAGGCTTGTCTTAAGGAGTCCAGAAGAACAGAATGCAGTGATGTGAAGCAAAGAGAATGTCACATGAGCCAAGATCCTAAAGCAGGACTGAAATTCTATCCTTTAAACTGTCCTTAAGATACCTCTATTCCTAAGCAAGGTTGCATGGGAACTAGTGAAAGACTAGCCTCCCAGGAGGTTAGTTGCACTAAAGACCCAAGTCACTTGGTGGCTGTTTCTAATCACAAGGGGAGGCAGTCCTGTGACTTCAGAATTAAGTAGGCATGGGTATCCTACTTTCATTATTTATCAGTATGGGAACTCGGACATTTTTTCTATTACCACTCTAAGCCTCAGTATCTACATTTGGAAAAAAAAATGTCTTAGAAGGAGTACAGCAAAAATGCTCTTTAGAAGCAAGGATGATGAGGCTTCATCTCAGTTACTTTGGATGTGTTATCAGGAGGGTACAATTCCTGGAGAAGGACATCATGTTTGGCAGAGAATCAGAGAAAAACAGGAAAATCCTCAATGAGATGGACTGACAAAGTGGCTGCAATAATGGGCTCAAACTGACCTTGTCTTGTGAAGACAGTGCAGGACTTGGCAACATTTCATTCTGTTATACAGAAGGCCTCCGAGTCAGAGCCAAGCCAAACACACCTAACAACATCTTTCTGGTCATGATACGAGAGTCCTTAAAGCGACTCCTTCAAAAGTCCAACTCAAGGCTTGAATTTTTAATTCAGTTCTTTCAGCTTTAGAAATGCTAAATGTGTTCTTCCCTTTTGGTTTTTCTAATTCTTAGTCTTTGCCTGTTTCTTTATAATATTTTACTTTGTCTTCTAGAGTATCCCTTTAAAATATGTTCAGTTCTTTTACTTCACCATCTTTTCCATCCAGTTTGGCTATGCCACGTTCAGGAGTAAGGTTCAGCATTTCTTCTGACATCTATTTTGGTCCTTTCTCTTTTCTGTCTTTTTAATGATCCTTTGCTTTCTTCACGTGGTGGCACTTGGCTTGGCTTGGCCTTCTTCATGTATGACGCCCTTGATGTCATCCTACAAGTTTTCTGGTCTTTGGTCATTAGTGTTCAGTCTCTCAAATATATTCTCAAGATTGTCTCTAAATTCAGGTGGGATGTACTCAAAATCCTATTTTGGCTCTCATTGACTTGTCTTAAATTTCTTCACTTTAAACTTGAACTCACATAAGAGCAACTGAAGGTCTGTTCCATAGCTGGCCCTGGTTGATATTGATATTTTCTATCATCTCTTTGATATTGATTTTTTCCATCATTTCTTCTTACAGATGTGGTCAGTTTGATTCTTGTGTTTTCCATCTGGTGACATCCACATGTACAGTCACAGTTTATGTTGTTAAAAAAAGGCATTTGTAACAAATCAGTCATAAACCAACCAAACCAAACCCACTGCTGTGGAGTTATTTCCAACTTATAGCAACGCTATAGGACAGAGTAGAACTGCATCACAGAGTTCCCAAGGAGCACCTGGAAGGTTTAAACTGCCAACCTTTTAGTTAGCAGATGTAGCACTTAACCACTATACCACCAGGGGTTCTAATCAGTTACTAGTCTCACAAAATTCTATCACATGATCTCCAGCATCATTTTTATCACCAAGGTCGTATTCACCAGTAATTTTTTAAATTGTGATTAAGTGAAAGTATACAATCCAAATTAATATTGCAAGCCTACCTATCTGCAGCTCCTTCTGCTCTCCTTGCCCAGTGACAGCACACTCCTTTTCATTCTATGCTTGTCTTATCCTCTTAGCAATCTCCTTTCCCCTTCTCTCCACCTTCTTCTCTCCTATCTAGAAAGATACCAATAGGACAGCACTCTATAACTGTGTAGAGCCATAAAGTACATGCACCATATGTTCACATTGTGGCCCTGAGTCCATTCCATTTTTGTACAAAGAGTTAACATCAGTAGTGTTTTCTTGACAGGGGCAGCAGCAGGTCTAGGGATCATGCTCCCAGGGGATCCCCCAGGCCCTTGAACCACCAGTTTTGGTCTTTCAGTAGAGTTCTTGAGCTGCACCTCTTTTTTTCTCATGTTGCCATAGGAGCGCAACACTGTGTGCCTTTGTTTATCCATTCATTTGTTGATGGGCATCTGGGTTGATTCCATCTTTTTTGCTATTGTGAACTGTGCTGCAATAAACATTCATGTACATATAGGTGTTCATGTGACTGCCCTTGATTCTGTAAGATATATTCCGAGCAGTAAGATTACTGGATCGAATGGTATATATATTTACAGCTTTTTAAGGCAGCACCAAATTTCTTTCCAAAGAGGTTGCACCATTTTGCAATCCCACCAGCAGTATAGGAGAGTTCCGATCTCTCCACAGCCTCTCCAGCATTTGTTGTTTTGTGTTTTTTGGACCACGGCCAACCCTTTTGGGGTGAGATGGTATCTTATTGTAGTTATGATTTGGATTTCTCTAAGAGCTAATGATCATGAGCATTTCCTCACGTCTTTTGGCTGCCTGGATGTCCCCTTTGGTGAAGTATCTGTCCATCTCTTTTGTCCGTCACATAACTGGGTTATTTACCTTTTTCTTGTTGATACTTTGCCGTAGTTTGTAGATTACGGAGATCAGATGTCGGTCCAACACGTAGTTGCCAAATAATTTTTCCCATTCTGTAGGTGGTCATTTAGCTCTTTTGAGAAAGTCTTTGAATGAGCAAAAGTGTTTGATTCTTAGTAGTTCCCGTTTATCTATTTCCTGTTGATCGTGCCTTGTTTGTCAGATTTTGAAGTCTGTCTAAGCTATGTATTAGAACTTCCTTTGTTGACCCTATTTTTTCTTGCATGATTTGTATTGTTTTAGGTTTGATATTTAGCTCTTTGACCCAGTTTTAGGTTTTGTGTAAGGTATGAGATAAGGGTCTTATTTCAATTTTTGAAAGATGGATATCCAGTTTTGCCAGTACCATCTGTTAAAGAGACTGTTTTGACCCCAGTTTACAATCTTAGGGCTTTGTCAAGTATCGACTGTTCATAAGAGGATGGTGGCATATCTGGAGTCTCGACTCTGTTCTATTGGTCTACATACCTCTTTTTGTACCACTAACAGGCTGTTTTGACTATAGTGGAAGTGTAGTATGTTCCAAAGCCAGGTAGTTTGAGGCCTCCCGCTGTGTTCCTCTTCTTCAGTAGTGCCTTTACTTATCTGGGGTTTCTTCCCTGTCCAAAGTTGGTGATTTGTTTCTCCAGCTCATTAAAAAAATGACACTGGAATTTGTATTGGGACTGCATGTAGATTGGTTTGGGTAAAATAGACATTTTCACAATGTTAAGTTTTCCTATCCATGAGCAGGGTAGGTTTCTCAATTTACATAAACCTCTTGGTATTTTGCAGTTAGGTCTTGTAATTCTCTCTGTATAGCTCTCTTATTTCTCTGGTTAGATTTACTCCTAGTTATTTTATCTTCTGGGGGGCTATAGTTAATGGTATTGATTTGGTGATTTCTTTTTTGATCTCCTTGTTGATATAAAGGAACCCTACTGATTTACATACGTTTGTCTTAAATCGCGATACTTTGCTGAACTTTTCTATTAGTTCTAGCAGTTTATTTATGGATTCTTTAGGATTCTATGCATATACAATCATATCATCTGCAAAAAGGGAGATTTTTACTTCTTCTTTGCCAATGTAGATGCCCTTTATTTCTTGGTCTTTGGTACCTGCTCTGGCTAGAATCTCTAGTACAATGTTGAATAGAAGTGGTGACAGTGGGCATCTTTGTCTAGTTCTCATCCTCAAGGGCAGTACTTTCTTTCAGTCTCTCTCTATTCAAGATGTAGGCAGTTGGCTTTGCGTAGGTGCCCCTTACTGCATTGAGGAATTTCCTTTCTATTCCTATTTTTCTGGGAGTTTTCAGCATGGATGGGTGTTGCATTTTGTCAAATGCCTTTTCTGCATCAATTGACAAAATCAGGTGGTTCTTATCCTTTGTGCCATTTATGTGGTTGATCACATTCACTGTTTTCCTCATGTTCAACCAGGCTTGCATCCCTGGTATGCATCCAACTTGGTGAACTTGTTAAAATGTTTTATTCTTAATGCTGTTGTAAGTGAAATTGTTTCCTTAAACTCAATTTAGCACTGTTCATTGCCATTGTGTAGTTTACTCTTGTATATTAATCTTGCATTCTGCACTCCATTGATTTACAAGTTTTTTTTAAATAGGATTCCTTAAGATTCTCTATAAACAAAATTTTGAAATGTGCAAATAGAGATTCCCACTTCCCTACCCCCCCAGCCCCCTTTCCCCGAATTCTGGACAGATTTTGTTTCTTTTTCACCTAACTGCCTGGACTAGAACCTCCAGCACAATGTTTAAGTAGCAAGAGTAAATAATTCTTGCTTTGTTCCTTATCTGAGGAGGAAAGCATTCAGATTTTGACTGCTAAATGTGATGTTAATTGTAAGTTTATTGTAGATGCTACATTAGGCTGCAGTGCTTCCATCATTTTTATCTTGCAAGACTGTTATATATTTGTCAGGTGCTTTCTCTGAAACTATTGAGATGATCATATAGTTTTTGTACTTTACTAATACAGCATATTATGTTAATTTACCTAAATTGAGCCAATCTTGTCTTTCCTGGAATATATCCCACTTGATGAAACTGAACAGTCCTATTTATATATCCCTGGATTCAGTTTACTAACATTTATTTGAGGATTTTCACATTTTTCTCATAAGAGATGCTGGTTCATTTTGTTTCTTCATTCTTCTTTTATTTTTCCATCTTTAGCTTTGCTATGAGGGCAATACTGGCTTCATAAAATGAGTTTGGAAGCATGCTCTCCTCTTCCAGTTTTTGTCAGTCTAGCTGAAGATTTGCCAGTTTTGTTGATTTCGAAGAACCAGTTTTTGGTTTCTGTATTTTCATATATTGTTTTTTCTATTCTGTTTCATTTACTGATATTCTAATATTTATTATATTCTTTCTTCTTGCTTTGAGTTTAGTTTTCATTCTTTCTCAGTCTTAAAGTGGAAAGTTAGACTATTAGTTTGAAGTTTTTTTAAAAAATATAAGTGTTTATAATTACAAGTTTCCCTCTAAGCTTTGTTTAAGCTGCATCCCATCAGTTTTTGAATGTTACATTTTGGCTTTTATTATGCTGAAACCCCATTATCATTTAGTCAATTCTGATTCATAGTGATCCAATGGGACAGAGTAAAACTGCCCAAAAGAGCTTCCAAGAAGCAGCTGGTGGATTTAAACTGTCACCCTTTTGGTTAGCAGCCATAGCTCTTAATTACTGTGCCATCAGGGTCCCATTCATCTGAAAGTACTCTGTAATTTCTTCTTTGACATATTGGCTATTTAGGATAATGCTATAAAGAACATGGGGTTATTCTTGTCATAGCTTTTATTTCTCTAGGATACTTACCTAGGATAGGATAGCTGAATCATGTTACTTCTATTTCTAGCTTTTTAAGTAGGCACCATACCATTTTCTATTGTGGTTGTGTCATTTTATATTCCCACAAGCAATGTATAAGAGTTCCAAATGTCCTACATCTTCCTCATCAATTGCTATGTTCTGTCTTTTTGATCAGTGCCATTATTGCCAGGGTGAGATGGTGTCTCACTGTAGTTTGGATTTGCATCTCTCTAATGGCTAATGACTACAGCATTATTCACAATCACAAAAAGCTGTAAACCACCTAAGTGCCCATCAATAGATAAATGGGTAAACAAACTTGCACATTCACACAATGGAATACTACACAACAATATTGATGAACCAGGAGGAAATTATGCTGAGTGGAATAAATCAATCATAAAAGGACAAATATTGTATGAGACCACTATTGTAGTCAAGAAAAGATTTACACACAGAAAAAAATGTTTTTTGATGGTTATGAGAAGTAGGAGGGCATAGCAGAGAAAATCACTAACTAGGAAGTAGATTGCAAGCATCTCCACGTGTTTTTTAGATGCTTGAATGGCTTTAGTTAAGTGTCTGTTCATGTCTTGCGCTCATTTTTTAATTGGGTTGTCTTTTTGTTGTTGAGGTATTGAAGTTATCTATAAATTTTAGAGAATGGACTCTTGTCAGATACAGCATAGCCAAAAAGTTTTTCCCAGTCTCAAATTCTCTTCTTACTTTTTGGTGAAGACTCTTGATGAACATAAATGTTTCATTTTTAGGAGATGTCAGTTATCTAGTTTATCTTATGTTGTTTGTACATTTTTAGTGATGTTTGGTATTATATTTATGCCACATACTTGGGTCCTGTCTTGATTATCTAGTGCTGCTATAACACAAAAGCACAAGTGGATGACTTTAACGTTAAAGAGAAATTTGTTCTCTCACAGTCTAGGAGGATAAAAGTTCAAATTTAGGGTGCCAGCTACAGGAGGCTTACTCTCTCAATTGGCTCTAGGGCAAGGTCCTTGTCATAAAGATTCACCAGTTGAGGAGCTTCTCAACACAGGGACCCTGGATATACCATTCATGCTAGTCTCCTGGCTCCTGTTTCTCGGTGGTATGAAGTGCCCCAGCTCTCTGTTCATTTTTCTCTTTTATTTCTCAAAATAGACTGTTTTAAAACACAGCTTAATCTTGCAGATTGAGTCTTCCTGCATCAAAGTAATCACATCTGATCTAGCCTCATTAATATCACAGAGAGAGGCTTTTTAACACATTGAAAAATCACATCAGATGACAGAATGGTAGATAATCACACTATGCAAAGAATCATGGCCTAACCAAGTTGACATATTTTGAGGGGGCACAACTCAATCCACGACATTCCACCCTTTGCCCCCTCACTCATATTCTTATTGATCCTGTCATATCACAGCAAGTCTTAAAAAACAACATCAAGTCCAAAATCCAGAAATTTCCTCTTATCTATGAAATTTAGAATACAAATTACCTGTTTCCAAAGCACAGTGGTGGAACAGGCACAAGCTAGACATTTCCACTACAAATGCGAGAAACTGGAAGAAAAGAAGAAACACAGGCACGAAGCAAGTCAGGAGAACACGTTGCATTACCCCTCTGGGCTTGAAAATAATCTGTTCCCTGAGACAATTTACACAATGGCATCCAGACAGAAATTGGCTACACTCTCTGGATTTGGTGTGGAGACCCTAGCACCTGGGCTTCAGATCCACCTTCCAGACCCAACAGAAGAGCCTTTATTTAATTTTTACTTATTTGTGACTGTGGTGGTCAAAATTGTGTCAACTTGGCAACTCCACGTTTGGCTGCTGTATCAAATGGCAGGGGTGGGGCCTGTGGTGGCTTCCTTCTCTGCAGCTCTCATCTCGTTGCTTTCCACCACCTATTTGCTGTCTGCTCATGTTGCCAGCAGCTCCTGCTCTCTTTTGCAGCTGGTTCCTGGACCTAAACTAGCAGCTGTTGGATTCATCAACCCATACATCCAGCACTTGAGAGTCCTGTTCTGTGAATTGTAATCCTGGGTTTGCCAGCCTCTGCAGCTCTGTGAATCAGCAGAGACTTCGTAGCCTCTCCACCAGCTTGCACTCTACCAACCTACACAGCCGGTGATCTAGAACTCTGGTCTCTGACCTGCTGACCCTGGGTTCACCAGCTCCTGTGGCCATGTGAGGCTTTAGCCAAGACTTGGGACACTTAGCTTCTGTAATTGCATTAGCTGTTTACTTTATATATAAATCTTTCCTTGTACCCATATGTGTTACTGGTTTTACTTCCCTAGAAAACCCAGCCTAAGACAGTGACTTTTCCAAATTTCCTTCTATTATTATGGCTCTTATTTCACTTTTTTGTCTTACTGGCCTAGCAAGTACTTCCAGTACAATACTGAATAAAGGACAATGGTAATAAAGGACACCTTTATCTTGTTCCCAGTGTTAAGGGCAGTGCTTTCAGTCTTCCTCCATTAAAAATGATGTTCGCTATTGGTTTCGTATACATGAGGTCTAAAAATTAAGTTCATGAACTTAATTGCTCTAAGTGCTAAAGACTTCATTGCTGAGTATCACTACAGTCACCTTTGAAGAACTCCCCTTGGGAAGCTATGCACCAATGCCAAGTGCCTAGTCCACTCTTCAGAGCAATTTTGGAACTCTTTCTGGAATAGTCATTTTGCACGGCAGCAAGGTGGCCAGTTCACAAGCTTAATTGTATAGTGGTCTGTGGAGGATTTTTTTAGCCAGTAAACAAATAACTGTATTGGAACACACTCCCTACTCACCTCACCTGGCCTCCAGTGACTTTTTTCTTTACCTGAAGATAAATGAAATACTGAAAGGAAGACATTTTGATAACATTCAGGACATCAAGGGTAATACAATACCAGCTCTGATGGACATAGCATCCCAAGGGGAGTACTTCAAAGGTGACTGTAGTGATATTCAACAATGAGGTATGTAGTACTTTTTCTAGGATGAGTTTGAGAACTTGTCAGTCCTTGTATGCCCTTAATTGTGCTGAGGAATTCTCCTTCTACTTCTATTTAGATATTATCAAGAATGGTGTTTGGCTTTATCAAACGGCTCTTATTTTCCATCAATTGAGACAATCACGTTGTTCGTTATTTATGTGGTGCATTACTTGATTGATTTTGTAATGTTGAACCACATTTGCATACCTGGTACGAATTCCACTTGGTCATGATGTACCTTTTTCTTGATATGTTGCTGAATTTCTGTTGACTAGAATCTTGAGAATTTTTGCATCTACATGCATGAGAGCTATTAATCTATAATTTTCTTTTTTGCTGGTATGTTTGCCTAATTTGGGTATCAGGGTTATGCCAGCTTCATAAAATTAATTTGGAAATATTCCTTTCTTTTCTATATTCTGAAATAGTTCAAATAGTACTGGTGTCAATTCTTCTCTGAATGATTGCTAGAATCCTCCAGTGAAGCTGCCTGGGACAAGGCTCTTTTTTCTTGGAGGGGGAAGCAGTTTTTCTGATTACCTCTTCCATTTCTTCTGTTATGGGTCTGTTCAGACTTTCTATCTTAGTTTGTGTTGTTTTGGGTAGGTAGTGCATTTCTAGAAATTTGCTCACTTTTAGGTCTTCAAATTTGTTCGAGTATAATTTTTCATATTATGTTAAGATTCTTTTTATTTCATTTGGTTCTATTGTAATGTCAACCATCGCATTTCTTATTTGAGTTATTTGCATCTTGTCCTTTTCTTCTGTCACTACGGCCACTGGTTTGTCAATTGTATAG
Source organism: Heterohyrax brucei (assembly GCA_028571685.1). NCBI lineage: Eukaryota > Metazoa > Chordata > Mammalia > Hyracoidea > Procaviidae > Heterohyrax > Heterohyrax brucei. The sequence goes on from CM053154.1 coordinate 36,273,474, forward strand.
ATCTTTTCCAAGAACCAACTTCCAGTCTTGCTGGTTCTTTCAAATGTTTTTGTTTTCTGGTTCATTTATTTCTGCTCTAATCTTTATCATTTCCTTTCTTCTGAAGGTTATAGGCTTCTTTTGCTGCTCTTTTTCTATTTGTTCAAGCTGAAGGGTGAAGTTATTGATTTGGCCCCTTGCTATTTTTTGATGTGTGCATTTATTACTACAAATCGACCTCTGAGCATTGCTTTTGCTGTGTCCCAAAGGTTTTGGCATGTTGTTTTAATTCTCTCATTCCAGATATTCTCTTTTTACTACTCAGTGGTTTTTATGTAAGATGTTACTCAGTTTCTATGTATTTTTCCCTTGTTCTTCCTGTTATTTTTTATAAAGTGTTATGACCAGAGATGTTTTGTGTTATTTTAGTATTGTTTAATTTATTGAGGCTTGTTTTTTGTCCTGAAGTTGACCTGCTTGGGCAAATGATTCATGTGCATTGGAGCTAAATATGTACTGTGCTGCTCTTGGGTGAAGTGTTCTGTATACACATCTGAAGTCTAATTATTTGATTGTGATGTTTAGATCTTCCATATATTTCTTTCTAGTTGCCTGTCCTTCATTGAAAGTGGTGTGTTAAAGGCTTCTACTATTGTGAAATTCACTCTCTTTCCATTATCAATAAAGTATGTTTTATGTATTTTGGAGCTACGCTATTGAGTGCATGCAACTACTTTTTTAAATGAGTTAACAGAAGTAAAACTATGTAATGAGACTCTTTAATACTTACATAATCATCCTTACTGGTACTCTTTGTCTTTTATTATGTGGATCAAATTATTGTCTGGTGTCACTTGCTTTCAGTATGAAGAATTTTCTTCAGTATGTCTTATAAAACAGATCTCTCATTTTGTTTATTTAAATATGCCTATTTAGCCTTAATTTTTTTCTGAAAGCTATTTTGTCCTGAAATATGATTGTTGCTAGAGTTTGCTTTTTCCTCTTAAACTTTGAATGCCATCCCACTGTATTCTAAACCTCTATTCTTTCTGATGAGAAGTCAGAAAGTCAGTTTGATTGGAGTTCCCTTGCACATGATTATTCTTAATGTTTTCAGTATTTTCTTTGTCCTTGGCTTTTTACATTTAACTATGCTTCATCTGGGTATGACTACCTAAGTGGGTGTGAAGTGGCATATAAATCTGATTTGCATTTTCTTAGTGATTATATGAAGAAGAAGGATGTAGCAGTCTCCTTCTGTAGAGATTTACAACCTTGGACATCTTACGGAGAGCTTTAGTCTGTGCAACAGGGTTGCTACGAGTCAGAATCAACAGGACAGCAATGGATTTGGTTAGACTAACAATGTTAAACACCTTTTCTTGTGGTTATTGGCCATTTGTATTTCTTTTTGGAAAACTGTTTATTCAGATCCTTTGCCAGTTTTTAAATTGGGCCATCTTACCAGTTGCTTTGCAAATATTTTCTCTTATTCTATGAGTTGTCTTTATGTTTTCTTGATGTTATTCACAGAAGCACAGGTTTTAAATTTTGAAGAAGGTGAATTAATAAATGTTGTACTGTTAGCCAAAATGGCAAAGAAATTCTGAAATTCCACTTCCTGTGATAAAAATCAATGAAAGACTGCAAAAAGTCATAGCAAATTTTTTTGCAGGATTCTAAAAACTAATCACACTATTTTAGTGACCCATGAATCATTAATTCAAGAAAACTGGTGAGAACAGTGAACTTCATGACATTTTAACTTATGCTAGTTGTATTTCCAATTCTCCATCACAACAGTAGCTGTAAAAGGCTTCATTCCCAGTGTAGAAGAAAGAACAGACCTTAATGGAAAAGAATTATAAATATTTGTTTTGATCTGAAAGACAATTACAGAAAATGCTCTAGACATTGCTGCCTGTGGCAACAGATAGGTGAGCAAGCAAAAGACTAATGAAAACACTTTGGAGAAAAATGCTGGGGAAAGAGATGCCCCTAACAGCTTCAAAAAGGGCTGACATAGTCCTAGGAATCTACAAGGTTACACACCTGCCCAAGGATGCACATATGCTCAAGAAATGCCTAATTTTTCACCTCTGACAGACTTACAGGTTCTGCAGAAACAATGTGTCTCAATAGATACATAGATCCTCTCAGCCATACATTTCACTCCATACATTTAGGAATATCTTCTTGTCCCAACATTAGCTAACAATTATGTAAAAGAGCAGAGACTTCAATGCCCACATGTGAAAGAGAACACAGATTTCATAAACTTAACTAAGAAAAGCCACTCAACAAATGACTACAAAAAGCAACAACAAACCCTGGGTGAGGAAATCTTTCCAGAGTTGCCGTATTATTCAAAATGTCTTGTTTTTAACAAAAACTTAAAATGACTTAAAAGAAACAGGAAAGTATTGTATACATCAAATGGAAAAAAGCTTCAACAGACACTTTCTCAGCGTACGCCCAGACGGTGGAATTCCTAGAGAGTTTAATTCAGCTATCTGAAATGTATTCACAGAGCTAAGGCAAAATATCTAAATGAAATAAAGAGAAACAAGAGAACAATGTCTCAACAAATAAAGACTATCAATAAAAAGGAAGAAACTATAAAAAAGAACCAGATAGAAATTCTGGAGTTCAAAGCTAAATAAATTAAATAAAAAGCTCACTAGGGAAGCTCAACAGCAGAACTGAGCAGTTAGAAAGGATCAGCAAATTTGAATATATTTCCACTGAGATTATTCAGTCTGATAAAAATTTTTAGAAAAGGTTGAACAGAGCCTCAGAAACCTGTAAGACACTGTCAAAGCATACCAACACACATATAATGGGAGTCCCACACAGAATGCGGGTGGGGAGTATCATAAAAAGTATTTTGAAAAATTTGATAAAAAATATCCACCTACAAATACATGAAAACTCTACAAACTTCAAAAGGGATCAACCTAGAGTCCACACTTCCCTTTCCAAACAAAGTTCGTGATTTGTTTCTCCATCTTATAAAAAAATGTCACTGGAATTTGTATTGGGACTGCATTATATAAGTAGATTGCTTTGGGTAAAATAGACATTTGCATGATGTTAAATCTTTCTATCCATGAGCAGGGTAGGCTTCTCAATTTACATCAATCTTGGTATTTGCAGTTAGGTCTTGTAGTTCTCTTTGTAAAAGTCTATTTCTCTAGTTATTTCTAGGTATTTTATCTTCTTCGAGGCTATAGTAAATGGTATTGATTTGGTGGTTTCTTCATTAATAATGTTGGCATAAAGGAACCCTACTGATTTGCTTATGTTTACCTTGTATCCTGAGACTTTGCTGAACACTTCTATCAGTTTGAGTAGTTTACTTATGGATTCTTTAGGATTCTCTGTGTATACAATCGTATCATCTGCAAATACGGAGGTTTTCACTTCTTATTTGCTGATGCAGATGCCCTGTATTTCCTGGTCTTGTCTAATTGCTCTGGCTAGAATTTCTAGTGCAATGTTGAATAGGATAGGTGAGAGTGGGCATCCTTTTCTAGTTCCCATTCTTAAGGGGAACTGTTTCAGTCTCTCTACATTCAGGATGATGTATGCAGTTGGTTTTGTATAAATGACCCTTATTGCATTGAGGAATTTGCCATCTATTCCTATTTTGCTGAGAGTTTTTAGCATGAATGGGTGTTGGGCTTGATCAAATGCCTTTTCTGCACCAACTGGCAAAATCAGGTGATTTTTGTCTTTTGTATTATTTATGTGGTTGATCACATTGTTTTTCTGATGCTGAATCAGCCTTACATCCCTGGTATGAATCCAACCTGGTCGTGATGAATTATTTTTTGGTAAGTTGTTGAATTCTACTGGCAAGTATTTTGTCGAAGATTTTTGGATCTAAGTTCATGAGTTATATTCATCTATAGTTCTCCTTTTTTGTTGGATCTTTCCCTGGCTTTGGTATCAGGGTTATGCTGGCTTCATAGAATGAATTTGGGAGTATTCCATTCCTTTCTATGCTGTGAAATAGTCTCAGTAGTATTGCAGTTAACTCTAAGTGTGTGGTAAAATTCTGCAGTGAAGCCATCTGGGCCAGGGCTTTTTTTTTTGGTTGGTAGTTTTTTGACGAATTTTTCAATCTCTTCCTTTGTGATGGGTTTATTAAGTTGTTCTGATTCACCTTGTGATAATTTTGGTAGTTGATATGAATCTTGGAATTTGTCCACTTTCTCTAGGTTTTCAATATGCAAGAGTACAGTCTTTCATAGTATTCTCTTATTTTTTATTTCTGTTGGATCTGTTGTGACATCTCCCATCTCATTTTTCATTTGGGTTGTTTCTTGTTTTTCTTTAGTTAGTTTAGCCAGTGGTTTGTCAATTTTGTTGATCTTTTCAAAAAACAGCTTTTGGTCTTTTCAATTTTTTCAATTGTTCTTCTATCCTCTAATTCATTTAGTTCTGCTCTAATCTTTATGATCTGTTTCCTTCTTAGGGCCCGAGGGGTTGTTCTGTTGCTGTCTCTCTACTTGTTCAAGCTGTAGGGTTAGTTCTTCGGTTTGGGTTCTTTCTTCCTTCCGGATGTGTGCATTTATAAACTGACCCCTGAGCACTGCTTTGGCTGCATCCCATAGGTTCTGGTACGAAGTGTTTTCATTCTCATTTGAATCCATAAATTTATTTCATCCTTGATTTCTTCTATAACCCATGGTTCTTTGAGCAAGATATTCAGTTTCCATGAGTTCCAATTTCTATGTTTTCTCTGCTATTGATTTCAACTTTTATGGCTTTATGGCCTGAAAGATGCTTTGTAATAATTCAGTGCTATGGATTTTGCTGAGATTTGCTTTATGTCCTAACACACGGTCTATTCTGGAAAATGTTCCATGTGCACTGGAGAAGGTGTATTATGTGCTGAAGGACAGAAAGTTCTGTGTAAGTCAATGAGGTCTAATTGGGGAATAAGATCTTCTGTGTCTTCACCGAGCTTTTTTCCAGAAGATCTGTCCAATACTGAAAGTGGAGTGTTGAAGTCTCCCACTAGTACTGTGGAGTGATTTATCTCATTTTTTAGTGTAGTCAGTGTTTCTTCGATGTATTTAGATGCTGCTCTAGTATTAGGTGCATAAATATTCAATATTGTTAAGTCCTGCTTTCAGCACTAAATGGTGTCCATCCTTGTCCGCGATGGTGAATTTTACATTAAACTCTATTTTATCTGAGATTAGTAATGCCACACCTGCTCTTCTTTGTATATTGTTAGCTTGGTATATATTCTTCCATCCTTTAATTTTCAGTTTTGTTCGTATCTTTAAGTCTAACACGAGTTTCTTGTAAGCAACATATAGATGGGTTGTATCTTGTGATTTGAGATGTCACTCATTGTCTCTTTATTGGAGTGTTCAGTCCACTTACATTCAACATAAGTATTGATAGGTGTGTGTTTAGTGCTGTCATTTTGACGCATTTATTTTTGTGTTGGTGCTTTCTCTGTTGCTCTTAATAATTCTGTTTTGGGACACTCTTCTTTATGGGTTGACTTCTCCCCCCCTTTCAGTGTTGGTTTTGTGTTGTTGAGACTCCTGTATTATGTTTCCTGATTTGATATGTTGCATCTTTATTGTGCTTTGCAGCTATCCCCATGATATCCCTTAATAATTTATGTTTAAACCCAATTTTAACTTCTACATATCTTATTAACTTCATATCCATCTGGAAGAACTGTAACTACTGTAGTACATCCCTCTTTTCAGTGATGATATTGTGGTTTTCATGATACGATCCCTGGATCACTTCTTTTCATATTATAGCTTTGACTTTCATGCCTTTCTTAACTGAGTAGGTTTCTGGGATGACATGTCCTGTATTGCCTCCTAAATATAGAGTTTATGGTTTTGTTCTTCTAATCCAGGAGCTTCTTTCAGTATTTCTTGTCGCTTTGGTTTGGTTTTTACAAAGTCTCTTGAGTTTCTATTTATCTGCGTATGTCTTAATTTCATTTTCATGTTTAAAGAGACAGTTTTGCAGGATATGTAATTCTTGGTTGGAAGTTTTTCTCTTTCAAGGCTTTGAATGTGTTATCCCACTGCCTCTGTGTCAGCATTGCTTCTACTGAGAAGTCAGATGGAAGCCTACAAGGTTTCTTTCTGAATGTTAACTTTGCTCTGAGTCTCACTGCCTTTACGAGTTTCTGCTTATGTTTCATTTTGTTAAGCTTCATTATAGTATGTCTTGGTATCTTTCTTTGGGGATCTGTATTGTGTGGTATTTGATATGCATCTTGGATATCTATATTCTGTTCTTTCATAGTTTCAGGAAAGTTTTCTGTCAGCAGCTCAACAATACTCTGCATTTTCAGACATGTCTCCCTTTCCAGGAATTCCAGTTAATCATGGATTGTTCCTCTTCATAGAATCCGTTTCTTAATGCTTCTCCATTTTTCTTGTTTTCTCTGATTTCTCCTCATAGATGCTGGTGTCAGCAGCTTTGTCTTCCAGGTCTGAAAGCCTCTTTTGCCATTTGTTCAATTGTGTTTTATTGGCTTTGAATGGAATTTTCTATTTCTTTGATTCTGTTATTATCTGTCAGATTTCAGAATGCTGCTGTTCCATCAGTTCGAACAACTTGCTATATTTTTCATTTTGCTCTGCTGTGTTTTGTATAATGTCTAGGAGGGCTCTATATATAATCCTTTCATACTCGACCTCCAATAGTTTCAGAAAGGCTTCTTCATGTGAAAAGTTCTTTGGTTCTTTGTTTTGGGAGCTTTCTGGAGCCGTGGGTTGATTCTTCTTTAAGTGTCTGGCCAAGGTTTGTTGTTTTTGTGGCATCTAGAAGTTGTTTAGTTTCTCTGTTGTTACCTTAACAGGATCTGAAGTTCAGTCTGAGAAGGAAGGTGATCACCAGTCACCTCTATGTACTGCAGTGACTGGGGGCAGTAAAATCTCTCAGGTAGCAGGCTCCACCTCCTGGTTGGCAAAGACACAGCCCTATTTATGGAGTCATTGGGGGGGCATCAGCTGACCCTATGATGTGGGTCAGTACAGGCTGGAAGAGATGCTGTCAGGATGAACCAGTTATTTCTCTAGGCAGTCTTACTTAGAGAAAAGCTATCTGACAGCTTCCAAACTCAGGCTGTCAGGTGGGCAAGACCCTCTTTCCAGCTGGCAATGGAGGCACCTCTATACCCCACCCCAGACGCTGTAACTGAGTTCAAATTACAGGCAGGCTACTGTCCTGCTGTCATGCGCGGCCAGGCCCCACCCGTAAGGCTACATTGTGCTAAACACAGCTTTTCTCCCTGAGTTAGCACTGCCTCCCAGCCTGGGAATTAGCCCCTGCTGAGGCCTCCATTTAAGTACCTCTGCCTCCCACTGAAACAAGATGACATCCCACACAAACTCTTCTGCCCATTGTGAAACAGCTGAATGACTGGTGGATGTTCAGAAAGAGGGAGTGGAAGAGCTGAGGTGCTCAGATTCCAGAGCCAGGCTCTCAAAATGTAGCTATTTCACCTGCTGATCATGTTAGCAGTGCAGGTGAGCTTTGCTGCCAGTTAAGCCCATGCCTGTCAGCTAAGACAGAGAAAAAAATGTGAAAAACATCAGTTACCTTCAGTCCACAAGAGCTGGCTATTCAACAAGGGTGGGAGTCAGCAAAAGAGAAGTTTCCTGTTCAGTGGCATGTAGTCCAGATTGACAGCCCTATGTCCTGTCATAAGGCTCACTGGGTGTCCAGAAGTCTCTGTTTATCAATTCAGGCCTTAGTTTTCAGAGAGAATTAAGGAGACGTGTGTCTAGACTGCCAGCTTGACTCCACCTCCAGGATTTTTGTTTTATGTTGAAGGCCATAGTCTTAGATCTTCATCAGTAAATGCTTCAAGTTCTCTTTGCTTTCAGCAAGACTGTCATCTGCTCATCACAGGTAAAGCTTCCACCAATCCTAATACCACATTCATACTCATCGAGTCCAGTTTCTCACATTATTTTCTCAGCACACAGACTGAACAAGCATGGTGAAATGACACAAACCTGACAAACACCTTTCTTGATTTTACATCATGCAGTATCCCCTTGCTCTGTTCAAACAACTGCTTCTTGGTCTGTTTACAGGTTCTATAAAACACCGGTACACACCTTTCTGGCATTCTCTATTTTTAGCCAAGGTCAATTCGACATCAATATCTCTTGTTTTCATCTCTGAATCCAGCTTGAATTTGAGTTTCCTGCCAATATACTGCTGCAACTGCTTTTGAATGCCCTTTATGACAAATTTTGTGTGTGTCATATTAATGACACTGTTCAATAACTGCCACATTCTATTGGATCAGTTTTCCTTGGAATCAGAATAAATATGGATGTCTTCCATCACTGGCCAGGTAGTTGTCTTCCAAATTTCTTGGTACAGGTGCATGAGGCATTTCCAGCACTGCAACTACTTATTCAAACATATCAATTAGTATTCCATGTATCAGCAATAAACAATTCAAAACAATTCCACTTATAATAACCTCAAAAGAAAAAAGATATCAAGGAACTAATTTAATCAAGAAGTGCAAGACTTCTATATTAAAAACTATAAAATATTGTTGAAGAAACTAAAGACCTGAACACATGAAAGACAATGTAGCCTGCTTTTATGAATTAGAACAATAGTAAGATGGCAATATTCCTCAAATTAATGTACAGTCAATGCAATTTCTATAAAATGCCAACTGTCATGCAAAATGGACAAGCTGACTCTAAAATTCAGATTAAAATGTAAAGGAAATCAGAATTTTCAAAATATTCAAAACTGGAAGACTCACACTTTTCAATCTCCAATCTGCAAAGCTACCATAATCAGTGTGGCATTGGCACAACAGACACATAACCAATGCAATGGAAGTGGATGTCCAAAAATAAACTCATATGTATGACTATGGCCAACTGATTTAACAAAAGTGCAAACACAATCAACAGGGAAAATTACAGTGTCCTCAACAAATGGTGCTTGGACACTAGATATTCATATGCATAAAACTTAAACTTGGACCCCCACCTCATACCATAAACAAAAATTACCATGATCTGATTAGGCAATAAGATACCCAAAGGAAAATAATAAATTGGGCTTTAACAAACTAAAAACTTGTATGTTGAAGCAAAATTGATAACACAAAGAATAGGAGAAAAGATCTGCAAGTAATTTAAGTCTAGCATCCAGAAGAACGAACTAAAAATCATATAAAAACATGTTCAATATAACTCATTTGGCAAATTTGAAACTCTATTTCACACACTTACTGATGAAGATCAAAGACTACAGCCTTCTGAATGGATTGTACTTCAACATCAAGAAAATGAAAATCCTCACAACTGGACAAGCAAGCAACCTCACGATAAATGGAGAACTCGAGGTTGACAAGGATCTCAGCTTTCTTGGGTCCACAATCAACACCCATGGAACCAACAGTCAAGAAATCAACAGATGCATTTCATTGGGATAATCTGCTGCAAAGGACCTCTTTAAAGTAATGAAAAGTGAAGATGTCACCTTGAAGACTAAGGTGTGCCTGACCCAAGCCATAGTATTTTCAACTGCATCACATGCATGTGAAAGCCGGACAATGAATATGGAAGAAAGAATTCATGCTTTTGAACTGTGACATTGGAAAGGAATATTGAATATTGAGACTCTATTTCACACACTTCAATACTGAATACTGACTACCAAAAGAACAAGTAAATCTGTTCTGCAAGAAGTACAACCAGGGTGCTCCTTGGAAGCACAGATGTCAAGACTGCATCTTACATACTTTGGACTTGTTGTCAGGAAGGATCAGTCCCTGGAGAAGGACATCATGCTTGGTAGAGTGGAAGGTCAACAAAAAAGAAGACCCTCAATGAGATGGACTGACACAGCAGTTGTAACAATGGGCTTGAGCATAAAAACGATGGTGGGTACAGCCCAAGACCAGGTAGCATTTTGTTTTGTTGTGCACAGGGTCGCTGTAAGTCAGAATCAACTTGACAGCACCTAGCAACAGCAACACACTTCACACTTGCCAGAAAATACATTTTTTAAAAGTAGCAGGTATTATCAAGAATGTGGAAAAACTGGAACCCTCATACACTGCTGTTAGGAACGTAAAATGGTACAGCTGCTGAGGAAAATAATTTGGTTGCTCAAGACGTTAAACAGAATTACTACCTAATCCAGCAATTCACTAAAAACATTCATTAAAAATTTTTTACATGTTTATAATGTGTAAAATTTTAGTTTATAACTTTTTTCATTATACCAAAAAAGTGAAAACCATTCAATTGTCCGTCAGTTAAAAATCCCACTTCATTTGACCAATAAAAAGGGAGTCAATTTAAAGGAAAACTTCAATAATGTGGGTGGTACTTAGGTAAGTAAAAAATATGAACAGTGTATCTGAGTTTGGAACAACTATGGATTTGTTTTACAAGTCTCTTCTAATTAAAGTCCTATACACCTTTTTAAGATCTTTTTTTTTTTTGGTATCACATGCGAGAATGCTTTGACTAACCCAAGTTAATGGAGATACAACTATTTTCTTGTTTTGGTTTTCACTTTAGACATACAATTTGAGGGTTTTTTTTCTTTTTTTTTTTGGTGCAAATCCTGATTTTCTGTATTCTTCAGATTACATAATCTTCAGTGTGCAGTTTTTTTTTCTAGTGGCTCATACTGCTGAGCATCTCTGGTCAACTTTTCAATTAGTGTACTTTTCAACTCAATTTTCATTTGCTTATTTCATTGTTTTGTATTTGAGAAGACTGTCATTACACTCTGATGCTTTAAATCTGGTTTCCTTTAGTTTGGGGAACATTTACCTCATGAATGTTCTACTGCTTTTTTTCCTTCTGTGTATAGATGGAGCATCATTCCCTATGTCTTTAAATATGTCATATTTTCTTGTTGAAATACGGAGTTCGGTTAATAATACCAACTCTGGATACTGATCCTCCTCTCTCCCCCACCCCAGCCATTATTTACTTGCTTATTTTAATAACTTGGCTCAACTAATTCATAAAGCTAATTTTAAATAACTTTCAAAACTTTAAGGCAAGAGGTATCAAGTATGTATCTTTATCACTAGACTTCCCTTGCTGGACTGAGTTTTCTCACAGACAAATTTTTATACTGGGTATGGCATCAGCAAACTCTGGTAGCCTAATAGTTAAGAGCTTCAGTAGCTAAAAGACTGGCTCATTCAAATTCACCAGGTGCTCCTTGGAAACCTTATGGGACAGTTCCATGCTGTCCTACAGGGTCACTATGAATCAGAATTGATTCAGTGGAAATGCATGTGGTATGCTATCTTTGGTATGCATTGACAAAGCAGTTCCTTTCAGATTCTTTCTACTCAGTTAACAATGGCTCACTAAAGCTATGTGTAAGAGAAGTACATTTTGATTTTTATGATGTTAAAGTACTGAAATGGATAAACCTCTCTATAGCTAAACTTGCAGGTGCCCAAACCCACTGCCCTCAACTTGGGCCCGACTCATAGTGACCCTCAATGAGAGAGCAGAACTGTTCCATAGTTTGTAAGGGGCACCTGGTGGATTTGAATTGCTAACCTTTTGGTTAGCAGACACAGCACTTAACCCACTAAACCACCAGGGTTTCCACTTGCAGGCACAACCATAGTCAAATTATCATAAACACTACTTTCAGACAAAATTTTACCTATTTTCGGGGGGGACTCCACACTTACTTATAATTCACCAGCATTAAAAAAAACTGCAATCTCAGTATTTCCCATATGAGTAAAATTCCCACTAGATTCTAGCACAGGAAAAGAAAGTCTTTTACACAAGCTTAAGATAAATTTAATTGAAGAAAAGTTTCATTACAGAAATTAACAATGCTTATCATTCTTTAAACACCGTAACATTATTAATATAACCTGTATGTTTCTTATCAACTCCATTCTTAGGCTCAATTTTAAAAACACAATTGTTAACAGATTTTATACAAAAAAATACTTCACTAAGAAAGTAGACAAACTGCACAAAAACAGTACAAGTATAATGTGCATAGCAAGATAGCTTGAAGCATCTACATATGGCTTTTTAAAAAATAAAACTATTGGGGGTTGGGCCCATTTGGGACCTCCTTTTACAGTTGACATAATGTAAACTGTTTCACATCTTTTAGGCACTTGCTAACAATAGTGTTCAATCCCTGAAAAATGAATTTACAGAAAAGAAAATTCTGCATCTGAAATAAAAATCAAAAAAATACATGGGTAAAGTTTATATATTCCTTTTAAATTAAACAACCAGTTTTATTTGTGCATGCCCAGAACTAAACTGAAAGAAAATAAACTTTTATGTCAACATTATGTGCAAAATTTACATTAACTGAAAGGTACAAAAAAATATGTACAGGTTTAAATTTATTATATACAGAAAACAAGCCCTGAAGTTTTAATCCAAACCAAAATTTTAACACTTGTAGTAACAATGTAACAAAAATCATATAACAAAGTAACCTTGTAACACAAGAATGTCATTTTTCAATGATCCAACAGAATCTGATCCAAACCTACAATGTCAAAATTTTAAATCTATGATTCTGTTGCTGTCATGAAAACACCCACTTAACACACTCCCTGCTGGGTGCGTCCCTCTAGGAATTTGTCCTCAAGTTGTCTTCTGCATTGTCACACTACTGCATCCACTGTTGATGCTCCTTCATCTACAAACACCAACAATCAGTAAAAATCTGCCTTTTCAGTCATACTGAAAAGTTGCTAATAGTTTGCTCCAGTTTGGCCATATTCTCACACTAACAATAATTAAGCAAAAATCTGATTTGTTCTAATAATCCTGATTCAAGATTGTTCCTATAGAGTAATTTTTCAATTTTCAAGAAACGCCATTCCATTCTGGAGTGCTTCTATGGTCAACTCTTTTTACAGTGGTAACAAAAGGAAAAAAGGGCCATTTGGTTTACTGGGGAGAAACAACTTAAGTCAGACAAGCATAGTCTTTTTTTAAAAGGATCACAAGACAACATAATCAAATTTAAAGAAAGGTTCTAGGTAACTGGTTTCTCAACTAGACCAAGAGAGTTTAACTCTTCTCTCTAAGGCTGCAAATCTGCTACAGCATGTGGCAAGTCATTTAGAAAGAGTTAAGACAATCCCCTTGGAAAGGTCTAATCTCTGGCATGGGATGAAGCTTAGTTAAGAAAAAAGATTCAAAAAAAATAAACTTAGATTTGCTTGAAAAAAATTCTTTACAAGCATTAAGTCAGGTGTAATTGGAGTAAACTCTATCTGCTCTCACACGATCATATATCCTTCAAAAGAACTCTATTTATGAGACATATGGTAAGTTCTCTCCCCAAGCTCTCAATATATCGGCACAAATGAGAAACTTAGCTGCATGGTGAAAGAGCTGTTCATATTCAGAGGAGCTATACTTCCCAGATTCAAGAGGCTGGTGAAAGACAGGGAATGGGGCTATCAGCTGTCACTCTCTACTAAGAATCACAAAAAAAATTTAATATAAACTGGGAAAATAAGCTTTTATAAAAGTTTTCATTAGCCCTAATTTCCCAAGAACACATTTTTTAAGAATTCAATCAAGGTATATCTGTGCTGAGATCTGTTCCTTTTGAAACATATTACATGTACAGTGACAGCGTTATCAATTCTCACACGTAAAACTCACATTCTTCCACTTAAACATTACATTAAAAGTGTTTCATTTCAGTACCATTTTGAAGTGGAAAAAGATTGCATCATGGTCATGAAACTTACTGTTTTCTTCTAATATAGTTCTACTTTTCATTCCCTTTGTAGTAAGAGTCAATCATTCTAACATACTCCAATCCCGAGTGGCTTCCATTAAATGTCTCTGTCCATGACCAGCCCAAGTGTCCTGATTGTCAAACACTCGACCACAAAACCAGCAGTTAAACTTTGCCTTCACGACACTTTCAGAGGTAGTTTTTACAATTTGGTAATTGTTTTTACTTGTTTTTTTGAGGGTTAATTTCAGCACAAACCTTTCTTTCACAGAACTAACAGGTTTAAATGTTTTATGCCTCTTGGAAAATTCATCGTAAGTTGTTTTACAAGGGTTACAATGAACCGGTTTCAGCAGGGCATTCAGAGTTCTTGCTGACAATGAAACCTTAAGTACACGTCCATTAAACTTAGCAATGGTCTTCATCACATTTACTACTTCCGGTGCATCTGCGTCAGGATGATTCAAAACTACAACTGGTTGGTTTCTCCTAGGGCATTTCACAAGCTGTTTGGAACTAAACGGAAAAAGTCTCAAAGTTCTGATTGTATCTTTTGAAAACCTAGGTCCAAATGTGTCATGGAAATCTTCAGGTTTAGCCTTTTCTTTACCCTTTCTATGAAGTGCTGCTTTTTTCCTAGGAGGTTCTTGGTAACTATCCCTACATTTTCGTTTACAGTTTTTGCCTCTAGTTGCAAAGGCGGTTTCAAAATCCTTACTTCCTATATGAGTCTTTATTCCTGAAAGTTTTGGGGGGGAAATCTTTTTTCTATTGAAGCTTCTCTCATTTGCACAGTTTGTTTTAGACCTTAGAACTCTGGCATCTGAACAGTTGGTGATACACACTGGCTCCTCAAGAGTTTCTGGGCACGCTGCCGTAGAAGTTATCACAATTTCATTTGCTGGCATCAAATCATCTAGCAGGTCAGGTAAGGCATCTCTGGAAGACTCTGGCTCTTTCTGTTCTCCATCCACGGTATGATTAGTTAGTACCTCGGCTTTTTGCAATGAAGATACAGCGCGGTTTACTGGCAGGTTACTCGCAGCAGTCACATTTACAATGGGGTTAAAAACTTTCAGTAGTATTTTCTGTGGTGTTCCTCCTTCTGGGTTCTTTGGCTGTACATTTTGATGGTAAGCACTGTTTTGGACTACTTGAGGCTTAAGCAGGTCAGTTTTATTTGGCATCACACACTTTAGAAAAACAGTTTGTTTGCCATCAGGCAAGAGAGTATACACAGGTGGTTTCGGGGAAACCTCACCTGGCTGTTTCACTGAATTCAAGATGTTCAACTTAGTGCCCTGATGGCCAGACGGTACAGCAGGAGCAGGAATAACTTTCACTGAAGAATTTGCTGATGACGTTTTAATAATGTAAGGGCCTTTTAATGACAATGTATTTTCTGAGCTACTTTTCACACTCAAACAACTGCCAATGGTGGAGCAAAGTGCAGGTGTAAGACAATTATTACTTGGCTCAATCTTTAAAAAAGATGTTCTGCAAGGCTCCTTAGTTGTAACTCCACCACAAGATTGCACATTCTCAGTTTTGACACTGGAAGTATCTTCAGGTTTCCTATTATTAAAAGTTAAAATCATCCCAGGTTTGTTATTTAAAAGCAGAGATGCAGGCACATTTTGTGTGTTAACCAATGAAAGCGGTCTTCCTGAAACCACCTGTAATCCAGGCTTGTTAGCAATGTGCAATGGTACAAAAAGGCCTTTTGGAGTCTGAACAAAAATAGCTTTTTTTTGTTCCGAATTTACAAGTGGATTCTGTACACATAGAGAATTTAAATTCTGTGTAGTGGCACGCAACTTATCTTTTACCAGCTGCTGTGTTATTATGGCATCTGACTGAGTCTTAAGTAACGTGCCAATTCCTGAAATTCTGGATGTCTTCTCTGAATCTCTCATGGTTTGTGACACTGGTAATACTTGTGTTCCACTACATTTTAAATTCAGATCATTTGTAAGCTCATTAACACCAATACTGCCAAACGGAACTGGGAAGATGCCTTGCATTTTCACATCTCCTGAGCAGTCAACTCTCTGGCTCTCTCCCTCACGTTTCTGAAATGACTGGTCACCATGAAGCGGCAAATCTTTATGTGGAGTGTTATCACAGTCTTGTTTTACATCAGATTTTGTTTTTAATCCATCTTGAAGTAACTGGTTCACTTCAGGTGGCAAAAATTCTGAAGCCTGTTGGCTCTGGAGAGAAAAAACAGATGTGATTCTTGGCATCATCGGTGAATCACTATTAGAAAAATTATCCCCTTTAGGTTTTTCCATCACACTCTCTAAATTCTGATTTTCCTTAGTGTACAGGTTATGTCCATCAATGTTTTGTCCTTTGCCTAAGTCACACTCTTCTACAGTTTCAGCCTGTGTTTTTACAGTTCCGCACTTAGGATTTAAAAGGCTAAGAGATGCCAACACACTATCTGGATTTGAGCTCTCCTTCTTCACCAGTGATAGAACTGATTCACTTATTGGTGGCTGAACGACCAATTTGTTCGATGAAGATTCTCTTTGAGGATTTTCATACACAGCTGTTCCTGAAAGCCTATGATGTTTATTAGAATTATTTACTTTTGAGTAATTATGAAAAGGTAATGATCCTTGGTTGGAAGATTCCACAGGTAAATCAGAGTTAACATAATTAATACAATAATTATGCATATTTCCACTGTTGTATGCATCTGATTTGACAGTACAGTTGACTTTATCTGGACTTTTAATGGTGTTATCCAACACTTGGGGGTGGCTCTGAGTAGTGTGATTTCCCCATAAGTCAACATCATCTCTGGTTTCAACTTTTGTGGTCACATTCACTGGTGCTGTAACAATTTCTGATGGTGCTGGCAAAAAAGATACACTTTTTCCATCATTCACTGTCTGAAGCATATTACTCATTTGCGATACCAAAGTCGTTTCTTTGTCTGAAGTTGTTCTCCCTGAAAGTGTAGGAGATGAATGTGAAAGTGGAGTCATCATTTTCGTGCAAACTGTGTCATGTAACTCAGCTGCTGCTCCTGCAGATAAATAACCGGTGGCGTCCAAAGGCTGGGGCTGCGAATTAGCAGTACTGTCCTTAGAAGCACCTGACTGTGAGCCTGTTGAATATAAACTTTGTTTATTGACAGGCAACAATTTTATTACAATATGTTGTTTTCCATCCACCATCTTGAAGCCCATAAACTTAGCAATGTAGTTAGCAGGAATTGTTATTTTATTGTTTCTCATGATCAACACTGTTGGTCCTTGTACAGAAGTAATCTTCAAGGAACCTGAAGTAGAATTTGATCCCTCTTCAGCTCTATTACATTGTCCAGAGCACAGAAGAGTGGATTTTTCTGACTGTATCTCAGTGGGTTTATCATTCTTCTCATAGCATACTCTTTCATTCTTTTTTTCAATGAAATGTTCTTGAACAAGATAGCTCTGGTCATTAGTTTGTGTTTTGTTTGCTTTTTTAAGTACCTGTGCATTTTTTTCTATGTTTCTGTCACTTCCATTGGTAATTTTCTTACTTTTCCAGAATGTCTTCCTCGATGCACCAATTTTGTATCTTTTCAGTATTAGCTTAAGTCCTGCTGAAGTCTTTGCCATCCTTTTTTCGTATCTGTCTTTTTCCAGTTTTTCTTTTGCATATAAATGTTCTTTGTGCAAAGTTATAACATGCCTTATGAGGTTCTCTCTCCTGGTGGAACCGTAATTACAATACTGACAAGTAAAGGGCAACGCACCAGAATGAACATTAAGGTGTTTCTGAAGCTCTATTTTGGAAAAACATATATGATGGCATTTACCACATTTGTAAGGAACTTCATCATGTCTGTGAATGTGCTGAACAAATGTGCCAACATCTTTGGTGGAGAATTTGCACCTTTCACACTGAAAACTACCATTAATACAATGTGTGGATGTGAAATGCTTTGTCAAATCCAATAAAGTATATACTTTCTCATTGTTACAAATGACACATTTAACTAAAGTGCTTCTATGGGTGCGTCTGTGTTGTTTAAATACCTGGAAGTCATTCGCTGAAAAACTGCACATTTCACAAGGATAGGAAGGTAATTCACCATGGTGCCACATTTGAAAGTGTTTCTGCAAATCATTTGGGCTGTATCGAGTGTTGTCTTGGCATTTGGAGCAACTGAAATTGAGTATTTTTGCAGCCATTTTTATACCTTCTTCTTCTGTCCCCTCAGATTTATGGAGCAAGTTGAGCTCCTCAACACAGCTTATGGTCTTTATGCAAATAGATTTTCTTGCAGTCTGTGGTTTACTCTGAAATACTTGTCGGTATTTGTCAACTTCATGTTTCAATACGACTCCATCTGGGATATTTATCTTCGGCAAATCAATTTTCACATTTCTTAGTTCATAATGACAGCTACTTTCTGAAATACTTAGTTTAGGTACTAATCTGGTAACATCAACTACCTCCTTTTTCCCATCATGATCTTTTTGTAAAGTAGTATGTTTTTCATCACAAAATAACTGTGTCTGTTCAGATGGCATGACTTAACAACAACAACAACAACAAATAAAAATCACAATTTTTTTTCCTGAAAAACTCTTGAAGTTACTTGGCATTTACACAGGAGACTGTACTGTGTTGAAACATCTTCAAAATACCAGGATTTTCCCCACAGTAACTCACCTAAAATTAAACAAAGAATTGAAATTTTCATCACAAATGGATCAGTAACTTACGGATTTTCACATTCATTTGACATAAAGTAGGGCTGTTAATCACGCATATCAATAAATTATACAAAAGACTTGTTAAGTACTTAAAACTAACATCAAAAAATAATAGCTTGAAGGAAAAACAACAACTTTGGAGTCAAGAAATACAAATTCTACTTCCAACTCTGCTCTGTGATTCTGGGCAGGTTTCAAATTTCTCTGTGCCTTAGTTTTCTCATCTAAAGAAAATCTGAGTCGGGTAAATGCACTCAAGCTCTAAGAATTTTACATAAAATGGCTACAATAAATTTTTAACAGGATTTTAAAAGTACTAGCAAGACAGCCTGCCCTAAAAACCTAAACACTTTACGGATTCCCCGTGCACCATTAACTAACTTTCTCATTTCTAGGCTGATCCCATCGCCATTACTTTTCAAAAGTTCCCACAGTACTTTTCTCCACATTTTCTACTTCTTTAGTGCTTCAGGGCTACACTATGTTTAAAATAAAAACTTCATTTATCCAACAACAAAAGGACAGTACATGCTCTCTCAGCAAGCTATCACTGCTAACTAGTGAAGAAAGAACAAAAAAAGGAAGAAATAATAGCACATCTCCTTGGGTTAAACCCAAGGTCTACATACTACCTTTCTGCTTCTCTACCATTTTAGCTCTCTGGTTTTCCTGAACCTAGAAATTTGAGAAAGGAAAGGTCGTGACAGATTAGAATGTACCCATTACTATCTATCTCTTATTAATTCAAGCACTTACTGGCTGTGTTTCTTCAGAGAAATTCCCATCTCTAGTGTTTTAGTTTCTTCATCTGTAAAAGGGGGAAAAAAGAAATCAATATTTCCCCTATCACTTTCAGGTTGTTGTAAGGATTGACAAAATGTTTGTACAGCTATCTTACAAAGTGCCCTATAAATGACAGTTTTCGGGTTCCTGTAAGTCACTCAATGGCAACAGGGTTTTCTTTTTCAATAAAAACTATAGCTATCAATATAATTACTGTGTGAGTACTG
Organism: Heterohyrax brucei; assembly: GCA_028571685.1. Lineage (NCBI taxonomy): Eukaryota > Metazoa > Chordata > Mammalia > Hyracoidea > Procaviidae > Heterohyrax > Heterohyrax brucei. Next base: position 36,292,939 of record CM053154.1, read on the forward strand.
TATATGACACATGATTTTAATTTGGAGAGGAATCAAAGACAGTAAAGTAGTAAGATATGATAACATATTACTGAAATTGGAATCTGAGTACTGAGGGTGCAATAGCAGAGATACTAAACTGCATATTTTAAGAATTACATTTTATTATTTTCATGCTCTGAAATATGTATATGAGTAATAGGTAAAATCAGGTAAGCTACAGAAAACAAAAGTGTGTATCACATTATCACATTAAACTTCATCTGTAATGTTGTTTGGCATTTATACCCTTCAAAGGTCTCAGCTTTAAATTTCAACTAATCTCAATACCTAAGAAATGTCACTGTTTTAGAAGTCTCCAGTTTCGTATTACTGATTTACATTACTAAGATAATATAATTTTAATTTAAATCACTTACACTGAAAGGTCTAATGTAGGAACAACTCAGAAAAGGAGGGTAAAAATGGCTGCACAACTCCAAGAGTATAATTAATGTCACTAAAAGGTATATGTATAAACTGCTGAACTGGTGGATGTTTTGCTATGTATATTCTCAACAAAATTTTTTAAACTAGAAAAAAAAGAGGGCTAACATTTCTCAAACTTAAACTTGTTGCCTAAGTGTAAAACACACATTCTTCAAATATATGTATTTGCTAAACACTAACCAGATAATTCAATTAGAAGATGTCAGTCTAGTGAACTTTTCACGCACCATTTTTTAACAATAAAATGTTAAAAAATTTTGCTTGAAATTTGTACTGTATCATATAAAGCTAAACATAAAGACTTTTTCTTCAAAGTAGGGAAAATAAAAAGGAACTAGAAAAAGTTCAATGATTTATACTGGATTTTCCTATCAGCTGAGAAGAGTCCTCAGAGAGATTTCTCAACCGTAAGAAGCCTCCCTATCACCTATGAAGCTTTTTACCACACCAGAACCCGAAAGTACAGCTCCAGCATCTGAGATTTCTTAAACTCATCAAATCATGGTTCTCCTCCATTTGCCAGAATATCATAACGCAGTCATTCTGGATTTACCATACCCAAGCCTTTCTGTTACCATACATAATCAAAAGATTCTATCTTGGGTTCATTAAAACAAAAAAAAGGCAATTTGCATCTTAAAGTAATACTATGTGTGGCCAACACTGTATTGTCAAAATACTAGCAAATTACAATGTTTTTAAGTACCTTCAATCCCATTCAAGACACTTACACAATTAAAAGTAACATATATCCCAAAGGCTGATATCTACTGTAAAAATATGATTACAGAATAACCCAATCAATCGACAATTACTAATTAATACCTACTGTATACGCTAGGCATTTGGATGGGAGCTTTAGGGAGATTAAAAAGCAGTTATAGCCCCTACCCTTCCTTATGTTATCACAATATAAGGGAGGAGGCAAAACATATATACTTATTATTTATTCACAGTTGATTATCAAGTAACCTTACCCTCCCAGGACACAGCCAAGGAATAGAAAATCATTAAGTAGGCTGCCTGGCAGGTGAAACAGATGCCACAAAGTTCACTTATTACAGTACATGACTGCACATTCTCATGCACTGTTTACTCTTCCTTAGATAAAGTTAAGATAAATCAGCTTTGGTTTCATGGTACTCAGTAAATGGGATATGAGCTCTCAATTCTAAGTTTGTTTGAATAATCTATTTTCTTTTCCTTCAACTATGCTCAACCTGTACCAAGTGGGAGCAATCAAAGATGATATCTAACAGCAAATTAACTAAGACTGGGGCCTGGGGGCAAAAAATAGTTGTATATTATGAACGTCTGAGGTAACATAAAAGAAAGAACATTGTAATTAATACTTTCCAACCTATTACCTAATGTTTTTAAAAAACTATAGTTCAGTCTCTACCCTACCAACAAAGATTACTGGTTTTAAACTTTCTATTTAAACTACTACCTTACATACAAGCATTACGACCTCATTAAGACTTAACGACATTTCAAGTCTTGAAATAAACAGTACTATCTGTATGAACGAGAAGCGGTGGTGGTGTAGGTCAGCACTTGCTTGCCAACCCAGGGATTAGCGGTTTGAACTCACTAGCCCACGCAAGGGACAACGATGCAGCAGTGTGCTTTTATAAAGATTTACAGCCTAGGAAACCCTATCGGGCAGTTTCTTCTTTGTCCTATAGGGTTGCTATGAGTCAGCATCAACTCTGTGACAGTGGGTTTCAATTTATTCATATAAAGCATGACCGGCTCTTTATGTTAAACTGGAGAGCTTCCAGCATCAATATGGCCACTGAAGTAATTGGATTTCCTCCCTCTCCTAATTAACCACTGAAATCTTCAAACAAATCCAATAAAGAAAATCCTGCAAAACAGCCAGAAACTACATCAACATTTCATATACTTACAACTTATTTTTTTGTATGACCTGTCCAGAGAAAAAAAATTATGCTGGTCCACTGTCAACTACATTATTTTCTTCATTGTTTTACGTGCAAGTCTACAATTCCAGTCAGTTTCTCACAGAAAATGTTACACACACTTTGCCATATGACCCTAGCTCCTCTCCTCATACTGTGACAGCACACCAGCCCCTGTTCCTATCTTTTCATCTTGCCTCCAGATAGGAGCTAGTTAGCTAGTTAGTTAGTTAGCTAGTAGTTAGCCTCCTGCATCTACCCAAGTCAAGAAACATACTCTTCATCAATATTATGTTGTACATTCAGTTTAATCTTCCAGAATGCTTCCAGAATGGTTTTAGTTATGTGCTAAGACAGTCAGGGGACTGCATCTTCCAGGGACCCTACAGTCTGTCAGACCATCAAATCTGGTCTTTTTACAAGTCCTGCACTCTGTATTTCTCCAGGTCCCTCAAGGACTCTGTTGAGTTCTCTGTAAGGGCAGTCTTCAGTGATGGCTCGGCACCACCTAGTTCTTCCAATCTCATGCTGATGTAGTCTCATCAACCACCATTATTAATGACAAATCCAGTAGGAGGCATTCCCATTGTTGTGGAGTCAATTTTACCCCTACACAACAGAGCAGAGTTGTCTCGCATGGTTTCCAAGGCTATATATAAATCTTTACAGAAGCAGACTGCCACATCTTGCCCCCACAGAGCAACTCGTGAGTTCAAACCACTGATATTATGGTTAACAGCCGAGCACTGAAATCACTATTCCACTACTGCTCCCTAGAAGACACTCATTCAACCTGTATTTAATAAATGCCTCAAATAAAAAAGTGAATGCGGTAATTCTGCCCCATACCTCAATCCCCCTAAGCATACCTCAGGAGAGAAAGTCAGTGCTTGAGAAAGAGGTCAGTGGAGCTCTTTGGATGACAAATTTCAGGCTTGATGTTCTGAGGAGGAAGGAAATTATTCCACAGCCTCGGGCTGGGTACAGGGGCCAGACAGTACAGGAGGTTACTAGCACCAGCTGTCAAGAGAAATATAAAGAAGAAATTATTCCTCAATGAAAATGCAACTTCCTATATCCATGGCTATCTTCCTTAAGAGTTTTGTCCTTCCTTTGCATTTAAATGAATTAGTATCAGTAAATTATCAGAAAAGAATTACATTAACGCTGAACTTCCCTCCCCTCCTAACTTAAAACACTGAAAAAAATCTTGGTTTATTCTCTAAGAACTCATCTGAACTACCAATACTATCAATAAAGATAAGTGGGCAAAACCATCAACAGATGCAGCAGCTCAAAAAAGGCAAAACAATCTGGGCACTCAAAAACACTGCTTCCCCACTCCTCCTTCCAGCTGTGGAAAGCAGTAACTACAGTGACACAGTTACAGAAAATTTATTTAAAATTCAAGCAATAATTTGCAATCTCAGTGAGACTTAAGATATGACATAAAAAAAATAAGAGCTCAGTGTCACAAAACAATGAAGAGGACAAGACAATTAACTGATTATTTTAAAAAAAGACAAAAAAATTGGAACTTTTAAATAAAAATACTTGAATTTCCAAAATCAAATTCAAATGCGAAGCAAGAATAATCTTGCTTGAGTCGGGGAAGAAAATAAAAATCAAGGTACACACTTCTCTCATCAAAATATTTAGGTTTAAAAGATAAAGATGAAACAGCATAAAAAAATAGGGTCAGACTGAATTTAAAGAAAAAGGCAGTCTAATCATTCATCAGCAACACCAACTGAAACCAGACACTATGTTCACGACCCAGTGTGAGAAGACAAGAGAAAAACATTTATAGCTATAAGGGGAAAGGATTAGTCCAAAAATTAATACTCTACACCCAGGAAAATGGTCAGTCACATGCGATAGAAAATATAATTTTCAGATATGTAAGGATTCAGAAACTACATTGCATATTTATTCCTGGGGGGTATGGAGTTAAGCAAATACTTCAGCAAAATCAGATTTCAATCTGAAAAAACAGAACTCAAGACAGGGAATAATATGATACAGAAAAAATAACTGGACAATAAAATCACAAAACAGAAACAAATGTATTATTATTAATCAAGAAAGTGGAAAAGACAAGAAGAACAAAAAAAGCCAAGCCAAGTGCCGTCAAGTCAGATCCAACTCATGGCAACCCTAGATGCATGACAAATATATAAGCAGCTCTTAAGTAGCACCTTTTAAACCTGAGTTTAAAATACACACTACCCACACGAGCCTGGACCAGTTCTTACTAGTATCTAACTTGTGCTGATACAAGCTGATGATGGGTCTGCTTTCCCTTGTGTCTTTACGTATATACCAGCTGAGATTGTGATAACTTTAGAAACCAAAATTACAGAGCAGCCTACTCCTTCTGCCAGACATCCAGTATTTCATCTACACTATGATCTCCTATTTTCTGATACTGGTGAGCCCTGAAGTTCTTTGGATTCACTTATGTCTTTACACACTAGCTTATCCAAAAGGGGCTGTAGCAAATTACCAGAGAAGCTAAAGCTAGACTATGGCCTACACACACCTTAATTTCTCCTAGGAGTCTTCACAGCTAAATTAAAGTCTGGTTGTGTTTACAGTCATAAAAATACCGAAAGTTAAGACAGTAGATTCACATAGGTTGGAAGGAGAAGGATACGACCACAGAGAACGTGGTGACAGTAGAAAAAAGGCAACTCAGATAGCAGGTACACAGGTATTTATCACATTATCTTTAAAACATTGTATTTTTTTCTAGTTTGTGTATAAATACATTTACAGACAAAGGACAAAAAGAAAGTTACAGAGAAATACAAGTAAAAATATGCCCCAAAGAATTTAAAGGCACCAAGTTAAAATAATGAGAAAACAACTTTTGCCAATCTGATTCTAAAAGATGTTACATATTTCTAATATCCAGGATGTGTCCCATTTTGAGGAAATAGATGCACTATGACATACCAATAATGGGAATATGAGTTGGCACAACTTTATAAAAAACAACTTGCAATATACAAGCTCTGACAATCAGTCCATGAACTTACTAACTACTACATACCTTATTGCTGCACATCAGTTACTATGGTCACCTTCGAAGTACTCCCCTTGGGAAGCTATGCACCAATGCAAACATCTGGTGCATCCTTTCAAGTAATTTTGAAATTCTTTCCAAAATGGCCCCTGCGCACGGCGGCACAGTGGCAAGTTGGCAAACTTAACTGTACAGTTGTCTGTGAGAGAGTTTTTAGCCAGTAAACAAGTAACTGTATTGGAATACCTTCCCTACTCACCTGATCTGGCTCTCAGTGACTTTCTTCTTTACTGAGGATAAAGGAAATATTGAAAGGATGACATTCTGATGACATTTAGAACATCAAGGGTAATACAATGACAGCTCTGATGGCCATTCCAGAAAAAAGAGTTCCAAAATTCCTTTCAAGAGTGGACTAAGGCACTGGTGTCAGCACACAGCTTCCCAAGGGGAGTACTTCAAAGGTGAGAGTACTGATATACAACACAATGAAATATGTAGCACTTTTCCTAGGATGAGTTTGCGAACTTAACTGGCAGTCCTCATATGTATCAAAAGCCTGGAATTCACTAATAACCATCACTGAAGCACTGTTTATAAAATCTCAAAATTAAAAATAAGCAGATGTCCATCAATAAACAAGTAATAACTAAATGATAAATGGTAATTTTCATTTAATGGAATATTATCTAATTTTAAAAATACTGTGAAAAAAATCTGTATCTGTATAAATATCTCCCACATTTATTAACAGGAAGCCATCCAGGATACACTCAGTGAAAAAAGCAGAGAATTAATAGCATGCATGTGTATGCAGTTTTGTCATACAAATTCAAAGATGCATTTATTTAATAGAGAACAGATGGTATTTAACAATCTGTTCCTTGATTTTGGTATACTGACAAAAACTCTCCAAGTACTGATAGGAGAGCAAAACAGACGCACCTGAACTCACAGTTACAAAGTCAAGAACACATCATTCAGTTACCATGGTCTCTAAACTTGCATACTTCCTTATCACAGCAAAAAGAGCTTACATCTGGATGTTTTAAACTTTATCAAAAAGTGGCATGATGTCATCAAAATTTGGAAATTCTTACAGTAAGTGATTTCTCTGGTAAACTAAGTACTTCCTGAACAACTTTTGGTTTAATTGTACTTTAAATCAAAGCTTACATAACTAGCTTCTCATTAAACAGTTAGTACACACACTGTTTTATGGTCGCGGTTATCATACCATGACGTGTCAGCACTCTCCCCTCGGCTCCCTATTACCACCTTTTCCTGGCCCACTCCTGCCTTCCAGTCCTTGCACCGGGCTGGTGTGCCCTTTCAGTCTTGTTTTATTGGCCTGTTTAATCTTTGGCTAAAGGGTGAACCTCAGGAGTGACTTCATTACTGAGCTGAAAGGGTGTCCAGGGCCATTTTCCTAGGGTTTCCTCTCTGTCACCTGAGTAAGTCTCATGTTTTCCTGTTAGAAGTTTGTTGTACATTATTCTGCAGCTCTGTCTGGAACTCTCTCATGTAATCCCTCTTAGAGCTACCAGAGGTGGTAGCTGGACATCATCTAGTTTTACTGGACTCAGTACAGTGTACGCCGTGGTAGTTGTGACCTACTATTCCTTTGGACTAACCCTTCCCTTTTCTTATCTTTAGGTTTTTTCATTCTCCCTTGCTCCTGAAGCGGTGAGACCAGTGCAGTCTCTTAGATGGCCACACACAGACTTTTAAGACCCCAGATGCTACTCACCTAAGTAGAATGTAGTACATTTGCTTTACAAACTATGTTATACTTAGTACAGCCAGATACTCCCTGACACCATGGTCCCCACAGCCTTCAGCCCAGTAATTTTCCTAAACAATTTCAAAGCAATCTTCTTGGTGCCAGTACAAATTGATAAATACTGGCACTCAAGGTGGAGAAGGTATCAAAACAATATAGGTATCACCAACACTGCACTCCTTTTATCAACGTAAGTAGCAATCATACCACTACAGTGAAGACTGTAAAAGCAGTCACAAAGTTGATGGCAAATACTATATGACACTCCAAGAAAGAATTATGCCACTGGATGTCACCATGCTATCTATAGATCTATATCCATATAAGAAATTTTCTACCGTAAGAGAATTAATTTTTTTCTTTACGTATTTAACAATCTGTGAATGAGACTAACTAAAAAGTAAGTGGTGGCAGTTGGCACCATCAGCATAACAGCTATGTATGTAGTGTTGTATACAACACTGGACCAATAAGCAACATCACGATAGGTAAAGACTGAGGTTGTCAAAGACTTCATTTTACTTGGATCCACAATCAACACCCATGGAAGCAGCAATCAAGAAATCAAAAGATACACTGCAATAGGCAAATCTGCTGCAAAATACCTCTTTAAAGTGCTGAAAAGCAAAAATGTCACCTAGAAGACTAACGCATGCCTGACCCAAGCCACACTGTTGTTCTCTTCATACACATGCACAAAGTTGGACAATGAATAAGGAAGACCAAAGAAGAACTGATGCCTTTGAATTGTGGTGCTGTCAAAGAATACTGAATACACCACGGACTGTCAACAAACAAATCTGTATCAGAAGTACAATCAGAATTCTCCTTAGAAGCAAGGATGGTGAGACACTGTCTTACCTACTCTGAACATGGGATCTGTCCCTGGAGAAGGGTGTCACGTTTGACAAAGTAGAGGGCTAGTGAAAAAGAGAAAGACACTCAACAAGATGGATTTACACAGCAGCTTTAACAATGGGCTTCAAGCAGAACAACTGTGAGACTGGCACAGGACCACGCAGTGTTTCGTTCTGTTGTACACAGGATTGCTGTGAGTCAGAATTAACTCAAAAGCACCTAACAACAATATACAGTGTTATGCAAAGTAAAAGCTTCATCTGTCATACAGAAAAAAGGGGGTCTTTAGCTAATAATCTGTTCCCAATCTTGGTACATTCACTGTTAAAAGACACAGATCAATCAAATTCTGACTGTATGTACGTGTTAATGTACATACACACTTTAAAAGTTATACAAAATAAGGAACACCAAGTGTAATGCTTAACTATTCACTCATTATTTTAAAAGAAGATGACTGTGTACTTACTGTACTTCTAATACAGTGCTGGATTTTATCTAAAAAAATTTTATTTAGAATTTTTTTTGAGCGGATGCTATTTTTAACAGTTTGTGTATTAGCATTATGGAAAATCTATAAAACAAACTGAAGAACTTTCCATCATTTCACTTGCTCTGGAATAATTCATTAACCATGAGAAATACTCACTCCTTAAAATTATACAGATTATACCAGTAACACCACATGGCCCCAATACCTCTTAAGATTTTAAGTTTTATAACTTTTCCAAGTTTTTTTATGGTCTCAAGTTTTCTACTGTTTGAGTCACTCTGGGCAATTTATACTTTTTTTATTTTCAAAGTACGTTCCCATAAACTTCATTTTTAAGAATCTAAAGAAAAGCCTACAGAAATAAAAGCACAACCTAAAAATAAATATGCATTATGTAAATGTCTGTTAGTAAGAAAATGACTAAATAATGGAACATTCTCATGAAAACATTATGAAGAGGCTTATGCACTGAATTACTAGACACTAATCATGGACGATTTAGAAAACATTTTAGAAAAAAAAAGTTTCAGATTAAGGTATATAAAACATTTTTGTCTTGGACAAGAACCTCATTCATGTTAGGAGAAAAGATTCCATGTTTGTAATTTCAAAAACAAAAGCCCTATTACTGTTGATTCTGACACACAGCAACCCTACAGGACAGGGTAGAACTGGCCCACAGAGTTTCCAAGGAGCCCACAATGGATTTGAACTGCCAGCCTTTTGGTTAACAGCCATTATCACTCAACTACTACGCCACCACCACAGTTTCCAAAGCTTACACAAATTTATAAGTTGACTTTTTCTAAAAGAATGACAGCATAGCACAGCACTGTACAACTACAAACACACACGTCAATTAAGACAACAACATGGAATTATCAGCTCTCCTAAGTACCGTGTCTGAAACCCAGAGAGCAAGTCACCACCGTAAGCTTTTACTAAGGTCTGTGTTCCTACCCTTGAATTCTAGAAGATCCCTGTATCCAAAACACATCGCCTCTTTTCATTTAAAAGCAGTATTCTCAAATATTGTTAGAACTGCAGAATGCATGAGAAATTGGAAAAAACAGGTAAAAACAGAAGTGACAGGACTGTAATGGCAATCCAGATAAAAAGTTCGGAATAGATCACATGCTCCTCTGCTTCAAAACTCTTAGTGGCTTCCCATGAAACTTAAAAAGGAATCTCTCTACAAAGGCTTGCAAGAAAACTGACATCTGGCCCTGGGCCTCTCTGCTGAACTTCATCCCACACCTCTCTCCATCTGTAAATATACTAAGCCTCTATAGTTCCAGTTCCTGAAATACTCCTATTAGGTCTTTGCACCTGCTGTCTCCCTGCTTGAGGTGTTCATTCTCTCCTTCTTCAAATGCCTAGACCCTTTTCATCTTTTAAGGTCTCAGTTCAAATATCAACACCTCAGAAAGGCCTTCCCCTACTGAAAAATGTTGCTCTTCAAAAAAATAAATTATTCTCTGTTTCAGCCATCTGTATTTATTTGGTAGCACTTTTATCTCTAGAAATAACTTCATTAGCCACTTTATTTTCTATCATTCTTAACCACTGGAATATGAGCCACGTAAGCATAAGGATCACTGATCACACTTATCATGTTTGTTGTTATATCACTAGCATTCACCGCAGTGTTGGGCTTATAGCTGGCACCAAATCTGGGTCAGTCTCTGTTCTAAGCACTGGGAATATAGCAGTGAATGAAAGAAACAAAATCTCTGTTCTAAGCACTAGGAATTTAGCAGTGAATGAAAGAAACAAAATCTCCCCTTATTATTGCCTTACTCAGGCAATAAACAGTTAAGTAAATCACAAAATACATTCAAAGGTGACAAGTGCTGCAAAGAAAAAAACAACGCAAGGAAGGACAAGCAGAACCAGGGGGTTACAATTTTAAACCCAAAGTCAGGGAGGCCTCACTGAAAGTTCATATCTGAGCCAAGATCTTGAGTTGAGAGAGCCAGAATTTCAGGAAAAAGTGTGTTTAATATGCTTAGGATACCAAAAAAAAGTGGCTGATATCAGTGGAACAGGGAATGATACGGAGACCAGTAGCAGACGCAGTCAAAGTAACAGACAGATTATTGAAGGCCTGCTGTAAGTACTTTGGCTTTATTTTCAATGAGATGGGAAGCTACAGGAACATTTTAGAGAAGAAATATGAGCTTAATCATTTTTTAGCAAAATGACTTTGGCAGCTATGTTAAGAACAGAGTATTTGAGAGGGAGGTGAGGAAGGAAGCATGAAGACCAATTTAAAAGTTATTACAGTAGTGATGATGGAAGCTTCACAGAGATTGTAAGGTATGATCAAACTGAATATATTTTGAAGACAGATCCTATAGGACTTGCTGACAGAATGTGCTGAGAGAAAGGGAAGTATCAGGGATAACTAGAAGTTATGACCTTAGCAAATGGAAGAACTGAGCTGTCATATAACGAGATAGACAAGACTGTGGGAATAGTAGGTTTGTTACTATAAGATACAATGAGACTGGGGAGTCCAGTTTTAGCCATAGAAAATTAGAGAGATCTATCAGCTTAATGGCAACAGGTTTGGTCTGAGTTTTATTCAACATCCAAGTGGAAATGTGGAATGTGTAGCTGGATGTATTATTATAGAGATACAGATAAAAATTTTGAGTATGATCTCTGTGTATGTGTGTACACATACACAGGTATATGACTAAGCTATAAGAATGGATGAAGTCACCTCAGGAGTACACCTAAAGATAAAAGTCCAAGGCCTGAGTCCTGAGACAATGTTAATATTTAGAGGAACGAGGTAACAGAAGACTGAAAAGGAATAGCCCGTAAAGCTGAAGCTATGTCGACAGTATAATATCCTGAAGACCAAGCGAAGAAACTATATCCAGGATAAAGGACTGATCAACTGTCGAGTAGGAGGACTGAGAACTGAGCAATGGACTTAATGTCACTAATGGCATTAATTAGAAGTTTCAGTGGAGTTAGAAAGGAGAAAATCTGACTAGCATGGGTTTAAAAGAAAATGAGGAAAAGAAGCAGAGATTAATATAGACAACTCTTCCAAGAGTTTTACTAAAATGGGGCAAGAGACAGAGCTTTAACAGTGGGAGAAATTACAACATGACCACATGCTTACAAAAATAACCCAATAAAAATGAAAAAAAAAAAATTGATTAAGAGAAAGGAAAAGAAATGCAGGAACAATGTCCTTAAATAGATGAGAAGGGATGGTATCTGGTGAACTGCAAGAGCCAACTTTAGAAAGCAGCGAGGTAACTATAGTAACTAGAAATGGTAAGATGTTAGTGGGCAGGGAGATGTAATTCTGAAAGCTTGTAGAATACAATGCTTTATTAAGTCTAAGACAGAGGTTGACAAACTATGACCTGTGGACTAAATCTAGTCCCCTGTTTTTGTTACTGAATTTTTAATGAAACACAATCATACTTATCACTTACATACTATCTATGCTTGCTGCTGTGCTGCAATGGCATCTGACAGCTGCAGCAGAGACCATAAAGTCTGGGAAGCCTAAAACATTTATTATTTGGCTTTTTACAGCTAACGTTTGTTGACCTTAGTATCTTGAGGATCAGATTAATGGCTACAGGAAATAAGGTAAGCAAGGAACTGTAAAACAATAGCAAGGCTCACTTAATTCTCCTATACTTTAAGCTATGCACATTCCCATATTCTGATATTTGTTTCATGTAGCTGTACTAATGATGATTTAAACTTTCCAGTCAGCTTTCTCTCATAACCATTCCACAAAGAGTAATTCAAATAATCTTCATCAGCCATCCTATAAAAAATCCAAACCCACTACCATGGAGTCAATTCTGACTCACAGCAGAACCGAGTAAAACTGCCCGACAGTTTCCAAAGAGTGCCTGGTGGGTATCAACTGCAACCTTTTGGCCAGCAGCCACAGCACTGAACAGTAGGCCACCAGGGTTTCCAGTCATCACATATAATGTCTTCATTAGGAGCTCTGCTGGTACAAATGGTTAAACACTCGGGTGCTACAGGCTGGGTGGTGAACCCACTCACCAGGATACCTGGTGAACTGCTTTTGTTGTGGTCTGTAAAAGTTGATTCCAACTCATAGCAACCCTATACAAGACAGAGTAAAACTGCCACAAAAGTATTCCTAGGCAGAAACCGTAATGGTAGAAAATCATCACTTCTTTTTTCCTTCCAAGCTTTTTTCCTTCCAAGCTGCTGGATGGAAATGGTCTTTCAAGCACTTAACCAGGGTTCTTTTTTGTAAACACTGCAGCCAAGAAACCTATGGAGGCAACTCTTGCTTCATAGCATGGGGTCATTATGAGTCAAAATCAACTGGACGGCACCTAACAACATGTAGTTCATTGTATTTAATGTTTCCCTGCTTCATTGTATTACTTTTCCTGAGTAGTCTAGATCACACACAGTATAGAAAACTCTCAGCACTTACTTTCTCTATCCAGAAACTCATAGCACCCATGTGACTCTCATACGGTAGGAGATCAAGAAAATGCTATAGAAAAATAAATTGCTAAGGTAAATAAACATATGATAACCTAGTATCTTGATACATCTCTGTTATTCTCACTATAGTTGTTAAATATTCATTTCTAATGAAATTAAAAAATTGTGCCTTTGTGAAAAATTGCCTTGAAAAGAAAGCCACCTTGATTATATATAACCAAAAACCTCACGGGATTTGATTCCTTGGTTTGAATGTTTAGGGTCATGGTTTCATGGAACATCCCAGTTAATTTTCCTAATAATATGTTTAGTGTCTCTGTTCTACCCTCCAGTTCAATGCATGTGGCCTGGGGGCTTAAGAATTTCCCAGTGGTCATCCAAGGCATAAAAACTGGTCTTTATTTAGCTGAAACAACAGGGCAAAGAGTTAGAAACAGGGAGAAGATAAAGAATATGTGGCTAACTGCCTCCATGAACAACTACTTCGTTCCTTACCATGAAACCAAAAGAGCTGGATGGTGCCCAGCTACCATATTTTATTCAAAGAATCCTGACCAAAGGGAAGAAATGGAAAGCAGAATTCCAAATTCTCATGGACTCCTGACTTCCTGGAGACATGAAAGTTGTACAAACATCTTAAAACTACTGTCCTGAGATCATCTTTAAACCTTAATACAAGAAGTCCTCTTAAAAACAAACAACAGTGTAGCCTAACCAATAAAAAAATGTCTTTGAGCTTTATGCTCTTTTAAGAATAATCTATATAGGATAAAACTGACAAAAGCAACTCATAAGACTTGACAGGAACTCTAGCAGGCAGTTGACTGTATGTCAGTAAAGGAGGAACAGCTCAAAAAAGGAGGTGAAAACAGTTCCATAGCTTGAAGAATGGAATCAGTGTCACCAAATGGGGCATACAGAAGCTGTTGAACTCGTGTATGTTTTGCTATGTATATACTCAACAACAAGCCAAAAAAAAGAAAGAAAGCCATATGTTGGAAAAGTTCAATGAAAAACATGCTGAAGATTACTAAATAATGTAAGATGGTATGCTCTACCTTTGTTATTTTAATAGTTAAGTATATAGTTTTATTCCTAACATAGGGTTGTAAGCATGTTTACCACACTTAATGAAGGGAATACGGTGATACTATAGATCTACAAATTCACAGATCTGAAAGATCCTAAAATCATCCAACAAAAACTGCAAGGGACAACTGTGTTTCAAGGACAGCTAAATCCTTTTTTTTTTTTTGTACAAGCGCACAGTCTTTTCCATTTTGTTTCCAAAACTTTTTTTTTCAATACCATGAATTCGTTGGCAGTTTTCTTTCTTCTTTTTGTCTACACCAGGGTATTCACATGACTGTCTTTGAGAAACCAGTTCTAACTCTGTAATTCTCAAACCCCTTTTCTGTTTCACAAAGTAGACCTCATTAATAATGATATAAACATGTACTGGAGAAACTGTTTCTTTAGGTGTATTACTTTGTGCTTATGAGGCCAAAACATCTTCCTACTGTATTTATCTCCATCCTTCATTATCACATAGTCCTTAATGCCATCTTTAGAAGGATAATAGAGTGATAATCACCTTTACATCACTACTAAAATGCTAAATAATGAACTATGAAACCAAGAATTTCTCTTCTGCTTATATTAAAATGATAATGTGTAGCGAAATATAAAACTGCCGACTTATGAAAACTCATGTATACCATTTGTACCATTTTATCATGTGGCTAACTGCCTCCATGAACAACCATCATGTGTACCATTTTATTTTACTTAGTACAATATTAAAATATACTAATGTAAGACTTAAGAGACTACATATGCAGTACCTCAATATCCACCGTACCTTTTTCTTCAAGGAACAAAAAGGACAAATTTTATGCTTAGACAATGTCACAATCAGGAACAGTGATCAAAAGAAGAGATGGCATCTGGAAATGAAGAGCAAAATTTTAAAATACTTCAACTGAAAAAAAAAAGTACTTTTATATTCTTGATTCGCCTAACTTATATCCAGCTGAAGTTTACAAATTAAAAAAACAACAAAAACCTCTTTACACTTAGGCAAATAATGTATCATCAATACTCAGAGATAATATGTCATAAATTTACAAAAGTCACACAAAACTCCAAACTTAGAAGGGAGCTTAGATTTAGTATCTTCATTTATCACAAAACAGGACAAGCTGAGTCTTACTCAAAGTCACAAAGCTAGGACAATAATCTGAGTCTGATTCCATCTCAGTTATCCTAACACCACAGTGCTACCTTCCTACACTTCTTATACCTCTTCTGCTATCTAATATTTATATTACTCAGCATGTAATGCCAACAACTAGCTAAAAAACTGAAATACTCAACAGCCTGAATACAAAAAAAAAAAAAATCCCACAGCAGATGACTCAATCCTGACTTGTGACAACTCTACAGGACAGAGAAGAAATGCCTCATAGAGCTTTCATGGCTGTAAATCTTTATGGAAGCAAGGTGTCACATCTTTCTATTGTGAAGTAGTTGGTAGGTTTCAATCACTGACCTTTCGGTTAGCAGCCAAGCACTAACACTAAAGCCACTGCTTTACAGAGCTTCTTTAATAGCCAGAATACACAGGCTCAAATAAGCAATCAGAATTCCAACTTTATTACAATTTTCTCTACTTAGTGCTCAGCCCAAAACTGTAGAGTACCTGAGTGAACCTGGGCAAGATTCAAGGACTTTTATCACTAAAAATACGTATTTTGAAAGTTATATTAAGTGCTCTAGGTCCCACAATGCTCCAACAAGAACAATTCCAAACAACTACCAACAGAAAAGTAAATAAAAATATGTTTAAAAAGTCACACTGTAGATTTATAATAAAATTATCTTCTGTGTTTCAAGATACAAAATTTTTTCCTATTACTGCATACTATTATTACTACTGAGGACCAGATTTGAACAAAGTTTGACAATGATTAAAAAAAGAACCTTAAACACTTAAAAGCAGTTTTTTAATCCATTATTAGTGTACTCTGTAGCTGCTCATTGCGATTATTCAGCTTTTATCCTCTCATAAATCCAACAGATGTTTTGAATCAGTATTTATATTTACTTTCACTACAAAATACTTTAGAGTACAAAGTAGATAACTACATTTTTCCTTCTCCACACAGTTTCTGTTAATAATTTTTCAGACCTAAGACTTATATCATCTGTGCATTTTAGCAAACATCAGCACGGTCTACACTACTTACTAGACCAGTGAAATCTGAAAATGCCAATGCAACTCCATGTCTTTATCAAATTTCATTAATGAAAGATAATCTACCTGCATGTATTTGCAATTAAATTCTAAAATTAATGTTAAGAAATTGCAATACGTTAATTTAAAAGCTTTCTATCTGTTCAACCTCGGTGTACTACTGAACTCGCATATACTCACAACAGATCACTTACTGTAAAAAAAATAATTCAACAATATCATTAAAGTATACCTCACATATACAAGAACTCAATTTCTATCCTGATATACCTGTTTGGCATCTTCAGGTATCATTGCAACAATGGCACAAAGTTCAACATTGTTCGGAAATTCTTGAATATTGACTTGTTTTACTTTTCTCGTTTTCCTAGTTTAGATAACACACTCAAAGAATGTTTCTGCTAAGCTTAATCACAAACACTAAATGCCCGCAAACTAAACTAAAAAAAAGACCTTAACTTTTGTATTCTGAACTTTAAAACTACTGCATTTGCTTTCCTGGTCTCCTCAAGAGTTTTAAGTATGTACACTCACCCTACATATTTTCAAGTACCACAGACACCTAGGAAGAGACTGTCCACTCAACAATGGGGACACCATGTTAAGAACAGATTCAAAATGGACCCTACAAGTGAGAAAGCCAGTTACAAAGAAATCCATATGCAACTGGGTGTGGCTAGGATCTGCAGGGAAGAACTATGGCCAACTCTTGAAGAGCGAACGCGCGTCAGGGAGCTGGGTATCTTGACTGCAAGAACTGGCCCCCAATGACCAAAACTTGGTCCATAATAGGGACGCCGTCGAGTCGGGCCGCGGTGGGTCTGGGAACCTACAGTTTGAGGGGTGAGGTCTGAGGGGTGCCCAAAGCGTCTTCACCAGCCCAGGATTCCGCCGAGTGCGTTCTTCGAGCGCCGCGCGCCTCGCTACGCCCCAAACGCCGCGCCCGATCCGCCCCTTCCTCCGGGGCTCTGCTGCCCCTCGGGCGCGCGGAAGCACACAGTCGCCGCGCTGCCTTTCCAACTCATAGCCTTTCAGAGAGTAAGCACTCAAAAGACCCCACATGCATAGAAAGCCCAAGCTAAGAACCGATGGTCAACTCTAAAAGCCCACGAGAGAACTGAGTAAAACGACTGACTTCTCTAGGAAAACTTTGCGGCAAGTTAGGCGGAAGCAGTGAGTGGCCGGGACTATTTAACAGGCGCTTCCTATCATAAGAGGCGGGTCCCCGGGCCCGTTCGGGGGACCCCGCAGACTCGCCCTTTGCCCGCTGGAGAGTTGTCTAGGAGTCCCGGCATGCTAACCAGTCTGGGCGACCCCGGTCACAGAAAATACCTGTCGTAGTCCCCAATGCCTGCGAGCCCCTGATGGCGGCCATTATACTTCCATCCGGGTATTGCCGAAAAGCCGATCGCAGCGCTACCGGGAGCGCACGCTGCGGCGGAGGGATCCGCGCTGTACCTGAAGGAAGCGGAAGAGGACGGAGGCCGGGGAGGAACCGAGGCTCAGCCTGATGAGACTAGGCCATAGGGTTGGGCTTGCTGCTGACCTTTCAAAGGAGCGGCTTCCTCGTTTCTTGCTGCTTCAGTTAGTCACTGCTGCCTCTGCTCACTGGTAGCTGCAAAGGTCCTACTGCCAAGGGAATGGTAGACAAACGAGGACTTTATGCTCTTCTGAGTAGGCACCAGGAGCTGAAACTGCATTCTCTAGGCAGCCCTGGCTGAGTGGGAATGGTCTCCAACTAAGATTTCCGGCTTTGAAAATGGCTACCCCCCACCATTTGCTTGTTACACGGAAGTTCTAACAAGCGTTGCCGCCCAGGTCAACGAAGTGAGCTCCCATGAGCGGCCCTGGAAGACATCTTGAACTCAAAACATCTGCATATTTAGTAATTGATTTCAGAATCTGTTTTAACGAGGAAAGTTTTCGTCCTCATGAAAGGAATCTTTTCTCTGTTTCGCAACAACCTTGGACAAAGAGGTCGAAAGATTATGCTTGTCTTCCTCTAAAGACCCGCGTAGTAGCTCTTCCCTCCTTGAAAGAATTTTTGAAAAATCCACCATCTTAAACTCATTTTCTACATAAATGATTTTTCTCAAAAAAACAAAATTATAGTGGCAGCGGTGTTTAAAACTAAAATCAGTGGAAAACTACACATTTTGTCTCATATGTTCTCTAATTTTTATGTCCTTTATTTTAAGTCTGAATGGCTTTTATCATTCAAAAAAAAATTTTTTTTTAATGCTTAGGCTATTTAACCTCAGGTTTGGATAGTGTATGACTAATACTTGGTCAAAAGATTGAAGAGAGTAATCAACTCCATTGCATTCACAGTGTTAATGGAAATGGTGGTAGAGGTTATGGTCCCAAAGTTTCCATCTTGAATTAAAACCACTTTCTGCTTTCCATGAATGCTATGCCCAAAAACAGATCATTTATATGAGACTGTCAGATTTTCTCCAAAAAGTTATAACAATTTGGAATTGTATTTCACTGTAGGGATTTACTCCACTGAAACGTACTATAATAATGTTGAAGAGCCCTGGTGGCTCAATCGTTAAGGTCTAGGCTGAAAACTGAAAGGTTGGCAGTTGGAACCCACCCAGTGGTTCATGGACAAGACCTAGCTAGCTTTCTGCTCCTTAAAAGATAACACCCTAGAGAATACTGTGGAGCTTTCCTTCTCTGTCACATGCAGTGAATAGGAGTTAAAAAATCGAATTCAACAGCACCTAACAACAGCATAAAAAAGTTATAGGTATAAACTTGTATATGCATTTATGAAAATACAGGCATGCTTTTTAAGGAGTAAATAAGATCATCAATAAAGAGTTACATGCTGTTAAGGACCCCGAGTCTCTTAAATATGGCTATCATCTTTTCGCTGATCTGAAGTCTGGTCACTCTAATGCAACAATATCGCAGCAACCAGAAGTAGAATAAAGAGGAGAGAGAGTCACCAAGAGCCTAGGTGATCTAGTGTAGAGTGGTAGTATTTGTTGGTCAAGGATATTGTCGTTGAGAACATTCTTAAATCTGTCAACCAAATGTTGGCTGAAAATGAACCATAAGTATTGTCCTTTCCGACATTCTTTGCAATGCACATTAGAAAAAAAAGAAAACCAAAACCACTGTTGAGTTGATTCAAATTCATAGCAAACTTACAGGATAAGTAGGACTGCCCAATAATGTTTCCAAGACTGTAAATATATACAGAAGGAGACTGCCTCATCTTTCTCCCACAGAGCAGCTAGTGGGTTCAAATTTTAGCCACTTGGTTAACAGCCAAGTGCTTTAGCCGTTGTGCCACCAGGACTCCTTGTAGTGTATATTACTCAATATTTGTTCAGCAGACATTTTTGTAAATACCTACTATGTGCCAGAAATTGTACTTCCAGTAGACATGATTCCTCAAGGAGCTACCAGTTCAATGGGAGATTCTTAAATACCTAAAATAAGTTATGCAATACAGGCAATCCCTGGGTTATAAACATCTGACTTAAGCATACAACCCATAGTTAAGAACCAACCCCGTCAAGCCTGTTATGTTAAAAATTCAAGGTACATACAATGGTTCATTATAACAAACAGGAGCTACTCTATGGCACCCATCAAAATACTATTATTATTATTACTGTGTTATTATGTTAAGGAAACCCCGGTGGGGTAGTGGTTAAGTGCTATAGCTGTTAACCAAAAGTTTGAATCCACCAGGCACTCCTTGGAAACTCTAAAGGGCAGCTCTACTCTGTACTGCAGGGTTGCTATGAGTTAGAATCAGCTTGACAAGAGTGGGTTTGTTTTTTGGTTTGTTAAGTTAAAGATGTTTTAGTGTATCTGGAAGGGTGTAATTTTTTTATGCAGTATATGGTTACACTAAATGCTGAGACAACATCTGAATAAATGACATTGGATACAAACTGCACCCAGTGTTCTGACTTATGTATGAATTTGACTTAAAGAGCAGTTTAGGAACAGAACTTGTTCATAATCTGGGTACTGCCTGTGTTCTAATCAGGAAGAAACGAGGAGAAGCAAAAAAAAAGTAAAAGAAAAAAAAGTCTTTATTCTCACACTCTTTTGCCTTTAATGAGGGATAAAATGTTTTTCCAAAAAGCTTCTTTTTATATTTCATTGCCTGGATATAAGCTCACCTATAGAACAACCAAGAGAAAATGGGATTGATGTTGTTGGCTTAAGCCAGTCAGGGTTTATATGGTTGGGTTTGGGAAACTGTGACCTGAGCAAAAAATACCAGTTCTAATCAGCAGGAAGGAAAACTGAATAATTTGTGGTTGGCAATTAAAGATGTTTGACATCTTCCAGTAATATAAAAAAGTGAGAAAACCAGGCATCGTAAAGAACATACTAGCACCTATGAAGTAGTCTCACCAAATTCAGAGCCCCTAGCAATTCCATATGAATTTGAGGATCTATGTTTCCATTTCGGTGGGGAAAAAAATGAACACACAAAGAAACAAAACCCAACTGTTAGGACTGTGAATAGAGATTGCATTTGAAATGTTGTACTGCTTGACAGCAGTAAATCCTCTGATTCATAAACAAGGGATGTCTTTCCATTTGTTTAGGTTTTCTGTAATTTCTCTCAGCAATGTATTTTTAGTTTTCACTGTAAAAGTCTATGATTACCTCCTCAGTTAAATTTATGCCTAATTTTATTTTTTGCTGGTTTATAGAAACAAGTGATTTTTGTGTGTTGCTCTTACACCACACCGCTTTGCTGAATTTTTTTTTATATTAGTTCTAGTGACTTCCTTATGGATTCTTTGAGATTTTCTATACGTGGGGTCATGTCATCTGCAACTAGAGATAGTCTTTTTTGTTTGTTTGTTTTTGTTTTTGTTTTGATAATGATTCAATTTGGATCACTTTTATTTCTTTCTCTTGCAAAATTGTTATTCCTGATCTTAGGACAGAAGTTGTCAGTCTTTCAGCATTGGGTATGATGTTGACTGTGGGTTTCTCATAAATACCTTTCATCAGGTTGAGGAAGTTCCCTTATATTCCTAGTTTGCTGCATGCTTTTATTATGGAGTTGTGTTTGATTTTGTCAAATGCTTTTTCTGCATCAATTGTGATTATTGTTATTCTTCTTCATTCTATTAATGTGCCATATTATACTGATTTTATTTTGGTGAACTACCTTTTCATTACTAGGATAAATTCTACTTGGTTGTGGTATATAATCCTTTTAATATGCTGCTAGACTTGGTTTGCTAATACTTTGTTGAGAATGTTAGCATCATAACAGATAGTAATCTATAAATTTGTTTTCTTATGGTGTCATTATCAGCTTTGGCTTCAGAGTAATACTGGCCTCACAGAATGAGTTGCAAAGTGTTCTCTTCTGTTTTTTCAGAAGAATATGAGAAAGATTGATGTCATTTCTTCCTTCAATTATTGGATAGGATTCACCAGTGAAGCCATGTGATTCTGGATTTTTTTTTTTTGGTTAGGAGGTTTTTGATTACTAATTCAATCTCTTTACCTGTTACAGTTTTGATCAAATTTTCTATTTATTCTTCAGTCAGTTTAGGTAGTTTATGTTTCTCGTAATTTGTCCATTTCATCCATGCTATATAATGTGTTGGCATACAATGGTTCCTAGTATTCTCTTCTTATGATCCTTTTTATTTTTGTAAAGCTAGTAGTAATTTCCTTTCTTTCATTTCTAATTTTAGCTGTTTGTGTCTTTGCTTTTTTTTTTTTATGTCAGTCTACATAAACATTTGTAAATTGGATTTATCTTTTCAAAGAACAAACCTTTCATCTTGTTGATTCTTTCTAGTTTCTCTGGGTTTTTTTTTCTTCTGATCTTTCTGATTTCCTCCTTTCTCCTAGCTGTAGATTTAGTTTGCTTTTCTCTTCTGGTTCCTTAAGGTATAAGGTAGGTTACTGATTTGAGAGCTTTCTTTTTTAGCATAGAAATTTACAGCTTATAAATTCCTTCTGAGCACTGCCTTCACTATATCTAGGGCCAGATTACCCAGTAAGCAAGATATGTATGGGCTTGCTTGTATGTATGTACTAGTCTGTAGCAAGCAAGTTCATCTGTTTTCACCACAGCAAAGAATGAACTTTTGGTTTTCTTGATTCTGTCTAGTGTTTTGATTTTTTTTTC
This sequence comes from Heterohyrax brucei, assembly GCA_028571685.1. Lineage (NCBI taxonomy): Eukaryota > Metazoa > Chordata > Mammalia > Hyracoidea > Procaviidae > Heterohyrax > Heterohyrax brucei. The sequence goes on from CM053154.1 coordinate 36,315,362, forward strand.
CCTTTGTTTCTTTTATCTTCACTCTAATTTTGCTTATCCCCTTCCTTCTCCTAGCTTTGGGGTTAGTTTGCTTTTCTCTACTATTTACTCAAGGTGTAAGATGTAGTAAAAAACATGTGAAATAGTTCACTACCAGTTAGTAAATGCACACAAGTAAGGCCATACTTACCTTGTTTATTGGTTAATTTCCTGGCTGCATGTCATAGATTTTGGTATGTTGTGTTTCCATTTTCATTCATCTCTAAGTATTTTCTAGTTTCACTTATGATTTCTTCTTTGATCCATTGTTGTATTTTTTAATTTCCAAATATTGTCACTATTCCAAATCTTCTCTGTTATTGATTTTTACCTGTATTGCATGGTGATTAGAAAACATACTTTGTGTGATTTCAGTCTTTTTTAAAATTTTTAGAGACCTGTGGTCTATCCTGAATAATGATCCATGTACACTAAACAAGAATGTATATTCTGATGTTGTTGGGGACAGTGTCTATAGATGTCTGTTAGATTTAATTCATTTATGGTGTTATTCAGTTCCTCACTTTCTTATTGATCATGTATATCGTTGTTCTATCTATTACTGAAGGTGATGTATTCAAGTGCAACTTTGTTTCTTCCTTCAATTCTGTCCAATTTTGCTTCATATATTTTGGGACTATCTTGTTAGATGTTTACATATTTAGAATTCTTATATCTTCTTGATTGGTCATTTGTTAATATATAATATACATCTTTGTAACAATTTTTTACTTCAGATCTGTTTTGTTCTGATATTAGTACAGCCATTCAAACTCTTTGGCTACTATTTTTACAGACTGTATTTTTCCATCCTTCCATTTTCAATCTCTTTGTGTCTCTATAGCTTAAACAAGTCTCTTGTAGATATCATGTAGTTGGGTCATGGCTTTTTCACCACCATTTTGCCCTGCTCTTCTTTTTAATTGTGGGTTTAATCTATTTATATTTAATTTAACTATTAGTAAGAAAGAACTTCTGCCATTTTCAATGTTTTCCCATATGTCGTATGTCTTTTTTGTTCCTCAGTTCCACCTTTATTACCTTCTTTTGTATTTCATTAATTTTATAAAAAGTCAACATGATTTTTCATTCAGACACAAACTTAAAATCAGTAGCTAAAGATAGGATATTGTAAAAATAACTCTGCACTACACAAAAAGGGTTTAAATATAATCAAAACAAAAAATAGAAAGTGAAATCACAATTGGTGGTTTTTTAAGAAAGCATAACCTTAAAAAACAAATGTGTCTGTGGTAATGTCACTGACTAGTAAGTATATTTTGTTTATGTTTTCCCTAATTGCTAAAATATCTCTTATTCTTAGAGCTGTCACACAAATACATATATATGCACCAATGTTCATTGCAGTGTTGTCCACAACAGCAAAAAAATGGAAGCAATCTAGGTGCCCATCGAAGGATGAATGAACAAACAAATTATGGTGTGTTCACAACATGGAATATTGTGCAACAGTAAAGAACGATGAATTTGTGAAACACAGCAGAGGAATCTGAAAGGCATTACACTGAGTGGAATTAGTCGCAAAAAGACAAATACTGTATGAAGCCACTATTATAAGAACTTAAAAGATTTAAACACAGAAGAAAGTATTATTTGATGGGTACAAGAGTGGTAAGGGAAGGAGAAGTGCATTTACTAACTAGATAGTAGACAAGAATTATTTTAGGTGAAAGAAGTGTTTTAGTCAGCTGGGGCTGCTCTAACAGAAATACCACAAAGTGGATGGTTTCAACAAAGGAAGGTTTATTCTTATACAGGCTGGTAGGCTACAAGTCCAAATTCAAGATATCCACTCCAGGGGAAGGCTTTATCCTTTGTTGGCTCTGGAGGAAAGTCCAGTACTGCATCAGTCTTTGTCCAGGGAGCATCTTGGTGCAGGAACCTCAGGTCTCAAGGATGCACTGTTCTCCTGGTACTGCTTTCTTGATAGTGTGAGGTTCCCAATTCTCTCTTTGTTTCCTGTTCCTTTTATCCCTTGCAGGATGAAAGGATTAAGGGTGGGGCAAGCCATATTCCAGGGAAACACCCTTTACAGTGGAGCAGGGAGGTGATCTTATAACAGGATTTACAGTCCCACCCTAACCGTTTAACACACAGCATAGGAAAATCACAAAATGGAGGACAATCATAGAAAACAGGGAATCCTGGCCCAGGCAAAGCACTGTACATATTTTGGGGTGAACACAATTTAATCTATGAAGGAAAACACATAATATAGGAAAAGTCAGCACAACTGCATTAAACCAAAAGCAAAGAGGTTTTCTGAATGCAACCAAACTCTTCAAGGGACAGAGTAGCAGGAGCTTGTGATTTCAGGAGACATCTAGACCAACTGGCATAACAAAGTTTATTAAGAAAATGTTCTGTGTCACACTTTGGTGAGTGGTATCTGGGATCTTGAAGGCTAGCAGATGGTCGTCTAAGAGGCACTAATTAGTCCCAACCCACCTTGAGCAAAGGAGAACAAAGAATACCAGACAGATCAGGAAAATATAAGGCTGAGAAGCAGACAGTGCTGCATTAACCAGAGATGACATCAGCATGATCCTGGAAGAACTAGGCAGTACCTGACTACTATGAATGCCTGCCCTGACAGGGAAACATAACTGTCCCTGATGGCGCAGGAGAAAACTGGGGTGCAGAATTTCTAACTCTAGTAAAAAGACTACACTTAATAGTCTCACAGACTAGGTGGTCCTCAGAAGACATGGTCGCTGGACTCTGTTAGCCCAGAACCGAAACCATTCCTGAAGCCAACTACTCTGACAAAGATTAGGCTGAATTGTAACACACGAAGTGATAACTACTAAGAAGTGTGCTTCCTGACGCAAATAGATACAAGAGACTAACTTGGCAGCTCCTATCTGGAGGCAAGATGAGAAGGCAGAGAGGGGCAGAAGCTGGTTGAATAGACATGGGAAATACAGGGTAGAGAGGAGGAGTGTGCTGTCATAGTGTGGGGAGAACAGCTGGGGTCACACAACAATGTGTGTGTGAGTGTTGTTGTATGACAGACTGACTTAAATTGTAAAGTTTCACTTAAAGTACAATAAAAGTTTTTTTTTTAAATATCTTATTTTATAATGGAATAAGAAAACAATGAGCTAGTCATAAGTCATGCCAAATGTTTTCTTCTGTCTTCTTCACTGCCAATAATTGCATCTGTGTTTAATCATTCTAATGTGATACTTGAACTTTTTCAGAAACTTTTTTATTTTTAGTGAATAATTATCATCTTGTTTTAAAGAAAGCATTTCCAGTAAGTTTTCATCTTGTTTTGTTTCATCTCATGTAGATTAGCATCCAAATAAAATCTTTTATGCTAATTTCAGTATTGCATATTCCAGTTATTATATCTGATCTAGTGTAAGAAGTAATCTTCTAGTAGAATTGTTGCTTTACTAACTTAACAGCTTTTTTCTTCTCTTGAGGAATAAGGAAGTTCCAAGAACTTGTTTAATTTAAATTTCATTGTTGTATATACATATGTACACACCTACTTGAAAGAATTTTTACAAAGCCAGTGTTTTCACTATAAACTTCATAGTTATGTTTTTGGTATGATATTTATCTCAAGAGAATTATACTTCCATTATTAGATGTCTGCAAGAAATACTAATTAGAAGTAGTATTGAATCCAATTTCAGAACAATGCTTGTCAGCCCTTGCATTTTCATGTATTTTATAATCTGCTGATTTGTACAAATTTTTCCGATTTTGAATTAAGTTCATAGCAAGTCATGAAGAACTGACATCTTTACAATGCTAAATGTTCCAAAAAATGACATATTCTTCAATAAATTTAAGTCTTTTTTAATTTCACTTAGTAATACTTTATAGTTTGCTGTAAAGAGAGGTCTTCCCTGTATGCAATCTGACCAATTAAGTTGGTGAACTCATCTGTGGTGGTCAGGATTATGTTAACTTGGCTACTACATATTTGGCTGCTGTATTAAGTGGCAGGGTGGGGTTTGTGGTGGCTCCCTGCCCCTTCACTCTCATCTCACAACCTTTCACTACCGTGGCTGGTCGCTCACGTGGCCAGGAGCTCCCGCTCTCTTGTTCCAGTGTCTGGTTCCGGGACTTGAGCTAGCAGCTGTTGGACTCATCGGTCCTTACAGTCGGCACTTGAGAGTCCCGCTCCCTGACCTGCTGATCCTGGGTTCGCTAGCCTCTGCCCGCTCCTGCTCCCTGATGCGCTGATCCTGGTTTTGCCAGCCTCTGTTGCTTCGTCTGGCCACCAGCTTGGGATCCACTGACCTACACAACCGGTGATCTAGAACTCTGGTCTCTGAATTGCTGACCTTGGGTTCCTCAGCTTCCGTGGCCACATGAGGCTTGTGCCAGAGCTTGGGACGTTCAGCTTCTGTGATTACGTGAGCTGTTTCCTATATTTGTATCTATCTATATATATATTATAAATCTTTCCTTGTACCTACATGTGTTACTGGTTTTGCTTCCCTAGAAAATCCAGCCTAAGACATCATCCTGGAAAAAGTGCTACATACCTCACTGCTAAATATCACTACAGTCACCTTTGAAGTACTCCAAATACCAGTGCCTAGTCCACCTTCAAAGCAATTTTGGAACTTTTTTTGGAATGGCCATCAGAGCTGTCATGTAGTAACACTTGATGTCCTGAATATCATCAAAATGTCTTCCTTTCAATATTTTCCCTATCTTCAGGTAAAGAAAAAAGTCACTGGGGGGAAGATGAGGTGAGTAGGGAGGGTGTTCTAATGTAGTTATTGATTCCCTGGCTAAAAACTCCCTCATAGACTACTACACAATTAAGTTCACAAACTTGCCACCATGCACCATGGCCATTCCATAAGAGTTCCAAAATTGTTTTGAAGGATGGACTAGGTGTTGCCATCAGCACATAGCTTCCAAAGAGGAGTACTTCGAAGTTGACCATGGTGATATTCATCAATGAAGTATGTAGCACTTAAAACAACTAAGTTTGTGGACTTAATGATAGGATCACACATTAATTCTATGTGTAACTTTGTGAGGAACTGCAAAACTATCTTTTACAGAACTTGTACCATTTTGCATTCCCATCAACAAAGTATGAGAGTTCAAATTTCTCTGCATCCTTACAAACACTTACTGTTTTGTTTTCCTGATAACAGCCATCCTAGTTAGTGTGAAGTAGTAGCTCATCACTGTTTTCAATTATGTTTCCCTAATAATTAATGTATGTCAGAAGAGACTCAGCAAATTGCTCTTGGACATCAAGTAGCTAAAAGTTAATGAAAAAATGATGAAATAGAAGAGCTGAACAGATGATTTCAAAAGGCATCTTGAGCAGATAAGTATTATAATGACATGTGCAAAGACCCGGAAATAGGAAATCAAAAGGGAATAACACATTTGGCGTATTTCAAGCTGAAAAAACTGAAGTAAAAATTCCAACCTCAAGTTGCAATATTGAACGGTTCTACATGGAAAATATTAAATGCTACAGGAAGCAACAAAGGGAGATAGAGGGAATATGCAGTCACCATACAAAAAAAACAGGTTGATGTTCAACCATTTCTGGAGGTAGCATATGATCTAGAACCTATGGTGCTGAAGGAAGAAGTCCAAGCTATACTAAAGGCAATGGCAAAAACCAAGTCTCCAGTAACTGATGGAATACCTATTGAGATGTTGCAGCAAATGCAGGCAGCACTAGAAGTGCTCACACACATACCAAAAATACTGGAAAACAGCTACCTAACCAACCAACCAGAAGGGATTCATGTTTATGCCTACTCTCTATAAGGCTCATCCAACCAAATGTAGACATTATCAAACAATATTATTAATGTAAAACACAAATAAAATTTTGCAGAAAGTTATTTAAAAGCTGCTGTAGTGGTATATTGACAGAGAACTTCCAGAAACTCAAGCCAGATTCAGAAGAAGATGTGGAACCAGGGATATTACAGCTGATGTCATATGGATCATGCATGAAAACAGAAAATAGCAGAAAGCTGTTTACCTGTGTTTTAATTGACTATGCAAAGGCATTTGACTATGTGGATTATAATAAATTATGGAAAACATTGCAAAGACTGGGAATTCAGAACACTTAATTGAGCTCATGAGGAACCTGTACGTGAAGAGATGGTCTTTTGAACTGAACAAAGTGATATGATGTGGTTTAAAGTCAGGAAGCGTGTGCATCAGGGTTGTATCTTCTCACCATACTTATTCAATCTGTATACTGAGCAAATAATCCAAGAAGCTGGACTATATGAAGAAAAATGGGACATCAGGATTGGAGGAAAACTTGTTAACAACCCGTGTTATGCAGATGATACACCCTTCCTTACTGAAATTGAAAAAGATTTGAAACACTGATGAAAATCAAAGATCGTAGCCTCCGATGTGGATTATACCTCAACATAAAGAAAACAAAAGCTCACCCTCACAGCTTGACCAATAAGCAACAAAATGGTAACAGAGAAAAAGTTGAAGTTGTCAGGGGTTTCATTTTACTTAGATTTATAATCAACACCCATGGAAGAAGCAGTCAAGAAGTCAAAAGATGCATTGCATTGGGCAAATCTGCCGGGGGGGGGGGGACTTTTATAAAGTGTTGAAAGTAAAGATGTCACTTTGAAGACTAAGGTGAACTTGACCCAAACCATGGTGTTTTCAACCACCTCCTATGTGTGCAAAAGCTGAATGATGTATAAGGCAGACTGAAGAAGAACCAATACTGTTGAATTGTGGTGTTGGCAAAGAATATTGGTTATACCACACTCCCAGAACAACAAACAAATCTATCTTGGCAGAAGTACAACCAGCATGCTCCTTAGAAGCAAGGATAGTGAGACTGTCTCACATAACTTTGGACACAGTATCAGAAAGGATCAGTCCCTGGAGAAGGAAATCAGGCTTGGTAAAGGGCCAAGAAAAAATAGGAAGAACCTCAACAAGCTAGATCAACACAGTGGCTGTAACAGTAGGCTTGAGCACAGCAACAACTGAGATGGTGCAGAACTAGGCAGAGTTCCAGTCTGCTGTATGTGGGTTCACTATGAGTCAGAACTGACTTGAGGGCACCTAACAATAACAATTAATGACATTCAGCATATTTTCAAGTACTTATTAGCCATTTTTTGTATTTTCCTAGAGAAATGTCTATTCAATTCCATGGCCCATTTTCTTTTAAATTGTATTTTATTCTACTTTCAGAGGAGTTTTACATAGCACTTTAGATTTGCATTCGACACAGAGATTGTTTAGCAACATTGTTACATCCTTTATAATACATACATCGACTCGACGGCACTTGGCTGGCTTTAGCTACTTTGCATTTTGGTTATTTGATTACATTAATCTAGTTCCTCTTACATTCTCATCTTCGTGTTAAAGTAGTTATTGACCATTTGGTCTCACATAGGTAACTTTTTTTTATTATACTTTAAATAAATGTTCACAGAGCAAACTGGTTTCTCATTAAACAGTTAATACACATACAATTTTGTGACATTGGTTAACAATCCCACAACTTGTCAACACTCTTCCCCTCTCAACCTTGGATTCCCCATTACCAGCTTTCCTGTCCCCTCTTGCCTTCTCACACTGGAGCCGAGGCTAGTGTGCCCCTTTCAGTCCCCATTTCTTTTATGAGTCTGTCTAATCTCTGGCGGAAGGGGCACCCTCAGGAGTGCTTCATCACTGAGCTACATGGTATCTGGGGGACGCACTCTTGGTGTTTCTCTAGTCTCTGTCAGAACAGTAAGTCTGGTCTTTTGTATGCATGTGTGTGTGAGAGAGAGAGAGAGAGACAATGACAGAGATAGAATTTTGCTCATTTTTTCTACAGCTGTCTGGGACCTTCTATTGTGAGGCACCAGCAGTCAGTGGTGGAAGCTGGGCACCGTCTAGTTGTGCTGGACTCGGTCTAGTGCAGGCTGTGGTAGCTGTGGTGGTCAATTAGTCCTTTGGAGTAATCTTTCCTTTGTGTCTTTGATTTGCCTAGTTCTTCCTTGCTTCAGACAAGGTGGGACAAGTGGAGTATCTTAGACCGCCAGTCACTCACAAGCTTTTTCAGACCCCAGATGCTACTCACCAAAGTAAATGTAGAATATTTTCTCCACCTGCCTCCTTTTTTTTTTTTTTTAATTTTGTTTCTCATCGTGTTCTCAGCTAAAGTTTACAATTCCAGTCAGTCTCTCACACAAAAATTTGTACACAGTTTACCATATGACTCTAGCTACTCTGTGCACACAGTGGCAGCACACAACTCCTCTCACCTCCATTATTTTCCATGTCCACTTAACCAGGTCCTGTCCCTCCGTCTTCTCATCTCACCTCCAGACAGAAGCCTCCCAGTTAGTGTCCTGTATCTACAAAGCCAAGAAGCACACTCTTCAGAATCATCTTGTGTTTTGTATACCAGTTCCATCTTGGTCTGAGGAGTTGGCTTCCAGAATAGTTGCAGTTCTGGGCTAACAGAGAGTTCAGGGGCCATGTCTTCCAGGGGTCCTCCAGTCTGTCAGACCATCAAGTTTGGTCTTTTTATCAGAGTTTGATTTCTGAACTCCACATTTCTCCCTCTCAACCCCAGCCAGCTCTTCCGGTCTCACACTGTGGTCTCTGGTCCACGTGGTCCTGTCTGTCTCCTTGTGCTTCCATGCTTTTCTTTCTCCTTTGCTCCAGATGGGTTGAGGCCAATTGATGCCTCTTAGATGGCCAGTTGCTAGCTTTTAAAACCCCAGATTCCTCTCACATAACATTTTAATAAACTTAGCATGTGGAATATTTTCTTTATAAATTATGTTATCCCCACTGAGCTAGAAGCCCCTGAAACCATAGTCCCCAGCCCTCAGCTCAGTAATTTGGTCTTTCAGGAAGTTTGGTTGTGTCTATGGAGCTTCCACAACTTTGCTTTGTACAAGCTGCGCTGGCTTCTCCAGTGTTCTCTGCTGTCTTACCCTTCACCAAAGTTACCCCTTACCTGTTGTCTGTATTTCCTTCTCCCCTTCCCATCCGTGTTGCACCCATTTTAGATTGTGTTATGTCCTTTTTAACCCTGAGTTGTAGAAGTTCTTTGTATATTATGGATATGAAACTCTTAACAAGTATATGGTTCCCAAATATTTTCTCTCATACTGTGGGTTGTCTCTTCACTTTCCTTATAAAGTCCTTTGATGCACAAAATTTTTCTTTCTTTTATTTTATTTTTTTTAATATGCTGATGGCTAGCAAAGCTGCCTGTTTGACTCAAACCTAGAATATTTGGAATGTCAGATTCACTTATCTGTATTTAATCACATCTAGAAGAGAGTGTAAAGCCAAGAAAGAATCCTGATGCTAATTAATTTTGAAAATCCATACTAGAAGCCAGGAATTATATATATTTTCGTTAATAAAGAGGTTTTTTTTAAAAAACAATTGTTTTCATCCCCAACCCTCCCTTCCCTGGTAACTATCAAAGACTGTTTCTATGTGTAAATCTTTTTTATGGGTTTTCATAGTAGTGGTCTTACACAACACCTGTCCCTCTGTGACTTTTTCATTTCACTCAGCATAATGTCTTCCAGTTTGTTCCGTGTTGTGAGATTCCATCCAGTTTTGCCAGCACGGTCTGCTACAGAGAGTGTCCTTTTCCTGTTTGGTGGATTTGGGGCCCTCCAGGAACACCAGGTAACAACAGACAAGTGGACTGACATCTGAGTTTTGAATTCTGTCCCATTGATAAACGTACCTGTCATTGTACTAATATCATGCATCTTTTTTTTAAAAAAAAAATACATTCTATCACTCTGTCTCTGTATGAGGGCATTTAAGTTATTCACATTCTGTGTAACTGTTTATAGGTGTGAGGTAATTGCTGTCGTTTTGTACTGCCTTTTTTTTGTGTGTGTGCTCCGGGTATAGTCTTTGTTCCTCTTTCCTGTGCTGAACTCCTTTTGTTTGTGGATTTCTTGTGAATTTCATTGTTTCCCTCTATTTTGCTTTTATTAACACTTCATGTTTTCCTTCTTTAAAAAAAAAAAATCATTGTGATTAAATTTGCAATCCAAGTCAGTTTTCCATATAAAACCATTAGGGCCTGTCTCTGCAGTTCTACCTGCTCTCCTCACCCTATGACAGCACATTATTCTTTTTCACTCCTTGCTTCCAAGAATCCAATCAACCGACACTTGACTTCTCTCTCCATCCTTTCCTCTCCCCTCTAAAAAGAACACAGTAAGACAGCCTCATATATATATTAAACCATAAAGTACACACACCACACGCATCCCCAAGGTCCAGTACACTGTTGTCTTCAGTACTAGTTTAAGCCCTAGGCTAGCAGCAAGTCTAGGGGCCATGGTCTTACGGGACCCTCTACATTGCCAGACCATCAGTTCTGGTCTTTTAATAGAGTTCTTGATCCACACACCTCTTTTTTTGTGCTACATCAGGGACTCTACTTTATGTCTCCTATCAACGTTGTCTTTGCTGGTGAACAGGCACTATCTGATTCTTCTGGTCTCATGATGATGTAGTCTGTCAATCACATGGGTCCTTCTGTCTCCTGGGCTTGTTTTTCCACGTGTCTTTGGTGTTTTCAGTTGTCATGTGTTCCAGGTGGGTTGAGACAAATTGATGTTCCTCAGATGGCAGCTTGCTGGCTTTTAAGACCCCAGACACCACTCACTAATATGAAGTGCAGAAGACTCTCTTAGCAAAAGACAAGTTATGCCAATTGACCTTGATGTCCAGTGAAAACATGGTCTCCAGACCCCTGTCCCTGCTACTCTGTCTTTTGAAATGTTGGATTGAGTATAGAAAACCTTTTAGCTTATGGTATAATTCAGTTACAGCGACCTGCCTTCTGCATGCTGTCACTTCCAGTCACCTAACTGAATTTCTATCAACTATCTAATCTATAAACAACCCTCTTCCTCCCTCCCCACTCTTGTAGCCTTCAAAGAGTATTTTCTTCTGTGCATAAGTCCTTTCTTAAGCCCTTCTAATAATAGTCTCATACAATATTTGTTCTTTTGCAGCTGACTGATTTCACTCAGCATAATGTTTTCCAGTTGATTCAAAGTTATGAGATGTTTCATAAAATCATCATTGTTCTGTATCACTGCATAGTATTCCATTGTGTACATATATATCATAGCTTGCTTATCCATTTATCTGTTGATGGGCACCTAGGTTGATTCCATCTTTTTGCTATTGTGGAAAGTGCTGCAATAAACATTCATGTGCATGTGTCTCTTCATGCAACAGCTCTTACTTCTGTAGAATAAATTCCAGGCAACGGGATTGCTGGATCATACGGTATTTCCATTTCTAGGTTTTCAAGAAGGCACCAAATTGCTCCCCAAAGAGATTTTACTAATTTGCATTCCCACTAGCAGTGTAGAAAAGTTCCAGTCTCTCCACAGTGTCTCCAACACTTGTTGTTTTGTGTTTTTTGGATCAGTGCCAACCTTGTTGGTATGAGATGGTCTCTCAATGTAGTTTTGATATGGATTTCTTTAATGGCTAATGATTTGTGAACATTTCCTCTTGTGTCCTTTGGCTACCTGGATGTCTTCTTTGGAGAAGAGTCTGTCCATATCCTTTGCCCATTGTTTAATTGGGTTATTTACCTTTTTCTTGTTGATATTGTGCAGTTCCTTGCAGATTATGGAATTAGATGTCAGTCAACTACATAGTTGCCAAATATTTTTTACCCAGTCTGTAGGCAGCCTATTTACTCTCTTGATAAAGTCTTTGGATGAACATAAGTGTTTAATTTTTAGTAGTTCCCACTTACCTGTTTTCCCTTCTGCTATTTGTGCATCCATAGTAAGATTTTGTAGTCTGTTTAAGCTATGTGTTAGAACTTCCAGTGTTGACCTTATTTTGTCTTCCATAATTATTGTTTTAGATTTGACATTTAGGTCTCGTTCCATTTTGAATTAGTTTTTGTGTAAGGTGTGAGATATAAGTCTTATTTCAGTTTTTGCAGATGAATATCCAATTTTGCCATCACCATTTGTTAAAGAGACTGTTTTTACCCCATTTCACGACTTTAGGCCTTTGTCAAATATCAGCTGTTCAAAGGTGGATGGAATTATTCCTGGATTCTTTCTTCTGTTCCATTATCTGTGTATCTGTTTTTGTACCAGTATCAGGTTGTTCTGACTAACTTGACAGTGCAATAGGTTCTGAGGTAGGTAGTGTGGCCTCCCACTGTATTCTTCTCCTTCAGTAGTGCTTTACTTACCTGGGGTTTATTTCCTTTCCAAACAAAGTTGGTGGTTTGTTTCTCCATCTCATTAAAAAGTGACATTGCAATTTGGGGTAGAATAGACATTTTTACAGTGTTAAGTCTTGCTATCCACGAGCAAGGTAGGTTTCTCCACTTATAGAAGTCTTTTTTTGTTCGGTTGTTTCTTATAGCAGGGTCTTGTAATTTTCTCCGTATGGGTCTTTTACGTCTCTGGTTAGATTTATTCCTACGTGTTCTATCTTCTTGGAGGCTGTTATAAATGGTATTGATTTGGTGATTTCCTCTTCAATGGTCTCTTTGTTGGTGTAAATGAATTTCACTGATTTATTTGTGTTTACCTTATATTCCCATACTTTGCTGAACTGTTCTATTAGTCTCAGTAGTTTATTTATGGATTCTTTAGAGTTTTCTGTATATAAGATCATAACATCTGCAAATAGAGATACTGTCACTTCTTCTTTACTGATGCAGGTGCGCTTTATTTCTTTATCTTGTCTGATTGGACTGGCTAGAACCTCCAGTACAATGTTGAATAGAAGTGGTGCTAGAGGGCATCCTTGTCTGGTTCCTGTTCTTGAGGAAAGTTCTTTCAGTCTATCTCATCAGGAGGATGTTGGCTGTTGGCTTTGTGCTGGTGCCCCTTATTATGTTGAGGAATTTCCCTTCTATTCCTATTTTGCTGAAAGTTTTTAACATAAACAGGTGTTGGACTTTGTCAAATGCCTTTTCTGCATCAATCGATAAAATGAAGTGATTTTTATCTGTTGTTTTGTTTATATGACTGACTATATTAACTGTTTTTAATTTTTTTTTATGTTTAACCAATGCTGCCTCCCTGGTATGAATCCTACATCGTCATTGTCACTGATTGAATTGTGTCCCTCCCCAAAATACGTGTAGCCATATGGCTGGGCCATGATTCCCAGTATCTTGTGACTGTCCTCCATTTTGTGGTTTTCCTATGCTGTATGTTAAAGGATTAGGGTGGGACTATAAATCCCTTTATAAGATCATCTCTCTGCTCCACTGTAAAGGGAGTTTCCCTGGAATATGGCTTGCCCCACCTTCCTTTCAGCTTGCAAGAGATAAAAGGAAGGAGAAGCAGGCTGAGAATTGGGAACCTCACACCATGAAGCAAACAGCAATGGAAGAAGAGGGTATCCTTCAGACCTGAGGTTCCTGTGCCAAGATGCTCCCTGGACAAAGACTGATGCAGTACCGGACTTTCCTCCAGAGCTGACGAGGGGGAAAACCTTCCCCTGGAGTGGACATCCTGAATCTGAACTGGTCGCCTACTGGACTGTGTAAGAATAAATGTTCCTTTGTTAAAGCCATCCACTCTGTGATATTTCTGCTAGAGCAGTCCTAGCTGACTAAAACAGTCATGGTGAATTATTTTTTTTGATATGTTGTTGAATTCTATTGGCCAGGATTTTTGTACCTAGGTTTATGAGGTATATTGGTCTGTAATTTTCTTTTTTTATGCTATTTTTACCCAGCTTTGGTACTAGGGTTATGCTGGCTTCGTAGGATGAATTTGGAAGTGTTCCATCCTTTTCAATACTGTGAAAAAACCTCACGTCCTTCTTTATTTTGATCGGTAGGTTTATCAACTTTCTTTGCGGTTACCTTGAAATTTACCCTGTCTTCCCAGGTTTTAACCAGTCTATTGTTACTTAGTAGCACTTTGCCATGGACTCTACTAGAAAGTTCTGGATCTACACCATTTATTCCCTCTTCTGTTGTTGGTTACAGATTAACCTCTCTGGCTCCTTTTTGTAATTCTTTTGGTTTTGGATGGTACTTTGGAATTCATTTCCTAGGTTGGTATCTGGCTAGTATAATCTTGTGTCCTAGGTTCAGGGTATGGTCTGGTATTGTATGTTCTCAGATTGAAGAACTCTCTCTCTCTTTTTTTTTTAATTTATTGTGATTGAGTGAAAGCGTATAATCCAGTTTACATTTGCATGCCCACCTATGTGCAGCTCCTACTGATCTCCTTGCCTGGTGACAGCACAATCCTCCTTTCTGTTCTATGCAAGTCATATCCTCTTAAAAATCTGTCCCCTCTTCTGCACGCTCTCCACTCCCCTCTAGTAAGAGGCCATCTAGGCATCTATAGATGCACAGAACCATAAAGCACACATACAATATGGTCACACCGCGTTGCCAAGTCCAATACACTCTTGTCCGAGCAGCTGACCTCAGTAATGATTTATGATCAGGTGCAGCATCAAGTCTAGGAGATAAGCTCCCAGGGAACCCCCAGGCCTTCGGACCATCAGTTGCAGTCTTTTTGTGGAGTTCTCAGGGTACACCCCTTCTTATTCTCGTATTGCCACTGGGACTCAAATTTGTGAGCCCCATCACGGCTGTCACTGGAGGTGGCCAGGCAACACCTAGTTCTTCTAGTCGCATGTTGATGGAGTCATCCATTCACGTGGGTTGAAGAACTTTCTTTAATAATTCTTGTATAAAAGGAGGTACACGCTGAGATCTCCACTAAAAGACTGCAACTGATAGTCCAGTATCTTCTGGGTTCCTCTGGAAGCATGGCCCCTGCCCCTGCTGCTACCCTTGCCCATGGATCATAATGAAGGTCCACTCTTTGGACAGGAAGGGATTGGACTTGGCAATGCAGAGTAACTATATATTGGGTGCACATGAGTCGGATCCGACTCGATGGCACTTGGCTTGGCCTTATGATTCTATGCATCTATACCTGCTGACCTGTGACTGGAGGAAGGGGAGTGAGTGGAGAGGAGGGGAAAGGAGTCTGTTGGGAGGAGGAGACATGTATGGAGCAGAGAGGAATAGTGTGCTGTCACCGGGCAGGGAGAGCAGTGGAAGCTGCACATAGGTGGGTGTGCAAATTTATATGGGAATGTACATTTTCACTCATTCATAATTTAAAAAAAAGTACTGAAAGAAAAAAAATTCTTGTAAGTTTAGTTTGGTTTTTATATATTTTCTTAATTACTGTTTGTCTAGGAATGTACTCATTTCACCATCATGTTTGAATGAGAATTTTGCAGGATAGACTATTCTTGCTTGGCAATTTTTTATTTCTTTCAAGGTTTTACACATGTATAGATATCATTCAATTGCCTTCTAGACTGCATAGTTTCAGCCAAATAATCAAGACTTAGCCTTACTGCTTCTCCTCTGTACGCAACTTTTTGCTTTTCTTGAGCTCTTTCCAAATTTTTTCTCTGTCTTTGCTGTGCAGAAGTGTAATTATGACATGTCTTGATGATTTCTTTTTAGGGTGTATCTTATATGGGGTTTGGTGGTCAGCTTTTCATCTTTCGTGGTATTAGGGATGTTTTCCATCTGCAATTCTTTGATAATCCTCTTTGTGTTTTTTTTTCTCCCCCTGTTCTGGAACTCTGATAATTTGCAAATTTTTGCTTTTGATTTCATCCCACATAATTTTTCCAAGTTTCATCATTCTTTTTTCTGATTTTTCCTCAAATAGTGCTTGTCTTCAACATTGCTGATACTGTGTTCCATCATTTCAAACCTATTCCTTAGCCCTTCTACAGCACTGTCCATTTCTGAAATCTTGTTGTTTATCTTCTGGATTTCTAATTTTTGTTTCTGTGTGATTTCTAGTTGTGAATTTATTTGCGCATTTTGTTCCTGTATTATATTGATGAATTCTCCCATGAATTTGTCTACTTTTCCTCATTTTTGTCTGCTTTTTGCTTCAACTCGTGGGCTGCTCTGAATATTAGAAATTCAAATTTCCTATCAAGTAGTTCTTGTGACTTATCTCCTACTGGAAAGTCACTGGGTGTTTTATTTTGGACACCTCCTGGAACCTCCCTGTCCTGGTTTTTAAATGTATTTTGACATATTGTTTGCTATTTTGAGGCCGTTTTATTTGTTTAAATTGATTGTAGATCTGTTTGTTTTGTTCTGCTTCTTTGTTTTATTTGGTTATGTGAGAGCAGGCGGGCTGTATGTTCTTTGTTGTTTGCTCGTATGTGGTCACAATATTTTTCACCTCCTTGTCCAATATGTAGGGCCAGCCATTCAGTTACGGTGTAGCAAGGCAAGTCCAGGGGATGATCTGTGTCCTTCTAGGAGCTCCTGAATGTGCACTGGTATAATCCCTTCTGCCAGTGTCTGATGTGGGCATGACAAATGCAAGCAGCATGGATACTGCACTTCCTGACTAGTAGCACTGGCTCAGCGCAACTAGCCAGGAGCTGTCAGTGGTAGAGCAGCAGAGAGAAGATTGGGCTGGGAAAGCATGCCTTATTTGCTACCAGGTACTTTGTCCTGCACAGAGACCTCTGTAAATTGGCTCTCTCATGCTGCCTGTCTGCTGAACTCCAACAGGCACCCAAAACAGCAAATCCTTGCTGACTTAGCTGATAGGGAACTTTCTTTCCTATCTCTTCTCACTATGTTTTCTGTCAGTTTCTTATTCCACTTCCACTCCATATCTCCTCTTTTGACAACTGGTGTTCCAGATTGATGTTTGTCTCTGTTTCACCTAGTCTTTGCTATGGAAGGCTGCCTTAGTTCTTCTGTTTATGGAGCCATGTTGGCCAGAAGTCCAAATTTACCATTTTGATGAAGAAGAGTTTGTTTACTTTTTCCTTTAGTTGCTTGTGTTTTTAGTATTATATCCAATAAGCTATTGTCAAAAACAAGGTCTTGAAACTGTATCTGTTATGTTTCTTTCTAAGAGTGTTATAGTTTTAGTACTTACATTAGGGCATTGATCCACATTGAGTTAGTTTTCATTTATAGTGTGAGATATGGTTCCCATGTCACATTCTTTCACACAGAATTCTGTTACCAGAAAAATCCCAGTTGCAGACTTGTGCTGCTTGTCACTACTAAGCCAATTATGCATAGACAGGAATTGAATTTTTAAAACACTTCATTCAGATGGTCAGAGATCTGGGAAGGTGGTGGGTAAGCACTCTAAAAACCACCTTAACATCTTAATCCAGGCTAGCAAGTTTTACAGAAAGGTTTAGGGAAGGGAAGGGAAGGGCAACTGACAAGGAGTGCAGATATGCAGATGTTCAGAGGAGGAGAGGTTGGAGAAGACATAACCTGTGTCTCACGGTGAATTGTCCTTGACGTCTGCAGTGTGGTTACGTATCTGAATAGTGGGCTGCTAACTGGCATCACTCTGCCCCCATTATGGATCAAGAATAGCCTGGGAAAACAAATCAAAAATCTTTGTGAGTACTGGACAGGAAGGACGTTACAATTTTCTTTATGTGTCAGCTTCCTGGGACAGGTGTGCGGGGTGGGGGAAGAGGAAGGGGTTTAAGAATTAAGAAAGAAGCTAGCTAAGAATTTTTCAACAGCTATTAACCATTTCAATTTCAGTTGTCACAGCACATTTATTGAGTAGTTAACTATCGTTTTTACGGTTTTGGTCATGGATTGAATTACGTCCCCCCCAAAATATATATAGAAATTTGACTGGGCTGTGATTACAAGTATTATGAAATTGGCCATCATTTTGTGATTTTTCTATGCTGTAAATCCTAACCTCTGCCTGTGAGTAATAGGTTAGATTATCTTAAAAGAGGATTAGGGTGGGACTGCAACACATTCACTAAGGGAGTTTACCAGGAATGTGGCTTACATCACCTTTTATCCTTTCATCTTTGGAGAGATAAAAGGAAGGGGAAGCGAGCAGAGAGTTGGGAACCTCATACCATTGAGAAAGCAGCACCTGGAATACAGTGTGTCCTTTAGACCTGAGGCTCCTTCACCAAGATACTCCCTGATCAAAGACTAATGCAACACAAGGACTTTCCTCCAGAGCCAACAAAGAGAGAAAACCTTTTCCTGGAGTGGACACCCTAAATTTAGACTTCTAGCCTACTGGACTGAGAGATTAAACAAAGTGCAGCAAAGCAAAATGAAAAAATTAAGTAAGTTATACAAACTGCCAGAACTTCAATGATCTGAAATCCAGCAGAGGAATAATAAAATTACAGAGTTAGACAATTCAATGTAAAGCCAAAAGAGCAGGACTGAGGAAATGGAATGCAGAATTAGTGAGATTGAAGATAAGGCAACTGACACTAGCATTTATGAGGAGAAATCAGAGAAACAAAACAAGAAAAATGAAGACGCATTTAGGACTCTGTCAAAAAGAACAATCTACGAATATTTGGAGTTGCTGAACAGGGATGGATAGCATGAAATACAGAGAGAATTGTTGAAGAGATGCTCATAGAAAACTTCCCTGACATTATGAAAGAAGAGAATATAGGTATTCAAGATGCTTATTGAACATGAAAAAAAGTGAGACCCCAAAAGAAAGAAACCAAGACATATCATAATCAAACTGAATAAAATGAAACATAAAGAGATGCTCTTAAAAGCAGCAAGGCTTAAAAGCAAAGCTAATGTACAAAGGGAAGCCCTGTAAGGTGTCCTCTAACTTCTCAGGAGAAATCATGTTGTCAAGAAGGCAGTGGGATGACACATACAAAGCCTTGAAGGAGAAAAACTTCCAATCAAGAATTATATATCTTGCAAAATTGTTTCTCAAAAATGATGGTGGAATTAAGACATTCTCAGATAAAAGGAGCTTAGAAACTTTGCAAAAACCAAACCAAAACTACAATAGTGAAAGAAACTTTTCATTTGGAAAACCAATAACATCAGATATATATTTAAGGATGCAATGCAGGACACAACATCTAGAGTCCTATTCAATTACGGAAGTCACAAATCTCAATCAAAGCTAAAATATTAAAAGTAGGGAACCAGAGACATTAGCATGAAAACTATTACATCATCACACTGCGAAGAGAGATACATTACAGTAGTTATAAACCTTTCAGATGGAGAAGAAGTTAAGGAGATATACAGAAGCTAAAGATTGGTTTACACTTAGAATATTAAGCGGGATCAAAGGGGCAAAAGCAAACTAACAATGCTACATATCAAAACAAGAAACATAATACAAGATTCTCAACAGACTTGTTTAAGTTGTAGGGTAAATTTTTTGGTTTAGGCCCTTTCTTCATTCCAGATGTGTGCATTTATAAAGAAAAATTGACCTCTGAGCACTGCTTTTGCTCTATCCCATATGTTCTGGTAGGACATGTTTTCATTCTTGTTTGATTCTGTGAATTTCTTTACTGTGTATTTTATTTCTTCTGTAACCTATGAATTTTTGAGCAAGGTATTATCCAGTTTCCATGAGTTTGAATTTCTACCTATGTTTTTTATGCTACTGTGTGGTGGTCAGGATTATGTCAACTTGTCTACTATATATTTGGCGGCTGTACTAAGTGGCAGGGCGGGCTTTGTGGTGGCTCCTTGCCCCTCGGATCTCATCTCGCAACCTTTTACTATGGCGCTGGTCACTCATGTGGCCAGGAGCTCCTGCTCTCTTGTTCCAGCATCTGGTTCTGAGACTTAACTAGCAGCTGCTGGACTCATCAGTCCTTACAGTCAGCACTTGAGAGTCCTGCTCCCTGACCTGCCGATCCTGGGTTTGCTAGCCTCTGCCTGCTCCTGCTCCCTGACGCGCTGATCCTGGTTTTGCCAGCCTCTGTCGCTTCGTCTCGCCACCAGCTTGGGATCCACTGACCTACACAACCAGTGATCTAGAACTCTGGTCTCTGACTTACTGACTTTGGGTTCCTCAGCTTCCGTGGCCACGTGAGGCTTGTGCCAGAGCTTGGGACATTCAGCTTCTGTGATTATGTGAGCTGTTTCCTATATTTGTATGTATGTATGTATCTATCTATCTATCTATCTAGCTATCTATCTATCTAGCTAGCTATCTATCTATCTATCTAGCTAGCTAGCTAGCTAGCTATCTATCTAGCTAGCTAGCTAGCTAGCTATCTAGCTATCTAGCTAGCTATCTATCTATCTATCTATCTATCTATCTATCTATCTATCTATCTATCTATCTATCTATCTATCTATCTATCTATCTATCTATCTATCTATCTATCTATCTATCTATCTATCTATCTATCTATCTATCTATCTATCTATCTATCTATCTATCTATCTATCTATCTATCTATCTATCTATCTATCTATCTATCTATCTATCTATCTATCTATCTATCTATCTATCTATCTATCTATCTATCTATCTATCTATCTATCTATCTATCTATCTATCTATCTATCTATCTATCTATCTATCTATCTATCTATCTATCTATCTATCTATCTATCTATCTATCTATCTATCTATCTATCTATCTATCTATCTATCTATCTATCTATCTATCTATCTATCTATCTATCTATCTATCTATCTATCTATCTATCTATCTATCTATCTATCTATCTATCTATCTATCTATCTATCTATCTATCTATCTATCTATCTATCTATCTATCTATCTATCTATCTATCTATCTATCTATCTATCTATCTATCTATCTATCTATCTATCTATCTATCTATCTATCTATCTATCTATCTATCTATCTATCTATCTATCTATCTATCTATCTATCTATCTATCTATCTATCTATCTATCTATCTATCTATCTATCTATCTATCTATCTATCTATCTATCTATCTATCTATCTATCTATCTATCTATCTATCTATCTATCTATCTATCTATCTATCTATCTATCTATCTATCTATCTATCTATCTATCTATCTATCTATCTATCTATCTATCTATCTATCTATCTATCTATCTATCTATCTATCTATCTATCTATCTATCTATCTATCTATCTATCTATCTATCTATCTATCTATCTATCTATCTATCTATCTATCTATCTATCTATCTATCTATCTATCTATCTATCTATCTATCTATCTATCTATCTATCTATCTATCTATCTATCTATCTATCTATCTATCTATCTATCTATCTATCTATCTATCTATCTATCTATCATCTATCTATCATCTATCTATCTATCATCTATCTATCTATTATAAAGCTTTCCTTGTACCTACACGTGTTATTGGTTTTGCTTCCTTAGAAAACCCAGCCTAAGACACACTGATTCCGACCTATATGGCTTTATGGTCCAAGAAGATGCTTTGCAATAATTCAATGGTTTGGATTTTGCTGAGACATGGTTTATGATCTAATATGTGGTCTATTCTGGAGAATGTTCCATATTTGTTGGAAAAGAAGGTGTACTTATCTGTTGTTGGTAAAAAATTCTGTATATGTTGATGAGGTCTAGATGGTTGATTGTCACAATAAGATCTTCTGTATGTTCTATCCATTACCGAAAGCAGAGTGTTGAAGTCTCCTACTATCACTGTGGAGTGATCTATCTCATTTTTCAGTGTTGTCAACATCTGTTTGATGTATTTAGATGCTCTGGTATTGGGTGCATAAATATTTAATATTATTATATCTATCCTGCTATGTATTGAACATTGCTCAAAAATTCATGGGTTATAGAAGAAATCAAGGACACAACAGAGGAATTCATGGAATCAAATGAGAATGAAAACACATCCAGAATGAAAGAAAGAGCCCAAACCAGAAAGTTAACCCTACAACTTGATCAAGCAGAAGAAGAACAAAAAAAGGACCCCTTGGGCACTGAAAGAAAACAAATAAAGATTAGAGCAGAACTAAATGAATTGGAGAATAGAAAAACAACTGAAAGAATTAACAAATCAAAAGCTGTTTTTTTGAAAAGATCAACACAGTTGATAAACCACTGACTAAATTTACAAAGGATAAACAAGAAACAAAAACCTACATAAGAAATGAGATGGAAGATGTCACAACAGACCTAACAGAAATCAAAAGTATAACAAAATACTATGACAAACTGTACTCTAACAGATTTGAAAACCTAGAGGAAATGGACAAATTTCTAGATTCACATCATCTACCAAAATAATCACAAGGAGAAGTAATAACTTAATAAACCCATTGCAAAAGAAGAGATTGAAAAAGTAATTAAAAAACTACCAATTAAAAAGAAGTTCCGGCCTAGATGGCTTCACTGGAAAATGCTACCAAGCTTTTAGAGACGAGTTAATTCCAATACTACTGAGGTTATTTCACAATATAGAAAAGGACAGAATACTCCCAAATTAATGCTATAAAGCTGGCATATTCCTGATACCGAAGCCAGGGAAAGATCACACAAAAAAATAAAATTACAGACCAATATTGCTCATGAACTGATATGCAAAAATCTTCAACAAAGTCCTAACCAATAGAATTCAACAACATATCAAAAAAAAAAGATCACTTGTTCCCTGCCCCAGCTACTCTGTCCTTGCAATATTGGGTTAAGATGGAAGGAGTATTCAAGTTATGCTGAAGTTCACTTAATATTGTTCTTGTTTCTAATGTGTGCTATCACCATATTGGATGCACTTTATGGTTCTATGCATCTGTAGGATATCATCCTGCTGACCTGTGGCTGGAGGAAGGAGAGTGAGTGGAGAGGAGCAGAAAGGAGGCTGCTGGGAGGATGGGACATGTATGGAGCAGAGAGGAATAGTGTGCTGTCACCGGACAGGGAGAGCAGTGGAAGCTGCATATAGGTGGGCATGTAAATGTATATGAGAGTGTATATTTTCACTCAGTTGTAATAAAAAAAAAAAGGATCATCATGACCAAGTTGTATTTGTACCAGGAATGCAAAGCTGATTCAACATCAGAAAAACAATTAATGGGATCAACTACACAAACAATACAAAGGAGAAGAATCACCTGACTTTGTCAATTGATGCAGAGTGTTTGACAAAGTCCAACACTCATTCATGCTAAAAACTCTATGCAAAACAGGAGTAGAAGGGAAACTCCTCAGTGCACTAACAGGCATCTTCACAAAGCCAAACACCTACCTCGTCCTGAATGGAAAGAGGCTGAAAGAACTCCCCCTGAGAACTGGAACTAGACAAAGATGTCCACTCTCACCACGTCTATTCACTATTGTGCTAGAGGTTCTACTCAGATCAGACAAGACAAAGAAATAAATGGCATCTACCTCAGTAATGAAGAAGTAAAAGTATCACTGTTTGCAGATGATATGATTGTATACACAGAGAATCCTAAAGAATTCATAAATAAACTACTGGAACTAAAAGAAGTTCAGCTAAGTATCAGGATATAAGACAAATACAAGTAAAGCAGTAGGATTCCTTTACACCAACAAAAGCTCATCAAAGAGGAAATCATCAAATCAATACCATTTATTATAGGCTACAAGAAGATAAAATATCTAGGAATAAATCTAACCAGAGGAATAAGAGACCTATACAGAGAAAATTATAAGACCTTACTGCAACAAACCAAGAGATACATATGTAGTGGAGAAACCTGTCTTGCTTACGTACAGGAAGACCTAACATTGTGAAAATATCTGTTTTACCCAAGGGAATCTACACATACAGTGTAATCCCAACACAAATTCCAGTATCATTTGTTAATCAGATAGAGAAACAAATCACCAACTTTGTTTGGAAAGGAAAGAAACCTAATAAGTAAAGCACTACTGAAGAAGTCGGAGGTCTCACACTATCTGACCTTAGAACCTATGACACTGCCACGGTAGTCAAAACAGCTTGGTACTGGTACAAAAACAGACATACAAACCAATGGAATAAAATAGAGATCTTGGAAATATCACTATTCTCTTATGAACAGTTGATACTTGACAAAGGCCCAAAGGTCACAAACTGGTGTAAAAACGGTCCCTTTAATAAACGGTGTTGTCAAAATTGGATATCCATCTGCAAAAACCTGAAAAAAGACCCATATCTTACACCTCACCCCAAAACTAACTCAAAATGGATCAAAGACCTAAATATCAAACCCAGACCAATAAGGATCATACAAAAAAAAAAAAAAAAAAAAAATAGAGTCAACAATGGAAGGTCTAATGCATGGCTTAGACAGACAACAAAAGCTTACCAACAATGTACAAATAACAGAAGAGAAAATATGTAAATGGGAACTACTAAAAATCAAACACTTTTGCTCATCCAAAGACTTTATCAAGAGAGTTCAGACACCACCTACAGAATGGGAAAAAGTATTTGGAAACTACATGTCAGATCGATGTCTGATTTCCATAATCTACAAGGTACTGCAAAATGTCAACAAGAAAAAGTTAAATAACCCAATTAAACAACAGGCAAAGGAGATGGACAGACACTTCTTCAAAGAAGACATCCCGGCAGGCAAACAGTACATGACGAAATGCTCACAGTCATTAGCTATCAGAGACATACAAACCAAAACTACAATGAGATACCATCTCACCTCAACAAGACTGGCCATAATCCAAAAAACACAAAACAACAAATCCTGGAGAGGCTGTGGAGAAGTTGGAACTCTCCTATGCTGCTGGTGGGATTGCAAAATGGTACAACCTGTATGGAAAGCAGTTTGGCGCTTCCTTAAAAAGCTGGAACTAGAAATATCACATGATTTAGCAATCCTACTGCTTGGAATCTATCCTACAGAAATAAAGGCAATCACATGAACAGATACATACACAGGAATGCTTACTGCAGCACTGTGCACAATGGCAAAAAGATGGAATCATTCTAGGTATCCATCAGCAGAGACGAATGGATAAACAAACTATGGTACATACACTCAGTGGAGCACTATGCAAAGATAAAGAACAATGATAATTTTAGGAAACATCGCATAACCTGGTTTCAACCAGAAGATATTA
Source organism: Heterohyrax brucei (assembly GCA_028571685.1). NCBI lineage: Eukaryota > Metazoa > Chordata > Mammalia > Hyracoidea > Procaviidae > Heterohyrax > Heterohyrax brucei. The sequence goes on from CM053154.1 coordinate 36,340,279, forward strand.
TGCTGAGTGAAATCAGTCAGCAGCAAAAAGACAAGTATTGTATGAGACATCTGCTATCAGGACTTAGAAATGGACTTATGTACAGAAGAAAAGTCTCTTTGATGGCTACAAGGGTTGGGCAGGATGGAGAAGGTTGGGCATAGATTAGATAGCCAATAGAAATTTGCTTAGGTGAAAGGAGTGACAGCACACGGTAGACAGCAGATCAGCATAACTGGGCTACACCATAAACTGAAAAGTTTTCTAAACTCAACCCAATACATCACAGGATAGAGTACCAGAGATGGGGGTCTGAGACCATGTCTTCAGGGTACATTGAGGTCAATTGGCAAAACTAGTCTTTTGCTAAGAGTTTTCTGTGCCCTATACTGGTGATTGGCATCTGGGATCTTAAAAGCTAGCAGGCTTTCATCTGAGGTACCCCAAATAGTCCCAACCCATCTGGAACAGATGGTGACTGAGAACTTCAAAGACACAAAGTAAAATGAGCCCAGGAGACTGAGGGACCCACGTGAAAGGGAGACTGTATCAACATGAGGCCAAAAGAACCAGGTGGTGACCAGCCACCACCAAAGGCAGCTATGATGGGGGACATAATGTAGAGTCACTGAGGCGACACAGAAAAAGAGGTATGCGGTTCAAGAACTCTACTAAAAGACCAGGACTGATGGTCTGACAGCCTTGAGGGTTCCTTGGGAACATGGCCCCTAGGCATGCTGCTGGCTCTGACCAGCAACCAGTACAGAGGTCGACTCTTCAGACAAGAATGGACTGGTCTCAGTGACACAGTGTGAGTGTATGGTGTGTGTACTTATGGTTTTATACATCTACAGGTGGCTGTCCTACTGGTTTCTTTCTAGATGGAGAGAGAAAAGAGTGGAGAGGAACAGACAGGTGATTGTTAAGAGGATATTAGAAATATAGAGTAAAAAGGAGGAATATGCTGTCAATGGGTAAGGATAGCAGATGGAGCTGCAAATGGGCGGGCATGCAAAATTGATTTGGACTGCACACTTTCACTTAACCACAATGTTAAAAAAAAGCGTATCTTATATATTTTGACATAGATAGATTTTCACAATACATTGCTGGTTGAAACAGTGACAAAAGTAGGTTATAAAATTCTATGATCTTCCATGAGTAAAATGCTTAGGAAAAAAAAATGGAAAGTTACCAAGCAAACTCTTAAGACTGGTTAACACAGTAGAATGGGAATGCTAATGTGGAAGGAAGAGGGGAAAATCCATCACATTTTGTATGATAATTTTTTTAAGTTCACTTTTGCAGCAAACGTGTATGCACCAAGTCTTATTTCTTTTGGCTGCAAATGCAAAAATAAATAAGTAAAATTGGCTAGAAAAGTTAAGTCTATCAGAAACTGTTATTACACACTCTGCTTTGTAATGAAAGAAATGGTCGTATACGCAGCTACTAAAAGGACAGAAATAGTCCTGGGCCTCAGGAGTTACTGGAAGCCAAGACACAAAAATTGTCAGATCTCTCTCCATCAGTTTACCATCTTGTCTTCTCTTTGTATGTCAGCTTCATCCTATCTCATTGCAAGAAAATCTTCATCCAGATGGTAGAAAATATCACTGTTGACAGTTCCTAAGCCTTTCGTCTTACCTATCCTACCAGCTGAAGAACAGTAACCTAATTGTCTTGTCCAGGCCCAGTTTGAAAATCTCCAAGAAAATTTCTGACTTGGCCCGCTAAAGTCACATGCTTCCTTGGTAATAACTGCAGGGTTGGGACTGATTTAGGAATAGTTCTCAGAAGAAAAGAAGAGATGCTGAGCAGTAAAAATATAAGATTTAAAATACAATATACTATTTTAAACTCTGAATGCAAAATCAAAGAACAAGTTGGAACTATGTGTTTCAGCATTCATCCTAAAAAATCAAGAAAAAGAAATGTCAGTATTTGCATCTATCTAGGCAGATAAATGGCCTTCCCCAAATGTCCACATCCTAATCAACAAAACCTGAGCTCTGTTACCTTACACAACAAAAGAAACTTTGCAGATGTGATTGAATTAAATATGTCAACATGGAAGAACATCCTGCATTATCTGATGGATCCAGTATAATCACAAAGGTCCTTGTAACAGCAAGACAAGAGCGTCAGAATGTGAGAGAGATTTGAATACCCTACATGGCTGGATTTGAAGACTTGTTTTAGTCAGCTAGGGCTGCTCTAACAGAAATACCACAGAGTGGATGGCTTTAACAAAGAAAGATTTATTCTTACACAGTCCGGTAGGTTGCAAGTCCATATTCAGGGTGTCCGCTCCAGGGAAAGACTTTCCCCTTGACGGCTCTGGAGGAAAGTCTGGTATTGCATCAGTCATTGTCCAGGGAGTGTCCTAATGCAAGAACCTCTGGTCTGAACGACGCGCTCTGCTCCCGGTGCTGCTTGCTTGATGGTAGCGAGGTTCTCAAATTGTCCTTGGTTCTTTTTCCTTTTATTCCTTGCAAGCTAAAAGCATTAAGGGTGGGGCAAGCCATACTCCAGGGAAACTTCCCCCATAGCAGGAATTCACAGCCCCACCCTAATCCTTTAACATACAGGTTAGCAAAACCACACAATGGAGGACATTTCCAAGATACTGGGAACCATATCCCAGCCACATGGCTGCACACATTTTTGGGGGGACACAATTCAAACCATGACATCCCACCCTTTGACAACCCAAAAATCACATCACAAAACATTTAACACATTCATCTCACCATAGCAAAATTATGTCCATCCATATAACAGAAGTCTTAAATCAGTTCCAAGTCCAAAATACAAAAACTCTTCTACATCTGTGAAACTTAGAAGGCATTAACAGGCAACAGGCAAGTCAACAGAACACATTACATTAGCCCTCAAAGCTTTGGAAATACTCTTACATTTTCTGAGACATTCTACACAACAGCAATGCTCTCCAGACTCTAGGTATCGGCCACACTCTCAGGTTTCTGAGTGGAGACCTCCAGCCCCGTGCTACAACTTTGCCTTCAAGGCCCACTTGGACAGAAACTCTGTCCCATCGGCTTTAGGAGCACCGTAAGCCCAACTGAGTGGCAATTCCACCCTTACGAACACAGCACGCCATGGTTCCACCCTTTCAAACCCCTGAGGTCATGGCCCTACCTCTTGAGACTGAGGCAGCTCAGCTTCTCACGCTATGTGTCTCTTCAGCTTCAGCTTCCTATGGCCGCATGGCCTGGGCCTCAGGCCCACATCTGCCCTGCCGGGCAAGTGTTCCAAAGCTCTGTAGCTCCACTGGTTTAAGTGCCTGGAGGCATCCCACTCTTGCTGGAAAGCTCCTGCCCAAAGGCACTCAACTCTCTCGCTCCGTGGGTCAGCAAGGCCAGCTCCACCGATTCAAGTGCCCAGAGGCACCCCGTTCCGCGAGGAAAACTCTGCGCAGGCACTGACCTCTCTCGCTCCACGGGTCGGCTCCAGCGCTGCCTCTGGTTCTGCTGCTGCCGCTGCCGCTGCTGCCGGTCCTCCGTTGTTTCTCACCATCTGCGCCTTCTTCATTCCTTCTGAATCTTCTATCCATTCGCAGTTTCAAAGTGGCTTCCACATTTTAGGTATTTGCTAGAGCAGCACCCCACTCCCACGGTACCAATTCTGTTTTAGTCAGCTAGGCTGCTCTAACAGAAATACCACAGAGAGTGGATGGCTTTAACAAAGAAAGATTTATTCTTACACAGTCCGGTAGGTTGCAAGTCCATATTCAGGGTGTCCGCTCCAGGGAAAGACTTTCCCCTTGACGGCTCTGGAGGAAAGTCTGGTATTGCATCAGTCATTGTCCAGGGAGTGTCCTAACGCAAGAACCTCTGGTCTGAACGACGCGCTCTGCTCCCGGTGCTGCTTGCTTGATGGTAGCGAGGTTCTCAAATTGTCCTTGGTTCTTTTTCCTTTTATTCCTTGCAAGCTAAAAACATTAAGGGTGGGGCAAGCCATACTCCAGGGAAACTTCCCCCATAGCAGGAATTCACAGCCCCACCCTAATCCTTTAACATACAAGTTAGCAAAACCACACAATGGAGGACATTTCCAAGATACTGGGAACCATATCCCAGCCACATGGCTGCACACATTTTTGGGGGGACACAATTCAAACCATGACAAGACTGAAGAAGAGGCCCCAAGCCAAGAAATGCAGACAGCCTCTCAAAGCTGGAAAAGGCAGTTTCTCTCCTACAGCTCCCAGAAGGAACACAGCCCTGCTGATACCTTGATTTTAGTCCAGTGAGACTTTTCACCTATAGAACTATAAGGTAATAGATTTGTTTTGCTTTAAGCCAGTAAGTTTATGGTGTTTGTAACAGTGGAAATAAGAAACTTGTATACCATTGTTAGCTGTGAAACATCAATAAAATACCAAATACTCACTAAAAATCTCTAAGAAAGAAAATTCCTTAATGTGATAAAAGACAAACACTAAAAAAATTACTGAAAGTATCACACTTCGTAGCAGGACATTAAATACATTTCATCTGAGGTTAGCATAGGATAAGAATGATAATATCATTTCTATTAAAGCATTGTATTTGGTATACTTGGTGCAATATAACAAGAAAAAGAAAAAGGTACTAAGATTAGAAAGGAAGAAACAAAATTGTCATTATAGATACTTGAATCTCCTTTTGTCGTAAATGTCACAAAAACAGTACAAACTAGTTCATACAGAAAGGAGGGTTTATTTGCTTATGTAAATCAAACTTCAGGTAGGAGAGGGACAGACTTTACCTTTGCAGTAATTAGAATAAGATTAGTGCTCACTGTTTGTTACCGGCCACTCCTTTTCTCTGTGTGCACTGGCTTTCACCATACATATGTCCACATGTTTGAGGACATAGACTTCTCTCCAATTAGCTCCAGTTTTAGAAAGGACAGAGACAGACTGTAGTAAGTTCAGGAGACACACCCAATATTCAATATAATCCTCAGCCTTGCCCTTGGGTTTAGCACTTAATGCCACATCAACTGAGGTCAGCATATATGATGATGTACTAGTCTAGTGGTGATTAACTGATCTGTCCATCTCCGTAAACACAAAAAGAGGGTCCCCATTCCTTCACAGTTGGTATGATGGTAAAGACCATGATTCTGTCGTCAACAATCAAAGAGATCCAAAGTTCTGGAAGAGTAGCAAAGCTACCAGAAGATTTACAACTTCTGGCATTTGTCATTCTTTCAACAGCTGTAAGGGCAAAATAGATTCTTTATTAGAAGTTAAAAAGAAATACTTGAAACATTTATCATATTTCTACATTAAGATGCTTTATGAAAGGTTTTAAAACAGTCTAAATGTATTCCTCAGAATGGACACTGATAGATGTCCCCTATGTCCATTCTCCCCTTTTTCTAGAGCAAAAGTTGACACTTCTGTTTTTCTTAAAAGGCCAGACAGTAAATATTTCAGGGTTGCCAAGGTCTCTATGGCAACTACTCAACTTTGCTGTTGCAGCACAAGTCCAGCATAGACAATGCCAAAAGCATGGACAACCACAACAAAAAAGCAGTTAAAGTGGGCACCATGCAACTTTTAAAACTTTTGTGCTTTCAAGGACACCATTGAAAAATGCTGCCTTTCATAGCAAAGTTTTGAAAGAAAGTGTTCTGTATCCCACTTTGGTGAGTGGCATCTGGGGTCTTAAAAGCTAGCAAGCAGGCATCTAAGTAGCATCAGTTGGTCTCACCCTCTTGAAGCAGAGGAGAATGAAGGACATCAAAGACATAAGGAAAATATGAGCCCAAGATACACAAAAGACCACACAATCCAGGGTCCACCAGCATGAGACCAGAAGAACTAGATGGTGCCTGGCCACCATAAACGACTGACCTGACAGGTAACACAACAAAGTGTCCCTGATGTAGCAGGAGAAAAATGGGTCCATTAAAAAGACCAGACTTGATGGTCCTACAGACTGTACAATCCCCAGGAGACATGGTCTCCAGACTTTCTGTTAGCCTAGAACAAAAAATGTTTCCAAAGTCAACTCTACAGACAAAGATTGGACTAGAGTATAAGACATAAAATGATGCTAGCAAAGAGTGTGCTTCATGGCCTAAGTAGATGCATGAAACTAACAGGGAAGCTCTTGTCTAGGTGCAGGATGAGAGGGCAGAGGGGACAGGAGCTAGCTAAATGGTCATGGGAAAGTCAGGGTGGAAAGCAGGAGAGCAGCTAGAGTTACATAGCAATATGTATGTAAGTTTTTGTACAACAAACTGACTTGGATTCTTAGCTTTCACATAAACCAAAATAAAGCAACATAAAATATTAAAAGAGGGAAAAAATGCCGTCTTTCTCTTGCAGACAAGTGTGTACAGTTTTGAGGATTATCCTTAAACAGAATCCAAACACACTGCCATCTAGTTGATTCCAACTCATAACGACCCTATGTTTTCTTTGCATTCCTTCCATTTGGTTGGAATGTGTATATCATACAGCCCTAGCAGCCATTCTGGGCCATGAAATGACTTTGGAAGGTGGAAGTCACATAGTGAGGAAAATAGATAGAAGGGGCTTAGAATTCTCACTCCATGAAGCACCACACAAAACCATAAAAATCAAATCTGCGACAGCCAGTCAATGTGGAGCCATAGACAGAAGCACCACTGTCCCTCTACAGCGGAGACCTGAAAAGCTAAGTAAAGCAAAAACAAATGTCAGTCCTGGAACCTGAAGTGTCAAATGAAGAGACAAAGATCTCAGCCAAACACTGAATGGAGTAAGAAGCTGACAAAGAATAGAGTGGGAAGAGATGTAAGTGGAAGCCCCATATCAGCTAATGCAGCACACATACACTATCTTAAACTTGTGTTGGAGATCAGCAGATAGGGAGCTAAGAAAAGCAGCTTCACAGAAATCCCAGTGGGCACCTTATAACCAGCCAGGTATATTTTCCCAGCCCCCAGCCCCCACAGCAATCCTTTTCCTCCTGCTCCACCTCCAACACTTCCTAGCTAGCCTCAGTTGCACTACTGGCCAGGAAGTGCAGACTCCATGCTACTTGGATCAGCCCCAGCCGTCAGAGCTCACCAGACAGGGAGTACAGGAAGGCAGCTGCAGTACTCTCCCAGCAGGGTAAGCACAACCAGTCACTAGTCATACATGTTTTTCAAACCCTTACCCTTACCCCCAACCCTCTACTGGCCACAGGCCTCAATCTCTTGGCCAGGAAGAAATGCCTGCAGTCCCAGTCTACTTGTATGTATTCCACCCACACTGGCCAGCTCCCTGGGTGCTATTTGTCTGTAGCTGGCATTGCTTTTTTCCCAGACTTTTGGTTTCTTCTATATCTCCTATCACCTCCCCTTCCTTTCTCTCAAACACCTGGCCTTATGTGCCAGCTTTGCTCTTCTTGAAAGGCTGTGAACCACTGCTCAACTGTGGAACCAATCGCCCCGGCACATTGTGCCATCCTGGAGGGATCCTTGGGGCTTTTTTGGCCTTTGTTTTGTTTTGATTTCCCTTGTTGTGTTTCATTTTGTCTGTTTGTTTTCTTTTTCTTCTCATGGCTTGGAAGCCACTTCTAGTTGAGCTGTACTGCCTGGCTTAGGATCCACTTCCCAGTCTGAGTAACGATGTCAGTGGAACCCCTGGGGGTATTTTTTTCCCTCTTTCTTTCTCCTTTTTTCATTTTCTATCTTTCTTCATCTCTCAGTTCCCATCTCTTTACACTTATCTTCCTTTCTGTTTCCTAAATACATGACTCCGTGTGACATCTATACACCTTCTAGTCAGGCTATACTATGCAGCTTGAGAGACACTTCTTGAGTCTTTGTAGCTGAGCCAGTGGGTCACTGGCTATTCTTTCATTTTCCAGATTTTAATCTAGTCATTTTTTTTTTTTTACCTATTTCTTTTGCTTTGTTTTTCTCCATTCTTGGTTTCTCATCTCTCCAGTCAATGGCAGGCTCCTTTAGTACTATTTTTTTGGTTGTTCCTGTGTTTTTAGCTCCCGTTTCTGTCTCTTCTCTCCCATATCCATCTTAGCTTGCACAGCACAACTTTCTGCCTCCTTCTTGCCTATCTGCACCATGTGCTGACATCATACCCCTCAGCAGCATGGGGATGGACTACCAGAACCTCCCCAGTACTGATTCCCAGGTCACACTGTCAGCACTAGTGCATGTCATATACAACCCACCCCAGTCCCTCCCCTTCAGCTGGATCTGCTCTGCTGCACCACAGCAATGAAAGCAAAACCTACCAAAACAAAAGGAATTCAGCAAAGGAGAGTAAGAAGATAAAAGTCAGCACCACACACACACACACACACACACACACACACACACAAAACACTACAAAATGAAAGCAATTAACTCATACCTGTCAATAATTATACTGAACATAAATGGCCTATATGCACCCCAAAGAGTGACAGAATAGATAAAAAAAAAACAGAGTCATCAACATGCTATTTACAAGAAGCACATACAAGAAACAAAGATGTAAATTTATTAAAAATCAAAAGATGCAAAAAAGTACATCAAGCAAATATCTGCCAAAAAATTGTAGGAGTGACTGTCCTAGTTGTCTAGTGCTTCTGTAACAGAAATGATCCCAAATGGATGGCTTTAGCAAAGAAAAGTTTATACTCACACAGTCCAGTAAGTTGTAAATCCAAATTCAGGAAGTTTACTCCATGGGCAGGCTTTCCACCTTGTCAGCTCTGGAGGAAATTCCTTGTGTTGCATCGGCCTTTGTTTAGGGAACATCTTGGCACAGGAACCTCTAGTCTGAAGGAAGCACTCTTCTCCAGAGCTGCTTTCTTGATGGCTTGAGGTTCCCAGCTCTCTGCTTGCTTCGCTTTCCTTTTATCTCTTGTAGGATGAAAGGATAAAGGGTAGTACGAGCCATACTCCAGGAAAACTCCCTTAATGCCTCCCTTTACAAGGAGGTGATCTTATGAAGGGATTGCAACCCCACTCTAATCCTCTAACATACAGCATAGAAAAATCACAAAATGGACAGCAATCACAGAATACAGGGAATCTTGGCCCAGCCAAACCACTACACATATTTTTAGGGGACACAATTCAATCCACGACAGTGACAATACTAATCTTTGACAAAGCAGAGTTTAGAACAATACAAACCCTAACCAACAACACACAAAGGCCAGAAGACAAGCTTATAACTGACATCTTCTGAAAACTAAACACGCTGATCAAAGGACTTCCCCATAAGAGTAAAAAGAGACCCTACAGACTGGAAAAGAAATCAGACAAATGTCTAAACTCTGCAAGAAAATCTAATGCCTCCCTAACAGAAACACTCTGGTTAAAAAATGGAAAATGGGCAAAAGGAGATGAACAGACACTTCACCAAACATGACACTCAAATAGTCTTGATGCTCTTCATCACTATGTCATTACTGTCATGAATCAAAAAAAGAGAAAATAAATGTTGGAGAGCTTGTGGGGAGATGTGAACTTTTGTATCCTGCTGGTGGGAATACAAAAGAACACAATCATTTTGGAAGACAATATGGTGCTTCCTTAAAAAAACAGAAATATCACATGATCCAGCAATCCCACTCCTGAGAATATATCGTAGAGAAGTAAGTGTCATCACATGACTAGATGCATGTATACCCATGTTCATTGCAGCATTGTTCACAATAGCAAAAAGACGGAAACAACGGAGATGTCCACCAACAGATGAATAGATAAACAAACTGTAGTATTATACAAAAATAAAGAACAATGATAGATCCTTGAAGCACCTCATAACATGGATGAATCTGGAGGGCAACATGTTAAGTGAAGACTGTAAAAACTCATGAAAAGGATTGTACACAGAAAGAAACAATGTTTGATGGTTACAACGAGGAGAGGGGTGAGAGTGTCAAAACTCTGAATAGATAATAGATGAGCAGTAACTTTGGTGAAGTGTGGAAACCTTGGTGGCGTAGTGAGTTAAGTGCTACACCTGCTAACCAAAATGTCAGCAGTTCAAATCTGCCAGGTGCTCCTTGGAAACTCTATGGGGCAGTTCTACTCTGACCTCTAGGGTCTCTATGAGTTGGATCCAACTTGATAGCAGTGGACTTTTTGTTTTGTTTTGTTTTTTTTGTTAAAGCGTAAGACAGTACACAATACTGGGGAAATTCTCATATAAGGCAAGGTCATGGAAGTGCCATAGACATGCAGACTCCCTGAGGAACTAAAGGAACTAAATTGCTGGGCTGTGGGGACCGTGGTCTCAGTGAACATCTAACTGAACTGGTATAACATTGTAAAGAAAATGTTCTACATTCCACTTGGCAACTAATATCTGGGTTATTAAAATCTGTGAGAGGCCATCTAAGACACTCCACTGGTCCCACCCTTTGGGAGAATGAAGAAAACTAAAGATACAGGGGAAATACTAGTGCAAAAGACTAATAGACGACAGACAGAAGGCTGAGTCCAGTACAACTAGATAGACTTCTGTCATTGACTCCTCTGACAAGGACCACAACAGAGGATCCCAGAAAGAGCTGGAGAAAAATGTAGAACAAAATTCTAACTCAAAGAGAAAGACTAAACTCGCTGGTCTGACAGAGACTGGAGAAACCCTGAACATACAACCCCCGGACACCCTTTAAGATCAGTAGTGAAGTCACTCCTGAGGTTCACCCCTCTGCCAAAGATTGGACAAATCTATAGAGAAAATGAGACAAAAAGAGCATGTCAGCCCAAGCACCAGGACTGCAAGGCAAGTAGGGACAGAAAATCTGATATTAGAGAACCCAAGGTTGAAAAGAGAGAATACTGATGTGTTGTGGTGCTGTTAACTAATGTCATAAAACAGTAAGTGTACTGACTGTTAAATAAGAAACTGATTGGTTCTGTAAATTTTCATCTAAAAACAAAAAAATCAAACTCATTGCCATGGAGAGTGCTGACTCATAGTGATCATATAGGACAAAGTAGACTTGCCCCATAAAGTTTCCAAGGTGCATTTGGTGGATTCAAACTACTGACCTTTTGATTAGCAGCCATAGCTCTTAACCACTACATCACCAGGATTCGCAAATGAATCATGCTACTAATCTTAATTTGATTTTATCCAGACTTCTTGAAAGAGTAACTTTTTTATATCATGCTTATGTAACTTGTTTTGATGCTTTCTGTTACTCCATGCTCAGAGCTGAACCTAACCCTGACAACTACAGCCCTCAAGAATTTAAAAATCAAATATGCCTCCTGGAGGGATTCAAGTAGATGTGAGTAGGTTTAATTCTATACCCTCTTCATAGCATTATTCTTAATGCACCGGCCTTTTAATCTGGTGTTATACAGCTACTTAGTGTCTTACATATTTGTAGCAAAGCTGCAAGAAGATATATTCTTTAATGAATCAGTCCTAGGGAACTTGAAAAAAATTAACTTTCATAAATACAAGCAGTACCACACACACTGTTTTTCAAGGTCTTTTTCAGCCCAAGTTCTGACCAGCAGTTTTGCAAAATTCTTGTGGACTTCTGTAGAGATTCAGAGAATGGGCACTAGTCTACAGCTTCCTCTGTATTGCAGGATGTAAAAAGCATGGTTCTCTGTGTGGGTCCAATTTTACCTTGACAGCCAAAGCCAAGCCAAGTGCTGTCAAGTCAGAGTAAAATAATGTTCAAAGATCTCTAAGTGCCATAAACCATCTCCAGATATAATAATGTCTATTTTTGTTCATAAAGAGACACAGGATTGCAAAATCACCATAGTATGTCTTCTCCATAATAGTGTGAGACACTGAGTAGACACAATGTTCACAAAAAAGGGGCATCTCTGAGTTCTAGAGCCACATTCCAAAAAGATAATGTAAAGAAGATCCTACTTCAGACCATTTTTCACTTATGCTCCGATAAAATTTGCTTTAACAACAAAACAATCTGACTTCACATACTCTGTACATGCCTGATAATTAAACCTGACTCTGATTCTCATGAGCACCTTTTTTGGGTTCTTGGGGGCACCCTGATGGGGTTCCTCTGTCACAATTCCTGGGACATACAGAGTGACAAACCAACCTAATTTGCCCATAACATTTCAGTATTACAGCAGGAAAGTTCCAAGGGCACTGGAACAAATTGATCATTCTAGATGGGCAGTGGAAGACTGAAGAAGAATTGATGCATTTGAGTTATGATTTTGATCAAGAATACTGAATATGCCATAGACTTCCAGAAGAACGAACAAGTGTCTTGGAAGAAATACAGCCAGAGTGCTCCTCAGTACTTTGGGCATGCTATCAGAAGGGACTAAACCCTAGAGAAGAATATTATGCTTGGTAAAAATAAAGCATCAGCGAAAAATAGGAAGACCCTTAGTGAGATGGACTGATGCAGTGGCTCAAGCATACCAACGATCATGATAATGGCATGGGACTGGCAACGTTTCATTCTGTTGTACATAGGGTCACTAATAGTCAGAATTCATTCAGTGGCACCTGACAATAAGAACAACATGGCAGGCAATGCATTCTATTCCTCGAGTTACTGCTTCATCCAAAGGTTTTTTTAAAAACCTACACTACGTACAGTCTCTCTGTTGGAATTCTATCTCCTTTTTGGGTAGTCATTTTGGACAAGAGTCAGAAAGGCTCCAGGCCAATTCTCTCGTTGGCTCTTAGGGCCCACATCTGGTGCACCAGAAACGCTGGCTCATCAATGGTCTGACAAACAAGGAATACAGGCTGATCCAAATATAGCAGCCAGCTTCCTCCACTCTTCTCACAAAGCTGCTCACCGTCCCAATTCTACCATCCTTGGGATTTCTCAGTTGTAAGTAGACACTAGTGTTGCTGAAGCCCCTTTCACTAGAGTTGCAGGAGCTTGAGTTCTCTGACTTTTTCAAAACCTGTTTTTAGACCTTGAGATTGGTGAAGAGTTCTAATGGCTATAAAACCAGTTCTTGGACTGAGGATGCCAAACTCAGTGAACTTGATCAAGGGCCTCAGATGCAAGCCTCTGGAATCCTTTGCTTTCCATGGGCTAGGTTAAACTTTCTTTGGTCTCTCCCAATCACTGATGAATACAGCTGGCAATTTTAGTTCAAGGACTCCCTAGTGGCCTTGCTGAATCTCCCTTAGACTGACTGCATAGCAGTTTAGGAGACTTCCGCCCAGCCTTCTCTCCTTCTCACCTTCATAAGTTACAGACTTGCACCACATCTCTCTCCACCTCCTCTGGCTCGGTCCCCATTCTCTCTCTCTCAGAGGTGTTTTCTCTACCAAAATCCCTCCTAACATATGCTTCTCAGAGGACCCAAACCAAGGTAAAGTCATTTCCTTTGAAATTTCATCAGCACTTCACTTTGATATGCATTATTGCATTGGAATGCCACAGGAAATTTTTTCAATTAAATATCCAGTTATGCTGCCATCCAGTTATTCATCATAGAATGAATGAGGTGGTGGGAGGGGTTGCCAATCGTTACAGAAAACTATAGGATTTGGCTTTATATCTTTTGTTGTTCCATCACCCATGTTTTACTTACATATGTTCAATTTTTATGAGTGTGAGTGGGAACATTGATTACCTGAATCCACCTTTTAGTGGGCAACCAGGCTTGTGCAAAAACCCAGGTGTGAAAGCTGCTACATGTTACTTTGGGATTCCAAGGAAAACTCCACTTCAGTATCAACATCTCTGTTTATTCTACAGTAGTGAAGTTTTCAGTTGCTAACTGAAAGGTCAGTAGTCCAAACTCACCACCACACCGAGGGAGAAAGATGCACCAGTCTGCTTCCATGAAGATCACAGACTTAGAAATCGTGTAGGTCAGTTCTACTCTCCTATAGGGCCACTTTGAGTTGGAATCTACTCTATGCCAGCAAGTTTGGGTTTCCTGCCTTCCCCCTCCTTTTTTAAACTGCTGTTTACACTGTGTAAGCGGACGACCAATATGATCAAACAGTAGATTGGTTTTCAGTCATATTCTAAAGAAATGGGAGTGAAGAGAAACAACTGTTTGAGTGGAAGGTCAAAGAGAATAGTCAAAAATCCTTTGCTAAGGCTAGAGCCACTATGTGATGATGGTGACAGGCCTCTAGTTGTCTGAAGAACCCTGAATTAATAAGTGCCTAGTCACTCCAAGTGACTCCATACGGCAGAATAGAACTACCCCACAGGATTTCCTAGGCTGTAATATCTACGGGTGAAACCCCGGTGGTGTAGTGGTTAAGCGATATGTAGGCTAACCAAAGGTCAGCAGTTCAAATCCACCATGCACTCCTTGGCAACTCTATGGGCAGGTCTGCTCTGACCTGTAGGGTCGGGTCCGACTCAACACCAGTCAGTTTTTTAGCAAGAATATCTTTGGGAGTGGATCTCCAGTCCTTTCTCCCGCAGAGCAGCTGGGTTATAAGCAAGCAGTGGCGCTTTAACCATTGCGCAACCAGGGCTCTTCCCAGAATCCAACAGCCTGCGGCAAGTTTCCTAGGTTTCTCTGCTGCAAAGGCAAGGAAAACCCTGCAAATGCCAGAGGCAAGGGCTGGGACACCAAGAAAAATCTCTGGATGGCAGAGTTTGAGAAAGAGGCCCTAACACAAAGTTTAGCACCGTGTCCACTGTAAAAAGGAATGGCTGTCACTTGGTTGTCACTTTGGGTAACAGGATACTGAGCTCCAGGTTAGTGTAATGATTGCATAAGAGAATTACCAGAATACTGTGGCAGGGGCTTGCACTTTCGTAACTCCATTCGCCCATGTCGGAAGTTACAAGTACAAGCTCTGCGGCCGAACTGCCTGGGTCAGAATCCAGCTCCACCAGGCACTAGCCGTCTGGTGTTCCACAAACCACTTGCCCTCTTCCAGTCTTAGTTTCACCATATGCATTGAACAGTAATACTACTTTGTCTTCCGGGGTTGTTTGGGGGAAACGATAAAATAGTGTGGCCATGCTAGTGTTTAGCTCAATAACTGACACGGAAAATGTTCAGAACGCTTGGGTTTTTCTAAACTGAGTCTCTCAGTGGCATTCCGAACGCTTCAGCTCAGCGCCGGGAGATGAATCCAGAGCCCCATTCGACTTGCGCTACTGTCGCCGAGCGCGGATCCGTCCGCGGTCGCGTCACTTCCAGGAGAAACCACAACTTCCCTAAACAGCCGGATGCAACTGTCATGTCCTGCCGTCAGTGGGCCCCGCAGTGCAGATCGATTCAAGGGTTCAGAAAGGCGCCCAGACCTTGGGGTTTCAGGGTAGCCCATAAAGGAACAAAAGATGAGTGTTCTAGGCGGCAGGATACACCAAAGGGACTAAGTTCTGCCCTTCCGCGCTGCCAGTTAACTTGCTGCGCTGCCGCGCTTCCGGTTACCTCGATGCAAAGTTTTTGAAGAAGTCGTAGTATTGTCCGAGTGCACTTAAGAGGCTGGCGGGGGCTGAGACCTCAATTCCCACCCGAGCCTTTTTTGTGTGTTGGGATTTTGTGCCCAACACTGCCCGCAGTCCAGAACCTGGGCGGAGAGCGCGGCAGCCGGCCGGGGAGGAAGGGGTAGGGGCCTGGACTCTGGGCCAGGGGAGAGCTAGGGGGCGCTGATGGAAGGCTCCGGGGTGTCTGGTTGAGTGCGGGTCAGCTGTGCCCTGAGTTGAAGAGCGCCGGTCTGTGGGTGGTCCTCACACCGTGGGCAGCTTGGAGGTGGCTTTTTAACTGCTGACCCAATCACACTCCACCATAGTCGGCCTGCCCCGACAGTGCAGGATGTGATTGCTTTTTTTAAAAAACAGTTTTAAGTTTCAGGGGGTAAGTTCACATGTTGTCGTTTGGTTGTTTTAAATTAGAATGTTAGTGCTTGTGAGGCTTTAACGAAAACATTCTTTCGATCTGTTATCTCAAATTTCAAATAATTGATGTGAGAAAATAGGTTAATATTTAGGATTCTCAAAGTTGTTGAACTTTGCTTCTGCTCAGTTGTCGTGATAAAAAAACGAAGAAGCCAAAATTATACCTCGGGGAAGGCGTTAACTACCAAGAGCTTCTGAAAATGTAACCTTACAGATATATTAATCTAAATTGCTTTTCCTGCCTGGAGAGTGTACTATACAGGTGTGTCACCGGATAAAAGAGGAACAAATGTGAGTTGATATATTAATATTGTCTAGTAGTTATAATTAAAGTACTTCCTATCTCTTGGATTAAAAATCTTGAACTGGATTCAGAATTTCAGCTAAAACCACTTTTATTTGCTTGAAGTATGTAATGAACTGGTTCATAAAATGCATACAGAATGTTACTATCTTCGTAGAAACAATAATGAGGAAATTAAATATTTAAAGCAGGTTTGTAAAATACCCACTTGCTGTCAAGTCGATTCCAACTCAGGAGCTCTATAGGACAGGGTAGAACTGCCCCATATGGTCGCTATGCGTCAGAATCGACCTGACAGCAACGGATTTGGGTATTGGTTTAATCTTTATGGAAACGGACTGCCTCATCTTTCTCCTGCAGAGTGGCTGGGGCACTCAAACCACTATCCTTTCGATGGACCGCCAGCACTTAACCACTATGTCACCAGGGCTGCTGTACATAATTCAATTTATAATTTGGAGTTTTAATTAAATCTCAATAGTTAGAAGAACTGACCTAGGAAGGCTTAACATGTGTGTATGTGTCTTTATCCCAGGTGAAAAACCGAGTGTCACAACAAAAAATAAAATACCATTATAAAGCAGCTTGGATTTGTTTTCTCAATTGCCTGTATGTGCAAAGCAGTGAGTTAATAATGAATGAGAAAACATTTTAAAAATACATAAACCCATTCCCACTGAGTCAGTTCTGACTCATAGCGACCTAACATAATATATAAATCACAAACACATTATTCTTACTCTGGTCGAATCATGTATTCCTGTGTTACATTTAACCTCAAACTTGTGGTCCTTGTACATGTATTAATATAAAGAGTTACGGTATTTTAAAGAAAGCAAAAATAAGTGATCTGTTTATACATTTTAAATCTTTTGTTTCTGTGTTTTTTGAGCTTGTGCTTACAACTGCTTTTGCACACAATGATTTAATAATTTGATGATCATAGATGGCCTTGATTTTTAATTTTTCTATGATTTCTTTCAGGTTGTTCTGTAGGGTTCTTGGCACAGCACCGCATGAACACGGACAAAGCTTTGTTCAGGTGGAAATTTTTATAGTATTAATCAGTTTAAACATTTGACAAGTCTGTTTTCTAGTATTTCAGTTAGATAACTAAATGTAGGCTTTTTAGATTGAGCAATCTGTATAGGTTAATTGATGATAACTTTATTTCCTACCAAAATTGATCTCAGATGGTAATATTTATGGAGCACTTGCTGTAGATGTATGTTGTCAAGTTGATTTCAAATGACAGTAGAACTACTCCATAAGGTTTCCTAAGGTGTAAATATTTATATGAGCAGATCACGAGGTCTTTTTTCCTACAGAGTTTCAAATTACCAACTTTTGGGTTAGTAGCCTAATGCTTAACAGTTGTGCCAACAGGGCTCCTTGTGATGAGTAGTGATATACATAATCTCACTTAATGTTTAAACTATAAAATCCCTGTTTTACAAATGGGAAAATCTGAGGCACAGAGAGTTGTAAGGTCTTTGCCCATAGTCGCAAAACTATGTTTTTACCTACTTTATATGACTCCCCCTTTCCTCCAGCTGGAAACCCCGGTGTTTGAGTGCTGTGGCTGCTCACTCACTAATCCACTAGGTACTCCTTAGAAACTCTGTGCTGCAATTCTCTGTCCTTTAAGGTCACTGTGAGTTGGAGTCAACTCGATGACAGTGGGTTTGGTTTCAGCAGTGGATTTCCCTCCATTTAACGGAAATATTTTGGTAGAAGAAGTATGAGAATGGAACTCTGATCTGGCCTCTAGTCTTACCTAGCCACCTTTATGAACTAGGGCAGTTCATTGAACTCTGAATTTTATTTTCCTCACCTGTAATATATAACCAGCTTGAACTATTTTTAATGGAATCTCATATCATCAAGAATCATTTCAATGGTGCCTTTACCGTACCTCAGAGTTTCTTTCAAGCTCCCGATATCGGCAGTGATACATCTCATCTTTACTGCTGTCTGGTCTGACCGTACTGTAAGATGTAGCTGATACCAGAAATATTAAAATGAAATATTGTGTATTTTGGAATTGCTAAAATACAGTAAATGACCTCTGAGCTTCTTTTCAATCCTTATTCTGTGACATATGTGACTTTATAACATTTTATTGCTGGTTTATATATTTGCTTTAATGTAGTTGATTTAAATTTAAATCCAGATTTAAACTGAAAGCCTTCCTAAACCAAAAAACCCAAATCCCATTGTGCTGTCGAGTCGGTTCTGACTCATAGCGACCCTATAGGACAGAGTGGAACAGTCCCATAGAGTTACCAAGGAGCACCTGGTGGATTTGAACTGCCGACCTTTTGGTTAGCAGCTGTAGCTCTTAACTGCTAATCCACCAGTGTTTCCAAAACCATAATGGTAGTAGAAAAATAAGAACCTTGTCTTTTTCATTTCTGAATCCTCAGTACTTGGAACAGTGCTTGGAATGTAGCATTCCCATTGCCATCTGTCTTAGTCATCTAGTGCTGCTATAACAGAAATAACACAAGTGGATGGCTTCAACATATAGAAGTTTATTGTCTCAGTCCAGCAGGCTACAAGTCCAGATTCAGGGTCCAGTTCTAAGGGAAAAACCCTCCTTTTGTCAGCTCTCAAAGAAGGGTCCTGTGATGCATCAGTCTTCCCCAGGTCTGGAAGCATCCCACTGTAGGCACTTTGGGTCCAAAGGATGTGCTCTGCTCTTGTGCCGGTTTCTGGGTTGTATGAGGTTGCCATCTCTCTGCTTGCTTCCCTTTCCTTTCCTCTCTTGTAGGATAAACGATGGTGCAAGCCATACCACAATGAAGCTCTCTACACAGGAGTCCAACCCTAATCCTCTTGCACACAATCCAATCTTGCACTATTAACCAAGGCAGAGATTAAGATTTACAACATAGGAAAATCAAAAAATGGAGGACAACTATACAATGCTGGGAACCATAACCCAGCCAAATAGCTACGTACATTTTTAGGGGGACACAATCCAATCCAATCCAAAATCCCGTCAAGTTGGTTCTGACTCAGCAACCCTATAGGATGGAGTAGAACTGCTTCATAGGGTTTCCAAGGAGTCACTGGTGGATTTAACTGGTGACCTTTGGGTTTGCAGTCTGAGGTCTGAACTGCTGTGCCACCAGAGTGTGTGGTGACTGCTCAGTAAATATTTATTGAATTAATTAAGCAAGTATGGATTTTATATTACAAATACAACTTAAAAAAAATTATATTTGACTTGAATCCAGTGTAGTGTCAGCAGTACAATGATATTTTGATAAAATTTTTTGCATTCAGAAGTACATTCTTAAAAAGCAATTGTCTTTCTTTCCCAACGTCTTTTCTTTTACTTATTGTTGATTGTAATCAAGTATGGTGCACATTTTGTTTTCTGAAGTGATATAATAGAAATTGGAATGCTGGCAGACAGACTAAGAGTAGATCAAACAGGATTTATTTTTAAATTGGCTAAAGTATAGGAAAGTGGTTCATTTACAGTTTTCATTTTAAGAAAAGTTGGAAAATGTCATTTGATGTCTTTCTAAAATTTTACGAATGTTCCAAAGATTGTTAATGTACAGATTAAATGTACAGATAATGTGAAAAGTTTCTGAGTTATAAATGATAAAAAAATACAATTCAGAAATATTTTGAAGCTGTATATGTGGGCAGGAAAGTGTTCTAGTGTTGTAATGGGCGAGTACAAAATAATATAACTAGAGAAATTATCTCAACTATGTTTGTAGTGTGTCTCATGAGCTCTGTAATTTCAGTTCAAACCAGGAAAGGGGCACAGAAGTTAGTATAGAATCATGTCTGTTCTCTGAAGATAACCAGCCCTGTGTCCAGCTATGACCAGAAATACCAACAGTATGCGAAGTATCATCAGGAAGGGGTTTGGGAAAATCAACAAAAAATGTCTTAACCTCAAACACAGTGGTTTATCTAAGCATGGAAATTTGGAGGATACAGAAAATTCTTTTATATTTATGATGGACAGGTCCAGAATGTTCAAAATTCCCTTCAGTTCTTAAATTTGCGTATAATTTGCTTCACATAATTCTGTAAAGCATGTATTGTTGTATACCCAATTTTTAAAGACTGACTACATGAGAAGTCGTTATACAGCTACTCAGATTTTCTTGACCAGAATATAACTGTGTATACCACATTACAGCACGCCATTACTGAACAAGCAGACCAATAATTCATCTGAATTTCTGCTGTCAGTTTGCTGACCCTCATAGCACTGTTTCACAAAAACACTGTTTTTCTTCCTTCATAACTTACTACCTGTGCAGCCTTGGCTGTGGAATAGTGTTCCTGTTTTTTGGCACGGACTGTATAAATGCACACTTTCTTGAATTCCCCAAGGCCAAAGGACAATAAGAACAAAGACTCGCAGGAAATTATTTTATGTCCAGATAAAATAATTCATCATATAAGATTTTAAAAGATTTAATTTAGTATTTAAAGGCCTATTAGTGGAACGGGTTGGAGCACTAAAGGGGAGCGATATTTATCGTTGGGATTGGAGCAAATACATTCTTTGATTTCAGTAACTAAAAACTTGTTTCCAGTAATTGTTCTGTACCACCTCAAAATTGTTTGAAAGCTTGCAAGAGTTCCACAGCTTTTTCTCCCATCTCTCAGGAAACCTCCTCCTTTCCTACCCCCAAAGTGTGAATTTACTTAGGCTGTGTCATGGATTGAATTGTGTCCCCACAAAAGTATGTGTAGCCATGTGGCTGGGCCATGATTCCCAATATTTTGTGATTGTCCTCAGTTTTGTGATTTTCCTATGCTGTATGTTAAAGGATTAGGGTGAGACTGTAAATTCCTTTATAAGGTCACCTCGCTGCTCCACTGTAAAGGTAGGAGTATGGCTGTAAGGAGTATGGCTTGCCCCACCCTGAATCCTTTTATCCTGCATAGGAAAACCACAAAATGGAGGACAGTCACAAGATACTGGGAATCATGGCCCAGCCGCAGGGCTACACATATTTTTGGGGGGACACAATTCAATCCATGACATCCCACCCTGTGGCACCCCAAAAATCACATCATAGAAACATGTAACACATCTCATCATTATAGCAAAATCATGTCCATCCAATATGATAGAAGTCTAAAATCAGTTCCAAGTCCAAAATTAAAAAATTCCTTTACATCTATGAAATCTAGAATACAAGCTATCTACTTCCAAAGGTACAATGGCAGAACAGGCACAAGTTAGACATTCCATTACAAATGGGAGAAATTGCAGGAAAAGAAGGCATTAACAGGCAACAGGCAAGTCAGCAGAACACATTGCAGTATCCCTCAAAGCTTTGGAAATACTCTTACATTTTCTGAGACATTCTACACAATGACCCTGCCCTTCAGACTCTAGGTATTGGCCACGCTCTCTGGATTCTGAGTGGAGACCCCAGCCCTGTGCTACAACTCTGCCTTCAAGGCCCACTTGGACAGGAACTCTGCAAACCTCCTACTTTCCTACCCCCAAAGTGTGAATTTACATAGGCTATGTCATGGATTGAATTGTGTCCTCAGAAAAGTATGTGTAGCTATGTGGCTGGGCCATGATTCCCAATATTTTGTGCTTTTTCTATGCTGTATGTTAAAGGATTAGGGTGGGACTGTAAATCCCTTCATAAGATTACCTCCCTGCTCCACTGTAAAGGGAGTTTCCCTGCAGTATGGCTTGCCCCACCCTTAATCCTTTCATCCTACATGAGATAAAAGGAAAGGGAAGCAAGCAGAGAATGGGGAACTTCACACCATCAAGAAAGCAGCACCGGGAGAAGATCTCATCCTTCAAACCTGAGATTTCTGCTCCGAGATGCTCTCTGGACAAAGACTGATGCAATACCAGACTTTCCTCCAGAGCTGACAAAGGGAAAGTCTTCCCTTGGAGCGGACATCCTGAATTTGGACTTGTAGTCTACCGAGTGGTGTAAGAATAAACTTTCCTTTGTTAAAGCCATCCACTCTGTGGTATTTCTGTTAGAACACCACTAGCTGACTAAAACAGGTTGAAATCCTCTGACATATTCCCTTTGATTTATATACCTTCCCTATATGAGTTTTTCTCAAATATAGATTAATTGAAAAGTTTGACGTTTGGAGAGAGTGTCCAAACCCAGTGCCATTGAGTTGATTCTGACTCATAGCGACCCTAATAGGACAGAGTAGAACTGTCTCATAAAGTTTCCAAGGAGCACCTGGTGGATTTGAACTGCTGGCCTTTTGGTTAGCAACTGTAGCACTTAACCACTACACTGCCAGGGTTTCCTGGAGAGTGTCAGAAACTCAGAATAATAAAATCAGAAAGGCATAGGTATTTAAAAGGATTAAAAGCAAAATTTTAAAACCCTGTTATTACGAACAGTAAATATGATTTTATAAAACAGTAAAGATGATTTTATAAACATTTCATTTAAACCCTACAACAAATCCTTAAGTGATTTTAGAAAACAAAGAATGCAAATGGAGTGTTACTAATTGGAGACATAATTGTTGTTTTTAATATGATATACGAAAAAACTAAACCCATTGCCATCAAGTTGATTCCAACTAATAGTGACTGTACAGGATAGAGCAGAACTGCCTTGTAGAGTTTCCAAGGAGTGGCTGGTGTTTTTGAACTGCCAAGCTTTTGGTTAGCAGCCATAGCACTTAACCACTACACCACCAGGGTTTCCTAGTGTGGTATATTGGAAGCTAAATGATTGTGTAAGTTCACAAACAACTTTATTCTCCATATCCTTAATTTTCTTAAGGGATCTCAGCCATGACTTCTTTTAATATGGGGTATTCAGAAATGTTATTGGACAAGTCGAGGGAAAAAAGATTGCATTTCTTTTCTCATCTTTATTAGAAAATTATTCTTTATAGTCAACAGCCTAAATGCTATATAGCCTATTTTCATAGATAATTCTTTTGTATGTGCTGTCTCTTAATTGGGTGACTACGAGAACTCTTTCATTTAACAAACAACATTTATGATGTGCCTGCAAAGAATTAAGTCACAGACATGAAAAAAAAAAAAAATAGCTACATCTTGTCGCCAGTCCTAGAAGTATCAACGTGAGAATAACACTTAAACACATAAGTGCAATGAAGTAAGTTTTGTGCTGTGATGAAAGTAGGTGCTGGGTAGAGAAAAGACAGAAGTGATCCTTTCCAAGGGATAGAGAATGCGCTAAGGTGGAGAAGGGCTTCACAGAAGCGGTGACGCCTTGGATAGCAAGGTTCATTTGAGGAGGCGCTGTAAGCAGTGTTAACATTTTTCATAGGACAATTCATCCTGTACTAACTTATTTCAAGTATTACAAGATGATTAGCAGCTGTTGCCCTGGAGTCTTTTTACATCCACTAGCTTCATCTGGGAAACCGTGGTGGTGTAGTGATTAAGTGCTACGTTTGCTAACCAAAAAGTTGGCCGTTCAAATCCTCCAGGCACTCCTTGGAACCTTTTCAGGGCACTGTCCTCTAGGGTTGCTATGAGTCGGAACCAACTCGACAGCAGTGGGTTTAGTTTGGTTTTAGTTTTAGCTTCATTTGGGGTCAGGGGGAGCAGTTGGCATCCTCACTCCCTAGTTCTGACTTTGATATGTAAGTATAATTCCCTTCTTCTTTGGTGCTCACACAATCTGACTGTTATCACTTTCTGACCCTTTCTGTCCATGTCATTTTCAGTCACTTCCCTTCATTCACTGAGGACTTGGGCATGTGGCTTCTTGTTTCCCTTCCTTCCTCAAATCCCACCATTATTAACGTTTGCCAAATGACTGCAGATTCTGTGTGGCTAACACAGAAGGTGCCTTTGGTTTATGTGGATTTTTCTTAGAAATTCTTTCTGCTTAAAAGACTTTCTAGGAAAAAAAAGCACATGTTGGGAAAAAAGTAGTAATAATACAGATTTGTGTTCATGACTGCCTGACACATCTCTGTTTCCGTGGTTAGTTTTGCCATTTTCCACAGGAGCTATTTTAAACTTTTTCAGGTTACCTCACACCTTTTCATGTGTACCCTCAAGCCTTCACTCTTTCATTGTCTATAGATTATCTACCAGTTTCACAGAGAAAATAGAAAGTATAAGATGGAAAATTTCTTGAAAGAGTGTCACCACACCTTTGAATGTGCTTCACCGGGACCTCTGTCCTTTTTTCTTTTCGCAATGGAAGAAGTGACCCTCTTTGGGCCCCAGGTGCTGGACCCCTTCCCACTCTTGTTTCTTGGGATCTTCTTTACTTCTCTGTGGCTCCTTTGCCTTTGCATGTTAGCACTCTCAAATCTTTTCTATCTTAGAAGAAAGAGTAATACCTTCTTAGAACAATTCATCCTTCTCTGTTCTGTTTTTCGCCTCTCTTTATCATAGACATAGTTAATGAAAGAATTGTCTCTGCCTTCTGTTTCTTACTTACTACCTCCTATTTATTCTTCAATTGCAGTATTTTACCTTGGCTGTGAAGATCACCAGCTACCACTTTACTTCTGGGGAAATTTCAGGTCTTACCTGACTTGACCTCTCTTCAGCGTATCACAGTGTAACCACACTCTCTTGAAGTTTTCCTTTCCTCAGACTTCCCTGATACCATTACTTCCCAGTGTCAGATAACTTCTCTGGCCATTTTTTCTCAGTGTGTCCAAGGTCTTCTCATCTGTTCATTCATTCTCTTCTTCATGTATTTAGTAAGCACCTTATTACACACCAGATATTATGCCAGACTGAGAATATGATGCAAATATGCTTCATAAAAATGCTCTCTCAAACATACACTCAACATTTCACATATTTTCAAAGGTTCTACAGACTCCCAAGGGCTTGCTTATTACCTATATTAAGAAGATTTGCCTCCAGATGTGCAGCCCACTTTAGTAGAAGCTTTTCCAGAAACATTAGAAAATGGCATCAAGAAGTTTAAATCACAAATTCAATGTAATACGGCCATCATTACCACCACCCCAAAAAGGAGCCTACAGAAAGTGAAAATAAAGAGTTTTTTCCAGAAGAGAGATTTGTGTAACCATTGGAAACTTTCTGTAAGACATTAAGATAAAACTCTTTCCTCTGACCTAACATTTGTGGACAAGGTAGTGTTCCCCTCCCCAGCCCCACACTTCCTTGTGTCGTGATTTGTGTCACAGAATAAAATCCAGGAAAGAGGTGTTTCCCATTCTTGTAAAGAAGAAAGAAAGGGGAAAAAAATTAATAAAGTGATGGAGCTGGTATCTTTTAAGATTAGGCTGAGTGTGGGTGTAGTTTCTCCTGGGGCTCAAATCACGACTATGATGTCAACTTCAGAAAAGAGGGGCAGAGAGAAGGCAGAGTAATTCCTAACTTGATGAAGTTACTTCTAGTGACAAGAGAAGGAAATGGTCCCACTATTGATACTTTGTGGTTGCAACTAACAGAACATAGCATTCTGAATACTACCCTTTAAACATTCCGTATTCCAACCCCTTTTAAAAGTGAATAAGCACTGAGAAGATCCGGCTCTATCTTCCTGATAAAGCATGTTTTTAAAGGAAGGATATTCTAGCCAGTGAGTCCATATTGTGTTTCCTTGATCACTGGAAATAGGGAAAAAACAACAATGTTTCTTATGGGGCCGTTAGGTAGGAAATAAAACTGTTTGTCACGTTTTCTTTTTTTTTTTTAATCCTGTTATTGAGCATCTACTGTATGTCCCGTTTTGGACATGTAATGGTGAGGGGAGAAAAAGCAAACAGATAAAGCAGTAGAAATAGACTGAGAAGTAATGTTGAAGGAGGAGGATCTGCTTCCAGCTTCTCTTAGAAACCGTGGATTACAGCTTTGGAGTTGAGAATGCCTTTCTGTGAGTTCTGCAAATTTTTTTTTGTACCTTGGCTGACAACTGTTGGAAAGACTATGTAGTAATAATTATGACGTTTATGAGATGGAATCTGTTTGTTCATAGAAGTAAATTGTGTGGATATTTTTAGAAGCTTCTGGGGTAACTCTTGTACTAAACCAGTAATGGAAAGAAACCCTGGTGATGTAGCACTGAGGTGCAGTATCTGCTAACCCAAATGGTGGCAGTTCACATCCACCAGGCCTTCCTTGGAATCTCTGTGAGTCAGAATCGACTCCACAGTGGTGGACTTGACCTGTGCTAAAGATGGCCTGATTTATATATATGTAACGGATCCGACTCGACGGCACTTGGCTGGCAAAAAGCACTAGAAAAATATTTGTTGAGTGAGAGATAAATGATGATTTAAAGGATAGATGAGTAAATGAAGGCACTAATGAATCAAAATACTATTTTTCATTAATTCCAAATAGCTTCATCATTCTTCAAACAAAGAAATAAGCATCCATGATGGTACTATATTTTTATGGTGGTAGCACAGACTTGCTCCCCTTCCCAACCGGTGAAATACCAGTTGTTAATCAATGTTAATGGACTCTGTTTACTCAGCATTTAACACGTGCCAGGCAGTTTCAACTCCCAGGACAATTCTATCTGTATTCCCTTTACTGCTCGTTACAGTACCTGAACCCTCGTAGTTTAGTAGCTTTCTGCTATCCTGCCCAAACACAGTCATTTTGGGTGTGGCTGCGCAGATGCCACGCAGTTGAGCTGTGCTTGCTTCCTGGAAAATAGTAGCTCTTGTTCAGCCTCAGCTCTAGAAAGATCCTATCACAACCCACACTCAGATCCATCCTATCCAGAGTCTGACAGATGATTACCATTGCCATTGAGTTTGTTCTCGCAGTGATGAGGACCAGCCACTTAATGTTCTCTGCAGGCACTCAGATCATTGATGGGAGAAAGACGGAGTGGTCCCTAACCCTGCAGGTTTTAACAGGTTTACCTCTAGTGCTTCCCTTATCCTTATATTCAGTAAGCATATCTCTGATCCCTACTTGGATTTAAATCTTAAAATGTAGCATCACGTTATGTTTTCCTAACCCTCAATCAAAAAAACCTCCAACAGTATTTTATTGTTCACAGAATAAACATTTAGGTGCTAATGGCATATATATATTAACTACACTGTTTTTATAACTTTCAGTATACTTGATGTCATATATTTTTAAAATCTTACATAACATATAGCAACTATTATACCATAATATTACTTAACTTTGGGTGGAGTAGCCAATAAAACGAGATGAGAAAGTGTTATGAAAAATTGTCATTACTCTGCCAGTGATATGACTATACCTGAAAAACCTAAAGAAATAAAAACAATAGGATAATTCAACAAAGTGGCTAGTTATAGAATTTGTATTTTTAAGTAAATAGCTTTATTATTATAAGAAATTTTGATTCATGTAAATTTTCAATACAATAATGTATTACTATATTAGTAATATAATTGAAAACAAATTATAGATTTAAATATAAATCAGTCCTATTTACAAATAATAACCAGATAAGTATAGTAGAAAAAAATTGCATTCATAATTGTTACTTAAAGAAATAGGGTAAGATATCCAAAAGTAAACTTAATAAGGAAATGTGAAGGACCTGTAGGGAGAAAACATAAAAATTGTGCTTAAGGTCATCAAAGATTTGAAGACCTGAAAACTCAGTGCTGTTGATTCTGGCCAACAGCAATCCTATAGGACAGAGTAGAATAGCCCCACAGGATTTCCAAGGAACATCTGGTGGATCCAGACTTCCGACCTTTTGGTTAGGGGTCAAGCTTTTCACCACTTGGCCACCTGGTTCCCAATATGAATACATGAAAAGGTAATCTTTTTCTCTTGGATAGAAAGTCTCCACAACAATGAAAGCAAAGTTAAAAGGAAAACAGACAACAACAACAACAAACTAGTAACGAATTTATAACAAGTAGCTAATGTGATTATTTCTGACTACATGGAATACTTTTAAAATATAATAACAACTCCAGGGAAAAATGCTTTTAAAATAGAATAACAACTCCAGGGAAAAAATGTAGTAGAATTAGAGTTTTTAATAGGAATGAATGTTGAACTTGGTCAAATACCTTTTCTGCTTCAACTGACAAAAATCAAGTGAGTTTTTTTTTTTTTTTTTTATTGTGGTTGACTGCATTAATTGTTTTTCCAATGTTGAACCATCTATGCATCCCTGGCATGAATCCTACTTGGTCATGGTGAATTATCTTTTTGATATGTTGTTGAATTCTATTGGCTAGAGTTTCATTGAGGATTTCTGCATCTAAGTTCATGAGACACATAGGTCTGTAGTTTATGTTTTTTGTGCTGCTTTACCTGGTTCTTGTATCAGGGTTATATTGGCTTCATAGAATGAATTTGGGAGTATGCCATCCTTTTCTAATACTGTTAGTAATAGTGATGTTAATTCTTTAATAGAAGAATTATAAACTTACCAGAAGATGTTCAACTACATTTGGAATTTAAAAATTGCTAATAAAAACCAAAATGAGACATTTTCTACTTGTTATATTTACAAAGATGAAAAAGTCTAATGACAATACTCATTGTTGGGGGGCAGCTGTAGTAAAAATACATGTTCATTAGAGGGTTTAACAAATCACTTCAACACATAGAAAAGTATTTAAAATATATTCTGTTTGACAATTTAATACCAGTAATCCTTCTAAATATACTTTGGATATATTTTAATTTTATAAAAAAATAGTTGCTTATTTATTGTGAAATACAGCAAGTCAACTGCATAATGGTAAGCCCAATATGCAGACCATGTACACTATATATACGTGTGTGTGTGTGCGCGCATGTACAGGAAAGATGTCTACAGGAAATTGCTATACCATTTTGCTCTCTATCGTTCCTAATTGTCCAGATTTTCTATGTTAATCATAAAAAAGCTGTGAACATTAACAAAAAGGACATGCGGTCTCATAAGTATTGGGGAAATGGTAGCATATGCTACACTCTAAGTAGATCGTTCATACCAGTTTACATACAGAAATACCTTGTTCTTTTAATAGTAAAACATGGTGCCCTATTGATGAACATTTGTTTCTAGTTTTCTTATCATCAATAATGAAATAAAAAATTTGTCCATATATCATTTCACACGTTTAATTCTTCTTACAAGATAAATTCTGGGCCAAGGAATTTCTGCATTCAAAAGTTTGACGTATTTACCAAGTTGCCCTTCACAGCACTGTGTCTGTCAAACACTCCCTCAGTAACAGGAAGTGCGTTTGCTGTAGTCTTACCAACACCTGTGCTACCCCAGACTTTGAAGTGACATTGTACAGCTTTTCTTCAGAGACATGTGTATGTCTTTTTCTGATAACTGCCTGTTTATGTGTAAAGAAAATTAGCCCTTTGGAGATTCCTTGCAAATATTTACTGTTAGGTGCCATCAAGTTGATTTTCAATTCATTACAACCCCGTATGATAGAGTAAAATTACCCTGTAGGATTTTCTTCACTGTAATCTTTGTGGAAGCAGATTGCCAATCTTTCTCCCACAGAGCCACTAGGTAGGTTTGAACTGCCAGTCACTGTACCCATTTGTCTTTTGAGTTTGATTACAGTGGGTTTTGATGTGCGTACATTTTAAAAATTATATAGTTAAATTTTATTGTTTCTAGAATTCTCATGTTTTCCCATTTGAGGTCATAAATAATTCTGTCATGGTTTCTTTTTGATAAAAATTTAAATATTTGAGGTGTTGATCCAACTTATTTTTCCAGGTGGCCACTCACTGACTCGACTCAACTTCTTGAATAATCTGCATTTCCGTCCACTGATTGTCACGTTTTTTCATATATGTTTATCTTTATTTTCTAGAATTTCTGTTCTATTTCACCAAATTGTCTATCAACTCATTTGCCAATGCGATTACTTCTTTTAGGGTTATATTTGTAGCAGTACATTGGCAGGGAAATGTCAGAAATTCAAGCCAGATTCAGAAGAGGATGTGAAGTAAGGGATATCAATACCAGTGTCAGTTGAATCCTGACTGAAAGCAGAGAATACCAGAAAGATGTTTACTTGTATTTTATTGAGTATGCAGAGGCATTCAACTGTGAGGATCATAACAAATTATGGATAATATTGGGAAGAATGGGAATTCCAGGATACTTCAGTGTACTCGTGCAGAACCTGTAGTTAGACAAACAGGTAGTTGTTGGAATAGAACAGGGGGATACTTTTTTAAAAAATTTTATACATTCTGTTGTTGAGAATATACACAGTAAGACATACACCAGTTCAGTTTCTTCATGTACAATTCAGTGACACTGATTATATTCTTTGAGTTTTGCAACCATTCTATTGAGTTGTTCCATCCTTCTTGAGTTGTTCCTCCCTGATTAACATAAACTTACTGTCCCCCAAGATATGTATCTAATCTTTTCAGTTGCTATTGTCACTTTGATCCCATATAGTTGTTGAAAGAGCATAATGCTCAAGGCAGACATTTTTTTGCTAGTTAAACTAAACTTGGTTTTAAGAAGATGTTAGAGGATATTTTTGGCTTAAGCCTTAAAGATTGTCTCAAGGAAATAGTTTCAGAGTCTGGAGTACATTAAAATTTAAAATTCTCTTTTACATTTCCTCCTTTTGGTAAGGATTAGCCTACAGAATCTTTCATTAAACTGTTTAGTAATGGTAGCCAGGCTCCATCCAGTTCTGATCTTATGGCAAAGGAGGCAGTTTTCATGGAGGCAATTAGCCACATGTTTCATTTCCTCCTTCTATTCCTGACTCTACTGCTGCTTTCTGCTTCCTTCTCCTTCTGCTTCAGGTGAATAGAGACCAACTGTTGTGTGTTGGATTGCCACTTGCAAGCTTTTAAAAGATTCCAGAAACTACACTGCAAAGACATATTATTAGGCCAATTTAATGGAATGTTCCATGCAACCATGACCCTAAACCTCCAAACTAAGGAACCAATCCCGTCAGGTGTTTGGTTGTACATAAGCGGCCTCAGCAGCTATTTTTATTTGTCATTGTTGTAAATATATCTATCACACAGCTTTTGCCAGCTCAAATATTTAATAGATGTACAACTTACTGACAAAATTTACAATATGGATACAGTTTTTCAGTGTTAAGGAAGCATCCATCTATTCCTTTATAATCAAGTTCTCCTGTGAAAAAAATTGATTTTGGCTTTTATTAAATTCCCTTTCATCATCTGGGGATATGGATTTTTTGTTTTTTTTCTGGTCCTTAACAAAATGCTCAAGTATACTAATGTATTTTCTAACAATACTGAGCTGTCTGCATTCCTGGAATAAGCTCTACCTGGCTGTAATTTTTATTCTTCCACTGTACTGCCTTGATTTCATTTGCTATTATTTAATATTTCTGTATATCTACTCATAAATGAGATTGGTCTGCATTTTCTTTTTTGTGTAAGTTTTGGGAGTCAGGTAACAGGCTCATTTCAAAAATAAATAAGAATCTCTCCCTCTTACAGTTTCTTAAGTTTAAATATCATTGAAGTTACTTATATTTGTCTTTCCAAGTCTGGGCCTGGTGCTTCTTGATAGAGCAATTATAGTCATTTGCAGTTTCCTAGAAAATACATTCTTTTCATGTAGGCATTCAAAATTTTGTTAGCATCGAGTGATTCAAAGTAGTGTCTTCTGTTTAATTTCCTGCTTTATTACGTATTTTCTTCTTGCCATGTCTTATTTTCTTAAATTGACAATGGTTTACTTTGTTGATTTTTCAAAGAACCAGCTTATATATGTATTACTTTTTTTATAATTCATTATTTTCTGCTTTTATTTCTTTCCTTCTGCTTTTGCTTGGTTTACTTCTTGCTCTTTAACTTTTTTCAGTTGGGTGTTAATTTTGAGCACTGCATTTGGTTTTATGGTACAGTTCCTGATGTGTAGAATTTTCATTGTAATGATTTTCTAGATACTTGGATATCTCAGTATGAATTTCTTATTTGATTCAAGGTTTGAGCTTTTTGAGAGGGGAATCCTATTACATATTTTTTAAGTTATACTGTAAAATAATATTTAGTGGTGTTTGGGGGGCAAGTTTACATAGCAAATTAAGTTCTCATATGACAATTTCTATGCAAATTTTTCACTGACATTAGCTACATTTTTCAGTGCATCAACATTGTCTTTGTGTTCTGGTTGTTCTGTTGCCAGTGCTCTAATTTTTAATTGCATTTTGATGAGTATGTTTTCCTACATTAATTATACTTTTTGAAATTTATTGCAGTTTTCTTTGTGGATCAGCAACTAGTCAGGTTTTGCAGCAGTTCACATTAGTTTGATATCGTCAAAGAAGTATTCAGACATGTAATTATCAGCACACTACTGTGCACAAGAGAAACCAATAATAGATTGATTCATCTAGCAAAGGCAAAAATTAGTGTTTTGAGTTTGGAAACCATGTACTTGATTTCCGTGAGTGAACTGCAAATTAGCTGGTAGCCAGTCAAGTGGCCAGTGAGACTATTATGATCTTACGCACCTAGGCAGGTCAGCAAAGAGAACAACTTAGTTGTCTGAGGACTTGCCAAGGAGCCCTGGTGGTGTAGTGCTTAAGCACCTGGCTGCTAACCAAACAAGCTGACAGTCTGAACCCACCATCCACTCTGCGGGCAAAACATGTGCCAGTCTGCTATCCTAAGCCCTGAAAACCCTATAGGGCAGTTCTACTGTGACCTGTAGGGTTGCTGAGTTGAAACTGACTTGATGGGATTGGGTTTGGTTTTGATATGGAAGAACTGGCAGGAAGACTATGACAGTTTCAGTGGAGCACGTGTGATGCGCTGTCAGCATCATGGGTTACCACCAGCATCTTAGTTATGAGAACTGCCACTAAGTTCTTGAACTCATCCTAGAAAGTGTTACATACCATACTGCTGAATATCAATACCATCACCTTCGAAGCATTCCCCTGGTGAAGCTATGCATCAACACCAGCACCTAACCCACCCTTCAAAGCAGTTTTGGAACTCTTTTTCTGGAAGGCTCATCAGAGCTGTCGTCGTATTACCCTTGATGTCCTGAATATCATCAAAATGTCTTCCTTTCAATGTTTCCTTTGAGTAAAGAAAAGTCATTGTGGGCCAGATCAGATGAGTCAGGAGACTGTTCCAACACAGTTGTATACTGGCCAAAAACTCCCTCGCAGACTTCTCTACAGTCAAGTCTCATGAATTTGCCACTGTACCACCATGCACAATGGCCATTCCAGTGTTTCAACATTGCTTTAAAGGGTGGACTAGTTTCTGGCATCTGTGCATAGCTTCCCAAGGAGAGTACTTTGAAGGTGACTGTAGTGATGATATTCAGCAATGAGGTATGTGGCACTTAGAACAATTAAGTTCATGGACTTGTCAGACCTCATATGCCAAGTCAGCAAAAATAAGGATATAAAAAAATCTTACCACAACTGTGGTAGGTCAAATTGATATTTATTGAGAAACTCTTGATATACCATAGTACATATAATGTTTATATCATTCCTTTTTAAAAATGCCTGATACGTGGTAGACCTAGAGATCAGCTTCTGCTAGCCTTGTGTTTATTTCTCCTTAGACCCCTTCAACTTTTTGCTTAATGTTATTTCTACGTTATTCGATCCAAAGTTATAACTGTTTATCTTTATTGTGACCTGTAACCTTTAGTATTATAAAATACTTTGTCTTGTTTGCATTGTTTCTATAGTTATCTTTTGAATACCATGACAGTACTGTCATTTATTTAGCCAGTAACTCAGTGTCTATAATTCCCTGCATATTAGTAATTTTCTTCCATTTCTTTCATCATTCACTTTTATCAAGTGTATTTTTTAGTTTACCTTTGTACTATGAAGTATCCATATACTCCATTAACATAATTTGCTCTTGTGTAAAGCTTCCTGACCCCTATTTCTCTCCTGCCAGCTTGCCTTGCATATTGTCAGTTCATTCTTCCTAATATCACTTGTATCACATCACAAATCATCAGAAGTATTTCTGACCTCCTTGAAGTCTGCATTCTCTTCTGGTTTCCCATCCGTATTCTATCCACTCAGACTTATTTCTTCTGTGACTCCTCATTGAGTCTGTTCTCACTGTTCAACAGTTGAGCTGTGTAAGAAGAAAAGGCTTCTGCCAAGCAAGGGCCATCTGCTTTGTGCCATCATTATAGAGTTGATGACCCCCCCCCCCCCGCAGACTAGTTTCACTGGAGCGTTTTATTTCTTCTACACCCAGCTGTCAAGTGTCAGATCTGTAAAGCCTCATACATTCTCCAGAAACTCTTTAGGATTGGAAGGTACTTTAGAAGTCATCCAGTGTGATTCACACTCAGGCTCAAGGATTACTTCTGTCCCATTCCAGGGCAAGTCAGCCAGTCTCTGGTAATTAGGAACTCATGCTCTGAAAGCAGCAGTGAGTAACGTTCTGGCTTACTGTTCACTGAAATATGAGACACTTCTGGCCACTGGTTTTATTTTGCCCTTTGGAGTAACATGACATCCTTTCACATCTCAGAACATAAATACCTCACCTTCTCTTAATCTCCCTCAGATGAAAACCTCACCAGATCCTTTGATTGTCTCACTTGTAACAGGATCTGTAGACCCATTATCAGCTTGTGGCCACACACGTATCAGCATTCATGTTAAAAAGTTTATTTAAAAACAACCAAAAAAACAGTAAGTTCTGTCAAAAATAAACCTATTGCCATTGAATTTATTCTAACTGATAGCAATCCTCTAAAACAGAGTGGAACTGCTCTGTAGGATCTCCAAGGAGCAGCTGGTGGATTTGAACTACCAACCTTTTGGTGGAGCCACTCATCTCTTAACCTCCACTCCACCACCGTGCCAAGTTCTTGCTAGACCAAAAAACCAAACTCACTGCCATCAAGTCAATTCTGAGTCATAGCAAATCCAAGAGAATGGCCCTCACCATTTTAAATCATGGATTCCTGTGACAAAAACTTCATGGACAGAAGAAAATGTTTACATGTAAATTACAGACTGTCAGGGGTTCACGGACTCCAGGTTAAGGACTCCTACAGTTTAGGATGGGAATGCTAACATATGAGGAGGAAACATGAAGACAAAGAGTGGCAATGGAGCAGGAGTAGGGTAGGAAAAAAAAAGTCTATTCCGACTCATAGTCTACCCTATAGGACAGAGGAAAACTGCCCCATAGAGTTTCCAACAAGCACCTGGTGAATTCAAACTGCCAACCTTTTGGTTAGCAGCGCAACACTTGACCACCATGTCACCAAGGTTCCCAGGAGTAAGATAGTACCAAGTAATCCTTCCATTAGAAAGCCTGAGCCTGGTCTCGATGCTGCAAACTGACTGTGCTTGCTACTTCCTTAAAAAATGTCAGATTTCAGAGAAACCCTGGTGGCATAGTGGGTTAAGTGCTGCATCTGTTAACCAAAAAAGTCAGCAGTTTAAATCCACCAGGCACTCCTTGGAAACGCTATGGGGCAGTTCTTCCCTGACCTGTAGGGTTGCTATGAGTTGGACCCGAATCGACAGCAATGGGTAAGGGATTTTAGAAGTGGATCTGTTGCATGATCACTAAACCAATACAATATTAAACTGAATTCCAAAGTCTCCATCCCTCTAATTGTTTCAAATGTGGTAGTTATGTTTATTAAGCTAGATTTAAGTTGCTTAAGGCTTGCAAGGCAAGTCTTTCACTAATCACCTGAGAACCAAAACTGCTGATTACAAACTTAACACCCTGAACCCTGGCATTGTGACTGGGAAGCGACAATACCAAACAAAACAAAAACCCACTGCCATCAAGTTGATTCCAACTCATAGTGACACTATGTGACAGAAAAGAACTGCTCCACAGTGTTTCCTAAGAGCACCTGGCAGATTCAAACTGCCGACCTTTTGTTTAGCAGATGTAGCACTTAACCATTAGACCACCAGGTTTTCTAGTGACAATACACAGGACTAATTTTAGAAATGCTTTTGTAATGAAATTCCTAATCCACATGTACAAACCTGTTAAATTTTACCCTGCATAACAAATTCTACATGCCAAATTTTAAGATGGATTAAGTAGTAAATGATACTTGTCATTGAACAGACCACTGTCACTCCTGACCCTGTTGCCTCTCAGATCCTTGACCCTTTACCATGCCCCTACTTTTGAGAACAGTCAGTTATTCTGAAGCTTGCGTTATTGTGCAATAAATTGGAATCTGCAGTTGCTGATTTTAAGCTCAGAGGGCAATAGCTGTGTCCAGTATACTTTTGTGGAATTCACTGCTCAGTATAGAATACATAATGAATGGGCAAATGCTTCCCAGTATTATATTCTACAACTGGGTGGTTCTTGAAATTGTATGGGATCATACAATTACAGTTCCAAGTCTGACTTATATAATGACATGGCTCAAGGCAAATATGTCATTTATTTTGAAAACAAAAACATCAAAACTGTTTTACTGAAAACTAGTTTTATTTTAAAATTAAGTGCATAGCACTCATCTAATTCCATTGGTGTAGACTTTTAGCACCATATTTGCTATTCGCAATTAACAGGGTAACAGATACATTTTGGTTTGCAGTTTGTACTTGAGTAGTGTTATTTAGTGGACTTTGGTAAAGCCCTTTATACATACATATTCATCTGTTCACAGTACACATTTAATGATGGTCCAGTAAGCGCAACAAAACAAACAAAACCAAAAACGAAAAAGCAAACCTACTTTGAAGACTAATCAATAAATTAAACAAAACCCACACAATTTCTCCCCTTTCCCCGAAAATCAAGCAGTTGTGAGTTGTATTTATTGAACCCTAATGTTTTTAAAATAGTTCTGGCTCTCCAGCCATCCCCCCTACCCTACTGGGTATGTAACAATAGGAACCGATTATTTCATTCTACCCACCAGCCCCCGCCCGCCCCCCAAAACCAATCCAGTGTTCTTTAGCATCTTTAAATATAAATTGGAAAAGTGTTAATAAGTTTTTAAAAGGCATAGTCTTCTATAACAAGAATGACATTTAAACCAATCAATAAAAGTATCTGACAAGACATTAAATTACCATAGGCACCAGTTGTTGTTTCAAGTTGGGATCTCTATCCCAGTATCTTACATTCATAGTATTATTGAGGTAGTTAAAATATTGAAAATTGGATCCAGGTTGCTGGGTTCTGAATACGAATGAGATACTCTTTTGAACCTACATATCCCCTAAATATTTCAAGCTTTCTTAAGGTAAGTACAACCAAAATCCAACTAGCAGCCTGCTGTAAAGAGGAAGATGATGATACTTTCAGAAACCAATTTTCATGCCTGAAAACTACCATGAGTGTTTCTCTTACCTGAGTGGTTGTTTAAGTTTTTTTGTTTCATCCACCAGACTAATAAACCCACACCATACCCTATGTGCTCTAAATATAAAAGTAATCTTTATATTAAGGAAAGGCTATTTCTCTAAGAATTCATGCTGGAAGCACTCACCCACGTTCATCCAGCAGAGCCCCCTGCATCAGTCTGTTACTGTACGGAGCCCCTTCCCTTCCTAACAAAAGCCACTGGCTTGATACTGTGACTCCTGCTGCATACCCACAACTTATTTATAGTAGGTTTGTCTTCAATGCATATTGTGACAGTTACATTTCTACCATGCAGACTCCCTTCTATTTAAGTGCTACCTTTTAAAGAAAGATTTCCTCTACCAAATTATCTTTTCTTCCTCAGATAAGAATACAATGTTTAGTTTATCAGTATTACAACTTTTTTACTTTTTAAATTTATTCCCCAAAACTATTATTGCTGTTTCATTGTCAGTACAATGAAATGTTGTACCATGATAGTTCTGGGTCCAGTCCCAACAAAAGTGGCTACTAGAATTTACAAATTAGTACGTTTGTCTACTTAGACTGATAAGCTGGATTCAGAGGTTGCTCATAAACCCTGTCTTCCACATCACAGAACAAAGTGCTGCTCCAGCACAACCTGAGAACTATCCTGGCCATGCTCCGCTCTAAGACAACCCTCAAGCACTTTCTTCTAATAGTGACAATTTAGTTATGCCTTTCCTTGAAAAAAGTGGGGTTTTTTTGTTTTGTTTTTTAGTAGCAAATATGGGTACAGATCATTGATTGCACTAAGAAATGCAAAGCCCACATATGTATTATGAATCACAGGAACCCCCAATTCATTCATTCTGACCCCCAATGCCCTTATCTGAAAACCCACCTTGGCATGAGTGCTTCAGCCCAGTTACAAAGGTAGCCCACACCGACAGTTCCAAAGCGCTGCTGCTGCGTTGGGGTAAGTGTTTCTAAGTAGCGTAAATTCCCTGAGTTAAATGTGTTTTTATCTAAAGATTTGAGGCTGATTATTTAGAGAAAAAACAAAATATATGACCATGATTTTAAGTAAGAGATATACTCCACCTTAACTTGATTACATAAATCCAAATACCTATGCTGTTTGTGATAGAAGTGATATAGAACCATCCGGAAATTTCCTTTTTACTATGTGAATCGGTATAGCATAGCAATCACAATTTTAAACTTGGTCAAAAACTCATCTGTAAATGAAAAATATAACTCAAAACTGCAGAAAAAAGGTTTCTTGAAAAATTAATACTGTAACTTTCCTTCATAAAAGACTGGCCAGTCCACAGATAACCATTAGTCTTTGACACATAAGCCCAGAAACCACCACAGGTTAAATCTCAATATGGCAAATTGGAGCTTGGTCCAAATTTTCCATTGTATTGAGTATTTTTGAAATATTTGGACCATGAGCCAAGGCTTGAAAAATCTCTGTTGTACAGGGATTTGTTGTAACAAGATTTGACACACACAGTATTAAAGTGTTTGCCCAGTTTGCCGAGTCCTCCCAGCTGTTCACGGTACACTGAAAGGGACATGCAGTCTTCCTGGAGCTGGTCTCTCTGAAGTGTTCTGATGCCATTTTGCTCCCTTTCTTTTTGAAAAGAAGTTACAAATATCTTGCCCCAGAGCATCAAGTCACCAAACAGTCTGGGTCATGTATTACTTCCACGCATAGTCACCTTTCAAAACATGGAGTGATGCACGGATAATGTTCATTTATCTGATAACTCCGATTATAAGAAACACTCAGACAGGGTTTAACTTCTACTGGTATTGCTAGCGACATCCCAACACCAGTCTGCACGTGTCCAAGGCCCTGAACACTAGTTTGGAAGCCAGCAGGACATGTCTGTAATGTGTAAGATGAGGTGTGTGTGGTAGATACAATCTGTTGACAGCTTGGTTGTTCTGACACAGCATGGCGATACTGCAGTGAAGTCTGATGTGTCTGATGGAGATACTGTGGTTGCTGAAAGTGAACTGGTCGTGAGGGCTGGGAGGTTGTCTGGAATACACCTAATTGTGCTGACTGAAGTCCTCCCTGCCCTCTCTGTTTGTTTGCTTCTTTTACATCATTATCATGAGCACTACAACACAGAAGAAAGGAATGTGTTAATGTTACTTGAGAATAATTTGCAAGAAAGTCCTGCCCTACTCCACTCCCACACCCGCAAGATATGACTCCACTGACTGTCACCACTGTCTAGATAGCAGTCACTGTGCCATAATTTCAACACAATGACATCTACCTCTTAACCCTTCTAAGGCACACGCCTTTAGTACGAACCTTGGGAACTGCCTGCTGGTAGCTTTGAGGGCTATTTATGGCTTGTGAGACACAGCCACAAGCAGCACTCACTGTGGCTGCCACGCTGGTAGCACCCTGGTAGCTCCAAGAATTCAAACATATGGAAATGGGGAATGGGGCAAGATTTGCCTGGAGTTACCTCAGAGTTACAGGTTTACAGACACTCAACAGCAGCTCCTTTCTCTGCCATGTACCTAGAATCATACTAGCCATGACAACCTCTAAGCCAGCTAACAGCCAAGGGCAACCTTTCTACCAAGTGCTGCTTATACAGAGCTTACCCATAGCAGCAAGTGGCAGCCTGAGCAAATATCCTAGAAGTTCTGTGCCTCTGCGAAGTTATTTTTCAGGGAAACTTACATACCAAGAAAAATACTGAGAAACTGCAGACACAAGAACAAAAAGTCTTACATCAACAGTCGTTCAATGCACTGCACTAGGAAATCCCAGGAGTAAGCAGTAAGACGATGCAGTCTTGCAGGCCATGTGGGAGAAAGACGAAGAATAATCCTTGAAGAAGCCACACACGCAGCAGCTACTAAAGAAGGTGCATAATTTAGAAAGGCATAATCTGTGGAGACACCAAAAATGAACTTAAGCAACAGAATTCATTAGTCACAAGCTACAAATCATTTGCTGGCATCCACAGCTCACCTTGCAAAGATACTTCCAAGAAGTAATCTGCATATTTGGCCATGTAGAGTTTAGTTTTTTCCAAGCAAATCATTGGCCAACCATCATGAAGGTCTGTTTCATGTACTGCTTCGGACAGATAATACTCAATGAAGTGGGCAGCCGTTGGAAGGCAGAGGTTCCACTGAAAGGTTTCTAATAATAACAGCTCCATATGGAGCAAGTTTTGTTTTGTTAGTACTAGATTCATATTAGTCATACAACCCAAGCTGTTGAGCTGCTCCAGCTTTGGCACACTGTCTTCTTTTTCTTCAAATTTACCTTATTAAAAAAGGGGAAAAAGAGAAAAATGTTAGCAAGTGATTGTTTTAGCTCTAGCTAGTAAATGAGATTTGCTGTCTCACTGCCAGGATTTAGATCCAAACACACTCACTTCCTCTACCTTATGCAGATATCAGTGTGCCAGAACATTCTGTGGTTTTCCATTTCTCCCCCTCACCCCACAAAATATGCTGGGAACATGTAAACATTTTGATCTGTGTGATACTGTATAATGGAAATACTCATTTATGTCAGTTTTTTAAAAAAAACAAATCTCACCAGCTGAACCTTTTCAGGAAATTTCTTTTCAGGGGCCTAGTGGTAGTAATGGAAGAAATTTTAAAAACAGAAAATAGTTTAAAGAACTTAACATTATTGCTTTGTCTGAAATAACAAATAGTTGAGCTTCCAGTGTTTTTCCTCGTTTTTTTCTCAATTCCAGAGGCAGCTAAATAGGTTTGGTAAGGGAAAAAAAGCAAAATTGGGTGACTACCTAACAAGTGTTCTCATTACAAACCCAAAACAGACATCTTTCCTCTTGTGAATCCAAAGCGAAAATCTGCTTAACTCTGTATCCTCTTTTATCTTCCCGATACAGTGGTCAAGTGTTTGGCTACTAACCAAAAGGTTGGCAGTTTGAATCCACCACCTGTTACTTGGAAACGCTATGGGGCAGTTCTCTTCTGTCCTCATAGGGTCACTATGAGTTATAACTGACTTTACTGCAATGAGTTTGGTTCTTCTTCTTCGTTTTTTTTGTGTATCCCCTTAAAGCAGAAGAGGAATAGAGATGACCTAATGGCTGACCTTCGTATTTGAAGGCATTAGTTCTTGGTTAAGTGATATGACTGCTAACCAAAAGGTTGGCAGTTCAGATATGCTAGGTGTTCCTTGGAAACTCTATAGGGCAGTTCTACTCTAACCTATAGGGACGCTATGAGTTGGAATCAACTAGACAGCAATGGGTTTTTTCATGTACAGCTGAGTAATAAAATTCCCTCTCCAGTCCCAGAATAATTTTTCTACAGTTTATGTTCTAGCTTACACTTTTATTTCCAAAAAACCACTTTACCATACATAAAGCCTTGTTTGGGGGGGATTTCTAGAACTCAGGGCTGGAGAGGTTGTGAACTAGCGAGTACTATTATGATTTTCCAGATGTAGCAATAGAACCAACGAGTTGTATTCAAGTCTCTTTAGGTCTTTGTTCAGTGGTCCGTGGAAGAAGGAAATTATAACTAAGGCCATCTACGTCCTAATTCTGTGTTCTGTTTTACATTAAGGTTTATATCACAATTATTAGATTCTTTATAATATCTTTCACACTCATGCTTTAAGATTTTTAGAGTATGTTACTAAAGCAGCACATATTACTGTATCAAACATTTCTTTTAATATTTTGATAACTATTTCAATATACAGGGTTTCCTTAGGAGCTCATGGTGCAGTGGTTAAAGGCTCAATGCCAACTGCAAGTTCAGTAGTCCAAACCTACCAGCTGTTCATGGGGGAAAGATATGGCAGTCAGCTTCCATCAAGATTTATGGCCTTGGAAATCTTAAAAGGCAGTTCTACCTTGTCCTATAAGGTCACTGTTAAGTTAGAATGAACTCAATGGCAACAGGTAGTTTCCATAGAAATTATATCATTCTGTTTTACTTAGGTAAAAGCCTATTTTGAAAAAGCTAGGAAGACTTTTCAAGCAGGGAAAACCAAACTGAGTTTCCCCATAAAGTTTCTCTTTCAGACAGGACGGGTTTGCACTACACATTGGGAGCTGCTGCAACAAATGGTACTGACCTGAGGCACTCAATACAGCTCAAGGTGCAGACAGCTGTGGTGCAGCCCATAGGGGTGTGTTCACTTTGGCCTGCCCTAGAGCTAGTGAAAAGGCACTGCTGCCTGCCTTGCTCTTTGCTGAGGGAAGTGAGCTGGGTTTGAAGGTTTTGTTTTGTATGTCAGGAGATTCTAAGCTCCTGACTTATGAAGAATCTAAGCTAAGAAGCAGAAGGGATAGTGGCTCTTCCCCAGAGAACTTTAGAACTAACCCCACTACTGAAACATTACTACAGACAATTCAAACCTTTCAAGATCCAGCTAGCCCTTTCCAATTCAAATCACATAAAGATGAATTTCACACATCAGCCAGTAGCCCACACTTCTGAAGTGGTTTTTATGGCCTAATTATCCAGCATCATCTTTGCATAAAGATACAGAAGATGAAACTACTCTTTTCAATATAACAAGGTAAAATTCTTCAGAAGGAGGATAACCTAGGGATTGAGTTCAATCATTCTGGATGAATCATTAGTGTTTTCAAAGTACCTTGCCTTTTATGTAAACAGCAGCAATACTGGCAATATCCTTCAAAGGAATATTATAAAAATTAATGTGTTCTATTTATATCATGCTTGAAGTTCCTTTGAAGAAATTAATAAATCATAATTCACTGTTTAATTCAAGGTTTAAGAATGTTTCATATCTCCTTGAAACTTTTAATACTGCAAACAAAATGGTATATAACTAATTTTACAGCTCACTAATTTAAGGTAAAAAAAAAACAACCCAGTGCCGCTGAGTTGGATATGACTCATGACAACCCTAGAGGCCAGAGCAGAACTGCCTCCTAGAGTGTTGGAGGAGTGCCTGGTGGATCTGCACTGCCGACCTTTTGGTTGGCAGTGGTAGCACTTAACCCACTATACCACCAGGTTGGCTAATTCATTTAAAGCCCAATATAAGCCAAAAATGGAACCCAAAAAGAAAATGTGTTTGAATTCCTACATCTAAAGTACTAAGGTATTGCAGAAAGTAAAGCACTTGGCCATCTGAAGTATGAAAAACTGCTTCATCATTTGCAAAGTTAAAAATGACCTGTGTACTGTGTAAATAACCACAGTGGGGATTTTAATTCAGGTTTAAGTTTTAGGGAATTTTTTTCATTGTATAATGGTGGTATAAATAATCAGATAAATTAAAGGATTTAAAAATCTGTGACAGTGTCAACGAGTACCTGCATTTGTATCTATAGCTTCTACTGTGCTGAATGCTGTGTCCATGTATTTTACGCCTACTTATTCTCAATACCACATACAGATCAAAAAGATCAGTTTTTTTCAATTGAAAGGAAATTCCACAAGCCATGTGATTATATTGATAAAAGCCTCAAACAGGAAATAGAAGCACAGGAAATTCATGTCTACCTCCCAGAAAAGAAAGAGAGCCACAGAAGTCAACCATCAAGTCTTCCACCCTTTATAGGAAATGTACAGATGACCTAAGGAAATCAGCACTTTTCCAGCGCTGGCAGCAAACAGCAGAAATGTAGTAGAGAAGATCTGAACACTGAGTAGGACTTGGATCAGATGTCATTCTCAACTCTGCCAACCCAATTCTGTCTTACCAAGTGAAAAAAAAGTCATCCTTAATATACACAAGTATCCTCACAAAATATATGACTATAGGTCTAACAGAAAAATGAGTAAAAAACAGCAAAGAGGCAATTCATTAAAAAAAATCCTAAACTCATTAAAAACTGAGATGTAAATCAAATCAACTGTACGATACAATTTTTTACCTATGAGTAAAATAAAAAGTGTTGCTAACACAAGCACTTGTCACAAGCTTTTATTAGTACAAGACTACAATCTCCTTTTTGGCTTTATGTTGACTCTATGATCATTTCTTAGTTATAAATCTTTAA
This sequence comes from Heterohyrax brucei, assembly GCA_028571685.1. NCBI lineage: Eukaryota > Metazoa > Chordata > Mammalia > Hyracoidea > Procaviidae > Heterohyrax > Heterohyrax brucei. Next base: position 36,384,589 of record CM053154.1, read on the forward strand.
TTATAGGAAGCCTCATCTCTAAGATGGTCTCTACAGTCTCCTAAGTTCAATGCTGATCTTAGAAGCTGAGGGGAGCCGGACTATACATGTGGATGAGTTGAAATTTCGATAAATCAAGGTCCATGCTAAAATGAACCAGGATCCTTATGTTATGGGGGCCATGTTTAAGATGAGAGCAGTTTACAGAGGAATTAACTATTACAGTATGAACTGTACTCATGTTTCAGTTTGCTGTGTGCTTTTAAATGTACCACCCCAACTTGATCCTCACAACAGCTTGGTGAGGCAAGTTTATTTCCACTTTATAGAGAAGTGGAATATATGCCATACTGCAGTAAGAAACTCAAACCCAGGAAGTCCATTGCTACAGTCCATGCTCTTAAATGCTATTTATCATGTACTCTATTGGGCCCTTCCATTCTACTTCTAATAGTACAGACAACTAGGCAGCTGGATAAGCATCACCAACTGAACTTACAAGCTGTGCTCTGTCTTTGGTTAAACTACATACAGCCTCCCAACCTATTCACTACGTGGAATCCAACTGTCACTCCTGTCAACAGCTATGAACAGCTCCTCACTTCTACAAAACAGGCCACCTATGCCAAAGAAGGGAGTAGTGGGGACGGAGACACACAGAGTCCAATCATTCTGTGAGGAGATAAGCATTATTTTAATAAACTTTATTACAACTAACTGGAGAGTTGCCATTGGTGTCCAAAGATGAGAGTATATGAATGTAAGAAACACCAGAATGAACTCCACAGAGTTAAGAGAGACATCAGATACTAAAAACTGCTTATCAGCATTCTAAGAGTATCGAACATACATACTGTGGACTGTCAAAAGAACAAATCAGTCTGAGAAAAAATATAGTCAGAAAGCTCCTAAAGTGAAGACGGTGAAACTTGGGTTCACTTACTTTGGACACATCATCAAGAAAGACCAATCCGCAGAAAAGGACATCAAGGCTGGTGAAACAGAACGTCAGCAAACATGAGGAAAACCCTCAGTGAGATGGACAGATCCAATAGCCACAATAATGGATTCAAATACACCTATGCTCATGAAGATGGCACAGGACTGGGCAGTTTCATTCTTTCATACATATGGTCTCCATGAGTTAGAAATGACTTGATGCCAACTAACAACAGTCACTTCTGTTAGAGAGTTATAGGTTAAGGGAGAGATTATTGTTGGCTACTAAAGGGCCAGCCTCTTACGTTCTTGAGCCTGGTATAGAGCTGATAGCTTAAACTCTTTTGACCTCTGCCAACCTGGACAGGACTGAGATCCCAAGGACTACTTATCTCAACAATTCCCACTCTCTAATGGAAAACAAATGATGATAAAAGCTATTCTTGGGGAGAAGGAGATTGACAATGTTACCAGAACAAGGGAGGAAGTATCTGGCTCTTTCAGGAATTGATAAACAATTTATATTTGAACCATATCAAATACAGAGTCTAAAGCCTAGTTAACTAGAAGTGAACCAAAAAAATCACTGAAATAACTAGGTTACATACATTTAATCAAATACTCTTCAACAAAATAAACTGATCATGACAGACTAACTGTACTACATAAAAGAACAATTAAAAACACTATTCTAACCAAGCGAAGACAGTACACAAACTACCTTTACACCCAACTGTGGAAATTATAAAAAGTTGGCACTATTGCAAGCCACTGCATGGTAGAATTCTTATTAGTCAACTAGAGTCCTTCGGGTACATGAAATAGGAATCTGTAGTAACATTTATGAATATACAGTTTAGAAACCGTTAACTCTTCTAGTAAGTTGTTAGCAAGTTAATTTTAGTCACAAATATGAACTGACTATGACTCATTATTTCCTGCTGCCTCCCACTGATCTTTAGAATCCTAGGCACAGTCAGCAGGCTTGGAAGTGGCAACCTGACAGTGATGGCCATGGCAGGCAAAAGGTTATCTTCCATTAATGTTCTCATCCCAAGTTTTTAAAACAGCTTTCCTTGTGTGTTTGACTTCCAATTCCATAAACTGATCCAAGAGTAAACTAGCATTCTATAGGGTAACACACACATTCTGTTGTGGGTTTTTCCCTATTCTACATAAACTATTAAACCACAAGTGGCTTCACAGCCAGGAACATATACAGTGTTGTATACATGATTACTTATGAGAATGAAACCTTAATTAAAGTTCAAATTAATTAAAGCCAGCCAGCCAACCATTAAGATAAATGCAGAAGCATTAGCCCTCTGGCTTCTGGGGTAAGAGAGGAAAGAAAGTTGGTGACATGTCTGAATCTTATGGGACAACAGATTAAAGGAGAAATACAGATATTCAGGAAATGTATCTATTTTGGTAAGAATTCAGCTCAAAGCTATGTTGATCGGTTTGGAAGATGAAACTAGAAAGGTGGCTGGTTCGAGATTAAAGGTTCTAAATGCTACTGTAAAAACTTTATACTTCAACTCACAGGCATTGAGAAGTTATCTTTGAGGATACATCTTACTTGTATTTACCTAGTTTAACAAAAGATTTTAAAGAGCTTAGAAAGACAATTTAAGAGAATGAAAATAAGTGGCTAAAGTCATCAGATTGAAGAAAGAAAAGGAAAATAGAGAAGAGAGAGTGGCAGAAATGGATACCACACAGGCCTGCATTTGGCTTTAGGTTTACTGGCACCCAAAACACAAAGATGTCTTAGAAAGAACTCTAATGGCACAGTGGAAGGGGAATCTTCCTTGGATGATGGCTACAATGGGTCCCAAGTCTTCAAGTGGAGGGTTAGAGGTAAAGGGAGTCCATATACCTACATACTTCCTGAAGTGGGGCTGAAATTTCTATTGTAATCACATGGGTGATGTAAAATCTAGGCAACTGATTCAATTTCAGTATCAAATATAATTTTTTGTATTACCAAAAGAAGGAGATTTCAATTTCCATCCCTTTTCTCACCCTCTCTCTTTAGTGAGGTTATTAATGAGTAATGAAATGCATTACATGCAGATGTTGAGAAAAAGGCACCCAAAGGTTCAATAATACAGTCCATACTGGATAACAAGTATGGTTATATTCTGTCTTTCTGCCTACTACATAGTTGTGTCTAATAGATAGGGCAAGGTTTTTTCACATCTGTGGCTGCTACATATGAACTTTCAGTTCCTTATGTCAACTCATTATATTGAAAGTATTCACACTATAAAAAAGTATGATATCTTTAAGATGGAGTTTCTCAACCTTAACTCCATAGACATTTTGGGTCTCTGGATAATTCTTCACTGTCCTGTGCATTATAGAATGGTTAATAACATCTCTGGCTTCTACCCACTAGATGCCAGTAGTATCAACCTAGATTGTGACAACCAAAAATATCTCCAGACAAAATATCTCCCAATAGTACCCCTGGCTGAGAACCACTGGTTTCAGACAATGGTTCTCAACTGGACAGGTATCAGAATCACCTTTGGAACCTTATAAGCTTATAATAATAATAATAATTTCATGCCCTGTAACATAGACTCTGATTCAGTTGACCTAAACATTTCTATCAGACTTTTCAGGATGTAGGGCTTAGACATGTAAGTTTTTAAGACTCCAAAAACACTTTTTAATGTGTGGTTAAGAATTACTGTGATGAGAAAAGCTTTCACCATAAGCTTCTGATACTGGTGAACTACAATGAATGGGATTTGGTGATATTTTACTAAGTCCTACATAAATGCATTTTATTATAAACAATGAAAATTCTCAGTTGTGTTGATCAGATTCATACTTACTTGCTAGAAGCAGGCAGGAAAGCGCAACTAAATGCAGCTGCTGGATAGAGATGTCATAGCGATCCATAAACAGGTCTAGCAAGTAGACAGCAAGGTGTCGGGCTGAAGGGCACAGAGTGAAGCGATTGCTCACAATTGCAATCAGATCAGCAAAATACCGTCTGAGACTCAGCTGAGGTGACTGGCCTTTATAGGAAGGCAACTTCAGCTCCTAAATCAGGAGGGACAATATTTAGTCTGACATATTCTGTGGAAATATCCTCACAATGAAAAGATTTAACATTGTTTTTCCAATATATCAGTGCAGCTACATGCCTAAAACACATGCTTCTAATGTGTTTTAAACTTAAGTAAACACTTTTAAAAGTTGAATGGAAGGATAATTAATGGCATTTAATTTGAAAGCAAACTTTTGTCCTTATTCTTTACCACTTCTGATTTAAGACCAGGTGTAGGTATTTCTTCCTCTATGGAATGGATGGATACTTTCCAGCAAGATTTTTAATAAGAGAATGGCTTTCCCTCCCAGTTATTTGCAGAAAAATGTCTTTACCAAAACACCAACTGTATCACACTATACCACATCATGTCCTCTAGGCATCACTAAGCTTTTGGTTAGAAGGAGATTAGTGGCTGTGCTCTTTGGAAGACTGCATACTACATTATACCTGCAAAGATGAGGGAAGTGGGAGGCCAGTATGCATCCATTAGTATTTTCTAATCATGTCTCCCTTTCAGAAGTTTTATCTTTCCTTTGGCATCGTCCTTGCATACACCTAATTTTTTTCTCCCATAACTGTTCCAGATCAATTTTTCTAAAGTAGAAAATTTGTCTGTTAAAAAATTTTCAGAGCAGAGACAGATGGACCAAATTTATTAATGAGATCAGGATACTACTTAGAGTTGATCCAGCCAAAAAAACCAAAACCCAAACCTGTTGCTGTCAATTCCAAACCACAGTGACCACACAGGACAGATCAGAACTGCCCCACAGTTTTCAAGGAACACATGGTGGACCTGAACTAAAAACCTTTTGTGAGCAGTCATAGCACTTAACCACTATGCCACCAGGGTTTCCCTTGACCCAATGGGTATCACACACACACAAAAAAAGGAAGTTACAATTAATCTAGCTTAACACTAAGATATAAAACTATAAAACTTTAGATAAAATATTAGCCAATATAGTTTAGTAGTGTATCCAAAGAATTTATCATCAATTGTAGGTCACAGGACTACAACAATTTTTTTTAATAGGATATACCAATTTTACTAAAACAATGGTAGTCTTCACTTGTTCGATACATACTTTTAGTGGACTTAATTATAAATCTGAACTTCCACTTGAAAAGATGAGAGCCTCTTTTTTGGTTAAGATGGTTTGATATTTGAAAATCTATTACAGTAATTCATGGTAACTTACGCACAGATGTGCACAATCATCTCTAAAGATGTCCAAAGCACTGGGAGAACTAACTACAGATGTATGCTTCTCTGACAGTGGAAATGAGGAAGGAAATAAGATCTGAAACAGAACAGCCAGTATCTCACTTGCAGGAGAAATGCTAGAAGGTTCTTTGAAGGTAAGAGAAACAATATATTAATTTCTCCAAACATAGGAAACATGTTGATTTCTCATATGCAGCCCTGGGATTTTTCTTCTCTCCTCTGTTACACTGTCAATAAGCTGCAATTTCAAACTTCACTTTTCTTCATTGCCCTGAGATGACATTTACTGAGCACCCACCATGTAGTAGGCACTCTGCAAACTCCAGGGATGTAAAAACTGTTTCTGATCTCAATCCTCTTTCTGGTGGGAGAGTGAAAATACAGAAATTATCAGAATACAGTATAGTCATCACAGGGTACTATGGGAATACTGAGGAGGGACATTTTAACCCTGCTTAAGGCACCTGGCTTGGCTGGCAAGGGGTTAAGGTGTTAATGAGGGGGGTGGGGGGGAAGGTCAGGATAGATTTTCTTGAATGAGAAGCTTTAAGGCCTTAAAGGCTTATTGGAATAGCAAAAAAACACTAGTGAATGTTATTTTTAAAATATATTAACTTTACTAAATGAAAAAATAAAGGCAAGAACCTCATGGGCCATCATTAAATTTTTAACAGAGTGTCCAAATGCATCCTTTTTATGGCTTTTTAAATGCTCAAGTATCTATATCACCTAATGGCTCTGCAAAATGTTGCAGCAATTGTCAAACTGACCAAGTGCTTACCAGCTGGTCATCAGATTTAGTTATCTATGTTCAGGTGCTGAAGTTGTAAGAGGATGAGAAAGTGAGCTGTTCTTCACTTAGGTTATGAGTTTCTTCTGCTGTCTATTCCTAATGCCTAGAATTGATTATCCTTTTTCCAGTCTGCCTCTCAGAATTCCACACAGCCAAAACAGAGTGGCCTGAATGTCACCTCCATCATGTCTCAAGTACTCCTCAGTTCACTAACCCAAAATGCCAACCCCTTCTCAGAAGGGAGAAATAAAGTCATGCGAGGAATATTCATAAGCATAAGCACAACTTTGTGGGATATTTTCTTAATGTTTCTCACAAAGCTAGAATTATTCCCATCTGTCGTAAAGGTTTCCCAAAATACTTCCCTCCAGCATCCTACAAAATCATGAGAAGAAAGAAGAGACACTGGTATAAGGGTACACCTACTTTGTAGGTTTGTTTAGTTTGGTAACTATATTTACAAAAATAATACAGTTAGCACTTGCACACCAAAGATTTCTCCTTATTGTAATTTTTATATTTCCTGGTAGATACAATGCTGGTCACTCCAACTATCTCCCCACAGACACTAGGTGTAAACAAAAAACACCTTCTACAGTATTCACACAGCAGCTGCCCAAAGGAAGACCTACATCCCTATGCTCTGATTCTCATGCACTGTCTCATTCACTGTTACTGCTCTAACAGCTGGCACAGCACTTTGTACACAGAAGGCACTCAAATATATTGACTAAATAAATAAGCAGATGACTATTCAACTAAATCACCTAGGTTAAGAGCTTTTATTTTCCTTGAGTGTACTACAGTGATCTCTACAGTACTGATTAGCATAAACTATAAAGTGTGGCTAACATGTCAAAGTATAAGAAATGTGGCCTACACAATGCTTAAAGCTAAAACAAAGACAAGCTAAGATAAAACAATGCTTAAAGCTAAAACAAAGACAAACAGTATACTACAGGTAGCCCAGGACAATTTTCAGTGGCATTCCTTCAGGCCCTGTACTGTCTTGTCCTCTGATAATTCATAAGCAACTTGAATGTAGGACTGTTTTTTCCTTAGATCCTTTAGAGCCTAATAAATAAAAGCATGCATCCAACAAATCTGCAGAGTGAAAAAAAAAAAAAAACACCCCCCAAATCCAAAACCAAACCCACTGCCACTGAAATGATTCCAAATCACAGTGACCCTATAGGACAGAGAACTGCTCCATGGTTTCCAAGGAGCACCTGGCAGATTCAACTCCTGACCTTCTGGTTAGCAGCTGTAGCACTTAACCACTACATAGCACCAGAGTTTTATTCATCCAACAAGTTGGCTGAGTGAAAAAAAAAAAAACATTCACCCCAAACTCAGCTGACAAAACTCATTCAGATAATCATTCAGGATTAAAATTTCTGCAAATGAAATCTAAAAATCAAAAAACATGAAATCTCTCAAGAAAAATCTTGCAAGTTTCACATCAATTTATAATACATGTATATCATTACCACTGCCATGAAGTCAGGTCCGACTCACAGTGACCCTAGAGGTGAGAGGAGAACTGCGCCACAGTCTCCAGCGAGCGCCTGGTGTATCTGAACGGCCGACTTTTTGCTTAGCACGTATATCATTAATATCAAATAATTTTACCACATACCAGAGGGATAAAGAGCTGATACTCAGAAAAGAACATTTCAAATTGAAAGATGAAACCTGCAAAAAATATCAAAAGTGTATCTGGACAGTTTTCAAAGTGGAGAACTTGCAACTCAACTCTTAACATACCAGCAAGCAGTTAGTCCGGAGTTAATAACTTCTATGTGGGATGATCTCTAAAAGGCTGAGATGTGTGTAAAAGATGGAGTGTCAGAACAGCTAAGTAGCATTTAGAAATCTGATGCCTCACAAAAGGGTACAACTGTAGTAATTTAAATCAGAATTTGGTTTTTCAATCTACTTAACCTAGTGAGATACTCAAGATGCAAGTTTTACTATCATCACAGGATCTCCCTACTCCAAGAATCAGCACCCTCTTATCAAAAAAGAGTCAGCTGTTTTGCTCCTTTCCCATCTTCCACACCTAATAGATGGCTCTTTCTATCTAGGGTTCAAACTGCGTCAAACTAGAGACTATCTGGATTTGGTCTCACTTCTGGTTATGAGAGGCTGCACTGACCCATCAAGCTATCCTGTAACGTACAGAGCCAAACTGTTATTTCTGCACACTACACTACTTGCAGCTGTGTAAGACAAATGTAACTTTCCTCCCTAATACCTTAAGTATACAGGAGCCCTGATGGTACACTGGTTAAGAGCTGGAGCTGCTAACCCAAAAGACTGGCAGTTCCAATTCACCAGCCACTCCTTGGAAACCCTATGGGGCAGTTCTGCTGTGTTCTACAGGGTAGCCATGAGTCACAGTTGACTCCGTGGCAATGGGTTTGAAGTATAATAGATCTAGGAATTAAACTTAAGGCTTCTTCTACCACAAAGCCTTCTTTGAACAGCCCCAAATCTTGGGGGAACAAGGGTAAGGAATAATTACAGTTACTACTTTCTTAGTGTTTCCTATATACCAAGCACTATTCTAAGCACCTTGGAAACTCTGGTGGCTAGGGATCAAGTGCTATGTCTGTTTTAATCAAAAGGTCAGCAGTGTGCATCAGGCCCTCCTTGGAAACTCTAGGGAGCAGTTCTACACTTGTCCTATAGGGTCTTCATGAGTTGGAATCAGAATTGACTCACTGGCAGTGGGTTTATTCTAAGCACTTCACATGTATAAAGTCAACTCATTTAATCATTACAATCGTTCCCCATGAGGTCTGTTCTATTATTATCATTAGTCCTCATTTTACAAATGAGGAAATTGGGAAACAGAAAATTAAGTAACTTTTCCTAAGACTCATAGCAAGTGGGAAGGCTAGCGAATTTATTTTGTACAAATACGACTTAGCTGCCTGCACCAACAACCAAAGAAAAAGGAGAGCTGCACCGCCCAATAAAAAAGGCACCTTGTACGTCTTTAATTCAAGATCAAATCCATTTTCCACCTGGATACACCAGCATGTCCCATCCCGCTTTCCTTCTGCCAACTACCAAGCCCCACCACCCACGTCGTTTTAGTTGTAGGTTCTTCTGATACATCCCAGGAAAACAACTAAGAAGTTAATTGACCTTGAGCAAATAAACGCGCTTTTACTGGCCGGGGAGCTAGTGGGAAAGAATCTGCTCTGGCTTCCCAAGCAGCCAGGATTCGTATACTCCCACGAGACACTCAACAGAAAGGCTGGGCATGGGGTTACCTTGTACCGAAGCGCTTGATGAATATCGGCGGCCAGCTGTCCTCGCCACCACTGCCTCTCCAGCTCCATGGGCCCGGGCGGAGCGCCGAACCAGACGCGACCGTTTCAGTCTGGAAGGCACACCCAGACCAGGTCACTGCCAGCTCCCACCACCACGACCTCCGGGCCCCCTCCCCGAGGGCTGAGGCTTCCGGCCACCCCCGCGGCTGTTGGTTCATCCTCAGCTGACTAGTCCTTTGAAAACCAGCGACCGATGCAAGCCAATTCCCTAAACTCACACGTTAAGCCCTGATATACCGAGTCAGGAAGAGGGGGGTTTATATGCAGAACTACCGAACTGGGTGCTAAGCAAAAAGGGGCCAACTCCGAATTCCGAAGGCGCGGAACTGGGTGCATGCTCGCTCGAGCAAGCTGGAGGGCTTTAGGCATCCAGCGTCCTAGGTCAGAACTCCTCCGTCGGCCCTGAGAAATGAGGCGACTTGGGACTAATCACAATCCCTCTGAGGTGAAAAGCTCCCGCACAGAAAACCGGCGGCGAACGTCGCTGTCCCTGCGGCAGACAGCCAGGAGCCCGCTCCTCACCGCGGCCCGGCTGGGGCCCAGCGCGCTCCGAGACTGCCACATCCTCCTCTGAGGAAAGCACGGACTCGCGCGGCCCCAAGGATATGAACAAAAGGCCGGGCCGGCCAGGCTCTGCGCCTCGCCCTGAGCGGGTGCGGTGCCCGCGCCCAGCCCAGGCCTGCCCCGCTGCCCGTTCCCACGGCGGCCTCCCTTACCAGGAACTGCGGCCCTCACAGCCCCAGCCCCGCCGGCGAGTCGGCAGCGCCGGGCCCGCGCATGCTGCGGACAGTCGGCCGCGAAGCGCCGGCCTCAGCTCGAGCCCAGAGCCGGGACGCTCCAGCCGCCCATTGTTAAAGGACCGGCAGGCGGCTCAGCGTACAAAGCCAGCGCGGGGGCACATGCGGCCCAGGCGCTGCCAATCTCGTCTCGCGATACAGCGGGGTCACCCCTCGCCGTCCAATCGGCGGTCGGGCCCGGTCCAGGTGCGGCGCCCGGCGGCGGCGCGGCGGCCCCAGCCTGGTCCCCAGACGAGTCTCGGGGCAGCAGCCCAGCGCCTCGCGTTGCCCGAGAGCTCCGCCACCACCTACCGCGAGGCCAGTCGGAGGGCGGGCTGCGATCAGAAGAGTCCCGGAGAAATTAGAACGGTAATCATTTCGGTGGCCAATCCGGTCATGCCACTCACCTGCCGAGAACCTTCCGTGGCTCCCCGGTGCCCGCGGAAGAAAATGCCAACGCCTCTGCTCGTCATTCACAACTCTTCCCAGCAACAATCCAGTCTGCTGTATCTCGTATTGCAACAGTCCCCGTACACCCTTGGACTCCTCAGTGAGACTCAGTTTCTCCAAATGTGCTTTGTCCTGTCCAGCTCCGCAGCCTCTAAAGATTTTCTGTGGAAAATCTACCTCAGACCCCACTGCTCCTTCTAAAAACTCAATTACTCTCTTCCCTGTCCTTATTTCCTTTGTTTAGATATCTCCAGACGCCCTGAATGAAGGGAATTAAGGTACTTTCAGTAACAGCCTGTCAAATCCACAGTGGATGTAATGATCTGTGATAGTAAATCAGAGGTCCCTGGGTGGTGCAAGTAGTTTGTGATCCTGCTGCTTGCTAACTTAAAGATGGGCGGTTGAAACCCACCCAACGCAGCTGGAAAGTAAAGGCCCAGCGATTTGCTTACCTCAAGTTTCCAAACCAAATCAAATCCATTGCCACCAATTCGACCCCAAATCATGGTGACCTTGCAGAACAGACTGTCTTCAAGGGTTGTCAAGGCTGTAAACGTCTGCGGGAAGCAGACTGTTACATCTCTTTCCAGTCAGTGCTGGTGGATTTGAATGGCCGACTTTTCGGTTAGCAGCCTAGTGCTTAGTCACTGGGCCACCACAATGCTTATGTCCAGTAGTGCAGGGCTACAGGATCTAATGACAGGGAAAAGGACACTCAGAGGCAGATGATGGTGTTCAGGGTAGCCCAGCGTTGTCCAGGGTAAGGCTAACCTGGGGCAAGTCCTTCAGCTGCAAGTGTTCCTTATGGAGGAGAGGGGCACATCGGGCTCATGACATTTATAATAACATTTAAATAGTACCTACCTCCTCGGCTTCATACCCATGTGCACTTTACAACTTTATGACAATAATGTAGCTTCCCAGCAACTTAAATGTCCAAGGCCTATTTTAGAACTCTTTTCAGCAAAATGGGTCACAGCTTATCATCATTAGTGTAGTAAGTGGGTTGTTTTTCCCAATTTCCACTTTGAAGGTTTTATTCATTGGAAGACTGCTCTGAAATCATTCTTGTTACTTTTCGGATTTACCTCTTATAGTGGAAAAACTTGAGTGTTATATGTGCGCGCGCGCGGACCCCCCCCCCCCCCCCCACACCCTTCCTTCATGGCTACTAACCAAACATTGATGGTTTGCACCTACCAGTCATCCTGCAGGAGAAAGATGTGTCAGTCTGCTTCCATAAAGACCAGTCTTGGAAACCGTATGGGGCAGTCCTACCATCTGTCCTATAGTGTTGCTATGAGTGTGTCTTAGATAAAGGTTTAGATTCATTACTAGTTCTTATTAATTCCTTAGATGAAACTGGACACATCCAGATATCTTTAGTTTTTTAAAACCTAACTCCTTGCTCTCATTCAGCATCTATCCTACTAGAGAGAGGAACACAGTAAGTGAACAGCAACAACAAAACATGTCATGTAATGACAAGTGCTGTGAAGAAAAAGGAACAGAAAAGGGGTTAGAAAGTAATAGTGGATAGCACTGTTTTATGTAGAATGATCTGGGACAGTGTCTCTGATAGCTGCCAAGCCAAGCCAAGTGCCATCGAGTCGGAGCTGTTAAAAGGCCTGAGGGAAGTGAGAGAGCATGCAGGTATCTGGGGCCTGAGCAATCCAGACAGAGGAAACAGCAAATACAAAGACTCTAAGGAGAAGACAGGTTTGAAATGAACAAGATGGCAGATGTATGGCTGGACTGGAAGAGAAGATAGAAGCATTCCAAGGGAAGGCAGCAGTGATCAACGAAGGTATGACAAGATGAAAATAAAATTAGTAGAAAATCTGGATAGTGGGCCGAGTACAGCCAACTCTGCTGCAAAAGACCCCTTTAAAGTGTTGAAAAGCAAAGATGTTAGTTTTAGGACTAAGGTGGTCTTGACCCAAGCCACAGTATTTTTAATCACTTCATGTGCATGTGAAAGCTGAACAACAAACAGGGAAGACAGAAGAAGAATTGATGCCTTGGAATTCTGGTATTCAAAAAATATCAAATATACCATGGGCTGCCAGAAGAATGAGCAAGTCTGCCTTGGAAGAAGTACAAGCAGAGTATTCCTCTGATAGGAAGGACAGCAAGTCTTTACCTCATATACTTTGGACATGTTATCATAAGGAACCAGACCCCAGAGAAGGATATCATGCTAGGTAAAGTAGAGGGTGAACGAAAAACAGGAAGACCCTCAATGAGATAGACTGCCAGAGGTGGCTGCAACAATGGCTCACACACAGCAACCACTGTGAGCATGACTCAGGACCAGGTAATGTTTTGTTCTGCTGCATATACAGTCACTCTGTTAGAATCTACTTGCTGGTACCTAACAACAACGATGCAAATTGCAGAGTCCAATATACTTGCAGCATAAGGTGCAAGTGGGTTTGGCAAGAGAGGTTAGGACCAGATTCTATGGAGAGCTTTTGTAACTCAGCAACCTTGAGGCAATCAAAAGTTACTGATTTTAAAGTTATTAAATGTTTTAAATGAATGCATGCAAAGGTAAAATAATCAAACATAGACTTCCCCACCCTACAGTTGTTCCTAGAGCAACACTATTTTCTTGCTATCCCAGCTAGAGATATGTAGGAATATATAACCATGCATATACAATGCACCAATTTGTGCACGAAAGGTAGCCCTTTATGTGATCTGTTCTGCACCTAAGCTTTTGTCACACAATATATTCTGGTGATCATTTTATAACACCCAGAATTCCTTTCAATGGTTACATCATATTCCACTGGATGCAATGACCTGGGAGCCAGAAAGCCCGGGTTCTGGTTATTGCTTTGTTGCCTCTTAATGGAATGGTTTTGGGCAGGTTCTTTTCATTATCCATGAAATGAACTAGATGATGACTGAGATTAGTTTTGACTTTAACATTCTGGTTTCTTTGAACTTGCAACACATATGTTGTAAAGTCTTCTGTGGGAAAAGAAGCTCAAATACTTCCCATAAAGCTCTACTCATTATAAGGTAATTCCAAGCTGCTCTAAGACTACCACTGCCGCAAATAAATGAGATTCAGCCCATGGAGGGGGCATCTGGGGAGGGGATAAAGATTGGGAGATTCCAATTTTCTCCTCTCCCTGTGGGAGAGACTCAAGGAGCCCTGGGACTCCTGTAATGGGAAAAGAGAATTTTCTTCCTCTTTCTTTTGCCTCCTATAAAATTGTTCTGACCAATTTGGGGAAATTCTTGTTCCTTTATTATTTTGTAGACAGTATGTTATGTAACATTTAAGTAAATGTAGAAATACTTTTCATAATGACGCGTAGAACAGTCAAATACAAGAAAGTACAGTGCTTTCTACTTAAATCCCTGTCCATCTTTCTTGAGAGATTTCCAGGATCTAGAGGGTGCCCCTTAGGGCTGCCATTGTGAAAGTCAGGTTCCAGTGGCAGAGTGGAACCTGCTCACTAAGGAAGGGAGCCAGACGGCTTGGTGAGACCGTCTCCTTCCTTACAGAATCATGGCAGCACATTAGATTAGATGAGAGTTTCCTAGTTCAGGTTTGTTCCAGATACTTGCAGCAGCTGTAAGGACTTCATGTCAATAGCGACTTAAGTGCCAGCTTCCGGGAAGCCCCAAGAAGCCCTGCCCAGGCCTTAGCCCAACATGGTAGATTTTTCTTTCCCCATGAAATAACATTTTATCTTAGAGAGGCCGTGACCTACCTATGGTTTCCATGTGAGTATCTTCTACCTGGCACTACATCAGAACCAGCATCAAATGCACCACCACTAGAGTAATGCCATATTCTATAATGCAAGGATCTTAACAGAGCATCAGAATTATTTGGTGGGCTTGCTGAAAGTAATGCAGGTTCTGGACCTCCACCTCAGTGACTGTGATTCAAGATGTCTTGGGTGGCACCTGCATTTTCAGTGAGGCTCTCCAGGGGATTCCAGTGGGGTAGTGTGAGGCTCCTGGTGTGAGAAACACGGATCTTCGGGGGAGAGGCCAGCATTGCTTCTTTCCCAGAATAAGACATACTGTAGACAGTGACCCTAAGGCAGCCAGAGTGCCCTGAGGTCGTTCATGACAATGTCTTTGGTAAGGAGGTTAAATGGACTTGTCCTCAAATATCAGGGTGAGTTCCATGGTGCACAACTCTATCAGTGGGTTTATAACCAGGTTCAGCACTTGGCTGAACTTGCAGATATGTAGCAAAATCCCAAGGTACCAGCAAAGTGTTGGCTGCTTCTGGTCTGGGGACCCCGATGCTATCCTTTTCCCTTCTTTCTTCAGTGATGTCGGGCTAAGGAAGCCAAATAGACCCATACAGATAATATGTTGTTTGGGTATGGGTGAATGTATACAGCCACAGCAAATTCTGTCTGGGGCAATTCAGAAGAGTGAATTCCAGTTTGATACACAGCATCAATAACTGACTGGATGTCAGTGTATGGCATCTGGATGGGAAATCCTGTGACCTGAAGCAAAGACAGAAGAACACACAAACCCACATGACAAACATGAAGTTGATCTGGAATTACTGCATATAAGATCACAACAGCCTTAAAGAAATGGTAGTCATAAAGTAGTAATTAGTATTTCATGAGTGCTTCCTGTGTTCTAGGTACAGTGCTAAATGCTTCACGAACATATGTAATCCTCAAACAACCCTCTGAAGGAAGTTCCCGTAGGTTCTTACTTTGAATACAGAGGAGCAGAGCCAGGTCTGTCAAATGCCAGAGCTTGTGCACTTATTCCACATACTTGTACTCTTTCTAGAATAGCAAGCTACCTACAAGGAAACTTTTTCCTAAAAATGAGGGATTTAAGTGGGAAATTTGGAAAAATTTATTCAATACCAATTCAACTTATATTCATTAAGTGACTACTGGCCACTCTGTAAGCAGAGACAGATGTGATAGTTTGCTTCTGTAAAAATTTACAGCCTTGGAAATCCTATGGGGCAGTTGTACTCTGTCCTACATGGTTGCTTATGAGTTGATATTAACTCAACAACAATGTTTTTTCTTGTTTGTTTACTATGTGATGGTATTAAAGAATTGTGGAATATGGTCCTATGTCAAATAATCTATTAATAATGCATATTTGAAAGTTATAATCAATTTTAAGCCTCAGTTATTTCAGGAGACCTTTCCTGGCCCTTAAATCTGTTCACATTCACATCCTCTTACTATTGTGGTTCCATAGTCCACTGTCCCTCTCCTAGCAAAGTACTTACTTACCAAACTATATTGCAATTACCTGTTTTGTGATTTGTTTAAATAGCCCATAATCTCTGTGAATGCAGGGGATTATATCTGTCTTGTTCACTGTAATAACCCAGATGTTTACTACAATGTGCCACATGTATAATAATGATAATGTTGTTGTCATTAGTTGCAGTCTAGTCAGTTCCAGCTAATAGTGACCCTACATACAAAAGACCAAATCACTGCCCAGTCCTAGGCCATTCTTACAATTGTTGTTATGCTTGGGCCTGTTGTTACAGCCACTGTGTCAATCCAGCTCACTGAAGGTCTTCCTCTTTTTCTCTGACCCTCTACCAAGCATGATGTCCTTCTCCAAGGACCAATCCCTCCTGACAGCACATCCAAAGTATGAGAGATGTGGCTTCACCATCTTTGCTTCTAAGGAGCAGTCTGGCTGTACTTCTTCCAAGCAGAGTTGTTCATTCTTCTGGCAGTCCATGCTATATTCAATATTCTTCTCCAACAGTATAATTCAAAGGCACTAATTCTTCTTCCCTGATGGCGCAGTGGTAAAGTGCTACGACTGCTAACCAAAGGGTCAGCAGTTCACATTCACCAGGTGCTCCTTGGAAACTCTATGGGCAGTTCTACTCTTACCTATAGGGTCACTATGAGTCAGAATCAACTCCACAGCAATGGGTAATTCTTCTCCAGTCTTCCTTATTCATTGTCCAGCTTTCACATGCACATGACGCCATGTGAAACACCAGGGCTTGGGTCAGGTAACACCTTAGTCTTCAAGGTGACATCTTTGCTTTTCAACACTTTAAAGAAGTCTTTTGCAGCAGATATGCTCAAGGCAATAATAATAATAGTTAACATTTATTAAGCACTTACTAGGTTATAGATGTTAATTCTAACTATTAGCTTATTTAAACTTCACCAGTGTCAAAACAGATAACTATTTTTAATCCGTCTTTATGGATGAGAGAAAAGGTTACAGAGATATTAGTTAACATGCTATAGGTGAAAACTAGTCAGCATTATCAGGATTTGAACCCAGACTACAGGGTTGAGTCCAGCTTTATGACTGCCAACTGTGTATTAAGTTGTAAATAGGTAAGTTTACATAGAAGCTACAAGTTTTAAAACGTGGCTTATATTTAACCAAGCTTTCCTTACCTGTTTACCCTCTAATTCTACTAAAAATAAAATAAAACAAAAACAAAACAACTTTCTCTGTATCTAGAAGACTAGTGCCTGAGGATCCCTTCCTGGGGGCCCGTGGACTGATACCTGCAGGATCCCAGCTCCCAACAAGTTCTTCCTTCCTTCTCTCAGAGGTTTCCTTAGGAGACAACTTCCAGTTGGTTGGCCACTAGGGGGAAGGTGTCTTAGTCTTGGAATGCTAGGGGTTCACACAGAAGAAGAGGTGAGGATTCCTAGAGCTGGGACTGGGGTAAATGGAGGAAAGAAGGATCCCCCCAGTATACTAAATGCCTACCTTGTGTGGTTATGGACTTGTTGGGTTTGATTTGTCTTTTAATCATGCAAGAAGATGTCAAACGGGCAGGTGAATGTGTAAGATTAAAGGTTAGGATAGAGGACAAGCCTGGATGTATAAATTTAGGAGTAATTATCAGAGAGATCATATTAAAGCTTGCCTGGAGTCCTCTTGTTCAGAACCAGACAGACAATCTAATCTACTACTACCATCTGGAGATTGATTCTTGGGTTTCTTTGTTGCAGGGTGGTTTCTTTCTGGGCATCTCTTTCCAAAGTCTGTAGTTAACCCATCATAAAACAGTGATTGGTTTCAAAAGAATGACATGTGACATGGTCCTTGAAACAGTTGTTCACTACATTTAAAATTCCTTGTCTATAAGTCAATACATTTTTGAATACAATTTATCTTCTAGGATCAGGTAAAAGGCATTTTAGAGACATTTAAGATCACTATTAGATGATGATCAAAAATACAGATCAAAGAAATGTCATCAATGCAAATCTAATCATATACAAACCCAATAAAATTGTAGCAGTCTTTCAAATTCACTCTCTTCTTCAGAGGAGACAAAGCTTCCTGTTCCAAGCTCCAGCTTAGGAAGGATTTGTCGCAGAACAGAAGTACACTGTCGATTCCAACGTGTTGGCTGTTTTGGACGCCATTCCATCATTTTACATTTTAGAGTTCTTTCAATCCTGGAGTAAGAATGCAAAGACGACAAATTACGACTGATTTAAAATTGGAATAAGAGCTTTGTGACTTTTACTCAAGCATAAAAATGATACTTTTTGGACTTAGGAAGTAACCACACTTCTACAGCTATGGCAGTCTGCCATTATCTGCATTCAAGTCAGGGAGAAGCTGGCTCTCTTTTGACTTGGGAAGGCAAGAAGCTTTCTTGGCCTGATAGGGAATACAACATACAGTCCCTGACATTGCAGGAGACAATGGGTGTGCAGAACTCAAACTCTATTAAAAAGACCAGATTTCATGGTACCACAGACTGAGGACCCCTGGAAGACCCCTGGATTCTCTGTTAGCCCAGAACTGAAACCATTCCCGGAGCTAACTCTTCAGACAAAATATTAGACTAGAATATAGGACATAAAATGGTACTGGCAAAGAGTGTGCTTTTTGACTTAAGTAGATGCATGAGGCTAACCAGACAGCTTCTGTCTGGCAGCAAAATGAGAGGGCAAACGGGCACAAGAGCTGGTTGAATGGACATGGGAAGTGCAGGGTGGAAAGAAGTGTGCTATCACAGGGTGGGGAGAGCAGCCAGAGTTACATAGCAGTGTGTGTGCAACTTCTTGTATAGCAAATTGTAAATTTTTATTTAAAGCACAATAAAATATTTGAAGAAAAACAAAAACATGCTACACAATGCTGAATTTAAAAAAAAGAAGAAGAAACTCCCTGGGTAGCCAGAAGTTAGCTCTCAGTTACCTGTGTGTAAGCAGCTGCTTTCTTGGTATGATTTGAGAGCAACTAGTAACTTATTGAACTTCCTGGTAGTGCAAATGGTTAATGTACTCAGCTGTTAACCGAAGGGCTTCAGGTTCAGGTCCACCCAAAGGCAGATTTGTATAAAGGCCTGATGATCTGGTTTTGAAAAACTAGCCATTGAAAAACCTATAGAGAACAACACTACTCTGATACACATGCTGTCACCATGATTCGGAATTGATTCAGCAGTAACTGGTGGTGGTGATTGTGGTGGACTGATGTATTACCAGGGTGACATTTCTATGAGACACTCACACATCATAGGACACTGTATTTCCAAGAGATTGCCTTTACAAAGATTCAGATATCTGGCCTGGGATGATGACAGTAGGGAGGAGTTTATTTGGTCAGCTAATTCAGCAAGCAAAGTTGGGAGGGAATGAAGCACAGACCAAGTATGATGATTAAGTTCCCCTTACTGGAATGTAAGCTCCATGAGGACAGGGATTCTCATCGCTAGACAACAACCCCTTGAAGAATGCCTGCTGATACATTGTGCTGGGAAGGGGATAGGCTGTGCCTGTGTGAGGTGGGTGAGGCCCCCCTGGGAAGCCTCTCCTTTGCATAGGAGGACTCGGTGTGATTGTCTAACCTCAGTGTGTTCTGCAGGAGAAGCCGCCAAGACTGTCCCCTTGCCTGAGTTCAAAGTGCAACTATACAGCATGAGTTTGCAAAAAGTCTCAGTAATGGTTAGGCACCAGAATTACCTGCAGGGCTTTAACAAAATGGTTCACTTACAGATATTGATGTAACAGGTCTGGTCTAGCACCCAGCCACTTGTATTTTTAAAAAGGTCCAGAAGCAATTCTGATGAAAACCAGAAACTGAGAATGATTTTCCTGTTGCATTTCCTGCTTTTGCTGTTATTAAGAACTAAGGAAGCAGGAGGGGTATGGAAACCAGAGTTGGGGGGTGATTTGTGTGCTACTGATAGAAAGGAATGGCAAAATGATTTCTGTTATGCTCTGTTTAGATTAGTTGTTAAGGGCTTAAATGCCAGCCTACTGTGCAACAGTGAGTCATAGGAGGCAGCAATATCTCAGACCCCCTGACATATGGGAGGTGGGAGAAAGGGCTGCTGTGACCCTTTGGACTGGACAATTTATTAGGGCACATCTGTGTGTATGTGTATAGGGGTGTTGGAGGTGGTGTAGCCCAGGAGTAGTTGCACTGATGTTTCTACCACAAAAATTTCTTTTTTTAACCATAGTCTGAGTCATCAGCCATTTATTGTCATATCCTTTCAAAAAAAAAAAAAAAATGCTAAGTACTGGATCACTATCACTGCTACAGGCTCAACAGGCATGTGCATTGAAAATTTCCTGTAGTGGCCCACAATGCTGTCCAAAGGGAACCAGTTATAAATTAGACTGTCCTTCCAAGGAGAGCCTTGGATGGTAGAAGGCCACTTTCTGGTGTTTATACCAAGAGACAGATAGATAACTCAATAGAACTAATTACTATAGCTCTCTTTGCATGCTCCCGTTGATGAATGTACTAGGTATGCTTAAAGGCTAAAGGAGAGATGAGCAGGATTAATATGGTAACTGTTATATATAAATGGAGATCATACCTGTTCTTTACATCTTCTACCATGCTTTTATTAGTATCTGAATAAATTATTTCTTTAGGCTGAAATATAGAAAACTGAAAGATTAGAAGATTGTAGGGAGACTATTTCTATGCCACTCACCCCCAGTGTGCCAGCTCTAATGAGGAGAAACCCAAACCAGGCTCACGTGCAAAAAACACTCAAGTACATAAGTAAAACCTAGATCGCAGTGCTTCCTTTGACTTCAGTATACTTCACCCATGGTATGGTGGGGCGGGGGTATGGTTTTAGGAAAGACGTTTCTGGGTAAGACATATTTGCTGCCTAGATTTAGTCCAACAGGCATTTGCCAGCTTTATTGATCCTACCAGATAATCTTGACAGCAGCACTAGTCTCTTCCACTTACTAAATGTGTGGCCTAGGCTAAATTACTTAACCTCTTTGAGTCTTAGCTACTTTATATTATAATATGGGCAACAACAGTGCTTGCTTCATTGGGTCTTGTGAAGATCTTGCAATTAAGTAACACACATAAATCTTGGCACACAGTGAATATTCAGTAAACATTCTAGATATCATTATTAATACTACTCTTAGTCTATCATGGTTTGTCATCTTCTTCCTCTGAGTGTGCATTTCTTGCAGCTGGCAGGACCCAGGTTTTCATGTTTCTGTGAATGCATACACAAGCACACATTTTTTACTGTGCTGTATTTTACTGTATGAGTACTCCATAACTCATGAATTGTTCCCAATTTTTTCTATTTCAAGCAATTCTATAACAGTTGTACTTGTCTCCTTGTGCATACGTGGGTAAGGTCCTCTAAAGGATATACTTAGAAATGGACATGGTGGATGAAAGTGGTAGCATCACCAACTGTACAAAATACTGTCATCTTGCTTTCCAGTGTTTAGAACATTTTATGCTCCCTATCATTTCACTCCATTTTTACAAACACTTTGTGGCACACTTATTTTTTTTAACTTTTGCTAATCTTATGCACGATGTCCTATTGTTTTAAATTTCATTTCCCCTTTATGAGTAAGGTTGAACATTTGAATTTCTGCTTCTATGAGTTGTATTTTGCTCATTTTTCTATTACTGTTCCTCTTTCAGATTTCTTCTCTGTTTCTTCCTGGTCTCATCATACCCAGTTTATAGGTTTTGCAACTATCACTGCCCCCCACTCCCTGGCATTCCAGAGCCTGAATCCAGAAACAGCTGCTGTAACAGTACCAGGGGCACCTTTGGGAGGTGGCCCTGAGCCCTCACAGCTGCACTGGCCCAGTTCTGTGGTGGTTTCATCAGTTCCTGGTCTCAGACTTGGGCTTTCACCTCTTGCCTCCCAACAAGTGAGACTCCAGGCAGTGAGTGTCTATCTCATCCCCTGAGTTCTGCCTTCAACAAGTGGCCCCCTGCCTTTCACAAAGTGTTTCCACACTCGGACACCGTGCATCAGCCCCACTCACCGCTAGTGTTAGTCTACGAGCTAATTATTGGGGCTTGGGATGCAGATAAGTCTTTTTGTTTTCAATTTTTATACTTTGCTGTTGTCCTGCATATGCAACAGAAGGGCTAAGTCAAAGACCATATTACACCATCTTGAACATTCACTTTGTGAATAAATTTTTTAATCTCTACATTTACATTTGAGATGACAGCTTCTTCTGAATGCATCTTTTCTGTAGGTAGAAGAAAGTGACCAGGTGCTAAGTGGCAGAGAAAACTAGTTTTTTATTAACATTTTCAAAAGAATTCAACAGTCAGCCATGTAATCACAACAAGGGCTGTGCATGTTAATAAAGACCAGAACTAAGAGCAACTGTCACTCAGACATTCTTCCAGAAACTGTGAGTTACCTGTATGCTTTGTGCTTTTGTTTCCTGAAAATTTTTTGGAAGCAACTGTTTCCAGAAATTTTCCTTTGAATAGTCAAAATGTACTGCCATTGGTGTATTATTTTGTTGAATATTAAACCACACCTATTAAAACATTAACATAAAATCACTGTAGGCCCATGGAGGCACAAGGTTCATGGCTGGTAAGGACAGAGCAAACTTGTTGCAGTTCTGCTATGCAATAAAGGAGCCCTGGTTTCACCATGGTTAGGCACTTGGCTGCTAACCTCAAGGTTGGTGGTTCCAATCCAGCCAGTGGCTCTGAGGGAGGAAAGACCTGGCAAGCTGCTCCCATAAAGTTTACAGCCTAGAAAATCCATGGGGCAGTTTCATTCTGGGCTCACATTGGGTCACTAGGAATAAAAAGTCAACTGAAGGACACCAAACAACAACAGCAACAACACTACCAAACAATGCGGTAGAAACCAAGGAAGGCTCTGAGGCAGTGGGTGAAAAGATTCTAGACTTACTCAAACATCAGACTGTCTCACTGGTTCTCAGCCCTCAACCCTCAACCCATAACAGAATCACCTGAGGAGCTTTAGAAATAAAAAGTTGCTCAGGCCCCACATCCCAGAGATTCTGATTTTATTCAAAGCTCTCCAGATGTTTCTAATGTGTAGCCAGGGTAGAGAGCAGTGGTTTAATTTCTCAGGAGATAACTCAAAATAAGGTTTGTTTCCACATACTTACATTTCTATCATCAAACAAACAGTCTACACTTTGTAAAGGACAGAATGGGTCAAACTGCTTATAACATTGCCCAGTTAATGGATTCCACAGCAAATATTCATCAGTTTCCTGAGTTAACACGTAAGCCACATATCCCTGTATGATGAAAAAAGTTATAGTCATTTTTGGTGGGTGACTGATTTAACTCATCTCTGTATGTTGTTATTATTTTGTTCTGGACATGCTTTTTGTAGTATACACCTTCCTTAGTAAAGAATAAAAAAATTCAAGTAGTAATATTTATTGAGTAGATATGTATACCAGTGACTGTGCTAAACACTCACACTAATTTTTTCACTTAATTCATTCCAAATTCTATGAGTTGGGATGATTAGTACATTTATCTTTCCAATGAAGAATTGGGGGTTAAGGAGCTTGTCCAGGGCATTGTTACTCCTGCTTCATAAGGAGACAACTGACATTCAAGGAAGTATATAAATAGCTGAGATCAAAGTAAACAGCAGTGCTAGGCTTTGAACCCTTGTCTGACTGACCCCCAAATTCATATTCTTAACATGGTGCTGTGTAGCCTGGTCTACCTAACTCCAAAGCTCGTGCTTTTCATCAGTGAACTAGCCATTTTTTATAATAAAGAAGAAGACGTTATCTCAATTATATTGTTGTTGTAAGAAGCTGACAAGTCAGAAGTTCTGACTCACTAAGACCCTACATACAACAGAATGAAACACTGCCTGGTCTTGCACGGTCCTCACAATCGCTGCTATATTTGAGTCCACCTTTGCAGCCACTGTGTTACTTCATCTCTTTGAGTGTCTTCCAATTTTTCACTGATCCTCTACTTTAGCAAGCATGATGTCCTTCTCCAGAGACTGTTCCCTCCTGATAACGTGCTCCAAGTACATCAAAGATGTCTCATTATCCTTGCTTCTAAGGAACATTCTGGTGTACTTCTTCCAAGACAGATTTGTTCATTCTTGGGTAATCCATGTATATGCTATATTCTTCACCAACATTGTAACTCCAAGGCATCAATTCTTCTTTGGTCTTACTTATTTACTGTCCAGCTTTCTCATGGATGAGGTGACTGAAAGTACCACAATTTGAGTCAGATGTACCTTAATCCTCAAAGTGACACCTTTGCTTTCTAACACTTTAAAGAGATCTTTTGTAACAGAATTACCCAATGAAACATATTGGTTTCCTGACTGCTGCTTCCATGGGTGCCAACTGTGGATCAAAGTAAAATGAAATCTTTGACAACTTCACTCTTTTCTGCATTTATCAATGACGTTGCTTACTGGCCCAGTAGTATGGATTTTTGTTTTCTTGGTATTGAGATATAATTTATAATGAAGACTGTAGTCTTTGATTTTCAACAGTAAGTACTTTGAGTCCTCTTTACTTTCAGCAAGGTTGTATCATCTCCATAATGCAAGTTGTTAATGAGTCTTCCTCCAATCCTGATGCCCTATTCTTTGTATACTCCAGCGTCTCAGATTATTTGCTCAGCATAGGTATGGTGAAGTGATACAGCCCTGATGCATTTCTTTCTTGATTTTAACCTGGACAGTACCCCCTTGTTCTGTTTGAATGACTACCTCTTGGTCTATGTACAGGTTACACATGAGCACAATTAAGTGTTCTGAAGTTCCAATTCTCTGCAATATTATCCATAAATTGTTATGATCCATACAGTCAAATTCCTTTGCATATGTAGTCAATAAAACACCGATAAACATCTTTCTGGTAGTCTCTACTTTAAACTAAGATCCATCTGATGTCAGCCATGATATCCTTCTACTTCCTCTCTGAGTCTGGCTTGAATTTCTGGCAGTTTCTTATCAGTGCATTGCTGCAACCATTTTTGGATTACCTGTAGCACATTTTTACTTATATGTGGTAATAATGATGCCATTTCGTAAACATTCTGTTGGATCAACTTTCTTTTGGGAGAACAAATATGAGTCTCTTCTAGCACTTAAATGTAGAGTAGCAGAAGTGAGAGGAAGAAATGATAAAGTAAAAATGATGAAGAGAACATTTCAAGGGGCATCTTGAGAAGACAAAGCCAAGTATTGTAATGAAATGCACAAAGACCTGGAAATAGAAAGCCAAAAAGGGAACAACATGCTCTGCACTTCTGAAGCTGAAAGAACTGAAGAAAAAATTCAAGCCTCCAGTTGCAATACTGAAGGATTCTAGGGACAAAAATATTGAAAGATGCAGAAAACAGCAAAACAAGATGGAAGGAATACAGTCACTGTACCAGACAGAATTGGTCACTATTCAGCCATTTCAGGAGGCAGCACTGAATCATGAAATGACACTGAAGGAAGAAGTCCAAGCTGCACTGAAGTCACTGGTGAAAACAAGCCTCCAGGTGAGCAGAACACCAATGGAGATATTTCAACAAATGCTAGAAGCACTCGTCATCTATGCTAAGAAATTTGGAGGACAGTTACCTGGCCAACCAACTGGTAGAGATTCGTATTTGTCCCCATTCCAAAGAAAGGTGATCCAGCAGGATCAGCCAGGGAGCTGAGATGAAACCAAGCAGGGCTGCCTCCCAAAGGGTTGGCTGTTTATTGCCATCTAGTGGCACTTATGGCAGAATGCTCACTAGCAGTGAAGATGGCAAGAGTTTGTCTCACATACCTTGAACATGTCATCAGGAAAGACCTATCTCTAGAGAAGAACATTATGCTTGGAACAGTACAGAGTCAATGAAAGAGAGAAAGACCCTTAATAACTGACACAGTGCCTGCAACAATGGGCTCAAGCACAACAACAGTTGTGAGGATGGTGCAGGACAGGGCAGTATTTCTTTCTGTTGTACATGGAGTCGCTGTGAGTCCGAAATGACTTTACGTCACCTAACAACAGTAACAGTGGCACTTAAAGCCATGTCATATGGGACATTAAGTGTTTAGTTAACAAAACTGACACAGAAAAAATAAGATATGCTGAACAAATAGGAGTAAATAAATGACCATGACAAAATTATATGGCAAGACTAGCACTGTTAGCACTTATCAAGATATTCATGATACATCTAGAAACAGTCCAAAAGAAGACAGTTTTCTAGAGGTATAAAGATTGTTGTAGTAAAGAAATACAGTCATAAAAATTTCAGGGACGTAAACACGAATTTCTGGCCCACTTCTTGGAAGATTAAAAACTGGCTCACTGGTGAATGTGATGAAGTGTTCCTTAAAGATGTTAAAATACAATAGAAGCAGATCATCATGAGGACGGTTATGGCAACCACCCACCGTTAGAGCATTACTATAGTAACCACTCCCATCACCACTAATGACAATTGTCCACAAGCCAGGTGATGCCCTCAGTGCATTACACATGCTTTATAATCTGCTGTTCCCAGTTACTCAACAAGGTAACACTACTAGTAGTACTATTTTACAAAGGAGAAAATAAAAGTCATTTTTTACACTGTGGAAATTCGATGAACTGACATAATTCTAATGCTAGCTAATAATTTTTTGCCCACCAAATTTCCTAACCTGTCAGCAAAAAGATGGAAACTTGAGTTTGAAATCTTTCAAACTTGCAGTTGATATCTGAATTTAGTTTTGTTTACACTATTTACATATTAACTCTAGCACTTACTTCCAACATTGAGGTTCCCAGGAGGACCAAGGCTTTCTTTCCAAAATACAAAAAGAAATTACACAGGAGTATGGCATGTTCCTCCTTATTTCCAATAGCCAAACTGATGCAGTGCTTAAGACCAAAAAAAAAGAATAGAAAAAAGGATGAGTGGGAAGTTGCATAAAACATGCATCCAACAGACTTAGTGCTCATCTACTCCCTCCAGATTCAAACACTCTTATTTTCACTAGGTTGCTGAGGGGACAGCAGAGCCAAGAACCTTGGCTCCTTTTTCTTGATAAATAACCAGGACATTAGAAGAAGCAAACATTAACTTGCAATACTGAGGTAGTCTTTATTATGAAACACTTAATGTGGATATCATGTCAAGTGACAGATAATTTATGGTCTAAAATGGGTCATTTTTGTTTAGGACAAATCTTAAAACTACTCTGAGCAAACAACAACACATGGATTGGTATTTTTGAGGAACTTCATCTAATAGGAACTCATATGCATTGTTGGAGAAAGTGATTTTTGGTGCACGGAGCTATACTCTACCCTTTACTAGCATAGAGTTCTTAATACAAAGAGGGAATGAAATATGAGTTGGAGTCCAGTCATGAAGATTGCAACTTCAACTGAAGAACTTGAACAGCAGATCTGGGTGTAACAGAACAAATATACAGTGCTTAAAAAAACAAAACCAAATCCATTGTCGTCAAGTTGATTCCAATTCATAGCAACCCTATAGGACAGAGTGGAACTACCTCATAGGGTTTCCAAGGAGTGACTGGTGGATCTGAACTCCTGACCTTTTGGTTAACAGCTGTAGCACTTAACCACTACATTACCAGGGCTTCCATTGAGCACTTGATAAGGCATTTATAAAGCTGTATGACTCAAATGGTTTGCTCTTGGCTACTGACCTAAAGGTTGGCAGCGTGAACTCACCCAGTAGTGCTATGGAAGAAAGCCTTGGTGATCTGCTTCTGTAAAGATTATAGTTAAGAAAACCCTATTAAGCAGTGTTTTATTCTGTAATACATGAGTTGAGAGTGGGAATTGACTCCACAGCAACAAGTTTAGTATTTTAGTATAGTAAAGCAGTGATAGCAAGAGAGAAAAAGTGCAGCCAAGCAGAAGATAGTGATCTGTGACCTAATTCTGGTCTCCAGGTTGGTTGTTTTTGGTCCCAGAATGTTTAAATTTTTTTTTTTTTATTTCACATAAAAATCTGGATTTCTTGTTTCACTTGAAAAATCAAAATATCTGTCAGCATACAAGGATTCAAATGTTGACATGGTAACAGCCTGTCATTGCTGAATAACAGCTGCACCATTTATTAGGACATGTGGTCACCAGTTCATTTCAGTCCCAGAGAAGGCACTGTAGTTCACAGAGATGGGGGCAGGGATCTTGGGCACTCCTGTGACTATTTACCAATCAGTATAGAAGCATTTCAATGTTTTAACAATGAAAAGGCCAGAAAAGTGAGCACTGGGTGAATGTGCTAGTGAGGCATGGCGGTCAGGAGGAAGGTAAGGTGCCCCTGGGAAAGAGAAGTGTGAACAGGACAGTAAGAACAGACCGTAAGCAGAATTCGGTGTCAAGCCGAGGAGGCTCCCCTGATCTGATCTCACGAGAGAGGGAGGAAGGTGACTAAGAGCAGGTAACTAACTTTTCCTGAGTTCTGGAACCTTTGTACATGTTATCTCATTTATTCTTTTCAAACCCCTATGTGACACAGAGGAGGAAACTGAGGTCCACTGAGGTTAAATAACTTATCTTTGGTCACTTAGCTATTAAGTGCTTGAACCCAGGTTTGTTTGACTCCAAAGCCCATTTTCTTTCCACTAGATACTAGACTGCTCCCCTGCCCTTCACAGTTTGGTAGGGTGAGAATCTGGGGCAGAACAATAGGAAGGGAGTTTAGGGTCTCTATCATTTTTCCTGCCTGTTCACTCTGCTTTGATGTATGGGGACAGTTTACCACAAAATTACTCGCACTTGCAATTGGCTAACAACTTGGATGCTGTTAGGTTCTGTTGAGTTAGTTCTGACTCCTGGAGACCCCATGAACAACAGAACGCAACACTGCCTGGCCCCGTGTCATGTCCGCAATCATTTTGATGCTCTCCTTTGGAGAGGATGTATTTTAAAAATATGATGTAATTTCGATTGCTACCAGATGAGAACATACGTTAAAATATATTTTACGAAGTAATGTTTATTTTGCTGTGGTTCAAGTGCCCTCATTTTACTATCATTTAAAAAATATGTGGAAAACTCAGGCTTGAGTGAAAAGCAACATCTGAATCTCAAATAAACCACAATTTTTATTAAACTACATGACCGAGCACTAGTGTTTTCTGGTGACAACTCATCTAAATTGTAGGTTCAGATTTTATGAAGAATCAGTAGATTTAAAAAAGAAAAGTAAAAAGTATGCTAAACTAATTAAGTCAGTGGAAGGCACAGTCATTTCAAAGAGGTAGAAAAGTACTTATAGTGATGAATGCTTCAGGGTGGGTGGAACGGTAGTTCTGGTGACCATTATTCAGTGGGAGAAAATAACGTTTGTTTGTGACAGTCTAAATAGGTGTCCCATGATGAAAAGTTCATGTTGCTGGGAAGACATTAGTCAAAAGGCATCTCAAGTCTTTTAGTTATGAATATTAATTATATTTTAATAAATGAATATTTCAAATATGAATTTTGGGATAAGAGGATTTGGGGTGCTACTGTATGTATTGTTATTTTTTTTAGCTCTGCCTTATAATGCAGAATTATAATGTCCTTAAACACATTTTGATTAGTTCAAATAGTCTAGAGCGAATGACAGTGTTTTGAGTTCTACCAGATTAGATTCACTTGATTTGGGGACAAAATTACACTATGGTGACTCCCTTAGTTCCAAGTAGCAGAAGACAGAGTAGCTGACATATTCAGCTCAGTTGAATAGGCTGAAGTTATCCCCACACCAACTTCTAGCAAACCCAGAGGTTGTGCAAGACTGTAAATATCTACAGAAATGCTGATCTCTCAGTTAGCAGTCAATTGCCTTAACTACTGTGCAACCAAGCCAAGCCAAGTGCCGTCGAGTCCTCCTTAAATTTAGCCCATCCACCTGCCACACCCACTGCTGTTGAATCGATTCTGACTCATAGTGACCCTACAGGACAGAATAGAACTGACCCACAGAGTTTCCAGGCTCACCTGGTGGATTTGAACTGCCAACCTTTTGGATAGCAGATGTAGCACTTAACCACAATGCCAACAGCATTTCCTTTTTAAAAAAGCAACCAAGGAATACTAGAATAAAATGTAGTTTGTTACCTCTGAGGTCATCCATATACTGGAACCATCATTTTCATCCAGTGTATCAGGCATAAAAGGAATCAAAGATACAAATCGAGCAATAAGGTCCTAGAACAACATTAACTAACATTTACTGAGTGTGTCCATATGCCTGTCAATGACCAATTGACATGCATTATCTCATTTTTCATTTAGTCCAGCTTGCAGAGCTATGACGTATACACTACATTGCTATTTCTTGTTTTACAGAAAAGGACACAAGCTTACAATGCTAAAATAACTTTCCCAGGGCCACAAGGCTAATACAATATGTAGAGTCTCTGGGACTGGGCCCAAGTTGGCCTAACTACAGAACATGCGAGTCAACCATTATATTTTATAGTAACAATTAAAATGTACACAACTTTAAAGTATAATTGTTAAAAATGAAAAAAGATGGTGAAGAATATCAAAGGTATGATCTGCTTTAGAGTCAAAATCTATCAAAATTATTTTTATTGATATAAGCTTGTTATAAACTGCTATATAGCAGGGAGATGATGGTAGAGAATATTTTTCATATGACCCAAGTTACACTGTGGATTTTCCTCTCACTGGCCTGGAAAGACTCAAGACTAAGGTAGAAAATGAGAATGGGATACAAATAAACAGTAAGTTAATGCAGTAAGTTCATTGTGATGGTTAAGTTTCTGTGTCAACTTGGCTAGGCTGTAGTACCCAGATGTTTGGTCAAATACTAGTCTAGTTGCTGTTATGAAGTAGTTACATGTGATCAAATCAGTTGGTCCTAAGTACAGCAGATTTCCTTCCATAATGTAGGTGGGCTTCAACCAATCAGCTGAAGGTCTTAAGGGCTTTAAAAAAGAGTTTTCCCTAGGTTATAATCTGCCTCCAGACTAAAAACCAACCTTCTGCTAGAACTGTTTACTCTGCTGTAACCTGACCTAGAAATGTTGGGACATAAAGCTGCAGAAAGCTCCGGGCATTACCTGATCTACAGATTCTGGACTTGCCAGCCCCCAACAATTACATAAGCCAAGTCCTTGAGCTAGATCCCTCTCTCTCATATATATAATGCTTCTTCATTTTTCTGGTTTCTTTTTTCTGATTTGTCTTCATAGACGCTGGCGTCAATAGCTCTGTCTTCCAAGTCAGAAATTCTTTTTTCCATTTGTTCCATTCTGTTTTCTTAGCTTTGAATGGATGTTTCTGTCTTTGATTTTGTTCTCGATCTGTTGGATTTCAGAGTACTGGTGTTCCACCAGATCAAAGAGGTTGCTTAATTTTTCCTTTTGTTCTGCTGCATTTTGTATAAGGTCTAGAAGGGCTCTGTATATAATCATTTTGTATTCACTTCCTGATGCTTTCATAAGAGTTTCTTCATCTGGAAAACTCCTTGGTTGTTTTGTTTGGGAGCCTTCTGAAGCTGTGGGTGATTTCTTGTATGCCACAAGTGTCTGTTGCTTTTTGGGTCCCATGTGAGTAAGTAGAGGCTGGGAGAGAGACTGTGAGGATGGACTGCAGATGTTTCTCTAGGTTGTCTTAAAATGTAAAACAAAAGATATGTGACCACTTCCCAAGTCAGTCAGGTTTTAGGTATAGAGGTCCCTCTTCCCAACTGGCAAAGTAAGCACCTCTATATCCAACCCCAGATGATACAAACTAGTTCAAAATACAGCAATGCTACTACCCTGTTGGCCTCTGCTGACAGGGCCCAGCCTTAGGCGATACTGTGTAAACTACTGCTTTTCTGGTAGAAAAGTGCTCTCCTGTGGGCAGGCTCTGGCTCCCAAGCTAAGAATTAGGTCCAGCTGAGGCCACCATATCTAAGATGGTGCCCTCCACATGGTCGGCGGAAAGAGGGGCTAATGTGCCGAGAGGTTGTGAGTCCTCAACCTCTGTTGCCGGGCCCCCACCGTAGGCAACACTGTGTAAATTACTGCCTTTCTGTCAGAGAAGTGCTGTCCTGTTTGCAGGTACTGGCTCCCAGGCTAAGAATTATGTCCTGCGAAAATCTCCGTATCCAAGATGGCGTCCTGCACACAGGCACTGTGGTTCCACTGTGGTTTTATCTCTGTGGCAGAGATAAAAAAAACAGGCCCAAAGTCGCTAGATGAACAGAGCCCTGAGCCTGGCTCTCAAAATATGGGAATTTTGCCTGCCTATCTTCCCAGCAGTGCATCTGAGTCTAGCTGCTAGGCAAGATCCAGCTCCGCCCGCCGGCCAAGACAGAGAAAAAAATAGTCAAAATGGTGCATTTACCTTCAGTCTGTGAGAGCCAGGGCCAGCCAGGAGTGGGAGTCAGCAAAAGAAAGGAGGTTTTTCGTTCAGTGGTATGAAGTCCAAATTAACAGCCCTGTGTTATGTCCTGGGGGCTCACTAGGTGACCAGAGGGCTCCATTTGATTATCAATTCAGGTCTTGGTTTCCAGAGGGATATAAGGAGACGTGTGCTTAGTCTGCCATCTTGAGTCCGCCTCCTCTCTCGTATATATAGGTGGTACCTGACTCAGGCTGCATTCCAGTTATGGCAAACACTACTTACATTTTTTTTTAAAATCTTATCATTAGTAATATGCACTACATACAGTACTATAGTGCATAATTTCCTGATGTTATCATTCTCATGCCACTCCCAAAGGCAAATAAAGATCATGTTTATAAAGATACAGATAATAATAACTAAAATTTAAAAAAAGAGAGATGTATTAACTTACATCAGTATTGACTTATGATGAAGTCGTTGGAACCAAACCCCATCAAAAGCTGGGGTCTATCTGTACATGGTTCTGGTTTTCGACACAACTCTAAGACAGTCACTAACATCTTAGACAATTTACAATTGTTGCTGCAATTACATACACTATGACAGTTGTAACCCAGGCTGTACTTTCTAACTTCATACAATTAATTAAACATGATGAACAAAGGAACCAGTATTTATACTTCTTAAAAAGATAAAGGCACATTTTTAAATACATCAGAGAGGACTACTATCTCCTCGGATACTGGGGGTCAGGAAACACAGGCAGGAAGAGACTCATGATGGAAAGGAAAGGATAGCAAAAGGCATTCTAAACTGGGGCTTTTGGTTTTAGCTTAAAGAGTGCAGCTAAGGGAGATTTTTCACTCACAGACAGTATAAGTATCCTGACGAGAGGCAACTGACTAGATTTACCCTGAATAAACAAAAGGTAAAATGCATTCTTCATAAATGCTCTTTAACCAAAGCTTGTTTCTTACAGTGAACATTCAAAGTGAGAGGAGGCAAATGTTCTTCTGAGAACTGTGTAAATCCTTCTTCTACATGAAATGAAATTTTGAGTATGTGTTTCTTTTATCAGCTGGTAAACAGATGTATGTAACGCTGCCCATGGATGAGGTGTAAGGTGTTGGGGTGGCTGTTTACAGAATTAAATATAAAATTTCTTCTTCATTCCTACATACAATGAGAAGCAATCCTTCAGGAGCAATGCTCAGAAGAACATAACACCATCAGGAGTATAGCTTTTTATCTTTACTGGAAGCCAAAGGAATTTTTCTATGTTTGGGAGAAAAACAGCAAAGCCAGTATGGTCATGTCCACTAATGTGGCAACAGTAATTCTCTACTCGGTGTGGGCAGATTAGGAAGAAACCCTTTCTCATGTGCAGGGCTTGGAAAGACACACCAGGTGGGCTCTCGCTTTCTGTCTCTCTTTTTTTCTTTCTTTTGTCCTCTCAGGAAAATCTCTTTGAAGGCCAGGCAATTTTAGAAAAAAAAGGTTATACTTGAAGTTATTTTAAAAATTAAAATATAAATTTACAGCAATAGGTGCAATGGTTGCCCAACTCCATATATGTTAAAAACCATTTAGATGAGTGAATTGTAGAGGAATTATATATCAATAAGCCAAGTGCAATACAACTTACAAGTGTTGCATTAGAATCATGAAGAAACAGATCCAGGAGTTGTTGAGGTGGATTTAATGCTCTGATATACCTAGTTACTAAGATCTGTATCCCTTCATCATTGAAAACAGCAGTTGTGATCCTTCGGTTGGGAAATGCTGCCTTACAGTTTTTCTTAAAAATCTGTGCTCTCTGCAGAACGTCCATTTGATCTGAAAACTAGAATCAAATTTAAGATATTTCAACACTGTACCATCTTGTTCCTGAAAGAAAATGTTTATTTCTAGAAGAACCAATATTTATTTTTATCACCTTTGTAATCATTATTACTGGTTTTAAAATAGTTGGCACTGCTTTGAGGGTATTTATAAAAGCAATTCAATTTAAAACCTACCTTATTTGGCTCTGGATTATAGGTGATGTATGATATTTGAGGTTCAATGGTAGCAAAAATATTTAAAAAGGTACATTCTTTTAAATTCTGCCCATTGTAATCCTCTTTAGGAGACACATAAGTCTTACTCCAAGTATACCCAAGCAAAATTGGTGGGATATTTACTCGAAATGTCCCATTAATCTGAAAGAATGCATTGATATAACAGATTATGGATGAAGAAAATACACATCAGTCAAATATACTATAAGCCCAGCTCAGCCCTCTCTATAGAGGTGGACAGGCTTGCACAGGTATACACTGGTTCTAGTGATGTGTGCTTACACAAGGAGGATGAGATTCTCCATGGTCTGTTTATAGGCACCCTCAACACTTTGGGTCTCCAGCTAATGAGCACTATGTAACAAAGTAGTGAAATGAGGGAGCAAGACACCAAACCAGGGCAAAAAAAAGCTCTTAGAAAGTGCGGCTTTTTGTTTTGTTTAACATTTTGCACTGAGTCTAGAAAGAGGAAAAAAAAAAAAGGAACAGCAGGGGGAACCACCCTGAGGCCCACAGGAGGAGGGACAGGAGAGACAGAGTTTGAGCAGAGGATGTGAATTACAATTATGATGACTAATGATAATAGCTGTTACTTACTGAGTACCTACTATGACCAAGGCACTGTGCGAAATGCTTGATATGGATCATATAATTCAATGAGGTAGACACTGCCTTTATCTCCATTTTATAGATAAGGAAACTGTGGCTGTTTAAGTTTAAGCAATTTGTGGAAGACCACACAACTGCTGAGGAGCAGAGCTAAAATTACGACTCAGGTTTATCCTTCTCTAAGTCCACATTCTTAACTACCTCTGTGTCCTTCACTGTGGTCCAAGACTGAGAAATCCTCCTGTAGATTTAGAAATGTTAGAAGCCCTGTACCTCTAACAACATAGATTCCTATTGTTCTAGATTTGCCAGCCAGACAAGTGCCCTCGATCTTGATTTACAGCACTTATATTTGCAACACAATCCCTCATGACTTTGTGTAACTGCACATTATATGGACATCTCTACTCTCCTACCTAATAGCCATTCTCTCCTTTTCCACCTTAACAACAATTTAAAGGGGCAGTAGGACAACCATGGAGTAACCACATCACACAAATAACGTGTAAGCAGAAGTCTGCTGGGGTTTTCTGGGGAAGTGTCTGTTTTCCTGATGCAGATATTACTGCCCTTTCTCATTTCTCCCTTTCTCCTTCCTCATATCCACAGTGTGGTTATGAGGCTGGAGATGCAGTAAATATTTTGCAACCATGAGGATGAATGAAAGCTACCTAATAAGGACAGTGGGAGTAAAAAGACAAAAGGAACTTGGATCCTTGATGACAGCCTTGAGCTGCTACACGCATTTCGACTTCTTCTTGGGTGAAATTATAAACAGACTCTTTACCTATGTTAACCACTGTTAGTCCAGTTTTCTGGTACTTACAGTTGAAGGCAGTCCTTATACATACATGACTCCTTCTGATGCACATGCCACTATTTGTTTGACAAACTTCTGCACTCACCTTTAAGGACTTTGTTCAACAGTTCTCTTTTTTGAAGTCATCCTTGGCCCTTCATTCTCCTCCTCACCTCCCTGTTACCACTTCTCCCTTGCTCCTCCTATCTCCTCACCCCCATCCTCTAACCCAAGAAGTCAGGTACTCCCTACTGCATGTTCTCATAGCACCTATCTCGTGAAAGCACTACATTATGATGTCCTACTAAAATATTAGTGTTCTTTGATAGACAGTGAACTCCTTGAAGACAAGAAATTCATTTCTGAATCATTAGTGCCCACTGTAGTCTTCTTTAGAAGACATGTAAGACTTAATCCAAGGACACCCTAGCAAAATTGGTGGAATAATCAAAATGTTCCACAAATCTGAAAGATTATATCAATGTGATATAATGCAGATGACACATTATGAAAATAAACATCAAATACACTATCAGCACAGGGTTAATGATGTCAAGTACCCTGCCTAAGATCACTCAATAAGGAAGAGATCCCAAAACAGAGAATCAGCTAGGGCTTTTTTATATTTTGCTGGTCACAGAGGTGTATTCCTGCTATATATCCCAAAGACAGAGTCCTTGAGGAAGGTGGGATGGGTAGGTGGGGAGAGAAGGAAGCAGTATCACAGAGACCAGATGCCAATCATCAGTCTCACCATTATCAATAAATACTGCAGACAAGATGAAACTCCTAGAATTCAAGATTACAAAGAAACATTAATCAGAATCTTTCATTTATTTTGTCATATCAAATTGTTTTAAGAAAATATGAATACTGCTTTAAGGACTAAGGTCAGCTATCCTATCCATCAATAATCACCCTAGAGATAAAAGAAATACATCTGTGGGTGTCTTTGTTCTAGAGATACCCAGAACCTTCAAAAACTACCTAATTCCAGGAACACTCTAATACATGATCATTTTAACTTACTTACTCTCTTAGTTACCTAGCACTGCTGTAACAGAAACACCACAAGTGGATAGCTTTAACAAAGACAGGTTTATTTTCTCTAAGTAAAGCAGGCTAAAAGTCCAAATTCACATTAATGTTCCCCTAGACTAGGAGCTCCTCCACGCAGGGACCCTGGGTCTCAAGGATGTGCTCTGCTCCTAGCACTGCTTTCAGGGTGGTATAGGGTCCCCATGTCTCTCTGCTCACTTATTTCTTTTATATTTCAAAGAGATTGGCCTAAGACACTATCTAATCTCATGTATCTCATTAACATAACTGCCACTAATCCATGTCACTTCATCATAGTGATGGAGTTTACAGTGCATAAGGAAGTCAAATAAAATGATAGATAATCACACAATACTAGGACTCATGGCCCATGTTGACAGATATCTTTAGGAGACACAACTCAATCTGTAATACCTGATGATACCTACCAATCTACCAATCACCATATTTGAAGATAGCAGTGTTTCTATTGGGCAGAAGCCCAAACTTAAGAATACTTACCAAACAACCACTTCTTATTACCTCTGATTGTTGCAGAAGAGCAGAAAAAGGGAAGACAATGGACCCAAGCCAATTCTTTCTTATATATGTGTGACTACTGCAGCTCCTGAGACAGTGATTCTATTAAAATAAATAATTTTTCTATCACTTATTTAACAAGTGATGAATGTTTTCACATATAGAGAATCTTTTTTTTCAAAAGTAACAGTAGATAGAAAATGAATTTTTTCACATTTTAATCTCTTTAAGAAAAAATAACTGACTTTACATACAAAAAGAAACAATTCCTGATGGTTATGTAGGAGTGGAGAGGAGGGATGTAGGAAGGAAAAACCCTAACTGAGCGGTAGGTAAGTGGTTTCATTTTGGTGAAGGGTAAGAAGCACGCAGCAGTGGAGAAGCAAGCACAGCTTGTCCAGCGCAAGGTCGTGGGTGCCCCATAGGCACATCCTAAGTCTCTGAGGGACTGAGTTACTGAGCTGAAGGCTGTGGGGATCACAGTCTCAGGAAATATCTAGCTCAACTGGCAAATCATAGTTTATAAAGAAAATGTTCTACATTCTACTTGAGTGAGTAGCATACGGGGTCTTAAAAGCTTGTGTGAGGCCATCAAAGACACTCCCCTGGTCTCACCCTCACAGGAGCAAGGGAGAATGAAGAAAACCAAAGACAAAGGGGAGGATCAGTCAAAAGGACTAACTGACCACAAGTAAATTTGCTACAGCTTCCACCAGAGTCCGGTATGACTAGACGGTGCCTGGCTATCACCCAACTGCTCCGACAGATACCACACCAGAATGTCCCAGACACAGCTAGAGAAAGCTGTAGAACAAAATTCTAACTCAAACAGAACAAAGCACCAGAGTTACTGGTCTAACAGAGACTGAAGAAACCCTGAGGGTATGACCCTCAGCTACCCTTTTAGCTCATTAATGAAGTCACTCCTAAGATTTACTCTTTGGTCAAAGACTTGACAGGTCCATAAAATAAAATGACCTTAAATGAGCACATGAGCCCGGGGGCAAGGACAAGAAGGCCGGTGGGGACAGGAAAGCTGGTAACGGGGGACCTAAGGTTCAAATAGGGGAGACAGTGTTGACATGCTGCAGGGTTGGCAACTGATGTTACAAAACAGTATGTGGCTTACTTCTAAATGGGAAGCTAGTTGGATCTGTAAATCTTCATATAAAGTACAATTAAAAAATAAACTGACTAAAGCAAAGATAACGACCTGTTATGGGATGTTTGGGGGGTGGGGGTCATACATATATATTTAATGTATGATAATGGTAGCAGAAAGTACAGGAGAGGAAAGCGGAGGTGAAATATTGTGATATACTGACTATATGTCAAGTGATACAATATTATATAGACTGTGATAAAGAATATATTGTAAACCCTAGAACAACAATTAAAAAATAAAGCAAAAGTATAGCTGATAAGCCAACCAACAGTGGCTTACGTGTTTATGACCTGTTACATTTGAACTGACTTGTCATATGTCTGGTTTTACTGCACATTGCCTCAGTTCTCTTAGAAAATGTTGGATACAGATATTGCATCCACCCAAATGTTAGCCAGCCTTCATCCAGTTTGACCTTCTTAGAAAGACTTAGTGTTCTACTTTACCTCATGTATTTCAATCATCATTTCATCAAAAATGTTGATATATATATTATCTTTTATTTTAGATAAACTTGAGAAGCTGTAATCATGTCCTGGTGAGCTGCAAATAAGAAAAGAACATTTAAATGTTTATTTTTTCCAAAATTCATTCATTTTATAAGGGCAATACTCACAAAAGACTGTAAAATTACTTATGTTCTTCTCTTGTAAAAAGTGTAACCTAAGAAGAAGCTATGTGGTCTGAAAAGTAGTTGTTACTTTTAATTAAAGCCAGTTGTGCTTTGTAATCAATCTTGTATCTCCCTTAAGGTGATTTGCATGAAAAATAAAAATGTTCTAAATGTCAAGGAGAAAAACTTTCACTATAGCCATCCATTGCAAACACATGATCTGGAATACAAGAATTTCCAGCCCCCTTAAACTATTAGTTTCTGCTAATCCACCTACATAGAGACAATGCTCTCTTGCTCTCAGTTAATAGATGTGACTCTTTAATCATGGAGCTTATGCTCTTTTCCCTATTTATTTTCCCCAACCAGAAACTGGGATAGTGGAGTGCATTTAATTTTGTAAGCTGTCTGTTAATGGCTTACATTTTCAGAGCTAACTAAAAGGATAGTGTAGTATTTCATGAGCAATGAACTTTCACTCTCAGCTCTAGCTTGCATATTAAATCTTGATCACATTCCTAACAGTGATAAAAATCAGTCTCATACAGATGATGACCGAGAACAAAGACATGAGGAAAAAATGTACCCAGGAGACAGAAGGACCCATATGAATGGGAGACTGTATCAATATGAGACCAGAAGAACCAGATGGTGTTTGGCCAGCACCAAAGTCAGCCATGACAGGGGACACAATGTAGAGTTCCTGAGGTAACATGAGAAAAAGAGGTGTGCAGTTCAAGCACTCTTCTAAAACACCAGAACTGATGATCCAACAGACTGGAGTGTCTCCTAGGAACGTGGCCCCTAGACTTGCTGCTGGCCCTGACTGGAAACCAGTACTGAGGTCAACTCTTCAGGCTGGAATGGACTGGACTTGGGGACACACTGTGAGCATATGATGTGTGCAGTTCACAGTTTTACACATTTATAGGCGGCTGTCCTACTGGTTTCTTTCTAGATGGGAAAGAAGAGGGTGGAGAGGAGGGAACAGGTGCTTGCTAAGAGGATAATAGCAATATAGAGTGAAAAGGAGGAATGTGCTATCACTGGGTGAGGACAGCAGACTTGGTGACGGAGCTGCCGACAGTTGGGCATGCAAAATTGATTAGAGTTGTATACTTTCACTTAATCACAATAAAAATTAAAATACAAACAAACAAAAAAAAACCCCACGGTTTTATGAAGTAGGTTATTTTACATGGTGACATGAAAGCTCAGAGAAGTTAAATAACTTGTTCAAGATAATGCTGTCAGCAAGGAACAGAATTCTGATCCGAATCCAATTCTAACTCCAAAGATTAGGCTCTTGTCACTACATGAGCCGCTTCTGACATGATTTGTTTAAGCTTGGTACTTACAGAAGCAAATACTATTTCAAAGGATCCTCAACAGTTCCTATAATTTTCTGAGACCTACAAGCAATGATGACCAAAATATGCTACTTGAGCTTAGAGAACTATTTTTAAGGTGACAGTCCTTTATGTTTCTAAGTGACCTCCAGCTAACTCCCCCAAATCTGCTCCTTTAAGGGTTTCTTTTCACACTGCAACAAAGGAGGCAGAGGAGGTAGGACAGGGAAGGCAATGCATATTTACAAACACTGTGTCAGCAGGAGAAATGACAGAGAACTCATCTTCGTGACACTTTCAAGCATGGTAATTTAGTACAGCCTTTAAATCATTCAAGTCCTTCTGCCTCATTCTTGCGTTTGGATTTTGCATCTATGAAAAACTTTCTCAAATTTCACAATTCCTCCACCAAAGTGGAGCTCACTGGTTAATTACCATTTATTTATTATTACTATTTATTCTGTTTGCATTTGGTTTTTATTCCCTAAAATATCATGGGGAGATGGAAATGAAGGCCTTACATCTAAGGAAATGAAAAGTGATAGTTGGACATCTTTGTCTTAGTTGAACCCCCTGATCCAGTTATTTGCACCCCAAATACTGCTTATCTCACTGCAGTAATTGTTAAGCATGTAAACAATCTAGGTTCATCTATTTTACTGACAGTTTGTGTTCTCCTAAGTCAAGTAATTTAATGCAACATGTTTCTTTGAATTCTAACTTCTAAATTAATACACCAAATATTTCCCAATACACATGACTACATAATTTACCCATGCAAACCTTTGAACCAAATACAAGCCATGTGAGGCCTGCTTGAGACACTTGCCCTGCTCTCCTCAGAGACCTCAATTATGTAAGTAATGAAACTTTTCATATCTACCTTGATATACTCGTATGTGTAGCATCATTAGGCTCAACATCTGAACCAAACTTAGGTTAGGGTGGCGGGTCCATGAGCCTTGCCAGTGGCCACAACAGAAAGCCTTAGTGACAATGGTGCTTTCCGGTTAGACCTATAGCCCAAAACAAACAGATAAACAAAAATCCACTGCCACTGAGTCAATTCTGACTCATAGCGTCTCTATAGGTCACAGTAGAACTACTCCACAGTTTCCAAGGAGCATCTGGCAGATTTGAACTGCTAACCTTTTGGTTGGCAGATGTGACACTTAACCACTATGCCACCAGGGAGCCAAGGCCTCCTTTATACAATCTTGCAGGATAGGGTAGTTGGAGACTGATGGCAATCTCTTTCAATCTGGAGAAGCAGGACCCACCCACAAAGACAAAGTAAAGAACACAATGCCAGAGGGAAAAGCAGCCCCAAAAGACCAGAAGACCAAGAGACCAGGAACCTAGCACTGAGGAACCAGGAGACTGTCAGGAGTTGGTTAAGTCACAGCACAGCTATCCAAAACCATGCAGACAGGAACCACGTGATACGCAGAAATTGAGGGGCACTATAAGGTGGGCAAGAGAAAGGGCAAAGGGCACCAGGAAACTGAAAAGGAGTTTGATGCTGAATACAGTCATTCGATGGTTCCTTATATTCTTTAACCCAAGTAAGAGTCAAAGATCTATACAGACAGTGACAACCGAAAACTACTGGTGGAACACAGAGAACAATTTTAAGCTCCATGTGGGAATGGTTTTATTTCCCATTTCTCTGTATCAATGCACATTATTTTAAGTAACAAAAACCATTTATATCTGTACAACACCAAGAGTGAACTCTAATGCAAACCAAGGACTTCAGTTAACAATAATATACTGATACTGATTCATCAATTGTAACAAACGTACCACACTAATGCAAGACGTTAATAACTAGACAAATTGTGTGCAGTAGGACTAGGGAGCACATGAGAGCTCTCTGTATGTTCTGCGCAACTTTTCTGTAAGCCTAAAACTGCTGTAAAAAATAAAGTGCATTAAAAGAAAAACTACCCAAATTCCTTCTGTCTATTAATATGATTCCAAGTTCGAATTTCTGTATTTTACTTGCAGTACAGTTAAGGTGATCACATGATACTCATTCATTCAAACTATTTATCTATTTCATAAGAGTGAACACGGGAGACATGGTTCCCATCCACACGTAGCTTACAGTTTACTGAATACACTACTCATGTAAAATACAAATCTTACTGCACAACAGTCACATTTCTCTCTGTAATTTGCAAATATATATTTTTTGAAAAGCACCCTGTGTATGCTGACTTTGGGTTTCCACCATTTTTCATAAATGTCAGTTGTCCCATTTGAAGATGCCTGAGAGTTATGTTGGGAATTTCCTTCAGTCGTTTTTACCAATTCTTTGACGTTTAGTCTCTAAGGCTTCTGCTCACAACTTACAACCTTACCACAGTTTTCCGTTTCTTTCCAAAAATGTTCTATAGCCTTTCAAGTTGTGAACAGTAGCAGTG
This sequence comes from Heterohyrax brucei, assembly GCA_028571685.1. Classification (NCBI taxonomy): domain Eukaryota; kingdom Metazoa; phylum Chordata; class Mammalia; order Hyracoidea; family Procaviidae; genus Heterohyrax; species Heterohyrax brucei. The sequence goes on from CM053154.1 coordinate 36,427,345, forward strand.
ATGACATTTTAGGTTAGATGAAGGTCTCTCTCACTTGTATAGCTTCTACCACTGCCAAGGGGTTTCTCCGTCCCTAACGAATCTAAACATTCCTCTTGGCATTGCCATTATAGCCACACGCTGCTTCCACTACGCCCAGGTAAGTCTACCAACGCAGCTCTATGACAGTTTAATATAATTAATGCATTCGATGATGTTGTTATGATCAGTTCATTTTAGGGCTCTTTTGGAGGATTCTCTTTGAAGGACTAGTCAGGGAGGTGTTGGAAATTGGTAAAAGACTCAGCACGTGCAAGGTATAATGTGGCCCTATTGCCTACAAGAAGATGCCATCACATATATGCAAATGATTCTTCAGTACTTCTGAGTTCTAGTGTTTGCTGGTCAGGGGATAGGCTAATACAGGCGCTGGGAAAAATTATAAAAAATGACGGGCAAATCCTAAGCAATCCTGTTTACAAATAAAACAAGACGTCAGTTTTCCCCTCTCAAGATAAAAATAATCATATTACTTGGAAAACAGTTTGCATGTTTGACAGACACAATATCATACTAAGGGAAATTCTTAACCAGCACTAAAGCACAACAGTGATAGAGGAAGTGGATATGGATCAATTTTTACTGGGTCCAGTGTGGTCGCTATCAGCTGGAATCGACTCGATGATGGCAGTGGGTTTGGTTTGGTTTGGTTTGGTTTAGTGTGTGTCTGTGTCTGTATTCCTAAGCACATGTATTTAATTACAGGACTGTTCTAGTCTGCATCTGTTTCTTTCTGTACTTGAGTACCAAGCAGGAACACAGGTGTCTATTTCTTTCTAGATTTATAGAACTGATTTTGTAACTATGTCAGTGAGAAGCACCTTTAATACAGGGGATACTATAGGGAACAACTCTATCACTCAGTCTTTAGATAGTACAAAAAATTTAAGGCAAACCAACGTGCTTTGATGGAAAGAAAGGAAGTTTACTATTTATTAAACAAGATTTTTAGTCACTTGTCTTATTTTTACTTCTGTATAGTATTTCATTGTATGAAATGTCATAATTTATTTATTTATGATAGCCCTAGGAAATTAATTCATTAATATTACACTCCCTACAGTAGATTGGTGACCCACTGCCATTCGCTCGATTCTGACTCCTAGCGCCCCTACAGGAGAGAGCAGAACTGTCCCATAGAAATGCTGGAGGCTCAAGGATTAAACGCTAGGCTCCTCAGCAGCAGCTTGAATCCAGCTGTTCCCTGGAAAATCCTACGGGGCAGTTCATTTCATCATTTTTTAATTTTTTAAATTATTTTTAATATTTTTCTTCAGAACTTACATACCTTATTTTACATACGCACATACATATATTTCATACATACATATGAGGTCTGACAATTAAATTCGTGAACTCATCTGAGGAAAAGTGCTGCATACCTTCCTGTTGAATATCACTACAGTCATCTTTGAAGTAATCCCCATGGGAAGCTATGCACCGATGCCAGTGCCTGGTCCATGCTTCAAAGCAATTTTGGAACTCTTTTTTCTGGAATGGCCATCAGAGCTGTCATTGTATTATTCTCGATGTCCTGGATGCCATTAAAGTGTCTTCCTTAAAAAGTCACTGGGAGCCATATCAGGTAAGCAGAGAGGGTATTCCAATACAGTTATTTGTTTACTGGCTAAAAACTCCCTCACAGAGAACTATTCAATTAAGTTTGCAAACTTGCCACCGTGGCACCGGGCACAATGGTTGTTCTAGAAAGAGTTCCAAAATTGCTTTGAAAGGTGGACTAAGCACTGGCATTGGTACATAGCTTCCCAAGGGGGGTACTTCAAAGGTGACAATAGGATATTCAGCAATTAGGTATGTAACACAACAATTAACTTCCTAGACTCAATTGTCTGACTTCACATGTATATGTATGCAAAATATTTCACAATTAGAAATCTTGGAAAATAAATATCCATTTGAAAAATCACTTATGAAAATAATTTTGTTACTGCTATTTTGTTTTTAGAAGTTGAGGAAAAATGGATTCCAACATACAGCAAGTCTACTCTAATTTCTTCATTCCAGCATGGATGCGATCCACTTGCAGTACTGGTTTGGTACACAGTATGTTGAAAAGAAACTTCCACAAAAGGGTGTACAGTATCCTGAAACACATAATAAACATTGACTAGATTTTTATAATATCTTTATAAAGCTGTTGGAGCAGGAAGACTGTACTTGGTTATTGGCTGGCAAATAAATGGCTTTATTTTTCTAGTGTTTCAAACAAAAAAAACCAAAACGCTGCCGTCAAATTGATTCCAACTTCTATTGACTCTATAGGACTGAGCAGAACAGCCCCACAGAGTTTCCAAGAAGCGCCGGTCAGCAGACTTGAACTGCTTACCTTTTGGTTAGCAGCTGTAGCACTTAACCACTACGCCACTAGAGTTTCCAATAACTATTATTCATTCATTCATTCATTCATTCACTTAACAAACATTTATTGGTCCTGTGTATACCAGAAAACCTTGGTGGTGTAGTGGTTAAATGCTACTGCTTGCAACCGAAAAGGTCAGAAGTGCAAGCACATCAGATGTTCCCTGAGTACCCTATGGGGCAGTTTTACCCTGTCACTAGGAGCTAATTGACTCAACAGTGACAGATTTGGTTTTGGTTGTTTTTATTATATACCAGGTACTTTTCTAGGAGCCTTGGCAGTGCAGTGGATCAGAGCTTGGTTGCTAAGCACAAGGGCAGCATTTCAAATCCACCAACCACCCCTTGGAAATCCCATGGGCCAATCCTACTTTACCCTGTAGGGTCACTGTTAGTCAGAATCAGCTCAATGGCAACAGATTTGGGGGTTTTTCCAGGATTTGACAATAAATGGAACTATTTCTTATTATAAGGATTTTACAATAAACAGGAGGAAAAACAGGCAAATAACTGCAATGAAATATAAGAAATAAAGTAATAGAAATATACTCAAGGTATAATACTCAGGAGAGGGAATAATTACCATTCTGGGGTAAGGATAAGAGGGTATTCACAGAAACAATATTTCCTGAGCTTGGGTTTTGAAGCATTAAGCAGCAGTTCATTTGACCAACAACTTGGGAATACGTGGAGGCTATTCTAGGCACCGTACAAATCAAATACAGGGCGCATACAGAGGCCTTCTAGGACAAGAAGTAATATGATACTGCCATGGGGTAAAGAGAGACGAGGCTAACTGGTAGGCAAGGGCCAAATTATTAAACATTTCTGCGGCCATTCTAGAGCTTGCGCCTTATTCTAAAGGCCACGAGGGCATGGAATGAAATGATTAGAGTTACATTATATAAAGAAAATGTTCCCCGTGTTATGGAAAGTGAACCAGAAGCCCAAGAGATAGTTGCAATTTGTGATCAGTATTGCACTTCATAGAAGTGTTAAACACTTACCTCATTTAAGATCTCTTCTGAGGCTACTGATCTGACTGTTTCTTTATGTCTGAGATATGATATGGATGACCTCAAATAAGTAGGTATATCCAAGGCTCTTCAGGAAAATGCAGAGACATACACTTCAATTAATTCTAGTTTTGGTGGGAGTGAGTACTTGTAGATATTTTGCTTATGCTGACTGAAATACACAGTTCAGTTATCCAGGATCTTACAGAGTTTGCTTTGGATCCCCATAGTGTAGGTGATCAGAACCAAACACAGAAAAATGAACACTCTACAAGAGTAATTTTAAATGCTGAGCTACAGACTAGATGCAACCTATGATACAGTTTTCACCAGCCCTCAGCAAAATGAGAAAAAGAAAGTGATATTTTGAGGTTATGTCTTTTCTACTTTTTTGGTGTTTCAATATTCTTTCTTTTATAAAATGATGACTTATAAAAAATTGTGGTATTTTTGTATTTATTTCATAGAATGTTAGCCTCTGAAAAATGCATGTCTTGTGAATATTTAATTCTATTTGATGAACAGGTTAGTGTGCAAAACAGGCAAAACCTTTTAAACGTTTTAAATATAGAATCCTGGGAAGATGGGCCTAGGGCAAGACTTCCAAAAAAATCAGCCATTGAAAACCATATGGAGCCCAGTCTCTGACACATGTAGGGAGGCCATAAATCTCAGAGATGACTGGATGGCAACTGGTTGTTTGAACCATGGGTGAGTGCTGCCAACCTTTTGGTTAGCAGCCATAGCACTTGACCATTATGCCACCAGGGTTTCCAGATTAGAGGCTAGTAAACAAAAAGTTTGTTTTTTCATAAGTAGAATTCATGGAACGTGTAACTGTAAGCTAAGCAAGTAGAGAATATGTGTGCTAAACATAAAGAGCAGTATCTAGTATTTCTGAGGCACCTGGGTACCAATATACTAATATCCTTAACATACTAGTCATATGTAAGACTAAATATGTAAAAGACACTTGATTCAGGGTACTCTAAATACACACAAACACATAATATGTGTGAGGCTTTGTCTATCCATTGGTATACCCATTCTGGTCCATGCATGCTTTGCCCAAGAAACACAAATAAAACCTACTGAGTGCCTGCAGAAGGCATGGATGAGATTTGAGTTTTGAGAGGTCACCTAAAATAACAAGTGCAAAACAGGAAGTCTTAAAAGCAAGGTTTAGCTGAAACAATTCTGATTTCAGAAAGTTTTCAAGTTTGCTTTACAGCTTTCTTTGGTGCTTCTTAGTATGAAATTAACATTACACCTACTCTTTCCAGCTCCCTGCTCCTGATACTAACAGGGGAAACTGACAAGGAATAGGGTAGTTGTCATCAGCAGCTTCAGAAGTTTCCACGGGAGGAAACAGGGACAAAAGTCACTTGTCTGATATAGCAGGAAGAGGTGAGCAGGTAGCAAAACACACATGTTAAAGCTGCTTTGGGAATCTCAAGCTTCTGAAACTCATAATACATGGCAATGAAAATAAGTGTGACTATTCCAAAGACGATTTCAACTTTCACTCAGTTTATGTATAAAACCAAAAAATCAAACCCACTGCTGCTGAGCTGATTCTGACTCACAGTGATCCTCCAGGACAGAGCAGAACTGTTCCATAGAGTTTCCACAGTGTGCCTGGCACTCATTAGCAGCTGTAGCACTTAACCACTGCGCCACCAGGGTTTCCCAGTTTATATATACAAAGCATAAATAAGGGCAAAAGTTGCACAAATAAAGGCAGTGTGGAGATTTTTCACATTTAAGATAGATCTAGTGCATAAAAACTAGTGCATATTGCCTTACCTATTAACTACTGTGTCTCTGGACGGAATATTAAAGGCCCTCAGTATTCTGACAAGAATCTTAACATCTCCATGAGAGACCATCTGTGCTGCAAGCTTTTTCCTTTCTTTCCTTTGAGGCTTTAACTTCCTTCGTGGTTCAACAAACTTACAAATCGCATGTGTCAACTGGCTAGAGAGCAAAAAACGATCTGCTTTATATACACAAAATAATCTAACTTTAAAAGATATTACTTTTTCATTAATTTTAGTAAATGAGGGAATTATTCTGAACCATATTCTATTACCGAGGGGAAGGAGAAAGACACCACTCTGAGACAGACAGAAGGAGGAGATGCTACCTTCACTAATGCTGAGAAACAAAGTGACTGCTCCAGGCCCTTTGGATATGTGGTCCAAGAAGAGATAAGGCAACAGAGAGCTGAAGTCAGGAAACCTGATACTCTTTAGGTTACCTACTTTTCAGGAATTATTCTGAATAACTGAATACCCCATAGTTGAAAGTTATTGGGCACTCAAATTTTCTGGTTTTGAAACAAAAGTTATTAGCAACTCGCACTGCCAAACCTGGTAACATAAACCCATATAATCACAGCTTTATAGGCACACTCATTTTCCCCTCAGGGACTAATAATAAAACGATAGATTTCAACATCATAAACCAACTAAAACATTATTGCTAATATCAGAACCAGAAGTGGTCCCCAGGGAAATTTCCCCAAAACATAGCAGCCCACTCCTTGTTTCTATCCCTAAGTTTCAGGACAATCTAGGAACTGAGTTACTTTAGCCACAGGCTGCCACAATTGCTCCCTACAGGTCAAAGTACCCTTGAGTGGCTAAGGATGCTTAGTTTGGGGAAGGAGAGAGTACAGGTTTATTGAATGGTGCTACCAGGAATGGCATTTTCAGCAGTCCTAGAACAGGAAAAAATCTTATGGCAAAACTAATGCGGGATAAATGTACTTCATTGATTTTTCTTCCTTGTCCTAAAAATGAACAATTAGGAAAGAAAAAACTACCCTAAAAGACTATATAATTGAAAATATGCGTTAAGTAAACATATCCAAAAAGTAATTTTAAAATGATCAAATATATTTTAAGTTACCATATCCCACTTTATGCTCTGAAAGTGCATCTTTTGACATGGGACTTAATATATTAAAAAAAAAAGGAATTATTTGAAGGCTTTGAAGATATTAGTGTAACACTTTGTATTTCATATTTAAAACAATTTTAGTATGTACCTTGCAGATACAATTTCTTCATAATCATTCACAATATCTGATAAGTTAAACCTGCTAACTTTGACAATTCTTTTCATCACCAAGCTTCTCATCTACAAAAAAAGAAATCCTTGCAGTTAGAATTTAGAGAAATGCATAGTTTCTATTTGAAGGTCAAGGATTAGCAGTGCTATAGATGCCACTATTTTTTACTTGTAACTTTTGCAAGCGATGAATGAAAAGGGATGTTAGATTAGTGAAAACATGGTTTTGCTTGGTGCCATTATTAAAATCATTCCCACATTAATAATACACTCATGAAAGTGTATTTCTTTCCACTTTTATGTGTTTCCAAATCCATTTCTGAAACCCCAGTGGTGCAGTGGTTAAGATTTTGGCTGCTAACCAAGTGGCTGGTAGCTTCAATCTACCAGGTGTTCCTTGGAAACTCAATGTGGCAGTTTTATCCTGTTCTATAGGGTCACTGGGAGTCCAAATCAACTCAATGGCAGTGGGTTACATCCATTTTATCTTATCCCAACTCTTTGCTCTCAACTTTTTTTTCCCCACCTAATCTGCAGGACGCATGGACAGAACTGGTGTCCACCAAAGTAGATGGTTGCCCTGTGAATCCATTTCTACAACACCACGTACAATGGGAATATTTATAACAGAAATGAATCTTGATCCACAAATATCATCACATTTCCTTTGGGCCATACCTACTCTGACTTTAAGCCTATCAGCTTTATATAACATTTAGTCCTTGAACACTATCTTTTTCCTAAGCCCTGGCTGACTGTAGAACTCACAGGCCTTAGTTCATTCAAGGACTTAGAAAATCTCCTTCTTAATCTCAGGAAGTCTCTTCCTTTCTCTTCCTATTCCATCCTTTGGGATTTCAGGTGGGAAATCAGCAAAGGTCATGCCAAGAGGCACGCCTGTCACAAATCATCCCAGAGGCAACTATTCTGCTTGATTGGGACAGGAAAATGGGGACAAGGGTCAGGTCAGAACAGGAAAAATGTAACTCCTAAAAATTATCCTGCCACAAGGATAACAAATTGTTTTCCCTGAAAGTGAACTACAACCCCAGACTGTACTCCTGATTCTCTCCTCTCCTCTTCCCAGCCCCCTCCCTTGGTATCATACAGAAGAGGTCCCTACTGCACCTCCTATGGGCCAAACAGCCTCCCACCTCAGTGTTTTCGCCTATACTCCCGCATCAGCCTGGAACATTCTTCCCCTAGAAATTTCATGGCTTGCCTGTTGATCTTCTTCGATTCTTTTTTTGAACTGTCCCTTGTTTGCTTTCCTTGGCTACTTTATTTAAAATTGCACCTTCCTCACACAGAACTTCTGTCCTCTATTCCTAGCTTATGTTTTCATAGCATGTATCACTCTCTAAGGTACTGTCATGGACTGAATTGTGTTCCCACAGAAATCTGTGCAGCCATTTGGCTAGGCGGTGACTCTCGGTGTCGGTGGTGTCCCTACATGCTGTAAGCCCTGCCTCTACGATGTCCGTGGGGGAGGATGGGCAGCAGCTGTGTCGGTGGGGCAGGACTCAGTGTGCGAGACTGTACGGTGCCTTGACGCAATTTCTGCGAATATAAAAGAAAGCAGCTAGCAGAGAGATTTGGGGACCTCCTACATTGTGAAAGGAGCAGTGCAGGGAGCACAGTACATCCTTTGGAGAAGACCCAGGGTCCCTGAGCCTCAGAAGCTCCCAGACCAGGGGAAGACTGACAACAAGAACCTTTCTGCAGAGCCAACAGAAGAAGACTTCTGCTGGAGCTGACACCCTGAATTTGGACTCTTGCCTACTTTTCTGTGAGAAAATATATTTCTCTTTAAAGCCACATGACTAAGACATACACTAATAATGTCTTGTCTATTATCTGGCTTATCCTATTAGAATATAAACTCTCCCAGAAAAGGGTTTTAGCCTGTTTATTGATGTATTCCTGACGCCTACTAGAACGTTTGACTTGTAGCAGCTGTTCAACAACTATTTGTTGAACAGATAAATGAAATAAACAGATTGCAGAGATATACTAGCCTCTTAGATGCAAACATTTCAGTAATCTAGCAACCCTTGTGACTGGGACTCCATTCTTTACTGCTGCAACCCTGGCCTCAGCTAATGACCCCAGAAGCATAGCAGGAAGTTTAATGCACATCACTCACTGTCCCTGGAGGTCCTCCTACAGCAGGATTTTGGCACTGATGGCCCTAATAGGCCTCCAGGGTCAAACTTTTCCAGTGGCTGTAAAGTACAGTAATTCTCTTTTGAACCTACCAAACTGTAGTGGGTTTTTTTTCTCCCTAAATATTTCTACATCTGAAATTCAGCAAAAACTTGTGATGTTAAACTATCTTCAGACAGCAACCAAGTCTTCATAAGGAGTTGAAATATAACCACACAATTTTCTTAAAGTCCTTCCTCGAAGTTCACAGCATCCTCAGGCCCTCTTCCTGACCCCATGCTACCCTGCCTCTTGGGCTCCCCTCCTACATAAAACAGAACAGAAAGGGCTAAGAAAGATGTGTGTTCTCTTTTCTTACTGGCAAGAATTGCTCTTTATTTCCCAAGAGCTAGTGAAGAAGGGTAGGAAGGGCAGAGGTAAGTTGAAGAAAATACCTGTCATCAATAAAGCAGTACTTTCACACCCAGGACAGTTATCATGGTCTGTATTCCCACCACCAGCCCATAGCAGAGAAAGAACAGGCAAAGGGCTTGAAATTTTATTTCATCTGCCACTCATAGCTGAAGTAAACTCAGCCCAACCCAGCCTACTGCCTTTCAGTCCATTCTGATTCATTGTGACCCTGTACAACAGAATAGAACTGCCCCATAGGGAGCACCTGGTGGATTTGAACTGCTGACCTTGTGATGAGCAGCTGTGACACTGCACTTAACCACTCCGCCACCAGGGCTTCCAAAGTAAAGGCAGGCAGGCATTATTATTACCATGTTTTTACACAGGAAGACAGTGGGACTCGGAGAATACCTTACTTGCCCAGTGGTACACAGGGTAATCAGAATAGGTGTTTGGACATTTGCCTGGAGCTCTTTTAGTTACATTATGGATACTTTTTATTCCTCCTCCTGGATGTGTCTTTAGGTCTTTCCATGGCTCTCCTTGCTTCTTTTCAAATTTTTTTAGGAGGCTTCTCTGGTTCTCTATTGCAAAAGCAATGGCCTTGGGCACAATTCTACTTTTTTTCAGGAGACTTGGAAATCACTTCAATCTCGTCCCTTACTTCATTAATTTCTCAAACATTTATTAGCATTTTCTGAGTGAAAAGCACTGTTCTGGGCACTGCAGATCTACAAAAAATGTCTCTTACCTCCAGGAGTTTACAGTAGAGTGACGAGGGGGTCAGTGGAAAGAAATCAGGAATGAAATTCCCTGAAGGATTTCACTTCAAATTTGGATATGTCTTTGCTAGAGTGTTCTGCAGATGTTTAACAGTTGACTTAGTACTGAAGCACATCTGTGTCTCTAATCATTTCTGTCTACTTCTGCTAAATACCTCAGCCCTGGAATGGCTGTGGTCCATGATATTATTACGCACCAGTAAAAGCAGAAAGTCCCCGGGTGGTACAAATGGCTAATGAGATTGGCTGCTAAAGAAAGAGTTGGAGATTTGAATCCATCCAGAAGGACTTTGAAAGAAAGGCCTTACCTAATCTATTTTGTCAAAAGCACCTATTGAAAATCCTATGGCACACAGGTCTACTCCAACACTCGTGGGATTGCCAAGACTCGAGAGCTGACTATGACAATTGGCTCAACTGGCAGGAGAAGCAGAGCTTCTGGAAAAATGCTGGTATGTATCTCAAAGTGAATTTTTAGGGTCAAAGAACAGATGGAAACTCTTTAATGTCCAAATCTGTGTGGTAAAAGAAGGTGGCACGTACTTTAAGGAGTCTGCTGACAATTTAAGTAATCTTTACATCAGTAACATACATCAACATTTGTAGAAGGTAAGTAGCTTACTCTGAAAAGGACATCTAAGGAAACTAGAAAAACTCTCCCACTGTCAGAGAGAGGTGGTGAGTAATTCGATTGGCCCACCTGACTCTCTGGGAAGAGTGTAAAGCCATGCATCCGGCTGACCTGTTTTCACAGATGTAAATACAAACATACCTATCCTGTTCTGTTGCTGTTACCTTTTTCAGAAAATCGGCAGAGTGAATCCTTTGTGCAGTAATAGAATTCACATCCGAGATGGATACTTCCTTCTCTGTCTGACTTTTATATTCCTACACAAGAGAAGTAAGTTAGCTTTTACTTTCTGAGAGGAGTAGGGACTTCAGACAAGACATTCTGCAACAAAACATTAACTCTTCACTGCAGCTCAAGTGGAGGAGGGCAGCGGCAAGGCTCGGGCTTGAGAGACAAAAACATTCCTCATAGAGGAGTCCACGGAGCACGGGCTAAAAACAGTCTGTCACTAGATTCTGCTTGCTTTTAGGATGAGATCCATCCACTTTTAAAGTACAGTAATGATTAAGAAAAAGTATGACTGAGTGAACAATGAGAAAATCAGAAAAAGTTCTGCATATATAGCTTTACCCAACAATCATTAAAACTCAAAACAAGTGGGTAATAATATAGTATCTCGGTTAACTGTGTTCTAAAAAAGGTGATTCACAACTCCACACCTTGGTTTCCTCTTCTGCAATAATAATGATAGTAATTACATCACAGGGTTGCCGTAAGACTTAGCTGATGCAGTATCTGCAAAAGTCTTGGCATATACTAAATAAGCAGTCAGGAGGTTGCTATGAATCACAATCCACTCAACTATGATAGGTTTAGGGCTTTTGAACAAAATTAAATTTAGTAACTTTAATTTTACATGTGCAGTTGTCAGTGTAAGATTGTTAGGATTATTTATCTCTATAATTTAGAATAAATTTGCATCTGTCATATACGCATTTTGGAACACATCCCAACACATATGAAAATCCTTCTATATTCTGGATAACACTGAAGAATACACAATAATAATGAAGTAGCTACTTTAGGATCTCCAGTTATGTTAAATGACTGCCTATAATCTGAGGGTAAACTATTTGTTCTCCTAATTACCCAAGAGAAATCCTGATATTAATTCTGTTGACAAGTAAGAGTTTTCAGTTAAGGTACATGACATCAATATTTCATATCACTTTATCTACTTTCCAACATATTCATTTGTAAGGTTAGTCTCGAGTCATATTTTTATTATGTATGACAACATCTTTTCCTAGCCAAAGTTTTGAGATTTAATGTTATCAAATTCATTAATCTTTTTCTTTATAGTTTATACTTTTTGTCTTGTTCAAGAAATAACTTTCCTACTCTAATATTAAGATACCTGTTTAATGTTAACTTTTGTTTTTAATATATAATCTTCATCACACATAGTATTTATTCTTTTGTGAGATGTGAATCTAATTTTATTTTTCCACAAATGATCAATTCTGCCAGAGCTATGTAATGGATGGTCCATTCTTTTCTCACTAATTTATAAGGGAACTCTCATGGTGTAGCAGTTAAATGCTACAGTTGCTAACCAAAAGTCTGGCACTCCTTGGAAACCCTATGGGGCAGTTCTACTCTGACCTACAGGGTGGCTATGAGTTAGAATTAACTGGATAAGTTTTTTTTAAATTTTTTTTTTTTTTACTATTATTATTCTCTCACTAGTTTGAAACCATATTACTACAGTTACAGATTGATTTGGGGAAAATTAGCAGTTTACAATGTTAAGTCTTCCTCTCAGTGTAAATTTATTCAGTTTTTTAAAATATAAGTTAAAACATGTTTTATAATATTCTCCATGAATTTTTTTGTACTACACTTAAAGACTATATATATCCTATATACCTTACAGAAACCTGGTGGCATAGCGGGTTAAGTGCTACATCTGTTCACTGAAAGGCTGGCAGTTCAAATGTGCCGGGCACTCCTTGGAAACTCTATGGGGCAATACTACTCATAGGTCACATGGTTGCTATGAGTTGGGCCCGACTCAAAAGCAGTGTTTCATATATATATATATCTTACAGCTTTTATTGCTGTTGTAAATGGTGTATTTTTTAAACTACATTTTTAGTGGGTTTTTACTGGTATACAGGATACTTCATCTGTCTCTATTTTTCTCTAAACATTTCAAAGTAAATTACAGACATGATACTTTATATAAATACTTAAGCAGAACTCTGCAAGCTAAGAACATTCTTCTAGGTAATCATAATGCCATAGTTACAGACCACAAAATTAACAATTTCCCAATATTAGGTAATATTCAATCCATATCCAAATTTTACCAATTACTGAATGTCTTTCATAGTTTTTTTCCAGACCATAATCTAATGCAGAATCACATATTTAGTCTCTTTTAATCTAGAATAATCTGCCTCCTTTAAAAAACGTAACACTTCTGAAGCAATTGAAACAGTTGTTCTTGCAAGCCAGTTGTCTCATATTCCAAATTTGCCTGATTGTTTCTTTATGGTACGATTTAACTTGTTTCTCAATCTGTTTTATTTCTCGTAAACTAGAAATCAGTCCAAAATCTTAATTAGATTCAGATCACACATTTTTGGCAAGGAGACTTCTTTATAGTTAATGCTATGGTTTCACACTGTATCATACCAGGAGACAATAATGTCTGGCTTTGTTTTATTAGTTTGTTAGTTTTCTTTTGCTCCGTAACAAATTACCAGAAATTTAGCAGTTCAAACATCACCAATTTATGATCTCACAACTCTGCAGGTCAGAAGTCCAGGCTTACTCAGCTGGTTTCTCTCCTCTAGGTTTCACAGGACTGAAGTCAAGGTACTGGCCAACAGGGCTCTTATGGGAAGGGTCTGGGGAAAATCTATTTCCAAGCTCTTTTAGGTTGTTGGCAGAATCTAGTTCCTTACTGGCGTTAGCTCTGACAGGCCTCTATCCAATCCCGGCATGCAGGCCTCTCAATCTCAGAGCCAGTGAAGGCATCTTCAATCCTTGTCTTGCTTGGAAATTCTCTGACTTCTCCTTCTGCTGCATCTTTTTGCTGTTGCCAGCTGGAGAAAGTTCTCTGCTTTTAAAGGCTTATGTCATCAGACTGGGTTCATTCAGATAATCCCAGATAATCTCCCTATTTTTAAGGGATGTAAAGAAAGAGTATTCCTAGATTCTGAGATTAAGATTCAACTATCTTTTGGAATCCATTACTCTGCCTACTGCGATTAATAAGATTAAGTTTAATCACTGAGTCAAAATGGCAACAACCACATTTCTCCATTGTAAGGGTACAGTTTTTCTTTTGCAGTTGTTTTTAAATATGGGTATATTCAATAAATTTACTAGATTGCATAGAGTGCCATGTTTTTTCTTCTTCCAGACAAATATTTTCTGCAAACAAGGACAGTTTTATCTCTTTTCCACTTCTGACTTCCTTCTTTCCTCCCATCTTAATTAGGTCTTCTTGATAAACAGAAGACAGTGGGTGTCTTTAGGTTTGGGCATTAACAGGATGTCTTTCACTATTTACCCATTAAGTATAATGTTTGCATCAGAGTCCATGAGACAATGAATTTGGGCTCCTGGTCCTTATACTACCATCAGCTGTGGAGTCACGCAGCTAACAGGGTGCTGAATCGCAGTTAATACATAGATGATAAGGAAATAAGTTTTCAGAATGCTGGAAAGAAGACACAGAATTTGCTAAAGGACACTGCTCTGTTTCTTTTTGTGGAGGATTATATAACTTTGGTTACCTGGACTTCCAAGAGCCAGAATTGTCCAAAATTTGAAATTCCTTAAGTGGAAGTTATATTTACCATGTAAATGCTTCTGGGATGATGATGTAAACCTTACATGGTGTGAGGAAGAATTGGGCTGGGGTGTTTTTTAGCTTTGGCAAAACTGTATTCTGTGTGGACAGTGTCACCAGATGCTTACTCCCTATCAGGGCACTAGGGCCCAGAAAGAAGCCACACTGACATTGCTTGCAGTTGTCCTGCCCTGTGGCCTAGCCTCCTTCCATAAGTTTCTATATCCCTGGGTAATTAAATTGGAATTAATCTAATCACCCAGTGAACAGACAGGTGATGCCTTCTCACCCTCATCCCACTCCCAGGTCTACGTCTCACCTGAAATTAATCTGTTCAGTGCCGTCTTGCATTAGCAGAAAATCTAAAATGATGAAACAGTGTCTGTCAAGTTATAGGAGTTCCCTTTTGATTTTAGTATGCTAACAGTTTCCTTCATGAACAAGCACTGAATTTTACTAGATGCCTTTTTGGCACTTACTAAGACATCATATTTTTTCTTTTCTTAATCGTGTTAAGCTGATAAATTATGTTGATAGGTTTTCTAATGAAATCAGCTCTCTGGTCTGGAAATAAACCCTCCTGAATTATGATGTATACATAATACATTGATTTTCAATTTGTTAACATTTTATTAGTATTTTTACACCTGTGATCACAAGTGGACTTGATCTAAATTAACTTATTTTTTCACCTCTTGTGCAGTTCTGGCACATAAGGTTATCTCAGCTTCAGAAAATAAGTTGGCTTGCTTTCTCTCCATTTCTGTTCTCTGGAAGGTTTGTATATGATGAGGAAGATTAGCAGAGCCCCTAGTTTAGAAAGGCAGGGACTGTCCCCCTTGTTATGATGTCATATCCTCCTTTACGCTGACCGGGCACTGTGCTTTGCCTGCAGTAGCTTTACAGAACTGCAGAACTGAATTGAATTATTGACAGAAGCAGCAAGAGGAAACAGAAGAGCTTTCCAGCTGTTCCCAGTCAGGCTGTCATACTGCAGCTTACTAACGCAAATTCCTGAGTTCACCCAGAAAGGAGATTAACCACAGCTATTAAAAACAGAAAAATGTCGGTCTGTTAATAGGCATTTGTGAATATTCCTACTCACTCATGTTGGTGAATATCATGACAAACTGTCTGTAAATCCTGTTCTTGTAGACACAGCAGTTACAGTGCTTACTGGTGGTGTGATGACATTATTATAGAAAAATTGTTCTCTGAATTGTTCACTTCTGAATTATACTGAAAGAGTTTCTCAGACGATCCTGTGTGGCAGAGATCATGAATGTCCTCCCACTGCAATTTGAGTTTTAAATATAATGAGTACTGTATACAGATTTGCTTGTGTATCATCTGAACCGGGGTATGAAAGTTAAGGGATGGCTGACGAGCAACGAGAACAAACAAGTTACTTTCCTTCACTTAAAAACAACAATCTTCAATATTTTAAAATAGTAAGTGTTTTATTAAGGGGTCCTGGTGGTGAAGTGGCTAAAGTGACCGACGGCTGACTGCAAGGTCAGCAGTTGAAAACCACCAGTGCCCCCACGGGTGAGAGATGCGGCCTCTGCAGGGAGTTCCAGCCTTGGAAACCCTGTGCGGTTGCTACGAGACGGAATCAACTTGATGGCAGTAAGGTCTTTTTTGGCTTTTGGAAGTAGCTTATTGCAATCTCCTTCCACTCCAAAATAAACTGAAAAACTAGCAGAGTTAATCAGGTTTTTAAAATCAATTGATAACTCACCAAAGTTAAATAAAGCAATTTAAACTGATTTTTTAGCAAAGGCGTTCACTTTCTGACTTGCAAGCTATATAAGCCACAGTATTTTTCAGCAGAACCTGGGATCCTTTTTAAGTTGGTTGCCATCGCCCTGAAGTATTAATTCTACAGCATAAGCATTTTCTTCAAAGAAGGAAAAATACCTCCTTTCCTGAGCTCTCTTTAACAGCTCAAGCGCTGGGATTGCTGTGACGGAGTATTTCACCAGGAATCCTCTCTTGCAACTCCTTGATTCTAAGAACAGTGGTGCATTGCTTTGCTTGTAAATGTTTAACAATTGCTTCTCGGGGAGCAGGAAGGAAGCCCCAGTTTGCAGCATTTGGTTGATTTTTGGTATAAATATTCCCCCAGCAGCCAATCTGAAGCAAGCAACATGAAATCACTGAATGTGGTTGTGAGAAGAGATGCCCACAACAGATTTTCACCAGCTGGTGCCAGCCAGATCCATCACATCACTGAATGAGACTAACACTTTCTTCCTTTCCATTCAGAAGTTTCTGAGATGGGGAGATGTGTCTTGTAATCAATATATAAGTTTATTGTGGTAGCGCTTCTGCCTCTTATCCTCAAAAGCTGTCCTTAAGTTGGTGATGCATTTTACAATAACAAAAATATGATAGTTACATAAATTTAGAACACATCTAAAGGTTTTGGCCTGTGAAATACATTGTTTGTACAACCAAAGTTACAAAGTCAAGACCAGGACTTTCTGATGGAAGATTTGTGATTAAGTGAAAGTATACAATCCAAATTAAACTTGCATGCCAACCAATCTGCAGCTCCCTCTGCTCTCCTTGCCTGGTGACAGCACATTCCTCCTTTTCATTCTTTATATGTCATACCCTTTTAACAATCTCCTGTCCTCTCCTCTCTACCCTCTCCTATCTCTTCTAGTAAGAGGCCAGTAGAACAGCATCCTATAGATGCAGAGAACCATAAAGTACACACACCATATGGTCACATTATGTCCCCGACTCCAGCCTTCCTGTCCAAAGAGTTGACCTCAGTAATGTTGTCTGGTCAGGAGCAGCAGCAGGTCTAGGAGCCATGCTCCCAGGGAAATCCGCAGGCCACTGGACTATCAGCTGCGGTCCTTTAGTGCAGTTCTTGAGGTGCACCCCTCTTTTTCTCGTGTTGCCACTGTGACTCGACATTCTGTGCCCCATCACAGCTGTCTTTGGTAGTGGCCAGACACTATCTGGTTCCTCCGATTACATGTTGATACAGTCTCCTATTTACATGGGTGCTTCCATCTCCTGGGCTCTTTTTCTGTCGTGTCTTTTTAGTTCTTGGTAAGTGTCTGTTCTGGATGAGTTGGGACCCTTTAGTATGCCTCACATGGCAGCTTGCTAGTTTTTAAGGTCCCAGACACCACTCACCAATATGGAGTGCATCAGACTCTCTTAGCAATAGGCTAGTTATGCCAACTGGCCTCAATGTCCCTTAAGAGCATGGTCCCCAGACCTCCATCCCTGCTATTCTTTCCTTGCAATATTGGGTTAAGATTAGAAGAGTTTTCTGTTTATGTTGAAGTCCAGTTAAGTTGATCTTCTTGGTAATGTGTGTTGTCACTGATTTCATCCAACCAAATTTCTGTCAACTATCTTGGCTTGGCTTGGCATCTATGAGCAGCCCTCTTCCTCCTTTCCCTCCTTTGCAGCCATCAAAGAGTCTTTTCTTCTCTATATGAGTCTATTTTTAAGTACTTATAGTAGGGGTCTCATACAATATTTGTCCTTGTGCCACTGACTGATTTCACTCAGCGTGTCTTCCAATTGAAACCAGGTTATGAGATGCTTCCTAAAATCATCATTGTTCTTTACCATTGCATAGTGTTCCACTGAGTGTATGTGCACCATAGTTTGTTTATCCATTCATCTATTGTTGGGCATTTGAGTTGATCTCATGTTTTAGCTATTGTGGACTGTACAGCAATAAACATTCACGTGCATGTATCATTTCATGTGACTGCCCTTGATTCTGTAGGATAAATTTCAAACAGTGGGATTACTGGATCAAATGGTACATCTGTTTCCAACTTTTTAAGGAAGCATCAGATTGCTTTCCAAAGAGGTTGTACCATTTTGTAATCCCACCAGCAGTGTAGGAGAGTTCCAATCTGGAAGATCTACACATTTTTAATGTCTAAACAAAAGGGAAAAAAAATTGCCTATGGATTATTAGTTTGAAAAAAAGGAAGAAAGAACTTCAATAAAGATATATTTAAAGCAATAATATTTTAATTTTGTCACAACACAATCATAAAGTGAACTGTGTACCTGGAGAACTGAATCTGGAATCTCTCGATCATAAAGAGGCATTTGCTGCAGAAGGCAAACATCAAATTGACCTGCATTTCTAAGCTGTAATAGCTGGAAACGTTTACTCTTTTTCATTTCCTCCTCAGAAACAAAATTAAATTCATCTTGCAACTGTTCCAGACGAAAATACTTTGGAATGTCTTGGCCCTTACATCTCATGTACTATAAAAAAGAAATAATGTAAAGTTTTTACTTGTAATGTTATTTTTTTAATTCAGAATTATTTATATATTCAATAATTGTTTTCTGCCCTTAAGTGTGAGATGTGACAGCTGCAAGGTAAGTACATAACAGAGTGGTTGAATCTGCCCAGAGACAGAACCTGCCAAAAATACAGACTCTAAATCACATAGCTTCCCAAGCTTTTCCCAGTCAAGACTTACATTTTTTAAAAAAAATTTAAATCCTAATATTTGTATTGCACAACTGGGTGCCTCAAAGGCTGAGAGAGGGTCAGTATTTCTGCACACCTGTAATCAATTCAACATATCAGTTGGGAAGCTCTGATTAGAAAAGCATAATTCCAGTCATCTATTTATGCATTGCTGTTATTCCGGAAATGCAAATATGAGTGTTGCCATATGTGAGGAATAGTGATAGTTACCACCAGAGAACCAGAGACTTATTAGTTGTAGCCCCAAAAAAGGAAAGATAAGACATATAAATGAATAATTAAAATAAACAGAAGAATGAAATTACAGCCATAAGAGCTTATTCAAACAAACAAACAAACCAACAAAAAGTGGACACGAGAGCAAAAGAAAGGAGACTCTTTGTCCAGCTGAGATTGCCAGGGAAGCCTTTACTGGTCACACAGGATGTATGAGGTAGTTACTATGAGTGTACTTTTAGGCACAAGAGAAGGAATAAAGGTATAAATAAGCATAAGGACTGACAATTAAGCTCACGAACTCATCCTAGAAAAAGTGCTACATACCTCATTGCTGAACATCACTATGGTCACCTTTGAAGTGCTCCCCTTGGGAAGATATGTACTGAACCCAGTGCCTAGTACACCCTTCAAAGCAATTTTGGAACTCTTTTTCTGGAATGGCCGTCAGAGGTGTTGTCATGTTACCCTTGATGCCTTGAATGTCATCCAAATGTCTTCCTTTCAATATTTCCTTTATCTTCAGGTAAACAAAAAAGTCACTGGGGGCCAGATTAGGTGAGTAGGGAGGGTGTTCAATACAGCGATTTGTTTTCTTGCTATAAACTCCCTCACAGACAGCTGTACATTTAAGTTCACGAACTTGCCACTGTGCCACCAGCCTTTAGAGAAAAAAGTTCCAAAACTGCTTTGAAGGGTGGACTAAGCACTGGCTTCAGTGCATAGCTTCCCATGTGGAATACTTCAAAGGTGACTAGTGATATTCAGCAGTGAGATATGTAGCACCTAGAACAATTAAGTTCACAAACTTAATTTTCGGACCCCGTATGTTCACAGCACTTCAGCTGGCAATAAGGAAGAGTACAAGAAGGGACCAGATGATGGAGTCTCAGAAGGAGTGAGTGTGCCTATAAATCATCTTTATATGTCCAATATTTAATAATGGCTGGCACTGAGTAGATGTACAATGAATGTTAACTTGAGGACTTTTTGGCTGCTGAATTTCTAATTGCCTTCAAGATGCTGCAAACTATGTGTCCTCAAATTTACCTTTACCTTCTCCCTCCCGCCTAGAAGAAACACACAGCAAACTATGGTGGAATATGAGAGGCTAGAGTCCAGGAAATATATTTACAATACTGATATTTTCCATAACTTACCATAATAAATTCCATCAAATCTGAATATTCTGGGTCATTGGGATCAATTCTGACTTCATCTGCCCATTCCAAAAGCTTCTGTGTATTAACGAGCCATGGGATCCCAGGAACACCTCTAGCATCTACATTCCTTAAAACACTGACATAAAGAAAACACTTTGTGAATCAGAGGGCAATGTGCAGGTTATACACCTCTCAGTAAAGCACTTAAGGACAAAATAGAGGGTTTGGCTGTGTTACTCTCCTAGTTCTTCTCATATTCTGACTTGTATCATGTCTCTGACAAATGTCTACCTCTTAAGAGACGGTAAGCTTCTAAAGGTTCAAGTCTGTAAATATTCCTCTTTGCCATTTCCATTTTGCACAGCAGCTAACATAGATGCTTAAGTGTATATTGCTTACTGAATGATTCTATAAACAAGAAGCATATTAACTTGTTAAATATTTTTTCATAATATTTGCAGTATTGAAATTTAATCAAAATGTTAGCTTCAGCAAAATTACAAAAGCACACAATAAGTTTTAAAAAAGTTTTACAGCACGTGGCCTGGCTTTTTAGGCTCTATAATTGACACATAATGCAGACTAATGCATTTAACTGGGGAGTGCATGCCACAGAAATCTCTCTTTGTTTGGTCATGTGATACCATCCTCAGAAATTAGAGTCACAAAAGTTGGGCTAGACTGATAATGTATCCTTAGGGACTTACATTCTAGGCTAAGTGCAAAACGAATTCAACCTTAAAGAGTATGGACTTTTTTATAGCCATCAATAATCCAAGTTATTTACTCTCTCTTTTCATAGATAGGAAACCCCAGTGGTGTAGTGGTTAAGTGCTACAGCTGCTATCCAAAAGGTCTGCAGTTAGAGTCCACTAGGCACTCCTTGGCAACTTTACAGGGCAGTTCTACAATGTCCTATAGGATCATTATGAGTCAGAATTGACTCAACAGCAGTGGATTTTCATAGATCATTTGTTTCTTCATGTCTAATTAGAAGAGTTTGGACTAGATTTCTAGTATCTGTTCTATGAAGTATTCAAGAAGAGTTCCTGTCCATAAACTTTGGTTACAGGAATTCAGATCTGACACAAATTAAATACATCTTAGCCCAAAAGTGGACACAAATTTTACATTGTCTTCTTTCCATCAGCAGCTGCTCTTATTTTTATGATGAAGTCTTCTAAAGCTATTGCTGACCAAACTGATGCTGGGTCTAAGCAGGATCTAAGCAAAAGTAAGAATAGATGAAGTCTGAGTATTCTTTCTTTTACTTTCTATTTCTGTCCTTGTATCTGCACTGTCTTGATGCCCTTCTCATAGGACACAGTCTTCCTGATTTCTGTCTCAGGGAAAGTGACAACAATGCCAGAACATCGCCCGCTCCTGCTACCATGATCCCACCAGTTGCTTCCACAGGTGTTCAGCTACAGGCCACAGCAGCCCTTCTGTCACCCACACCTTTCTCCACAGCTAATCCCCACGTGAACATAAGCATCTCCTGGGATCCTTATAATGCCCTGGGAGGGCACACGTCCTAGGATGTTATTAGAAATATCACAGATTGAGGCCCTGGGCCTACACACTTCTACGATGGGAGATACAGATAAGCTCTAGAAATCAAATTCTTGGCAGACGTGATCTTTACCTATCAGTAAATGCCTCTCTCATAGCTGTAATTCTAAGCATGGAAGAGACATGCTCTCTTATTTTGCTTTAGTAGAATGATTTACATTAAAAAAAAAAATCAACTTTCCAATAAACTAAACCTTTCCTGCTGCAACCTAGCTTTTCCCTTTTACAGAAACAGGTTTTGTGAGATGTTACACAGAGGACTGGCATTATTTTTCAAATCTTAAAGTTTATTACCTGCAGTAGGCAGATCTTGATGACTGTGACATGGGTGTCAGAGGTACACCGTTTTCATCTAAGGCCCAGGATAGAGAATAGCTTAGTTTTCCTGAAGTGAGCAGACAAAGTTCTTCAGTTCTAGTTCCCTCAAGAAGAAAAGGCACATCTGTTTTATAAAAGGCATTAAAAACACAGAATTACTTTAAAGGTATGCAGTTTTAGCACATTGCAGACTTTTTCCCTCCCTTCCCCTTGTGGATTATAGTGGTATCCAAAGACCACAAACAATAAACAAACCAAAAAACCAAACCCACTGCCATCGAGTCGTTTCCAACTCATAGTGACCCTACAAGTCAGAGTAGAACTGCTCCACAGATTTTCCAGGGAGCGCCTGGCAGACCTGAATTGCTAACGTTTTTTGGTTAGCAGATGCAGCACTTAACCAGGGTTTCCAACAAGAAGACTAAAATTAGTTGAAAAACAACAGAAATGACCCTTCTTCCCTCCTTTTCTCCCTCCCTTTCCCTGTTCAGTTTAGACCCACTGGCACCTCTGGGAGTACACTCAGGCTTCACAGAAGGAAAAGCAGAGGCAGAGAAGGAATGGAGTGTGTGCTCCAAACAGCAGACATACTGCTCTTACCTTGAATCATCTAGGAAAAGGACAGGTGCTAATTTCAAATTTTGAAGTTCCCAAAGATCTGGTTCAAGATAACGTTTTAAACTCTCTATATAGGTTTAAAGTCTAAAGGGGACTTACATTCATTTTTAGCCTGGTAGTACAAATTTCAGACTCTATACTCATGTAAGTAAATGATCCAGGGTTATTTAGAATTGCCATACATGAAGACAATAAGTTGGAATGAACATTTTTAAGGAACTCACTGCTTCCTACTTCTCCATATTCAGGTATGACCAGTTTATCACAGCTAAATTCTACATACTCCAAAACAGTTTTGCTTTTCAGTTCTGTGTTGTTAGGTAAAGGTAAATACAGTTTTGCCAATAAGGTCGTCCTTTTACTTATTTCATAAACCTAAATATAAAAGAAATGGTAGATAATTTAATGATTTAACTTAAAACTGAAAATACAGAATGACAAAAGAAAAATGAAATAAAAGACTAACATTTTTATTTATTTTTTAAATACTAGAATATAAAAAGAGATGTTGCTCTATAGCATTTCAGCCACATGTTTATGACAAAAGCAGATAACCATGTGTCCTTAGAAGTATGATGCCTTTTACTGGTTTCAAAGAAAATGAATACAAAGATTAAAAATAGATTTGCAAGAAAATAGGAATATATAACACAATGCCCTAATAACTTAACTTCTGTGTAGCACTTTTTAAGTTCTTTATCTCATTTAAACTGAATACAATTTATAGGAAATAGGTATTATTGAGCCCACTTAATAAATGAGAGAATGGTGCCTCTGTATGGAACTATATTAGTTTTTATTACAAATGATGAAAACCCAGGTTTAATCACTTAAAAAGGTAGCTTCACTGGCTCATGAAATCCAAGGACAGACTGAACAACTAGGCTATGGGGCTGGAGGACACACAAAAAAGTTTCCAGAAGAGCTCTGGTTAGGGGCAGACCCTGGCACAGAGCCAGGCTTTTGGCAGTTTTAAATTAAATCATTAATCTTGGAATATTAAAAAAGTTTCCAGAAGACGGGGGAAGGGAGGTATTCAGCAGGCAGTATTGTAGATGTCCACTGGGCATTAAACTCGTGTCTTCTGACTCTACATGCTGTGCTTTCTACCACAACTCCACGTAAGGTCACTGTCATAACTACAAACCTAAAATCTTTGTCAAGAGAAAAACCCTGTTTTGACCCACAGTGTGACATCAGTGCTTGGAAAAAACAGTGACACTGTACTCTAAGCACCTGGAAAATCAAGAGAGGAGGGAATTCCATCCCCTAGAAAAATAAAAAATAATGTGCCAACCAAAAGGAGAGTTAATTAGACAAGAGAAAATAAGAAAAAGTAAAGCCAAAGACACAAATGCTTTTTCTGGTCATTTCAATACCTTCTGGTCAGGGGAAATTTAAGCAAATACATTGGTCACATTGAGAAAGGGATCCCTAAGGTGTGAAGGTTTGTAGGTGTTGTGGCTAAGGGTATTCAACCTTTCAGGTTTGTAGAAAAAAACTTGACTTGTAAATCAGTAAGCTAACTAATACTGATACATATTCAAATGTCAAACTAGAGTTCTGGTTTTGTACATCAGCCTTGAGGATTTGCTTTGAGAATGCAGATGATGGCTGAGTGGACTGTCAAACCAGTTTCTGAGACTACAGGGCTGGGGACCAGATCCAGACAGTGGTAAATGGACTACAGCAGAAAATTCCATCTGGTGAAGTTTCCCAGGACACAGCCTTGCTCTCTAATGGAAGCTATCAACACCACTGTGTAGGAGAGACAGAGAAGGAACGTGGATGCTACACACGGAGGCACTGAAATGTACAAAGACTCAAGGCAGGAAATCACAAGGATGTGTGGGAAAAGACTACCAGTTCTATGTGGATGAAGTGAAGATTCAGTAAAGAGGAGTGATGAGAAGTAAGCCACGGATGCAAGTTACAGTCTGTTAGGCTACGGTCTATAGATTGATTTTGCAATTTTTGCAGTTATTGATGGTGCAATATCTCCTTAGCTAGCTTCGTATCCCCTGCCCCCCACCTTCTACTGTGTTTGGATCATGTGCTAAGTGACAGGATGATGAAAGACTCAAAATGCATATCCACGCATTTGGGAATGAGGCCAATTCTAAACATCAAATGGTTGACCAATTTTGTCACAAGTCGTATCAGCACATTTTTAAAGCAGGAATGTCAACAGAGGCATATTCTACTGTAATATAAGTTGGCAGCGTAAATACAGTATCTGATTAGGGACAGAAGAAAATTACTTAAGGCATCAGAAAAATAATGTTAACATTCGTAATGATAATCCTCTCACCATTGCCCATCTGTCCCTAATTTTTCTTCTAAGCCTAGCTTCAAGTTTAACCCCTGTATTAACCATTAGTACTTCTTTCTGGGAATGCTGGTGGTATCTGTGACAATCTGGTGGTGCATGTGACAACACAGAAGCACTTGGATGCAAACTGAAAGGCTGAAGGTTCAAACCCACTAGCCACTCTGTAGGAGAAGGGGTGGCAGCCAGCTTCCTAAGATTACAGTGTCTTGCAAACTGTATGGGCCTGTTCCGTCCTACTGGGTCACTGAACTGGAATTGATTTGATGGTGATGGGTTTGATTTTTTAAACTTGTCTTCCTCACCATCGCTGTGAGTCAGATCCAACTCGACGGCACTTGGCTTGGCTCACCATTATTTTCTTTTTCCTTGAATGCAAGGGCTCTTATTGTGGGGTCTTAGGACAAGAACTAGGGGAGCCTCTTGTATGTTCCTTCATCAGACTGTTAGCGATCAAAAAAAAAAAAAGGAGAAGACAAAAATGAAAAGCAAGTGTAGCAGGAGACTTCACCCAGCCAGCTGGGGCTGCGGGTAATCTGCAGAGAGCCTTCAGCAGTCATAGTAACTGCTCCCACTGCCCTTTGAACAACACACTTTCACCTCACTGGATCATGAATAACAGTGCTACCCATGCAGGCTTGGTATGAATTTTAAAAAAGTAGAGAACAGTAGTTGGCATACCCACAAGTCAAATAATTTTGTACTTACAATATAAAAGACTGTTGATTATAAATATATTAACTATAAATATCTTCCCTGCTCATACAGATAAATCATATTTTAATATGAAATACTTATATAATAGTAGCAAAAAAATTTTAAATGACACATAACATAGAACAAGATACAAAATCAATGACAATAGCATACCTCTAAGCAAATTGTTTCAGGCCAATAGATTAGTTGAATATTAAAAATCTGCTGAAACATGACTTTAAAATCAAACTGTAGGGGAGATACTGAAGTACAAGAAACCTGTTTATCATTGTAAAATATTTTAATAAAATATTTAAGCTTCTGAATTTTGGCTCTTCTTTTTTGTTCATGCCTAAAAAATAATAAATCTTTAAATGACCCTTGAAAATTAAAATGGATATAAAGCTGTTCTTTTCAAAATGCAATCTAGCATGTCAAAAACAAAGATGATCATTTCAGAGGATAACTGGTAGCTTTAAACCAAACAACACTTGCCTGTGTATAGACAGAGTATCTCCTGCTCAGTTATTTTTTTTTAAAGATATTTACTCAGAAATACAAAAAAACCCTAAAATTAGAGCACTATAAATCATCTAGTCATTTACCTGAGTGAATCATAATTTTAAAAGACTATAACATTTATCCTCCAGCCACCTAATGGGAGACCCGAGGGACTTAAGCATGGCGGTGGGGAGGTCTGAATCAACAATTCAAAAATATTTTTTAACTTTCAAAAGACACTGTATGCAAACCAGAAAACCAAACCAACTGCTGTCAAGTCAATTCCAACTCATTGTGACCCTAGAGGACAGAGTAGAACTGCCCCATAGAGTTTCCAAGGAGTACTTGGCAGATCTGAACTGCTGACCTTTCGGTTGGCAGATGTGACACTTAACCACTATACCATGAGGGTTTCTGGACACTGCACAGTGAAGAATAAACTTGACCCAAAGAGAGGGACTTTGTTCCTGGTTCCTGGGAGATAGTCCTTGAAACTTCTCATGTCTTTGTTACTAATGGTGAGCTCCTCAGGAGCACACTTAATAGTTAATACAGACAACGTGGCTCACGATAGGGGTTGGCCATTCGCAAAGACAGACCATGTGACTAGAGGAGAGTGCAGAGAGGAGAGGGATTGGAGACCGAGTTCAAGCACATGGCCAATAACTCAGTCAATCACGCCTATGTAACAACACTTCAGTAAAAATTCTGTACACTGAAGCTCCAGGGAGCTTCCCTGGCTGGAATTATACGTATTGTCACATGTCAGTGGGCCAGGCAAATGATGTGTCTTGACCTTATGGGGAGAAGACAGTGGAAGCTTCACAGTCAAGACCCTTCTGGGTATTAGTTTATGGGCACTGTCTTTGTATGTTTATCATTCATATCTCTTTGCGCTAATAAAACTTTAACAGCACTTTCAGTGAGTTCTGATAATCATTCTAGCAGATTTCAAGCCTGAGGGGGTAAGAGGCACCCCAATTTGTATCCAGCTAGTCAGAAGTGAGAATGG
Source organism: Heterohyrax brucei (assembly GCA_028571685.1). Classification (NCBI taxonomy): domain Eukaryota; kingdom Metazoa; phylum Chordata; class Mammalia; order Hyracoidea; family Procaviidae; genus Heterohyrax; species Heterohyrax brucei. The sequence continues at coordinate 36,454,548 of CM053154.1, forward strand.
ACTGAGGACCTCAAACTTACAGTTGATACATGAAGTCTTGGGCAGACTTGACAATCTGTGAAGTCTGGCCTAATACCGAGTAGTTGGTGTCAGAAATCATTTGCAAACACACACACACACACACACACACACTTTCTTCAGGTGGAAGGCTCTAAGACTATAGGCTTGCTGTGTACCATAAAAGTCCTTCTAAATTCCCTTATGCTTTAGACTGTGCAGCTTCTTTATCCAAGAGAATGCAGAATCTGTTTCTTCTCTGAACTCAAAGATCAGAAAGGCAAGCGAGGTTACTTCCCTGGAACTGCCATGAAAACTACTTGTTGGGGAAAAATTGATTTGTTCAGTAACGTGAATCTCCTAAAGAGAGTCTTCACTCATTCATTCACTCAACCATCTTGCACTGTCTTCTCATAATGACGTGGACAGTCTAAGTAGACGATTAACAGCGTAATC